>CM024605.1:7394034-8058713 GCA_014182555.1 Eucalyptus erythrocorys | reverse complement strand
GAAATTAAGGGCATCTCGCCGGCGCAGCTCTCGCATTAGCGGCGTAGTCCCTCTAACTTCGGCTAAGAAACTCGGGGAAAAGAAAGGCAATCTCTCATGGCTGTCTCGCGTTCGAGGCCGTATCTTTCTTAACACCATCCTAAAATCCTATGGCGTCCCCTGTGTCAGCGAGGCCGGTTGTGTGTGCCATGTGTAGTGTTTAAAACAAGATCTGACATGCAACAATTTATAATCACAAGACAATTTTTAATTTAAGCAAGCTTAAAATAAACTTCTAAATAATTGACTTGTAAAAAGAGAAAAAAAAACCTAGGTTAGTAAAATAATTTAAATAAGATAAATATGGCCTAAGTCCTCAAGGTCCCCGTAATTCGCCATGGTCGTCGCGACCCTTTTTTCGGGGCGCCGCCGGATCGGGTTCAAGCGCCTAAGGAGGTTAATGGCTTGGCTCGGTTTAATTAAAGCCTGGACTCTCCCAAGTCCGCCAATTCACGACTTTAAAATATTTGGTTTGTAAATTGATTTTAAAACGGAGTCGCCACTAATCAATTTGGGGTAGGTTGATTAGAAACCCAAGCAAAGTATCGAGAAATACTTGCTCCTACGCAACCCAGAGAAATTAGGATCGGGGACTTGATTACACTAGTTAATCACTAATGCCCTTCGGTACCTAATCTTGTTTAAACTCTAAGGTTTTTTGGATGTTTGGGGGATTTTCCATGCATTTTTGGGAAAAATCACTTTTTTGGGTATCTCCCATTTTTGGACATAAAAAGGGGTTTTTGGATTTTTTGGGGGATTTTCTGGGAAAAATGCAAGTCTTTTGACATTTTATGAAAATGTTGGGCTTTTAGGGAATTTGGCATTTTTGGGATTTTTTGATTTTTTGATTTTTTAAATATTTTTGGTTTTTCTGAATTTTAGGAAAATAAAATATTTTTAATATATTTTTTTAAACATTTTCGAAAATAAATTATTTATTTTTTGTTTTGATATTTGATTTTTTCTAAAATAAAACATTCTTAAAACATTTTTAAACATTTTTCGATTTTCTTGAAATTAAAATGATTTTTTTTTTTTGGAAAAAATAAAAATATTTAAAAACCGGCCTGACCACTGATCGAATCCGCCCAGGTCAGCCCTAACGCGAGAGGGCCCGCGTTTTGGGACGGTTCGCGCAAAACGGCGTCGTTGGCGAGTTGAGGCATGACCCGTCCGATGACCCGACCTTTCGACCCGCGACCCTTCCCCGCCCGAAGGACGCCGTGGAAGCACTCAAACGACGCCGTTTTCACCCATTGCGAAATGACGCCGTGGAGAGGTCGGGCCGTGCGCAACCCACGGGTCACGCGTCCGACCCGCTCCATGACCCGGTTCATAAATTAGTGAATGACGTTGTTTCATTGGCGACTCTTCCGGTTTTGACCCGACCAGGCCCGATAGCCTATCTCCGAGACCCAACGACCCGGATTTCCGCGGAAACGCGTGCGTTCTACGGGCGTCCAACCCGGCTTGGCTAATAAACCCTACCCGACCCGACTCGATCCACTCCGGCTCCGACCTCCTCGAAGACACAGGAACCCTACTGGTTCCCGATCCGGCTCGACCCGGTGACCCGGCTCACGACCCGGCAAATCGGAACCCTAGGGTTCCCGGATTGGGGGTTGCGGCGACGGTATCGATGGTGGCGACCGGAGCTGCGGAGGGAGAAGGCGGCGGCGACGACGACGGCGACGATCGGCGATGCAATACCTGCACGGTGTCTGCAGTGGGTGACGGCAGGGCTCCTCCCCCTCTCGCTCTTCTCTCTCTCTCTCTCTCTCTCTCTACAACCCTCTCTCCCCTCTCTCTCGAGCCGGCCGATCTCGAATCTGGTGCCGCTCGTCCTCGCCCCCCTTTCTCAAGTCTCTCAGTGGGGAGATTCGAGGATCTCGCGACCAGGATCCTTGATCCTTGCCGTTGCTCCGCTCGTACGTGTCCAAAACCGAAGGGGGAGGGGGTGATTTATAGGCCGCGGGAGGCCGGCCGACGGGGTTTGGCCGGGAAGACCGTCGCAGCTCTGGCTCATTGGACCGGCGTCCCATCCGTCGCGTCCCCGTCGGCCGCCCGCCCGTCCTTGCTTCCCCACGTGCCCCCGCTCCTGCGGCTTGCGCGATTCGCGGCACGCCGGCTTCCGCGCGTGCTTTGCACACGTAACCGGGTGAAGGAGACGACGCCCGTGGGTCGGGCATCGGGTCGGGCCGACCCGCGGGCGCGAGCGCGGCTTTGGACCGCGAGGCCTCTTGGGCCGTTTCTGGGTTTTTCGTTTTTCTTGTTTTTTTTACGTTTTTTCCTTTTTAGTTTTTCTGGTTTTTATCAAAATAAAATAAAATGAAAGCAGTAATAAAATTAATTAATATCCCAAAAATAAAATCAAAAATTAGGCATCAACATGCTTGAATGTGAAATAAAAAAGGAGAATTCGGTTAATTTCATTCCCTCCTGACAACATGAGCACCATAAAAAATCCATGTTTTTCTGTCTCAAAGAATAATTCCTTCAAAAGAAGGAAATCCTCATGGGTCAGAGCAAGTAGACGCCATGCGATTGTGTATTTCTTGTGTACTCAACAAAGAACCTGTAAACAGATGGTTGAAAAGGTATTTACCCTAAGCACCAATTTTTTCTATAAAATACTCGAGTCCTGCTCTTATTTATTATATTTTTGTTTGTTTTCTAACCCAAGATCCCTGGCGTCTTGATCTATCATTGATTTCCTGAAAGTTTACATTTTGTAGAAATAGAGAATTATTCGATACTTACCTCCTAGGGCACCGAGCAGAGTCGAATTGCCACAGCCAGAAGGACCCATGATGGCCGGAATCCGACCGGGCCCGGCATACCCAGTGAGCTCCTGCAATATGCGATGTGTCCCATTTCTCCGGTCCGTCACCGTCACCCACAGGTCCTTCCACGTCAAAAACATCCCGTTCCCATTCTCGTGCTCTCCTGTAAACGGATTGAGTTCCGCTCCTTGGCCTCTGCCATGGACTCCCCACAGGAGCACTTTGTTGTCACAGGCATCTCAAGCAGCGACAAAGCTGATACTGAATGGAAAGATGGCCTTGTGGCCTCCATTGGACACGCTATCATCATCTCCTTCAGTAGCTGAGTCCGTGTTTCATCGTAGTTGTGGCCTTTCTCATGAGGTGGCCATGAAATTGTGGGACTCGACCTTGGAGGCTGCTGGGCACATGGTTGGGAGAAGGAGGCTCCATTGCCAATCAGCAGATTCACTGCCAGCACCAGGGCCGCCACTTTCTTCTCTCTCTCTCTCTCTTTTTTCTTAGAGTTCTTAGAGCCGTTTGATGGAAGATTGAGAAGATGTCAATGTTGTTGTGGTATATATAGGGAGCAAGAATTTGAACGTGGTTTGTAAGTATTAAAAGAAAGGCAGGGGCTGGATAGAAAATGAGTATGGATAGTGATGGGAATACCGATGCTCTCTTTCTCGCAGGACATTCCCACCACTTTTGCCCATTGAACTGCCCCCAAACAAAATGGCATGGTGGATTCGCTTGGTCTTTGGGGGCTCTCTCATGGATCTTTTCCTATTTTCAGGGGATTTTTAGAAGCGTACATATATTTCATTTTCTTAATAATAATTATAGTAATGGGCATCGATTGACAATCGCATGATCTACAGCGCTTGTGACAGTTTCCCCACCTTAAAGCTATTAACGATACTGAGTAATTACCAAGTCACATGGGTCCGTGATTCTCAAGGGTCGCCCAAGATATTGGCGATGGCGGAGCTCAGTCTTATACGTCAAATTAACGTTATAGAATTAATACTTCTTTAGTTACTTAGATCAAACAACTTAATTGTTAAATTATCATCGTAAAATTAATAGTCCTAAGTAAGGACTTTTATGCTCTAGTCCTAATTTCAAGTTTACTTTGGAAGAATCGATATGGTGATTTGACATGATTTGACATTTTACCCATAACATGGGTGTAGGCATTTAGGGCCACTTTGGTCCTTACAAATGATCCCGCTTAATCTTCGGAAGGTTAACTAAGTCAACGATACGTCCTTTTCACAAACCATCCTAATTAAGGAGATTCGCCTCATATTGCATATTGTGAGATCTAAATTTATAAGACAGATTGCAAGGGGCAACCACAATTGGATGGAAAGACAACTGGCTTGAAACCATCGTGATTTTAGGTGAGCATCTTCAATCCGTCCCTTAGAATGATTCCCTTTGTTTTCTGACCCTTAGCCAACGAAGAAATACAAAATTTTAGTTATTATCCATGAGTGATTGGCTTAGCCAATGAAGATAGAGTTTAGTGATCAATGCACAAAACAATTGGCAAGTTTAAAGAGATCGACATCTCGCTAATAAAGTTGTTGATAATTGACATCACGAGTGATGAGGGTCTTAGGTCGGGAGAATTACCAAAAATTCCTAAACCTATTGCAATTGTGTCAATTCAATACTAAACCTTTTTTTTTAAAGCCAATTTTGTCCTAAACCTTTTACAATTGTGCCAATTTAGTTTATCCGGTCAAAATTGGTCGGCGGTACTAACATGGACGCCGGCCGTTCGGTGAAAGCTGACATTGCAATTTTTAAATATATATATTTTTTCAAATTCTTAAATATTTTCTTGATTTTTTAATTCTTTTTTCTTCTTTTTTCCACCTTCTCCTTCCTTTGGCTGCGCCGGTGAGGGACGGCGAGATCAACCTCGCCGGCCGGTGGTGAGGCTTGTCCCCGCGGCCACTAGCGACGGCGAGCCTCGCCTAGCGATGGCGAGGTTGTCGTTGCCAAATGCGGTGAGGTCGGGCCTCATCGTCCCTAGGTGAGGAGCCTCGCCGATGGCCGGTGAGGTCGACCCTTGCCTTGGCTGGGCGAGGCCTTGCCAGACCTGGCAAGGCTTGTCCCCGCCGGCCATTAGTGAAGGCAAGCCTTGCCTAGCAATGGTGAGGCCTCACCTAGCGATAGCAAGGCCAACCTTGCCGGCCCTTGCCTCGGCCAACAGCGTCTGGTCGAGGAAGGAGAAGGTGAAAAAAAAAAAAATATTCAAAAAATATTTGAAAATTCGAAAAAATTAAAAAATTGCCATATTAGCTTTTGTCAAGCGGCCGACGTCCACGTCAATGTTGACCAGCCAATTTTGGCTGGATAGACTAAATTGGCACAATTGTAAAATGTTTAGGACTAAATTGACAAAAGGAAAAAAAGTTGAGGATTGAATTAGCACAGCTTGCAATAGGTTTAAAAACTTTTTGGTAATTCTCCGGACAAGGTCGATGATACCAGCATGTTGCTATGAAGTAGTGGAATCCATTTTTTCAGATCTTTGACTTCTTGTAGATTATCGCCATTAGAAGAAGATCATGGATATACTATAAATTCTTGTAACCATAGCCAAACATAGGATTGGAGATTGTTTATTCATTCAAATTTAATGAGTTTGTGAATGATCGTCAATTGCAGATTATAAATATCCACGTTGTATTATTTACAAGCCCGGATAATCAATAAAATAATTTTGTGTTATATAGAATTTATCTTTCAACAAATTTACCTTTTCCTTTTTGTAATATCTATATTGCTTTGGCAAAGATTATTCCCGGTATTTGTACTTTAATTTTGCCTTATATATAGCTGGAGACACCTCTACCACTTTAAATGGACGATATTACCTTTAAAAATGCCAATATGATAAGTAAGGAAACTCCTCTTATTAACCAACTAATGGATTCCCTTCCAACATTATCTCAATTTCCATGATATGCTCTAGAGAGTCTTGACTTGATAAGTTCGTATCATGACTTGACTGTGAAATCCTAGCTTGGCCTCCCCCCAACACTTTATAGTGAGCTTGTCCTATGTCCTAACAACATGCAACAAAATATTATTCACGCGTTTAGCATTTATGGATCTCCACATTGTGGAATCTCTTTTAATATTTAGGCTTTATTTATTTCACGGGAAATGTATGATTTAAAAAATAATTTCTTAAAAATGAATGTTTATATTGCTTAAAAAATGAATAAAGAAAAAATAATTTCATTGTCCATGAAAATATTTTGATATAAATTGCTGTCGATAATAAAAACATTTTTCATTTAGTCATTATTATAAGCGATATAAGCAACAATCTTTAGGAATATATTTTCCAAATCATTCAACTTTTGCAAAATATATGGAGCTTTGGTTCACGTTTCCCCACCATAAATACCCTTAGAAACCATTTATTTGAGACCTCAAGAAGTCATCATCCAAAAAAAGCCGATAGACTCTTTCCAAGTGACTACTGAAGTTGCTCTTGGACAAATTTTCAATCGTCGGCACCCCTCACTAGTGCCTTGATGCTTGTTGTGATTGCCTGATCTATGATATTGCTTCGTTGATAACACTTACCCTAAGGAAACATTCGGGAAAGACATTATAACACTCTTTGCAAGGTACTCAATTCTTATAAACTATTGTCTATTAAAATCGATTTTGGTTAAGGTATCATCACTTTAGAAGATTGGAGAGCGACGAGTATCGCTTCACATATCCTTACTCAAGCACAAAATGCACAAATGAGTTTTGGATGATGATGAATCTACATAAATTTTAAGTACAAGGAAATGTAAAGCACGAGGAAATGATATTACATGGAAATCATAGAAATGTTTGATATTTTCTTGGCAAAGAGCTGAATAGGAAACTTATTCAATCAATTCCAAACATGTTATGTGGATGTCAATTCAGTTATAAACATTTTGATTTTACTAAAATCATCTTGCGAAATTTCAATGTAGTTGAAAGGACTAACTCCTCTTCATCCACGTTTTAGCCCCCATTTCCCATACAACTTTTTGTGATTTGATGATGAACAAGCTTCTCTAAGTCTCTAATGCTTCCCCTTGTCACATTAGTCTCCATTTGCAAATCATGTGCCGATATGAATTTCCAAATTCTTCTACAATTGCTTTTGCATGCAGATCTAAATCCCAATACCTTCACTCAAAGAGATCATCAAGAGAGCTCAAGTTTGAATCTGTCAACATATCCAATTAGACCCATATTCACTCAAAAACTTAAGAGAATTAGTTATGAGCCAACTAGAATATATTAATTACTCAACACTATACGAATTCTCTAACCCCACAACATATCTAGTTGGACTCACATTTACTTAAGTTATAGACCAATTAGGATATTAATTACTCCACACCACATTAAATTTTCAATGTGATACTTTCTAACATAACTCACACCTGCCATTGAAAAGCACGTACTTCTTATCAATTAGTGAACTTTCTTGGATGAGGAAGCACTCAACTTCTGAGTTACGCAAATCCTAAACATTAATAGCTCGGCAATAGTATGTGGTAAAAGCTGACTTTGCCAAAGTACACTCGTCCTCACTAAAGGGGTGTACCAACATTTAATACTTCTTTTTTTTTTTTCCCACCTTCTCCTTCCTCTAACCAGTGCCGGTGAGGGACGATGAGGTTAGCCTTGCCGGCCAGTGGCAAGGCTTGTCCCCACGGCCACGGGCGACGGCGAGCCCTGCCTAGCGACAACAAGGCCGTTGTCGCCAAATCTAGCGAGGTCGCTTTGCCGTCCTTGGGCAAGGAGCCTTGCCGGCCATCGACGAGGTCGACCCTTGCCTTGGTTCGCCGAGGCCCCACTAGACTTGGCAAGGCTTGTCCCCGCCAGCCATTGGTGAAGGCAAGCCTTGCCCAGCGATAGCAAGGCCGCCATCACCAGATTTGGCGAGGTAGAGCCTCACTTTGCCACCGGCGGTTAACCCTGCCGGATCTAGCGGGGCCATGCCTAGTGACAGCGAGGCCAACCTTGTCGGCCCTCGCCTTTGGCCAGCACTAGCTAGCCAAAGGAAGGCGAAGGTGGAAAAAAAAGAAGAAAAAATTCAATAAATATTTAAAAATTGCCATGTTAGCTTCGTTGAACGGCCGACGTCCATGTCAGCGCTGACCGGCCAATTTTAGCCGGATAGACTAAACTAACACGATGTAAAAGATTTATGACTAAATTGACAAAAAAAGAAAAAGTTTAGAGCTGAATTGGCTTAATTGCAATAGGTTTAGAACTTTTTGTAATTCTCCCAAACATGGTTAGCTATACTAGCGTGTTGCTATGAAGTAGCAGAATCAATATTTTCAGATCTTTGACTTCTTGTAGATTATCACTGCTAGAAGAAGATCATGGATATACAATAATTTCTTGTAACCATAGCCAAACATAGGATTAGACATTGTTTATTCATTCAAATTTAATAAGTTTTTGTGAATGATCATCAATTGCTGGTTATAAATATCCACATTGTATTATTTACAAGCCCCGATAATCAATAAAATAATTTTGTGTTATATAGAATTTATCATTCAACAAATTTACCTTTTTCTTTTTGTAATATCTATATTGCTGGCAAAGATTATTCCTGGTGTTTGTACTTTAATTTTGCCTTAAATATAGCTGGAGACACCTCTACCACTTTAAATGGACATTATTACCTTTAAAAAGGCCAATATGTGATGCAGAGAAAGTTACGCTTGGAAGGAATTCCAAAAGATGGTGTTTATTTTGAATAAAGAAGTGCAGATTACATTATCTTAGGTGACTTTTTATAAGGAGGTCGCCATCTATAAAAATAACCAAATAACTTAAACCTAATAACAAAATAAAGGAAAAGATATTGATAAAAGGGAAAGTTATCAAAACACAACAAAAAAATCTGAAATCTAATAACAAATTAAGGAAACACGTGAATCAATTATTATAATCCATTTGTAATCTCGAATATCACGTAATCCTCTTTAGTTTGTGGGATTGCTTGCTCTTATGACGCTCTAATGTTTCCATAAAGGCTTTTGCATGTTGTTCTACATCAGTGTCCTCCACTATAGAAGAACTTGACCCCGAGTTATGATTAGGATAAAGAGGAGTATCTGGAGGATGATACTCAAATAGGTCCGCTACATTGAATGCCAGGGAGATGTTGAGGTCACTAGGAAGATCAACAACATAGGCATTGTCATTGATTTTCTTCACAATTCGATAGGGACCAACTTTCTTGTGCTTCAGCTTGTTATATGTATCAACAGAAAGCGGTCCTTGTGGAGGTAAACCATCACTTCGTCACCCTCGGCAAATATCTTGAGGCAACGATGTTCATTTGCAGCAGCTTTGTAAACAGTAGTGGAAGCTTCTAGCTGTTGCTTCACACCGTCTTGTATCTCTTGTAATTTTGTTGCTAAGTTTTCAGCTGCAACACTATATCCTGGGACTTTGGACAAAGGCACAAGATCTAGTGTATGTTGTGGCGTTTGCCCGTAGATGACCTCAAATGGAGACTGGCCTGTGGAACGGTTGATAGTGTTGTTAAAAGTGAAGTTAGCAGGAGCAAGATACCGGTCCCATTGCTTTGGCATGTCACTACAAAGACACCGAATAATATCTGCCATAGTAGGATTGACAACTTTAGTTTGACCATCAGTCTGAGGATGAAAAGAGCTATTATACTGCAAATCCGTCCCAAATAAGTATTGAGCTACCGGGCTCGCCACGGATGTTATTAAGTATTGAGCTACCGGGCTCGCCACGGATGTTATTTAATTACATGGTCAAATTATATTTGAGTTGGTAGTATTAATTCAACGGACTCGCCAAGGTTGGGATGGAAGGACCGTCACAATATACCATTTTGTTTGGAGGCTATTCATTGGTTATAAAGTTGTTAAGTCCAACAAGGAAATGTTGTTGAGTCCAACAAGGAAAGCCAGAGCATAAAGTGATATTTCCATCACCGTTCACGCTCCTTTCCATCCACCATCTTCCCCTTTCTTTAAATCGTTTCAAAACCCACGTTTGAATTCTTAGCTACCGGATGATATCTGCCATAGTACAGAGACACCGAATAATACCCGCCATAATACGATTGACAACCTTAGTTTGACCATCAGTCTAAGGATGAAAAGAACTGCTATACTGCAAATCTGTCCCAAATAAGTATTGAGCTACTGGGCTCGCCACGGATGTTATTAAGTATTGAGCTACCGGGCTCGCCACGGATGTTATTTAATTACATGGTCAAATTATATTTGAGTTGGTAGTATTAATTCAACGGACTCGCCGTGGTTGGTATGGAAGGACCGTCACAATATACCATTTTGTTTGGAGGCTATTCATTGGTTATAAAGTTGTCAAGTCCAACAAGGAAAGCCAGAGCATAAAGTGATATTCCCATCACCGTTCACGCTCCTTTCCATCCACCATCTTCCCTTTCTTAAAATCGTTTCAAAACCCACGTTTGAATTCTTAGCTCCCTATAAATACCACGACGACATCGCCATATTCTTAATCCTCAATCCCACAGCTCTAGGAAAAGAGAGAGAGAGAAGAAAGGGGCGGCGGCGGCAAGGAATTTCCCTCTTTTCAATGGAGTCTCCTTCTCCCATCAATGTTCCCAGGTGGACTCCGAGCCCGCCTCAGACAATCTCATTGCTGCCTCCCGAGAAAGCCGACGACGTGCACGAAGAAGAGGATGATGGTGTGTCCGCCCGAAGCCACGACGTCATCTTTCCATTCAGTATTGGTGAAGCCGATACTCGAGATGCCCGTGACCACGAAGTGCCCCCATGGGAAGTCCATGGCGGAGGCAAAGGATCTCGACCTGACCAGGCTACAGGAGCACACGAGAGCGGGAACGGGATGGTCTTGACATGGAAGGATTTGTGGGTGACGGTGCTGGACCGGGGGAACGGGACACATCCCATATTGCAGGGGCTGACCGGTTATGCCGAGCCGGGCCGGATGCTGGCCGTCATGGGTCCTTCGGGCAGTGGCAAGTCGACTCTCCTCGATGCCCTTGAGGTACCGTTTCGAATAAATCTCTCTTTCTATATATAGGTAGGTGATTTATGTCCTTTTCATGTTTTACTATGCTACAAGTAAAGCAAAGTCAAAATGAGATCTAACTTCCAAGATTCTATGAGAAAATTCCAACTAAATTGACTGGTAAGTAGCCATTTCTATCTTCGTTCGCAAATTGTCCACGCGTCACGCTCTTTCACTTTATAAAAATACAGATCAGTCCTTTAAATTATATTAATTTTTCATGATAAATTAAGTCGCCGGACACCTTGGGTTAGAAAACAAACAAACGAACAGTAAACAAATGAAAGCAGAACGCAAATATTTTTTTTTTTTGGTAAAGAAAAGAACAAAGGAAAAGTAAATGAATCTTGTCCCACCTTCCATGAAATACAGATCAGTGCTTTAAATTATATTAAATTTTCATGATAAATTAAGACGCCGGACATCTTGGGTTAGAAAACAAACGATCGAACAATAAATAAATGAAAGCAGAACGCAAATATTTCATAGTCACTAAAAAGAACAAAGGAAAAGTCAATGAATCTTGTCCCACCTTCTCTCTCATGGAGGAGTTACTTAAGACAGATTTAAGAAATTTTAGTATAATTCGATATATGTTATTGGGGAGTACATGAACTTATTTATAGGTTTTATGATATATTATTAAAGGTAACATATATCTAACAATATATGTACAAACAATATATGTACAAAGAAGAGAGATTACACAATCTTGAAAGATACATAAAACTACCCGGAAAGTGATACGAAAGACCAATGTTAACTAGGAGAAAAGCTACTGTCTTGGGCCTTCCTCACCTAAAAAGCTAGCTCCAGAGGTAAGGTAATCCATCACACTTATAAATTGACCACTAGACTTTTTCATAACTGATGTGGGATAATCTCAACAATATTCCTCTCACACATCGGGCTTAGGTCGGAGGTGAACTCTCTTGTGTGACTATTGGGTCGAAACTTGTTGTCAATCTTGGCTCTAATACCAAGTTGAGAATAATAATGCGAAAGATCGATTTGAGGAATTTATGTATAATTCAATATATGTTAATGTGAAGTATATCAGCCTATTAATAGGCTTTATGAGATACCATTAAAATTAACATATTTTAATCAAGCTATGCACAACCAAAAGAGATTTCTCATAAACTTGAAAGTTATAGAAAACTAATAAAAAGAGATACTAAAAACTAATAAAATTATTCTAATTATCTTAAATATAGGAAAATATCTTAGAGAATTATTCTAATTATCTCTAATGGAGTCAACAAATGATATGGCGGTTGTACCCTTTTCACAGCTTTTTCTTGTTTATATGTTGTCGAGGTTGGACGTCCATGACATCGGATTAATCCCCACGAGTGGCAACGGTCCTAGCTATTCGGACGTCCCTGCGACCAATATTGAATGTCAATGAAATGACATGGATTTCCTAGTGAACACACGTCGTAAAATGGATTCTTCTAATGTACAAAATGAAAAATTCTCATGGCTTTTGCCGTTATAACCTTTCCGGTCACGATTTGTCTACCCAATATGGGAAACGGCGTCCGTTGATGAATGGTTATACAACGGGGATCTTTTGAGCTAATTGTTCTACACTTCTTCCTTAGTGCAGCTTGTTACAAGGGTCATGAGTGGGAACTTAAGTTTCATTTTTAGTATGCGCTCTTGGATTGCTGCTGCAGATTCAACTGTGCTGCAGCTGAATAGATTTAATCGAATTTGCTTTTTACCTCACATTCAAGCAGTTAATCATTTAGAAGTAGATTAATTTGTTTTCGAGGAGAACAATCGACGAAGTAACTAACATATCAGTAAACTTTAAATAACATTTATTAATTTTTTGTTCATTTTTACTCTCGGTTTCTATCCCTTCCTTTTTCTTAAGAAGCAACTTTTTGCAGGGAGACTAAGTTCAAGCACTCAACAGACAGGAGAGATCTTAATTAATGGTCGCAAACAACCACTTTCTTTCGGAACTTCGGTAAGCGTAGCTGATAGATGTGGCGCTGAGTTGAATTTCAAAGTGCATATTTCCTAGCCAAATCGTAGTTTATACAAATCGTTCTTCGTAGTAAATTTTCACTTTATTTATTTTTCGTTTTGGTTTTGTTATAGGCTTATGTCACTCAGGATGACACACTGATAACAACTTTAACGGTGAGAGAAGCGGTGTACTACTCCGCTCATCTCCAATTGCCGGAATCCATGTCGAATTCGGAGAAGAAGAAGCGAGCTGAGGCGACGATTAGAGAGATGGGACTGCAAGATGCGAGAGATACTAGGATAGGTGGGGAGCGCCAAAGGCCTCAGTGGTGGCCAAAAAAGGAGAGTGAGCATTTGCATCGAGATCCTGACGCGCCCGATGCTACTCTTCCTTGACGAGCCAACCAGCGGCCTTGACAGCGCTGCGTCATACCATGTGATGAACCGCATTGCCAAGCTAGCCAGTCATGACCAGAGGACGGTGATTGCCTCGATTCATCAGCCTAGCAGTGAAGTCTTTGAGCTTTTCCACAATCTCTGCCTTCTTTCTTCTGGGAAAACAATCTTTTTGGCCTTAGATCAGTGGCAGAACAGGTGCTTGCGATACTGGACTACTAGGTTATGAATTTTTGCTTGTAGCAAGCAACGAACATTTACCTGATTATCTTTTTTTCTCCCCTTATATACTTTTGCAGTTTTTTGCATCAAATGGTTTCCCATGTCCAACTCTTAGAAATCCGTCGGATCACTACCTCAGGACGATTAACAAGGACTTTGACGCAGTAAGTCATGCAACTGAAACTTGATTTGTTCGACCATAATTTCAAGAAATAAAGGAACTTTCATGGACCTAATGAAACAAAAATTTCTTGTCAGGACATCGAACAAGGAAGCAAAGGCATGGATGCCGAAGAGGCCATTGACACACTGGTCAAATCTTATGTGTCATCTCTGATGTGTCACCAAGTTCAGCAGCAAGTGTCCAAGATATCCGGAAAGGTATGCAATTTCAATATTATGTGGATTGGAAACTTATAAAATATAAGAATCCGAGAGTTTCTGATAAATTGTGTGTTTCCATTAGAACGTTGGAGGAAATTTGGAAAGAAATGGGAGTCAAGCAAGCTTCCTAACCCAGAGCCTCGTTCTAACCAAGCGATCGTTCGTGAACATGTATCGTGACTTGGGGTATTACTGGCTTCGTTTAGCAATCTACATTGCATTGTGTCTGTGTGTTGGGACTATCTTCTACGACATTGGATTCACCTACGGCTCAATTCAGGTAAGCTCTCTAGTGTGACGGTATGCTCTAAATAATTTAGTGACCAAATCAAGGAAGAATGAGATTTGAAGTTATTGCACATTGCATTTACCAAGTTTCATAATTTTAATGAATTTTCAGGCAAGAGGTTCTATGCTGATGTTCGTTGCATTTCTTACTTTTATGGCAATCGGCGGATTCCCTCCTTTGTTGAGGACATGAAGGTATTTCTCTTAATCCCCTTTTTTCTTTTCTTTTATGTTGATGCTCCGATTGCTTTTAATTGTACCTAAGTCATGAGAATCCTACATTTTCATTCTACCAGGTCTTTGGGCGAGAGAGATTGAATGGGCATTATGGTGTAGCCGCTTTCGTGATAGGCAATACATTTTCGTCCATCCCTTATCTGCTAATCATCTCTCTTATCCCAGAGCCATAGCTTATTACTTGGTTGGCCTCCAAAAGAGTTTCGAGCACTTTGTGTACTTCGCCCGGTCCTCTTCGCGTGCATGTTGCTAGTCGAGAGCCTAATGATGATCGTTGCAAGTGTAGTCCCCGACTTCCTCATGGGGATCATAACCGGTGCTGGAATTCAAGGTGTGATGATGCTAAATGGAGGGTTTTTCAGGTTGCCAGATGATCTCCCCAAGCCATTCTGGAGATATCCCATGTATTACATCTCCTTCCATAAGTATGCCAACCAAGGCTTCTTCAAGAATGAGTTTGAAGGGTTAATATTTCCCAACCAGATGGGAGGGTCGCCAACAATCGTGGTGAAGAAATCTTGAGAAACTATTGGCAAGTGGAGATGGGCTACTCTAAATGGGTGGATCTTGCTACCTTGCTTGGGATGGTGGTTGTTTATAGGCTAATGTTCCTTGGAATTATAAAGGCAAAGGGAGAAGATGAAGCCGCTGGTGAAAATCTTTAGGGCTAAATCTCCTAGACATCCTAAACCTGCCATGGAGAACCCTTCTTCAACGCCTTAATATGGCAGCAAGTTAGGGTTACTTTATTGTCAGTGGTAAACTGGTGTGTGTATCTTTAATTGTAGATGAATTAATAAATCTCCTTCCATGGGTAATATTGTACTCCATGCTTGATCATACAGAAATGTTGCATGGGTTTGTATGGGAAACATATCTCGATAACATAGGAGCAAAGAGCATTATTCTAAACCCCCATTTGATCTTTTAAACTCAAGACAGTTATGAAGAAGTACAGATTGTGAATCCAGCCTTGGTTGTTGAGGATCCATACTGTACTAAATGTATTTTGGACCTTGTTGATCCTCACAAGGGATCACCTGTTCATTTCAAATCCTTAACCAAGCTTACTTTAGGTCTCTTCTCGTGATCCATTCTAATTACCAACTTCAGCATTCATGCCATTGCTGTCACGTCCGGATCCTCGGCACGTGCATATCCCTTACTTTTGGTCGATTTTAAAATGCGATATCCCAGGACTATGTATCGCCGACCCTTTCTTTTTATTTATATTCACATGCGAAAGCAGTTATAAATCTCTAGACAATAAAACAATGGGATAGAGTAGCAGGACTACAAACTTTCAAACTAACTCAAACCTTTTTATAAACAAACTTGTTTATTTATAATGTATTTGTTTACAAAATCTATCGATTCCACAAAAGGTAATGGTTTTATGACCCACTAATCTAGGACACGTTCTTGAATCTTCAATTTCCACCTTTCCAAACTCTAGGGCTCCCTGGTCCTTCATGACCGCCATCTAGAGACCGAAATATAATCCCACAACCGGGATGAGACTATGTCTCAAAATTCTACCCTCTAAGACCTGATTAGTAAACTAATACACCTTAGGGCTGTCTAAACACAACATGAGTCAGAGGACTTACTTTGGCCTCAGATTCTACCTGCATGTTAGCACATATCAAATAGGCACCTAAGCAATCACATCACAGATTGAAGCATCGATCAAATTGACTAGTCGATCATACGCAAACAAGACCACTCACGGTCATTCCCAGTTAATCAATCAATTCACAACATCATATCAAAGCAAAGATCAATCGACTTAGTCGATTACATGTCGGGCCTGGACCATTTCTAAGTCGTTTCAATTATTCCAACTCAAATAACAAATATGAATCACAGTTCTTAGGACACAACTTGATATAGGTGGTAATCACGGCTCCACCAAGCAACTTTCAAATATTCAATGGTTTTACGGTTCTACTCGACCACTTTCAATACTTAGTAGCTTTACGGTCCCACTCGACCCTTTCAATACTTAGTGGCTTTATCCACTAGACAATTACGTGCGTTCATTAAGGCGCCGTTTTTACCAGTGATGTCCTTAATCACCGAACCACACATGCCTATGACAATGTGAGTACTGCACCGATACGTGCGTTCTTTAAGGCACCGTTTCGCCAAAGATATCCCAAATCACCGAACCACGTGAGTCCATACACCGTGTGCGATTGGTTCAAGCCCAGAGTATTTCCTATTCACTCTCACGATTCCACTCACTTTATAACTCAACCAAGCAATATAAATGCTAAATAAACATACTCGGCCAACTACTAGTAAATCAATCAATCTCACTCAATTTTAAACAATTTAGGGTAAATCCCTAAAATATCACAATTTATTTAATTCCATGCAACGTAGAGCTCGATTAAATAAATGGATTGCGCCACGACAATCGGCACAAGATTTTGGTCACGGCCATCTCAACCTTAATTTCTGAAAAATAAATAAATAATTAATTAATTTCGAAAATTAAATAATTAATATTAAAATTCAATTTAACTCAAAATAAAGCCCGATTAAATAAACGGACTTCACCATAGTCATCAGCATAATATTCCAGTTCTGGTCATCCCAGTTAAATTTCCGGGAAATAAATAAATAAATAATTTCGAAAATTAAATAAATAAACACAATAAATTCAATTTAGCACAATTTAAAGCTCAATTAAATAAGAGTCTGCACCACGATCATCAGCATAAAATCTCGGTCGCTGGTCATCCAAGTTGAATTTCCGGAAATAATTAATTAATTAATTAATTAATTTCAAAAATTAATAATTAATTACTAAAAATCCAATTTAGGCCCGAAAAGACTAATTGAAGCCCACTAAGGGTAGGAAAAATCCCGAAGTATCCAATAAATAGTAGACCCCATCTACTAACTAAATGCATAGTCAAATTGTCTAAATTGCATCACAATTGATTAATAAACACTAATATATACTAATTTAACCACCTAAATCTAATTAATTAAAACTAAACAACTGTTAAGTAGAATTAGCCCACTAAACAAGGATTAGTGAGGTTACTTATCGGAATCGCACGCAAATCGGATCAATTCGACGGGGACGACGCGAGGAACGATTCCTCCCAAAGCATGGCTCGGATCCGGGGCCGGGAAATGGCCCAAAAGCGAGCCCGAAGCTGCTGGAAACCCACTTGGCAACTTGCGGAGTTGCTGCAAAACAGAGGGGAAAAGGAGATGGTTAGGGGCAGCAAGGGGTCGGGAGAGCGAGCGGAGCTCCGGTGAGGCCGGACGGTGGCCGGAGGTGGTCGGGCCACGGCCTGAGCTGGCTGAACAAGGCTGGGCAGAGGCGGAAGTCGCGCGGGGGAGGTATGGCAGCGAGCGGCGGGCGCGCAGGCGTGCACGTACGGCGGAACGGCGGCGAGCGGTGGGTGTGCGAGCGGCGGTGCGTGGGCGGCGACGGTCTTCAGCGAGTTGCTGCGTCCGTTCTTCTTCAGCTTTTGGTTCGCTGGTTTGCACGAAGAAGGAGAGAAGAAGAGAGTTCGGTCACGTGGGGGAGTGGGGGAGAAGAGAGAGGAGAGAAAGAAGAGATAAGAGAGTTGACTAGTCAAATGGGGAATAGAAAGCAAAGTAGAAAATGGCAAGGGAAAAAGGAGAGAGTGTCGGCGTGGGGGGGGGGCAATTCGCACGAGGGAAAAGAGGGAAGGAGGGAGAAAAAGAGAGAAAAAGAGAGAAAAAATGAAATAGAAAAATGAAATAGTACAAAAGTAAGAAATTTACTGTATTCTTAAAATTACTATTATTTTTCATTTCTCTTTCCCTTTTTAAAATCTTCCGGTCTTCAATTGAACAACAATTCTCTCTTAATTTATTCTCAATCAAATCTCATAAAATCAATCGATGTTTCAATACATCGATTGCTAATTTTCCTCATCCAATAACCCACATTATACCTCAAATTTACATTCCAAATAAATTTGAACCCGAAAATCTGGATATTACAATTGCCTCCTCGTTCAATGCCCTGAGAAGAAATATTGTTTCATTGGGTCCATGAGATCTCCTTCAATTTTTGAAATTATGGTTGAACAAATCAAGCTTGAGTGGCTTGACTTGCTGCGTTCAAGTCCCCGTTAATCGTCCTGAGGTAGTGATCGGATGGATTTTTAAGAGTTGGACATGGAAAACCATTTGATGCAAAAACTGCATAAAAAGAAAAAGAAGAAAAAGTGATAGTTAGGAAAATGTTTTTTTGCTTGCAACAAGTAAAGATTCATTACATGGAAGTCAAATATAACAAGCACCTGTTCGCTCCCGATCTAAGGCCAAAATACACAGTTTTCCCAGAAGAAAGAAGGCATGGGTCGTGGAAAAGTTCAAAGAATCAAGGCGATCACCGTTGGTTCATCACATGGTATGACACAGTGCTGTCAAGCCCACTGGTTGGTTAGTCGAGGAAGTGTAGCTTGGGGCGCGTCAGGATCTTGATGCAAATGCTCACTCTCCTCTTTTGGCCACCATCAAGGCCCTTGGCACTCCTGCTGCCTATCCTCGTGTCTGTCATGTCTTGCAGTCCCATCTCTCTAATCGTCGCCTGGGCTCTCTCCCTTCTTCTTCGACTTGGACATGGATTCGGGCAATAGGAGCTGACCCGAATAGTAGACAGCTTCCCTCACCGTTAAAGTTGTCATGAGTGTGTCATCCTGAGTCACATAAGCCCATAGCAAAACCCCCAGAAACAAATGAACAAAGTGAAAATTTACTACTAAGAGTGATTTGTATAAACAAAGATTTGGCAAGGAATGCAACAATTGAAATTCAATAAAGCACTGCATCTTCAGCTAGGCTTACTGAAGTGCCGAAAGAAAGAGGTTGTTTGTGATCGTTGATCAAGATATCTCTGATCTGTTGGATGCTTGAACTTAAATCTCCCTGCAAAAGTTGCTCATTTGGAAAAAAAGGGGTAGAAACCGAAAATGAAAATGAAATAGATCAATAAATTGTTATGGAAAGACTACAGACTTGTTGGGTGCTTCTTACAAATGATTAAATGCTTGAATGTGAAATAAAAAGGAGAATTCGGTTAATTTCATTCCCTCCTGACAACATGAGCACCATAAAAAATCCATGTTTTTCTGTCTCAAAGAACAATTCCTTCAAAAGAAGGAAATCCTCATGGGTCAGAGCAAGTAGACGCCATGCGATTGTGTATTCTTGCGTACTCAACAAAGAACCTGTAAGCAGATGGTTGAAAAGGTATTTACCCTAAGCACCAATTTTTCTATAAAATACTCGAGTCCTGCTCTTATTTATTAGATTTTTGTTTGTTTTCTAACCCAAGATCCGCGGCGTCTTAATCTATCATTGATTTCCTGAAAGTTTACATTTTGTAGAAATAGAGAATTATTCGATACGTACCTCCTAGGGCACCGAGCAGAGTCGAATTGCCACAGCCAGAAGGAACCATGATGGCCAGAATCCGACCTGGCCCGGCATACCCAGTGAGCTCCTGCAATATGCGATGTGTCCCATTTCTCCAGTCCGTCACCGTCACCCACAGGTCCTTCCACGTCAAAAACATCCCGTTCCCATTCTCGTGCTCTCCTGTAAACGGATTGAGTTCCGCTCCTTGGCCTCTGCCATGGACTCCCCACAGGAGCACTTTGTTGTCACAGGCATCTCCAGCAGCGACAAAGCTGATACTGAATGGAAAGATGGCCTTGTGGCCTCCACTGGACACGCTATCATCATCTCCTTCAGTAGCTGAGTCCCGTGTTTCATCGTAGTTGTGGCCTTTCTCATGAGGTGGCCATGAAATTGTGGGACTCGACCTTGGAGGCTGCTGGGCACATGGTTGGGAGAAGGAGGCTCCATTGCCAATCAGCAGATTCACTGCCAGCACCAGGGCCGCCACTTTCTTCTCTCTCTCTCTCTCTCTCTCTCTCTCTCTCTCTCTCTCTCTCTCTCTCTCTCTCTCTTTTCTTAGAGTTCTTAGAGCCGTTTGATGGAAGATTGAGAAGATGTCAATGTTGTTGTGGTATTTATAGGGAGCAAGAATTTGAACGTGGGTTTGTAAGTATTAAAAGAAAGGCAGGGGCTGGATAGAAATGAGTATGGATAGTGATGGGAATACCCATGCTCTCTTTCTCGCAGGACATTCCCACCACTTTATGCCCATTGAACTGCCTCCAAACAAAATGGCATGGTGGAATCGCTTGGTCATTCGGGGCTCTCTCATGGATCTTTTCCTATTTTCAAGGGATTTTTAGAAGCGTACATATATTTCATTTTCTTAATAATAATTATAGTAATGGGCATCGATTGACAATCGCATGATCTACAGCGCTTGTGACAGTTTCCCCACCTTAAAGCTATTAACGATATTGAGCAATTACCAAGTCACATGGGTCCGTGATTCTCAAGGGTCGCCCAAGATATTGGCGATGGCGGAGCTTAGTCTTATACGTCAAATTAACGTTATAGAATTAATACTTCTTTAGTTACTTAGATCAAACAACTTAATTGTTAAATTATCATCGTAAAATTAATAGTCCTAAGTAAGGACTTTTATGCTCTAGTCCTAATTTCAAGTTTACTGGAAGAACAGATATGGTGATTTGACATTTTACCCATAACATGGGTGTAGGCATTTTAGGGCCACTTTGGTCCTTACAAATGATCCCCACTTCGTCTTCGGAAGCTAAACTAAGTCAATGGTACGTCCCTTTTCACAAACCATCCTAATTAAGGAGATCCGCCTCATATTGCATATTGTGAGATCTAAATTTATGTGACAAACTGCAAGGTGCAGCACAATTGGATGGAAAGACAACTGGCTTGAAACCCATCGTGATTTTTGGTGAGCATCTTCAATCCGTCCCTTAGAATGATTCCCTTCGTTTTCTGACCCTTAGCCAACAAAGAAATACAAAATTTTAGTTATTATCCATGAGTGACTGGCTTAGCCGATGAAGATAGAGCTTAGTGATCAATGCACAAAACAATTGACAAGTTGAAGAGATCGACAACTCACCAATAAAGTTGTTGATAATTGACATCACGAGTGATGATGGCCTTAGGTCGGGAGAATTACCAAAAATTTTCTAAACCTATTGCAATTATGTCAATTCAATACAAAACTTTTTTTTTAAAAGCCAATTTAGTCCTAAACCTTTTACAGTCGTGCCAATTTAGTTTATTCGGCCAAAATTGGCAGGGCGGTGCTAACGTGGACGCCAGCCGTTCGGTGAAAGCTGACATTGCAATTTTTAAATTCTTTTTTTCGAATTCTTAAATATTTTTTTGGATTTTTTAATTCTTATTTTCTTCTCTTTTTTTTTTTCCCACCTTCTCCTTCCTCTGGCCAGTGCCAGTGAGGGACGCGAGGTTAGCCTCGCCGGCTAGTGGTGAGACTTGTCCCCGGGGCCACTGGCGACGGCGAACCTCGCCTAGCGATGGCATGGCTGTCGTTGCCCAATTTGGGAAGGTCAGGACTCACTGTCCTTGGGTGAGGAGCCTTGCCGATGGTCGGCGAGGTCGACCCTTGCCTTGGCTGGGCGAGGCCTCGCCAGACCTGGTGAGGCTTGTCCCCGCCGGCCATTAGTGAAGGCAAGCCTCGCCTAGCGATGGTGAGGCCACGCGTAGCGACAACAAGGCCAACCTTGCCGGCCCTTGCCTCTAGCCAACACCGGCTGGCCGGATGAAGGAGAAGGTGAAAAAAATATATTCAAAAAGTATTTTAAAATTCGAAAAAAAATTAAAAACTTGCCATATCGGCTTTTGTCGAGCGGCTGATGTCCACGTCAACGCCGACCAGCCAATTTTGAATGTTTAGACTAAACTGACACAATTGTAAAATGTCTACGACTAAATTGGCAAAAAGGGAAAAAAAAAAGTTTAGGATTGAATTAGCACAGTTGCAATAGGTTTAAAACTTTTTGGTAATTCTCCCGAACAAGGTTAGTGATACCAGCATGTTGCTATGAAGTAGCGGAATCGATTTTTCAGATATTTGACTTCTTGTAGATTATCACTTTGCGAGAGGAAGATCATGGATATGCTATAACTTCTTGTAACCATAGCCAAACATAGGATTGGAGATTGTTTATTCATTCAAATTTAATGAGTGTTTGTGAATGATCGTCAATTGTAGATTATAAATATCCACATTGTATTATTTACAAGCCCTGATAATCAATAAAATAATTTTATGTTATATAGAATTTATCTTTCAACAAATTTACCTTTTTCTTTTTGTAATATCTATATTGCTGGCAAAGATTTTTCCTGGTGTTTGTACTTTAATTTTGCCATATATATAGCTGGAGACACCTCTACCACTTTAAATGGACGATATTACCTTTAAAAATGCCAATATGATAAGTAAGGAAACTCCTCTTATTAACCAACTAATGGATTCCCTTCCAACATTATCTCAATTTCCATTATATGCTCTAGAGAGTCTTGACTTGATAAGTTCGTATCATGACTTGACTGTGAAATCCTAGGTTGGCCTCCCCCCAACACTTTATAGTGAGCTTGTCCTATGTCCTAACAATATGCAACAAAATATCATTCGTGTGTTTAGCATTTATGGATCTCCACATTATGGAATCTCTTTTAATATTTAGGCTTTATTTATTTCACGGGAAATGTATGACTTAAAAAATAATTTCTTAAAAATGAATGTTTATATTGCTTACAAAAATGAATAAACAAAAAATATTTTCATTGTCCATGAAAATATTTTGATATAAATTGCTGTCACTAATAAAAACATTTTTCATTTACTTATTATTATAAGCGATATAAGCAACAATCTTTAGGAATATATTTTCCAAATCATTCAACTTTTGCAAAATATATGGAGCTTTGCTTCATGTTTCCCCACCATAAATACCCTTAGAAACCATTTATTTGAGACCTCAAGAAGTCATCATCCAAAAAAAGCCGATAGACTCTTTCCAGTGACTATTGAAGTTGCTCTTGGACAAATCTTCAATCGCTGTTACCCCTCACTAGTGCCTTGATGCTTGTTGTGATTGCCTGATCTATGATATTGCTTCGTTGATAACGCTTACCCTAAGGAAACATTCAGGAAACACATTATAACACCCTTTTGCAAGGTACTCAATTTTAATAAACTATTGTCTATTAAAATCGATATTTGTTAAGGCTATCGCCACTTTAGAAGATTGGAGAGCGACAAATATCGCTTGAGATATCCTTACTCAAGCACAAAACACACAAATGAGTTTTGGATGATGATGAATCTACATAAATTTTAAGTACAAGGAAATGTAAAGCACGAGGAAATGATATTACATGGAAATCATAGACATGTTTGATATTTTCTTGGAAAAGAGCTGAATAGGAAACTTATTCAATCAATTTCAAACATGTTATATGGATGTCAATTCAGTTATAAACATTTTGATTTTAATAAAATCATCTTGCAAAATTTCAATGTAGTCGAAAGGACTAACTCCTCTTCTTCCACGTTTTAGCCCCAATTTCCCATACAACTTTTTCTGATTTGGTGATAAACAAGCTTCTCTAAGTCTCTAATGCTTCCACTTGTTACGTTAGTCTCCATTTGCAAATCACGTGCCGATATGAATTTCCAACTTCTTCTACAATTGCTTTTGCATGTAGATCTAAATCCCAATACTTTCACTTAGAGAGATCATCAAGGAGAGCTCAAGTTTGAATCTGTTAACATATTCAGTTAGACCCATATTCACTCAAAAACTTAAGACAATTAGTTATGAGCCAACTAGAATATATTAATTACTCGACACTATACGAATTCTCTAATGCGGGACTTTCTAACACAACTTGCACATGCAACTCAACAAATTTTCCCTTACATGTGAGCTCAATATTAGGTTTGCTCCCCTTAACCAAATATTGATACACGGTGAGTGGGCCACTAATCAACCATGGGCTTTGATACCATTTGATGGGAGTGTACAATAGAAGCCTTGATGCCTTCACCTAAAAGGATCACCAAGATGGAGCTCAAGTCCAACCCCGTCAACATATCTAGTTGGACTCACATTTACTTAAGTTATAGACAAATTAGGATATTAATTACTCCACACCACATTAAATTTTCAATGTGATACTTTCTAACATAACTCACACGTGCCATTGAAAAGCACTTACTTCTTCTCAATTAGTGAACTTTCTTGGATGAGGAAGCACTCAACTTTTGAGTTACGCTAATCCTAAACATTAATAGCTCCGGCAATAGTATGTGGTAAAAGCTGACTTTGCCAAAGTACAATGTCCCTTGCTAAAAGGGTGTACCAACATTTAATAATTATTTTTTTCTTCTTTTTTTTTCCCACCTTCTCCTTCCTCTAATCGGTGCCGGTGAGGGACAACGAGGTCAACCTTGCTGGCCAGTGGCAAGGCTCGTCCCCGTGGCCACTGGCCACGGCGAGCCTTGCCCAGCGATAGCAAGGCCGTTGTCGCCAGATCTTACGAGGTTAGGCTTCGCCGTCCTTGGGCAAGGAGCCTTGCCGACCATCGGCGAGGGTGACCCTTGCCTTGGTTGGGCGAAGCCCCCCCAGAACTGGCAAGGTTTGTCCCCGCCGGCCATTGGTGAAGGCAAGCCTTGCCCAACGATAGCAAGGCCGCCATCGCCCGGATCGGCGAGGTCAAGCCTCATCGACCATTGGCAAGGTTAACCCTTGCTAGATCTAGCGAGGCCTCACCTAGTGACAGCGAGGCGAACCTTGTTGGCCCTCACCTTTGGCCAACGCTGGCTAGCCAAAGGAACGCAAATGTGGAAAAAATAGAAGAAAAAATTCAATAAATATTTAAAAATTTCCATGTCAGCTTTTGTTGAATGGCTGATGTCCATGTTAGCACCGACCAGCCAATTTTGGCCAGATAGACTAAACTAACATGATTGTAAAAGATTTAGGACTAAATTGGCACAAAAAAAAAGTTTAGAACTGAATTGGTTTAATTGCAATAGGTTTAGAACTTTTTGTAATTCTCCCGGACATGGTCGGCTATACCAGCATGTTGCTATGACGTAGCGGAATCCATTTTTAGATCTTTGACTTCTTGTAGATTATCACTACTAGAAGAAGATCATGGATATACAATAACTTCTTGTAACCATAGCCAAACATAGGATTGGAGATTATTTATTCATTCAAATTTAATAAGTGTTTGTGAATGATCATCAATTGCTGGTTATAAATATCCACGTTGTATTATTTACAAGCCCCGATAATCAATAAAATAATTTTGTGTTATATAGAATTTATCTTTCAACAAATTTACCTTTTTCTTTTTGTAATATCTATATTGCTGGCAAAGATTGTTCCCAATGTTTGTACTTTAATTTTGCCTTAAATATAGCTGGAGACACCTCTACCACTTTAAATGGACGATATTACCTTTAAAAATGCCATTATGTGATGCAGAGAAAGTTACGCTTGGAAAGAATTCCAAAAGATGGTGTTTATATTGAATAAAGAAGTGTAGATTACATTATCTTAGGTGTCTTTTTATAAGGAGGTCGCCATCTAGAAAATAACCAAATAACTTAAATCTAATAACAAAATAAAGGAAAAGATATTGATAAAAGGGAAAGTTATCAAACACAACAAAAAAATCTGAAATCTAATAACAAATTAAGGAAACGTGTGAATCAATTATTATAATCCATTTGTAATCTCGAATATCATGTAATCCTCTTTAGTTTGTGGGACCGCTTGTTCTTATGGCACTCCAATGTTTCCATAAAGGCATTTGCATATTGTTCTACATCAGTCTCCTCCATTTCAGAAGAACTCAACTCCGAGTTATGATTAGGATAAAGAGGAGTATCTAGAGGATGATACTCAAATAGGTCCACTACATTGAATGTTGGGAAGATGTTGAGGTCACCAAGAAGATCAACAACATAGGCATTGTCATTGATTTTCTTTACAATTCGATAGGGACCAACTTTCTTGTGCTTCAGCTTGTTATATGTACCAACGGGAAAGCGTTTCTTGTGGAGGTAAACCATCACTTCGTCACCCTCAGCAAATATCTTGAGGCGATGATGTTTATTCGCAGCAGCTTTGTAAACAGTAGTGGAAGCTTCCAGCTGTTGCTTCACACCCTCTTGTATCACTTTTAATTTTGTTGCTAAGTTTTCAGCTGCAACACTATATCCTGGGACTTTGGGCAAAGGCAAAAGATCTAGTGTATGTTGTGGCGTTTGCCCGTAGATGACCTCAAATGGAGACTGGCCCGTGGAACGGTTGATAGTGTTGTTAAAAGTGAACTTAGCAGGAGCAAGATACCGGTCCCATTGCTTTGGCATGTCACTACAAAGACACCGAATAATATCCGCCATAATACGATTGACAACTTCAGTTTGACCATCAGTCTGAGGATGAAAAGAGCTGCTATACTGCAAATCCGTCCCAAATAAGTATTGAGCTACCGGGCTCACCACGGATGTTATTAAGTATTGAGCTACCGGGCTTGCCACGGATGTTATTTAATTACTTGGTCAAATTCTATTTGAGTTGGTAGTATTAATTCAACGGACTCGCCATGGTTGGGATGGAAGGACCGTCACAATGTACCATTTTGTTTGGGGGCTATTCATTGGTTATAAAGTTGTTAAGTCCAACAAGGAAAGCCAGAGCATAAAGTGATATTCCCATCACTGTTCACGCTCCTTTCCGTCCACCATCTCCCTCTTTCTCTAAATCGTTTCAAAACCCACGTTTGAATTCCTAGTCTGAGGATGAAAAGAGCTGCTACACTCTAAATCCATCCCAAATAAGTACTGAGCTACCGGGCTCGCCACGGATGTTATTAAGTATTGAGCTACCGGGCTCGCCAAGGATGTTATTTAATTACTTGGTCAAATTCTATTTGAGTTGGTAGTATTAATTCAACGGACTCGCCGTGGTTGGGATGGAAGGACCGTCACAATGTACCATTTTGTTTGGGGGCTATTCATTGGTTATAAAGTTGTTAAGTCCAACAAGGAAAGCCAGAGCATAAAGTGATATTCCCATCACTGTTCACGCTCCTTTCCATCCACCATCTCCCCTCTTTCTTTAAATCGTTTCAAAACCCACGTTTGAATTCTTAGCTCCCTATAAATACCACGACGACATCGCCATATTCTTAATCCTCAGTCCAACAGCTCTAGGAAAAGAGAGAGAGAAGAAAGGGGCGGCGGCGGCAACGAATTTCCCTCTTTTCAATGGAGTCTCCTTCTCCCATCAATGTTCCCAGGTGGAGTCCGAGCCCGCCTCGGACAATCTCATTGCTGCCCCCCGAGAAAGCCGACGACGTTGACGAAGAAGAGGATGATGGTGTGTCCGCCCGAAGCCACGACGTCATCTTTCCATTCAGTATTGGTGAAGCCGATACTCGAGATGCCCGTGACCACGAAGTGCCCCCATGGGAAGTCCATGGCGGAGAAAAAGGATCTCGACCTGACCAGGCTACAGGAGCACACGAGAACGGGAACGGGATGGTCTTGACATGGAAGGACTTGTGGGTGACGGTGCTGGACCGGGGGAACGGGACACATCCCATATTGCAGGGGCTGACCGGTTATGCCGAGCCGGGCCGGATGCTGGCCGTCATGGGTCCTTCGGGCAGTGGCAAGTCGACTCTCCTCGATGCCCTTGGAGGTACCGTTTCTCGAATAAATCTCTCTTTCTATATAGATGGGTAGGTGATTTATGTCCATTTCATGTTTTTTTTTTTTTTTTTTTTGGTAAAAGGGTAAGAATAAAAAACCATCCTTTTCATGTTTATAATATGCCACAAGTAAAGCAAACTCAGAATTAGATAAACTCAAAATGAGATCTAACTTCCAAGATTCTATGAGAAAATTCTAACTAAATTGACTGGTAAGTAGTCATTTCTATCTTTGTTCGCAAATTGTCCACGCGTCACGCTCTTTCACTTTATAAAATAAAGATATCAGTCCTTAAAATTATATTAATTTTTCATGATAAATTAAGACGCCGGACATCTTGGGTTAGAAAACAAACAAACGAACAATAAATAAATGAAAGCAGAATGCAAATATTTCATAGTCACTAAAAAGAACAAAGGAAAAGTCAGTGAATCTTGTCCAACCTTCTATAAGATACAGATCAGTCTTTTAAATTATATTAATTTTTCATGATAAATTAAGACGCCGGACATCTTGGGTTAGAAAACAAATGAACGAACAATAAATAAATGAAAGCAGAACGCAAATATTTCATAGTCACTTAAAAGAACAAAGAAAAAGTCAATGAATCTTGTCCCACCTTCTCTCTCATGGAGGAGTTACTTAAGACAGATTTAAGAAATTTTAGTATAATTCGATATATGTTGTTGGGGAGTACGTTAGCTTATTTATAGGTTTTATGATATATTATTAAAGGTAACATATATCAATCAATATATGTACAAAGAAGAGAGATTGCACAATCTTGAAAGATACATAAAACTATCCGGAAAGAGATACAAAAGACCAATGTTAACGTGGAGAAAAGTTATTGTCTTGGGCCTTCCTCACCTAAAAAGCTAGCTCCAGAGGTAAGGTAATCCATCACACTTATAAATTGACCACTAGACTTTTTCATAACCGATGTGGGATAATCTCAACAATATCCCTCTTACACATCAGGCTTAGGTCGGAGGTGAACTCTATTGTGTGACTATTGGGTCGAAACTTGTTGTCAATCTTGGCTCTAATACCAAGTTTAGAATAATAATGTGAAAGATCGATTTGAGGAATTTATGTATAATTCAATATATGTTAATGTCAAGTATATCAGCCTATTTATAGGCTTTATGAGATACTATTAAAATTAACATATTTTAATCAAGATATGCATAATCAAAAGAGATATCTCATAAACTTGAAAGTTATAGAAAACCAATAAAAAAAGATACTAAAAACCAATATAATTATTCTAATTATCTTAAATATAAGAAAATATCTTAGAGAATTATCCTAATTATCTCTAATGGAGTCAACAAATGATATGGCGGCTGTACCCTTTTCACAGCTTTTTCTTGTTTATATGTTGTCGAGGTTGGACGTCCACGACATCAGATTAATCCCCACGAGTGGCAATGGTCCTAGCTATTCGGACGGCCCAGCGACCAATATTGAATGTCAATGAATTGACATGGATTTCCTAGTGAACGCATGTCGTAAAATGGATTCTTCTAATGTACAAAATGAAAAAGTCCAATGGCTTTTGCCGTTATAACCTTTCCGGTCACGATTTGTCTACCCAATATGGGAAGCGGCGTTTGTTGATGAATGGTTATACAACAGGGATCTTTTTGAGTTAATTGTTCTACACTTCTTCGTCAGTGTAGCTTGTTACAAGGGTCATGAGTGGGAACTTAAGTTTCATTTTTCGTATGCGCTCTTGGATTGCTGCTGCAGATTCAACTGTGCTGCAGCTGAATATATTTAATCGAATTTGCTTTTTACCTCACATTCAAGCAGTTAATCATTTAGAAGTAGATTAATTTGTTTTCAAGGAGAACAATCGACGAACTAACATATCAGTAACCTTTAAATAACATTTATTAATTTTTTTCATTTTACTCTCGGTTTCTACCCTTTCCGTTTTCTTAAGAAGCAACTTTTTGCAGGGAGACTAAGTTCAACCACTCAACGGACAGGAGAGATCTTAATTAATGGTCGCAAACAACCACTTTCTTTTGGAACTTCGGTAAGCGTAGCTGATAGATGTGGCGCAGAGTTGAATTTCAATGTGCGGATTTCCTAGCCAAATCGTTGTTCATACAAATCGTTCTTCGTAGTAAATTTTCACTTCATTTATTTTTCGTTTTGGTTTTGTTATAGGCTTATGTCACTCAGGATGACACACTGATAACAACTTTAACGGTGAGAGAAGCCGTGTACTACTCTGCTCAGCTCCAATTGCCGGAATCCATGTCGAATTCGGAGAAGAAGGAGCGAGCTGAGGCAACGATTAGAGAGATGGGACTGCAAGATGCGAGAGATACTAGGATAGGTGGGGGGAGCGCCAAAGGCCTCAGTGGTGGCCAAAAAAGGAGAGTGAGCATTTGCATCGAGATCCTGACGCGCCCGATGCTACTCTTCCTTGACGAGCCAACCAGCGGCCTTGACAGCGCTGCGTCATACCATGTGATGAACCGCATTGCCAAGCTAGCCAGTCATGACCAGAGGACGGTGATTGCCTCGATTCATCAGCCTAGCAGTGAAGTCTTTGAGCTTTTCCACAATCTCTGCCTTCTTTCTTCTGGGAAAACAATCTTTTTTGGCCTTAGATCAGTGGCAGAACAGGTGCTTGCGATACTGGACTACTAGGTTATGAATTTTTGCTTGTAGCAAGCAACAAACATTTACCTGACTATCTTTTTTTTTTTTTTCCCCTTATTTACTTTTTGCAGTTTTTTGCATCAAATGGTTTCCCATGTCCAACTCTTAGAAATCCGTCCGATCACTACCTCAGGACGATTAACAAGGACTTTGACGCAGTAAGCCACGCAACTGAAACTTGATTTGTTCGACCATAATTTCAAGAAATAAAGGAAATTTCATGGACCCAATAACAAAAGTTTCTTGTCAGGACATTGAACAAGGAAGCAATGGCATGAATGCCGAAGCGGCCATTGACACTCTGGTCAAATCTTATTTGTCATCTCTGATGTGTCGCCAAGTTCAGCAGCAAGTGTCCAAGATATCCGGAAAGGTATGCAATTTCAATATTATGTGGATTGGAAACTTATAAAATATAAGAATCTGAGAGTTTCTGATAAATTGTGTGTTTCCATTAGAACGTTGGAGGAAACTTTGGAAGACATGGGAGTCAAGCAAGCTTCCTTACCCAGAGCCTCGTTCTAACCAAGCGATCGTTCGTGAACATGTATCGTGACTTGGGGTATTACTGGCTTCGTTTAGCAATCTACATTGCACTGTGTCTGTGTGTTGGGACTATCTTCTACGACATTGGATTCACCTACGGCTCAATTCAGGTAAGCTATCTAGTGTGACGGTATGTTCTAAATAATTTAGTGACCAAATCAATGAAGAATGAGATTTAAAGTTATTGCACATTGCATTTACCAAGTTTCATAATTTTAACGAATTTTCAGGCAAGAGGTTCTATGCTAATGTTCGTTGCGGCATTTCTTACTTTTATGGCAATCGGCGGATTCCCCTCCTTTGTTGAGGACATGAAGGTATTTCTCTTAATCCCCCTTTTTCTTTTCTTTTATGTTGATGCTCCGATTGCTTTTAATTGTACCGAAGTCATGAGAATCCTACATTTTCATTCTACCAGGTCTTTGGGCGAGAGAGATTGAATGGGCATTATGGTGTAGCCGCTTTCGTGATAGGCAATACATTTTCGTCCATCCCTTATCTGCTAATCATCTCTCTTATCCCAGGAGCCATAGCTTATTACTTGGTTGGCCTCCAAAGAGTTTCGAGCACTTTGTGTACTTCGCTTTGGTCCTCTTTGTGTGCATGTTGCTAGTCGAGAGCCTAATGATGATCGTCGCAAGTGTAGTCCCTGACTTCCTCATGGGGATCATAACCGGTGCTGGAATTCAAGGTGTGATGATGCTAAATGGAGGGTTTTTCAGGTTGCCAGATGATCTCCCCAAGCCATTCTGGAGATATCCCATGTATTACATCTCCTTCCATAAGTATGCCAACCAAGGTTTCTTCAAGAATGAGTTTGAAGGGTTAATATTTCCCAACCAGATGGGAGGGTCGCCAACAACCAGTGGTGAAGAAATCTTGAGAAACTATTGGCAAGTGGAGATGGGCTACTCTAAATGGGTGGATCTTGCTACCTTGCTTGGGATGGTGGTTGTTTATAGGCTAATGTTCCTTGGAATTATAAAGGCAGTGGAGAAGATGAAGCCGCTGGTGAAAATCTTTAGGGCTAAATCTCCTAGACATGCTGAACCTGCCATGTAGAACCCTTCTTCAACGCCTTAATATGACAGCAAGTTAGGGTTACTTACTTTTCAGTGGTAAACTGGTGTGTTTATCTTTGATTTTAGATGAATTAATAAATCTCCTTCCATGGATAATAATGTACTCCATGCTTGATCATATAGAAATGTTGAATGGGTTTGTATGGGAAACATATCTCGATAACATAGGGGCAAAGAGCATTATTCTAAACCCCCATTTGATCTTTCAAACTCAAGACTGTTCTGAAGAAGTACAGATTGTGAATCCAGCCATGGTTGTTGAGGATCCGTACTGTACCAAATGTATTTTGGACCTTGTTGATCCTCACAAGGGATCACCTGTTCATTTCCAAATCCTTAACCAAGCTTACTTTAAGTCTCTTCTCGTGATCCATTCTAGTTACCAACTTAAGATTTTAGCTTGGACTTTCTAACAACTTCTAGCACTGTTTTCATGGCTAGATCTAAGTCCTTAACACCATGCATTTACTTCTTATCAATTTGTGAACTTTCTTGGATGGGGAAGCAATTAACTTTCTGGACCCGCTGATTCTAAATATTAATGGCTCTAATCAAAATGTAGTCAAAGCTGGCTTCACTAAATTACACATCTCTGACTAAAAAGGGTGTACCAACATTCAATGTCAAACTTACCTAGAAAAGTATGTGGTAACAATGAGTACCAAAATTAGCCCATAAATGTCCAGTTACATTGATAATTTGTTTTTCGCGGCCTTCCTCAACTAGGCTTGGTCAAGATAGTAGTGTAGGCCTTGGTTTATTTGAAAGAAAATTTTCTTCGAGCACATGTTTATGTTTGCCAACACTTGCTGAATTGGAATTAGATGAACCTGAATCGTGTAATGCTCGCTTAGATTGTATGGCATTGTTTACATTTTGGAAGATGTTTAATCAACTCGGCCCTCATGACATCTCTCTCCTTTCTATATTTAATCAAGAGCCCATACATTGGTTGGAAGATGTTATCTTCTGTGATTTATAAATTAGCACTGTCGCGACCCCTTTTTTCGGGGGCGCCTGGCCGGATCGGGTACGAGCGCCGAAAGGAGGCTAATGGCTCGGCTGGGTTTAATTAAAGCCTGGACTCTCCCAAGTCCGCCAATTCACGACTTTAAATTATTTGATTTGTAAATTGATTTTTAAAACGAGTCGCCACTAATCAATTTGGGGTAGGCCGATTAGAAACCTAAGCAAAGTATCGGGAGAAGTACTTGCTCTGCGCAACCAGAGAAATTAGGATCGGGGACTTGATTACACTAGTTAATCACTAATGCCCTTTCGGTACCTAATCTTGTTTAAAACTCTAAGGTTTTTGGATGTTTGGGGATTTTCCATGTATTTTAGGAAAAATCACATTTTTGGTATTTTCCTCATTTTGGACATAAAAGGGATTTTTGGGGTATTTTCTGAGAAAATACAAGTCTTTTTGGCATTTTATGAAATCTTTGGGCTTTTTATGAATTTTGGCATTTTTTTGGGATTTTGACATTTTTGATTTTTTTTGGAAAATATTAAAGTATTTTAATATTTTTTTGGATATTTTGGAAAATAATATATTTTTGATTTTTTTCAATCATTTTCGGAAATAAATGATTTTTATTTTAATTTTTGATTTTTTTGAAAATAAAACATTTTTTTAAAACATTTTTTGATTTTTGATTTTTTTAAATTAAAATGATTTTTTAATATATTTTAAAAAATAAAATATTATAAAACATTTGAAAACGACCCGGGTCGGATCCACGGGTCGGATCCGCCCCCGGGCCGGTCCGAAACGCGGGCGTTTTGGAGGAAGGGGCAGCAAACGACGTCGGGCCGGGCATGGGTAGGTCCGCCCGACCCGACGAGCCGTGACCCGCTCCGCCCCAAAACGACGGCGTTCGGCTCCTGCCCAAAAACGGCGTCGTAGCCGTCCACTCGGGACCCGGGTCCCGGGCAAAACCCTACCCGGATCCGGCCCGATTCGCGACCGGACTCCTTCTTCTCCACAAAACGGCGTCGTTGTGACCCGAGTAGAACGGCATCGTTTCGCCTTCGGCAAAAACGGTCTTGTAGAGGGGCGGATCGTGTGCAACCCCGTGGGTCACGCGTCCGACCCGCTCCGCGACCCGTCCATCCTTACGCGAAACGGCGCCGTTCCCTTGGTGTCTCTTCCGGATTTGACCCGACCCGCCCAACGGCCTAACTCCGCGACCCGGCGACTCCGAACCTGTAAAAACAACGCCGCTTTTACCGAAGCCCAACCCGGATCCGACCGTGCGTGACCCGCTTCCAAGCCATGAAACCCTACCCGGTTCCCGATCCGGGTCCGACCCGTGACCGGAATCGTGACCCGAAATCGGGAACCCTAGGGTTTCGATTTGGGGCAGGCCGAGGTGGTTTGCGGCGGCAACGGCGGCGAGACGGCGGTGATGGTGGTGATGCTAGGCTAGGGGAGGCGGCGTCACCATGGGACTACCTGCTCACGGCGGTGGGACTGAATTGCGACGGCGGGGCTCCGCCTTTCCTCCCTCTCCCTCTCTCTCTCTCTCTCTCTCTCTCTTTCTCTGGTTTCCTCCGGCGAAGCTTGGATCGAGGCTCGCAAGCCCTTGGCTCCCCTTCTGAAGTCTCTCAGTGGGGTTCCAGGGCTGAAAGTTTCTCTCTCGGCTTCGCCGTGCTGCTATGTGTCGATTAACGGAGGGGGAAGGGCCTATTTATAGGCGACGGACGGCCGGTCGGCGAGGGTTCGGACGGCCGGTCGATCGGCGAGGGCTCGGCCGGGGTGGATGCCGCGGCTTCCACCGGCCGTCAGGCTTATCCGGCCATGCACTCCCCTCTCTGCTCGCCGTACTCTGCCGCTCCTTCAATCCCGCGCACGCCATCGCTTGCTCGTTTCTCTCCGGCTGCGCGCGGCTGCTCGCGCGTGCACCGCACGCGATTTCAGGTGAAGAAGGCGGGTCGCGCGGGCGTGGGCACGGGCGCGGGCGCGGGTCGACCCGCGGTTTTGGGCCGCGCGATCTTCCGGGCCGTTTGGGCCGTTTTCTTCCATTTTTGGCCGTTGGGCCATTTTTTCTGTTTTTTTTTTTTTTTTTGGCTTTTGGGCTGGTTTTTCCGTTTTTTCTATTTTTTGTTTTTTTAGTTTTAATCAAAATAAAATAAAATGCAATAAGAACCAAAAATTAATTAGAAACCTATAAATAAAAATTGAAAATAAAAATTAGGCGTCAACAGTGCCCCTCTTTGAAGGTGAGCTCGCGAGGTTGCATTCAAAGACAAACCGATGCCTAATTTTTACCAAGCGTGGGCAGCGAGATTATATCTTTTTAGGACATACTATCCTATGCAACAAGAGGAATGTAACAGATAAGAAGATACCTGGAGTTACTTATCGGGAATGAGTGAGATAGGGTGTGAACCCCGGGTTTTGGTAAGTATCAAGGCGTCGTCTTACCTGGTGATATGAGGAGGGTGCTTTTCCAGGACTCGAACCATTCTTCGGTCGCCTGTTGGAGCAATCAAGGGGTTGTCTCGGACCCGAACCATTCTTCGGTTGCCTGTTGGAGCAATCGGGGGGTGTCTCGGACCCGAACCATTCTTCGGTCGCCGTGACGGGATATCACTTCTCCAGGACCCGAACCATTCTTCGGTTGCCTGTTGGAGCAATCAGAGGGGTGTCTCGGACCCGAACCATTCTTCGGTCGCCGTGACGGGAAATCACTTCTCCAGGACCCGAACCATTCTTCGGTCGCTGTGAGCAATCGGGGGTGTCTTGGAGATTCTTCGCAGATGCCTTTCTTTCTCGGGCATCTCATTTGGGGGTGTTTGACTTCGTCGGGGACACCGGTTGGTACCGACCATTCTCGGGAGATGTGCCGACCTTTCTCGGGGCATCTGTTTTGGGGGGTGTTTGACTTCCGTCGGGGACACCGCCTGAGACCCGACCTTTCTCGGGAGATGCGCCGACCTTTCTCGGGGCATCTTCTCCGGGGGTGTGTGACCTCCGTCGGGGACACGTTGAGACCCGACCTTTCTCGGGATCCGCCGACCTTTCTCAGGGCATCTTTTCTGGGGGTGTGTGACCTCTGTCAGGGACACCTGTTGAGACCCGACCTTCCTTGGGGGATGCGCCGACCTTTCTCAGGGTATCATCTCTGGGGGGTATCTGGACATTCACAGACACATTAAAGAGTACATGGATATTCACAAGTACTAACCTGACAGATATTTGGGCCTTGGCAGGCATCATAAGCATTGAAAGGGTACTTGGATGATCACAAGTACGAGTTTTTAGGGATACTCGGACATTCACAAGTATCGAAAGGGCTTTTAGATAATTAAAAATATGGAGAGCATACCTTAGGTATTTGTGAAGGTCTCTTTCTTTATGGAAATAGGGAATATCGAGGACGTACCTTGGACATTCATGAAGGTCTCTCACTTCCTGGTAGTTGGGAATACCGAGGACATGCCTTGGGTATTCATGAAGGTCTCTCACCTCCTGGTAAAGGGAATGTCGAGGATGTACCTTGGACATTCATGAAGGTCTCTCACCTCTTGGTAAAAGGGAATATTGGGGACATACCTTGGATATTCATGAAGGTCTCTCACCTCCTGGTAATGGGGAATATCGAGGACATGCCTCGCATATTCATGAAGGTCTCTCACCTCTGGTAAAGGGAATATCGAGGACATGCCTCGCATATTCATGAAGGTCTCTCACCTCTTGGTAAAAGGGAATATCAGGGACGTACCTTGGATGTTTATGAAGGCCTCTCGCCTTCTGGCAATTTTTAGACGCAACACGAAGCTTACCTGGATGACCGTGGGTATGCAGGTGTACATAGTAGGGGAATATTTGGATGAACACAAATATTTTACAATATGATCAGGGACCACTCAGCTGGTCCAAGTGTAAGAAAATATACCTGGGTAATTGCAGATGCATGATGTGGGGAAATGCTTGAGAGCTTGCTAGCATCCAATGTCATGATTTTGAGGACAACTCTAACAGTCGAGTGTCATAAAAAGGGGTACTCGGACAAAGGGTCGGTACTTAAAGATGAGAGGATACTTGGACAGTCACAAGCACCTAAACTTTAATGACAGCATGAATAGGTCGAGTGACAACAGAGGGAGCACTTTAAGCAGTGGCAGACACTCGAAAACAGGGGGATGCTTGGGTAATTGCAGATGTCGATATTTGAGGGACAAATCAAGCAAGGCCGAGCATCGGTACCTAGACAGTGGTAGGTACTTAAAGATAAAGGGACACTTGATCAGTCACAAATATCAGCACTTTGGGGACAACTAGCATGAGCTGAGTGTCAATAAGAGGGGGTACCTAGACGGTGGTAGGTACTCAAACACAAGGTTCCGGGAACAGGGATGGGGATATGCTTCCTGGTGACATTTAATCTTTATGAGTATGCTTGTTATTTACACAATATGCAGATGTGTATGCAATGATTGTATATGCTGTAAACTTGTAAATCAGAATGTGATTTATGCATGATGACTTTGTCAGTTCTGCATTTTTTGAATTCCATTGGGGAAGATTTTGAAAGACAACTTTTGTTTAGAATGTAGATGTCTTGAGTATGCCAGATGAGGGACTTTCAGTCTGAAAGGACTTTCCACTCACTCTCATGGGAAAGACTGTTTTATCCTGACTATTGATGCAGGATTTATAAGGACCACACTGTCTCACTATCATCATGTCAGCAGGGGTCTGAGTATTCTCGCAAATGATACGACTTCACCAACGTGAGAGGTCTTTTTTGAGTTGTGATGAAGGCTTGGCCAATGGCTCATTAAAGGGGATCAATAAGGTCATGGTTTTGTAGGAAAGATGTAGCATGGTTATCTCTGGGTTTGCAAGTCGAGGATCCTGCGAAAAGAAATAGAATAATCTTGCTCGTACTTCTTCGAGCGATGCTTATAAACATATGAAATCCTACGTTAATCGAAGTGCCCCTAGTTTGAAGAGACTTTTTACAATAAGATGCTGCGTAGGCTTGACTCTTGTGATAGCTGGTGATCGTCTTGGCGTTTGTCACCGATCTCTCTTCTTACAATCTGGTAAAGGTTCCATGGATCTTGATGGCAACTCCTCTTGGGGATACAAATGACGGTCTTTTTGTTCGGGGCATCGGCCTTGCTTTTACCAAGCACACTGCTTTTTTATGCCCCCATTTCTTTTCATTCTTTTATTCACGGGCATTGACCTTGCTTTTACCAGTACACTTTGTTTTTTATGCCCCAGGTTTTCGTCTTTGTTGCTTGAGGAACTGTCTTGACGAGTTCGAGTGCATGCCTTCACTAGACTTTTGTTGAGTCTTCATCTTTTGCTGGCTCTTCGATTATGCTTTGCTTGGATGACAGCTTCGCTTTGCCTCCTTGCGAGGGTGATTTTACTGAGACTCAATTGAGTTGTGCAATGGATACAAGTGCATAAAGAAAGAATTGCTCTTCATGACTCTTGGGCACTTAAATTAATGCGAGTGTTCATATGCAAATAAAGACACTCAAAGATTGATGCAAGTGCAAGCAAGAGAGTTTCTATCTCTTTCCTCACCTCGTGATGCTGACTTGTCTTTGGCTTGCCCCAGTGTGGGGTGGTTCTTCGACAGTGGGTAGGATGGAAATTTGGCCAGTGTATGGGGCTCAAGGTGGGTGAGGGAATGCCTCCCATTGTTTTGGTTATCGTACCATTCGCGAGAGAACTCTTTACCCTGTAGTCATGGAATTTTCTGCACTCATCTCACAAGTGTATAGACAGGGGATTGTGTATGGGATATGGCTTGCCTGTCATCATTCTGACACGCCTCATTTGACCTACTCAATTGATCTTGTATTCTTTACTTGGCCGTCTATTCTAATAATTCTCAATGGAATCAAAGATTTAGGCAGACGAAATCATCATGCATAATTCACATGGAAAAAGGCATGCAGTATGTGATGTGAAAGAGTTTATGTTTTTCCAAAAACGAATGGCTTTTTACTCAAGAAACAATCTTCAAGAGAGTTTACTTGGTGAAATGGTATTTACAAATGTGTTGAAATTCGAACACCAAAAGAGGTTATTTACAGATGGGTGTTAATAAAATGCTCCTATTGGTTAGGGACATGACACATGCATGACTAGCTGGGGATTGGGGATCTGATCAGGAATTCCTATTCTTGCTTTTTGCAGGAGGGAAGCCATGGAAGTGGCTCAAACAATAGGGCCTAGATTTAAGCGACTTGAGGCTTTGAAGGCTCTCTGTCATTTGCTTTGGTGGTATTTGAGATGTCATTCTGCTTGGAAAGTCTATCAAAGACAAGACTTTCATTGATTTGTTTCCTGCATCTTTGGCGGTTCATGTGATCCTGTAAAAGGCAAGAAGAAGTGTGTTAGTCACGAATCTCTTTTGGAAGTTAAATAATTGGAAGTGATACAACATTACTCTTCACTAGTTTGCTTAAGTGGACGGGGAGGATATGAAGTCTTGTGCTTCCCATTTCGTCAGGTCGATCATTGGCTTGTGGATGACACATCCCTTTATGGAGCCAGTGTATTTGATGGAAGTCATTTCTGCATCCTAGCTTGGCTAGCACCGATTTATCTAACCTTTGAGTTTGGTCCTCGATTTGTGAAGTTTCTGCCAAATTGGGAAAACATGTCAAAAACGGGTTCGGATGGTAGGGATATTGGAAACGATACTAGATTACCCTTCCCTAGAGCTTGTCATGCTAGCTCTTGAGGATGCTTGAATGTTGAGGATGGCCTATTTATCTTGACACGGCTCGGTGTTTCCTTCCGTTGGCCTTCATGATTGCTGGTCGTTGATTCATCTCCAACACATTCCTTCGTGGAATTTTCTTTTCTTTGTCTTTGGCTATAGTATTATTGAGCAAAAGTCATGTACCTCAAGCTTCTATGGAATTCGAGATGGACAATCAAAACTTCTAGCTTTTCAATAGCAATTACTTCTCACGAGAGCATGTGTCTGGAACAAGAAGTGAGGTTTCCGGGTTCTAAGCTGTTGACTGAAAGCTCTTTCTGACTTGGAGTGATTCTTAAATGATGCCTCTTTTGTGCCGAGCTGGGTGAAGCTGTCAGGCATCTGCCTGGGTAATGTTGATTTGCCTGAGTTATGTCATTAAGTTTGCTATTCGATTTTCGACACTTCCCTAAATGCTGGTGGTTACCATTTAACCAAATGCACATTTCTCGTGATGGCGTAAATATAACACTCATATAAAGAAGATGCATAGGCATTTTCATTCTGATAGAGAAATATTTGGCAATGCTAGATAGTGAACATTTTTCAAGGGTAGTACTTCTTTACAAAGATCGAATTCACTCGGCTTAGAAAATTCTCGCCCATCCATCTCGGTTAGGATCAAGGCTCCTCCGGGGAGTATCTTCTTTATTACATAAGGACCCTTGTAATTCGGGGCGAACTTGCCTCCAGGCTCTGGAAAGATTGGCAGCGTCTTCCTTAAGACTAGGTCGTTTACTTCGAAGCGCCTGGGCCGCACATTTTGATTAAACGATCGAGCTACCTTCGTTGATAACACCGGCCGTGACAGAGCTTTCGCCGCTTTTCCTCGATCATGTTCAGCTGCTCAAGCCTTTGTTGTGTCCACTCCTCCTTGGATAAGCCAGCTTGGGATAGAACTCGTAAGGAAGGGATTTCTACTTCCACAGGCAACACCGCCTCCATACCATAAACCAGGGAAAAAGGGGTTGCCCCGGTAGAAGTTCGAATCGAGGTTCGGTATGCTGTCAGTGCAAAGGGTAACCTCTCATGCCAGTCACGGTAGTTTTCAGCCGTCTTGGCTAAGATCTTCTTGATGTTCTTGTTGGCGGCCTCTACAGCTCCATTCATTTGTGGCCGATAGGGTGATGAGTTCAAATGCTGGATTTTGAACTTAAGAATAGTTGTTCGATCAGCTTGTTATTCAGGTTTGTCCCATTGTCGGTGATGATGGAATCAGGTACACCATAACGGGCGATTATTTCGCGCTTGATGAACTTCATGACATTCCGTGCGGTCACGCTAGCATATGACGTGGCCTCAATCCATTTTGAAAAGTAGTCAATCGCCACCAGGATGAATCGATGTCCGTTCGACGCCTTTGGGTTAATCGGGCCAATTACATCGATCCCCACATTGAGAATGGCCATGGCTCAGATAACTGATGTAGTTCAGTTGGAGGGACATTTACCTTGTCTCCGTGAATCTGACAACGATGGCAACTTCGTACATGCTGAGCACAGTTATTCTCTAAGGGGAGCCAGTAATAACCCAGTCTCATTATCTTCTTGGCCAACATACGTCCATTCATGTGAGGGCCGCATACTCCCTCATGTACTTCTTGCATTATTTGTGTGGCCTCAGTGCATCCACGCATCTTAGCGGGAGGCGAGTCATAGGATCTCTTGTACAGATTTTCACCGCCGACGAAAAACCTTGAAGCCATTTTCATTAGGTACTTTCGATCGAGGGTGTGCTTTGTTCAGGGAATTCTTGCTTCGGACATATCTCATGATATCGTAATACCGGGCTTCCCATCGGGCTCCTCGCTTATGGTCATGCAAAGGGCTTGTCTTGCCGAACTTCAATCTTTAGAGGTTCTACTTCTAGCCCTTTCGTTGCTTGCAACATAGATGACAGCGTTGCTAGTGCATCGCGAATTGATTATGAATTCTAGGCAAGTATTCAAATGAGATGTCTTGGAATTTCCCGCCAACTTTTCCAAGTAACCGTGATAAGGCACAAGCTTGGCATCCTTTGTTTTCCATTCGCCCACCGTCGACGGATTATTAAAGTAGAATCACCGAACACCTTTAGCTTGGTTATTCCCATTTCAATAGCCGCCGCAAGCCGAGGATGCATGCCTCATACTCGGCTATGTTGTTAGTGCACGGAAATACCAGTTTGCAGCCACGGGGTAATGTTGCCCATTTGGGGATATCAAGACGCCCAGTCTGCCGGAGCCGATAGATTCACGGCTCCGTCGAAGAACATGGTCCACTTGTCTTCTTCTATGGCGAAAACCTGGTCGTCCGAGGGATTATCCTCGCGTACTTCTTTAGGACAGTCTGCTAACATGTCAGCAATCACCCGCCCTTTAACGATTTCGTGGCAACATCTCGAATGTCAAATTCTGAAATCGGGATTTGCCATTTGGCCAATTTTCCTATCAATACTGGACGACTGAGCAGATATTTGATTGGATCGCTTTCGGTTACAAGGAAGGTTTGGTAATGCAAGGTATACTGTCGGAGTCTATGCAATACCCATACCAATGCGGCACACGTCTTCTCTGATGTGGAGTAGTTTTGTTCTGACATGGTGAACTTTTTACTCAAGTAGTAGATGGCTCGCTCTTTCTAGTCACGGAGTCCCTTTTGTGCCAGCATGGCACCTAGGGATTCACTGTTGATGGTAAGGTAGAGAATTAGAGGCTGCCCCGGACTTGGAGGTACCGGGATTGGGGGTTTCATCAAAATCTTGCTTCAGGTCTTCAAATGCCAATTGGCAATTCTCATCCCATTTAATTTGTGCACCTTTCCGAGAAGCTTAAAGAAAGGTTTTGCGGTTTCGGAAAGCTGGGAAATGAATCGTGCAATGTAATTTAATCTTCCCGGAGACTCCGGACTTCTTTTACGCTTGAAGGAGGAGGCATCTCGGATATCGCCTTGGCTTTTGATGGATCTACTTCTATTCCTTCACAGCTTACAATGAATCTTAGTAATTTGCCAGAAGTTGCCCCAAACACGCATTTTGCTGGGTTCAGGCGCAATTTAAACTGGTGAAGTTGCTCAAATAGTTTCTCCAAGGTCTTTACGTGGTCTTCTCCATGCCTGGTTTTAGCGATCATGTCATCGACATATACCTCAATTTCTTTGTGCATCATGTCGTGGAAAAGGGTGACCATAGCACGCTGGTAAGTTGCTCCAGCATTTTTCAAGCCGAAAGGCATGACTTTATAATGAAAAGCTCCCCATGGAGTAATGAATGCCGTTTTTTCCTTGTCTTCCTCCTTCATCCTTATTTGGTTGTATCCCGAGAATCCATCCATAAAAGAGAAAAGCCTGAATCTGCAAAGATCTTGTCTACAAGAACGTCTATGTGAGGCAACGGAAAATCATCCTTCAGGCTTGCTTTGTTCAAGTCACGATAGTCGACACAAACACGTATCCGACCATCCTTTTTCTTTACTGGTACAATGTTTGCTACCCAGCTAGGATATTGCGAGACTTCGAGGAAACCCACTTGGAGTAGCTTCATTACTTCTTCTTCAATCTTTTTTGACAATTCGGCTTGGTTCTTCTCACCGTTGCTTCTTGGGAGTTATATCGGGGTCGGTTGGCGTGCTGTGCTCCACAATTGTTGGATCAAGGCCTGGCATATCCGCGTATGACCATGCGAACACGTCTTGATACCTCTTTAGAAGGGCAATTAAGTCTGCAGCTTCTTTTTCGGGGAGGTTGGCGCCGATCTTTATCTCTCTTGAATTCTCTCGTGCTGCTTAAGTTGACAGGTGATGGCATCTTCGGTGGTAGGGGCCTTGTTTCTTCATGCCGCTCCCAACTCCGTTGGATTTCATTGGAATTATCAAAGTCATCTTCCAAGCTATCAGAGTGGCTATCCACGCTGTCGGTTTGGATCGTCCCCATCCCCTCGCCTGCCGCTAGATTATTCCTATGTCACAAAGTAGATAGGCTAAGGGAACAAATAAGGCTAGTAGCATGCATGCTTCTTCCCTCTTTTTTTGAAAACGTGACGAATTGTTCTTTTGAAAATTCAGGACAAGGAAACACAAGGAGATCCGGGCCTCAGATTTCTTCTTTCATTTGACGGCTAGTTATCATCAACGGGCCGGTTTGGAGTGTCTCCTCATGCCCTCAAAATGTTTTCAACTTTATTTATTAGTAGACGGATTTACAGAGTGATTTCAAAAAAGGGTTCCCTGGATGGAACTGATGTTAAAAAACAAAACAGGATTAAAGAAATATGTACAGGCTCCCACGTAGGGGAGTATGCAGAGAATAAGAAGGATTCTACTCGAGCGGGCTAGCGCCCATTTCCCTTGACGATCCTTCATTGATTGTGCCCACAAAGCAGTCTTCACACCAGTTACCAGCTACGTTTCCCTGCGACTTCGCGGACTCTAGCTCATCCAGGCCTTCCCATCCATCGGGGACTATGCGGGGAATGTGATCATAGAAACTTTGAGGGACCGAATAATTGACATAGTAGTCAAATTTACCACTTGGTTGTCCCAAAGTGTCCATGATCACCTCCCCTCCACGTGCTTTCTCCGCATGCTGAGGGAACATGGTGCGAGTGCTGGGTACCACAAGGAGGTGATCGTTGCTGAAACACAGCCATGGAGAGTGGAAAGTGAATACCCCAGCATCTAGGAGGTCCTACACCTTATCTTTCAGGCTCGTACAGTCGTCCAGCGCGTGTCCTAGCTCGCCCGAATGATAATCACATTGCTTGGACGGATTGTAAACAAGGAAATACTCGGGAGTAGGATGACTCAGCTCCCTGACGATTAATCTTTGCTCTAGGAGGATGGGGAAAATGATAGTCATTGGCCTAGGAAGGGGTGAATATGGCCGCGCGCTCTTTGAGGATTGAGATAGCGAATCCTCTTGCCAGCTCGTATCAATAGGGCTTCCTTCCTTTGCTGTCAAGTCCTTATTATGACTAGAGCTGGTAGCTCGAGTGAAATTCTCCGTTAAATAGTCCACTGTTTCACGTAATTCGTCAATCTGGCGTTGGAGCTGGATGAACGAGAAGCCATTGTCCGCTCCCTCCAATGGTTCTTCTTCGATGGCGCCTATGAAAATGTCTTCGAACATGGTGGTCATGTCCTCCGCCTCTACTTTCTCTGCCAGAGAGGGCCGGGCCGTGCCTTCTTGGATCGTGGGCAAGTTCGAGCTTCCGCGTTTGGACCATTTCGAGGTGCCGATTATTTCTTCTTCTTCATGCATCATCTTGGCTGGGCCCGGGAAAGTTTCCTCGAGACGGAAGCTAACTTTCTTCTTTGCTTTTTTATCCGGGGAATACCCTAGGCCGATGGTGTGAGGTCTCCTGACGGCTTCAATAGGTTGTCTGATGCCCTGACCTTCCCTACCGAGCCCCTGCCCAGGAATGAAACCGTGTCCAACCATGATTTTTCCCACCATCATTGCAGCACTTGATACTTCAGGGGCAAGAGGCGGAGTCCCACGAGCTTCGTGTATAGTGGACACGAGTTCGAATGATTGATAGTTGGCTTCGTTCTTGTCACTAGGTTCAATATAAGGGATGGCCGTCTCATGATAAATGCGGTGATCTTCTTCTCCTCGGACAGTGATCAGTTTCCCTCCAACTACGAACTTCACACTTTGGTGGAGGCTTGACGGTACTGCCCCTACGACGTGGATCCATGGGCGCCCTAAGAGGAAATTGAACGCAGTGGAGATATCCATTACTTGGAACAAGATTTTGAATATGGTCGGGCCAATGGGACGTCGAGCTCAACTTCTCCTCTTTGTTTCTTTCTTTGTTCCATCAAACACCCGAACGGAAGTTTTGGGCATCCGGATTCGTGATCTTTCTACTTTAAGGTGACAGAGTGTTGCTAGTGGACATATGTTCAGGGCAGATCCATTGTCAATCAATACTCGGGCAACGTGAGATGCGTTGCATTTGACCGATATGTAGAGGCCTTTGGTGTGTCCTCTACCCTCCTCGGGGATTTCTTCATCAGAGAATGCCATTTGATCCTTTAGAAGGATGGTGCTGACAAATTCCTCAAGTTTGTCATGATCGATTGTCTTAGGGACATGTACTTCGCTCAGTACCTTCATGAGAGATTTCTGGTGTTTCACGAATGTCTGGAGCAATTCTAGCAAACAGATTTGTGCTGGTGATTTTCGCAATTGCTCCACCACATTATATTCACTGGCCTTGACCACGGCCAAAAACTCCTTGGCTTCTTCGTCGGTGATGGGCTTAGCGGAGTGCGTGTTTGCTTGAGCATAGGTCCTCCCAGATCTCGTGACTAGACCCACATCAAGGTCATAAGACCATGGTACAGCATTATTGCACTCATATTCATAAGGCTGGGGTATTTCGATGACTATAGTTGCTCCTGCTATGGATGCTTCAATTATGGCCCTTTTTTCTTCAACAACATCTTCGGATGGGGCGGGACCTTTCTTTTCTTCTTCCGTCCTTAGCGTGGCACATTCCTCATCCCGATCGATGAGGATTTGTGATATAGTGGAAACCGTGTTAGTGTGGCCAATGCGCCGACTACTCCGGCTTCTATCATTCTCGATACCCTTTCTTCCATTGTCGCAAGAGGTAGTATTTTGTCACATGGATAATAACCGGTTTCGACTAGCCCTCGATAGATGTCAATGATATGCGCGCTGGTGTTTTTGATTTGGCGAGCTTCAGAATCAAATATTGCATTTACTTTATTAGCATGATCAGGGAGCGGGTTGCTCTGGACATTTGGCTTCGTAGTTTGGAATGAGAATGCTTTAGTATCCAGTAGGTTCTGAATTCGATGTTTAAGGGTGAGACAATCATCGCTTGAATGGCCCACTTCCCCCATGTGATAGTCGCATTTTTTGGACGGGTCATAACTGGAAAAGCTTTCGACATTAGGCCGTCTTGGCTCAGTCGAGAGGAGATTCTTATTCCGGAGGATTGCCAGAACCTGGGATGGAGATCCAGGGAGAGAAGTGAATTGTCTTAAGTTGTTATAGCGCTGAGGCTGACGGCTATTGGTCTGACGCTGGCTTGTGCTTGTCTGAACGACGGGGACGACCGGTGTCTGCGGTGTAGGTGGCATTGACATCAATCGGGGATCCTTATCTTTCTTCAAATTGAATCTTCGCCGACAGTGCGGGCTCGATGAACCAACCATCCCTTAATCCTATCTCTATCTCGCTCTCCCACTTTGGAATGAGTTGATTAAATGATTCGGCAACCGTAGTTACTATTCTGTTGCGGTACTCATAGGGGAGGGTTTTGACAAACATTTTCTTAATTCAAAGTCGGTCGGCTCGGGGCGATCGGGCGGCGAGATTCCTCCATCGATAGCATATTCTTTGAAAGATTCCTGCTTTTTTTTTTTTTTTTTTTTTCCGTGCGGTCGAGATCCTCACGAGAAGGGGTAATATCCATTATGAATTTGTACTGCTTGAGGAATGCCTCGCTTGCTTCACTCCATGTTTCGACGAGATTTATGTTTTTCTTGATGTACCACCTCAAGGCGGGACTTGCTAGGCTTGACTGGAATGACTGGATCATTAGAGGCACATTACTGACGTACTGGGTCATTCAAACCAAGTACATTTGCAAATGAGCTCTTGGGCAGGTCGTGCCATCGTACTTTTCGAATTCAGGCATCTTAAATTTCTCGGGCATTTTGACTTTGGAGTAGATAGAGAGGTCTGTAGGGGTAGGATCTTGTAGACCCTGCAGCTGCTTCAGCCTCTCCTCGAGCTTCTCGAGACGTTTGTCATGCTCAGTTTTAGGTGAAACCCTGGGCTTGGCATTCTCCACAACGATTTGGTGTGCGTCGTCTTCTAACTCGGGCATGCTATCGTCGCTATCTCTTCCTTGGTTTCCTCGGGTGGATGACTGCGGCAGTACCACTTCGATTGAGGCCGGGGTAGGAGTTAATTTGCCTTGGATAGAATCCATTTGTTTTGAGAGCTGCTGGAGTACGTTGAAAACTTGCTTCATTTCATTTTCAATGACTTCAACACGACTTGGTACACTCTCTTCAGTCATTCTAGTTTCTGGATCTGGAGGATACGGCTATATTATGATTTCCTGCTCACGTAAGAAGTGAGCAAAGCGTAAGTAAAGGAAACACTTGGGGACATTGGCTCATGGCAAGGATCGAGTCACTCTTATTTATTTAGCAAGAGATTTGTACAATAAAAGAGTTTTTACAAAAAAATAGAATGACCCAAACTATGACACCCATTTTTATATGCGATGGGAAATCTTTCGGCGTCGCTTGCTTCCTCGAGATAGCTTTGACAAGTGTCCCCGGGTAGCCTCCAAGCTTTCTTCAAGAAGCTTGATCCTTTCTTGCTTGGTGAGCCTCTTCTTTACGTCGGGGATTTCCGGCTGCAACTTCTTAGGAATCTCGTGATTGAGGATATAAAAGGTGGATGCATGGTGGGCTCTTTCCTGTCCTTTCAGTCTTCTGGGCACAATGATCCTCTCTGGTTGGCATCTATCCCATGCGTCTTGAATCATGCTAACTATCCCTGAGTAATCACGACCTGTAGGGGCAAAAGAGATCTGAAGTCGATCTAGCTTGAGTGGTGGCGGGATTTCTTGAAGGGCTCTATATCTTGGCGAGCCACCCCGTAGGGGTAGTATGAGGTAGCTCCGGAGAAGCCCAGTAGTGGGATGGGATTGTAGTAATCAAGTGCAAAACGCGCCTCGCTTGCAGTGAACCACTTGGCTCGCCATAGAAATGTCTCTAGGGGCGGGTTTTTTAATAAATCAATCTATCGCGAATATTCTTCATTAGGAGAATGCTTTTCCAAACTTTGGAATCTCTGCAATGGGTGTTTATATTCATTAATCTCAAATATTTGCATGTGGTGTCCAAATCCTTTGACATGGGAGAAGAACCACATTTGTAAAATTTCTGGAGCGGCTCTCATGATTTTTTCTTTTTTGGCCTTAAAACGATTAAGGGATAAAAAGGTTTCGGCCAAGACCATGTTTACATATCCTGCACCATGAATGATTTGATCCGTTATCTTCGCGATTGAAGGATTTATGGCATCCCTTCTATAAGGAAGATAACAAATCCGAAAAATGCCAAGAGGAAGATCTTGGCTTTTTGGGGCATTGATTGCTTTTCAAAATAGTCGGTTAAGTATGACAGTGGGAACGCATGGTTGTTGGTTTTAATGATTTCCCTTACCGAGTTACTTTTCAGAAAGCGTGATAGACTGATTACGGAGTTGAAGTGAGCTAATGGTTTAGCGAGCTCCGTTCCCAGGGGCATTCTTATAGCGAGACTGTATTCCTCTAAGGTGGGAGCTAGTTCAAACTTGCCAAATATGAAGGTGGACGTCTTCGGACACCAGAAATGTGGTAGGGCTTGCATGATTCCGGAATGAATATTGATTTGGAGCAACGGGAGGAGATGACCAATCCTCATCTTGACTTGCTCTTGAGCAAGCGGCTCCAACTGATCCCACCATCTGAGGAGTTCTTTCTTTGGGGCAGGGATGAATTTGATGTCAATTCTTCCCATCGAATTTAAAAATGGGGTTTACATAATCCTGACCCTATTTTGCCATGAGCCAATGAGGACTTGAGTAAAATTTAAATAAACTGCTTTGAAATAAACATGACAATTACAGGGGCATACAAATGAGACGTGCGGCTCGATTTCTAACTCAGAAGGCTTGGTGAAATTAAAAGGGCATCTACCGGTCGCAGCCTCGCGTTAGCGGCGTACCCCTTTAACCTCGGCTAAGAAATTCGGGAAAAGAAAGGCAACCTCTACATCGCAGTCTCGCGTTCGAGGTCGTATCTTTCTTAACACCATCCTAGAAATCCTATGGTGGCCCAAGTCCGGCGGCCGGGTTGTGTGTGCCATGTGTAGTGTTTAAAACAGTAAAGCATGCACGACAGTTTATAATCACAAGACAATTTAATTTAGGCAAAGCTTAAAATAAACTTCTAAATAATTGACCTGTAAAAAGAAAAAAAACCTAAGTCAGTAAATAATTTAAACAAGATAAATATGGCCTAAGTCTTCAAAGTCCCCGGCGGAGTCGCCAAGTCAAGTCGCGACCCCTTTTTTTTCGGGGCGCCCGGCCGGATCGGGTACGAGCGCCGAAAGGAGGCTAATGGCTCGGCTGGGTTTAATTAAAGCCTGGACTCTCCCAAGTCCACCAATTCACGACTTTAAAATATTTGATTTGTAAATTGATTTTTAAAACGGAGTCGCCACTAATCAATTTGGGGTAGGCTGATTAGAAACCTAAGCAAAGTATCGGGAGAAATACTTGCTCCTGCACAACCAGAGAAATTAGGATCGGGGACTTGATTACACTAGTTAATCACTAATGCCCTTTCGGTACCTAATCTTGTTTAAACTCTAAGGTTTTTTGGATGTTTGGGGATTTTCCATGTATTTTAGGAAAAATCACATTTTTGGTATTTTCCTCATTTTGGACATAAAAGGGATTTTTGGGGTATTTTCTGAGAAAATACAAGTCTTTTTGGCATTTTATGAAATCTTTGGGCTTTTTATGAATTTTGGCATTTTTTTTGGGATTTTTGACATTTTTTATTTTTTTTGAAAATATTAAAGTATTTTAATATTTTTGGATATTTTGGAAAATAATATATTTTTGATTTTTTTTCAATCATTTTCCGAAATAAATGATTTTTATTTTTATTTTTGATTTTTTTGAAAATAAAACATTTTTTTAAAACATTTTTTTGATTTTTGATTTTTTTGAAATTAAAATGATTTTTTAATATATTTAAAAAAATAAACTATTATAAAACATTTTAAAACGACCCGGGTCGGATCCACGGGTCGGATCCGCCCCGGGCCGGTCCGAAACGCGGGCGTTTTGGAGGAAGGGGCAGCGAAACGACGTCCGGGCGGGCATGGGTAGGTCCGGCCCGACCCGACGAGCTGTGACCCGCTCCTCGCCCCAAAATGACGGCGTTCGGCTCCCGCCCAAAAATGGCGTCGTAGCCGTCCGCTCTGGAGACCCGGGTCCCGAGGCAAAAACCCTACCCGAATCCGGCCCGATTCGCGACCCGACTCCTTCTTCTCCACAAAACGGCGTCGTTGTGACCCGAGTAGAACGGCATCGTTTCGCCTTCGGCGAAAATGGCGCTGTAGAGGGGTGGACTGCGTGCAACCGGTGGGTCACGTGTCCGACCTGCTCCGCGACCCGTCCATCCTTCTGCGAAACGGCGCCGTTCCCTTGGTGTCTCTTCCCGGATCTGACCCGACCCGGCCCGACAGCCTAACTCCGCGACCCGGCAACCTGAACCTGTAAAAACGACGCCGCTTTTACCGAAGCCCGACCCGGATCCGACCCGTGCATGACCCGCTTCCAAGCCATAAACCCTACCCGGTTCCTGATCCGGGTCCGACCCGGTGACCCGAAATCGTGACCCGAAATCAGGAACCCTAGGGTTTCTGATTTGGGGCAGGCCGGAGGTGGTTCGCGGTGGCGACGGCGACTGAGACGGCGGTGATGGTGGTGATGCTAGGCTAAGGGAGGCGGCGTCACCATGGGACTACCTGCTCACGGCGGTGGGACTGAATTGCAACGGCGGGGCTCCGCCTTTCCTCCCTCTCTCCTCTCTCTCTCTCTCTCTCTCTCTCTCTCTAGTTTCCTCTGGCGAAGCTTGGATGCCGCGGGTTCCACCGGCCGAACCGGCGTCCCATCGGCCGTCAGGCTTATCCGGCCATGCACCTGCCCTCTGCTTGCCGTACTCTGCCGCTCCTTCAATCCCGCGCATGCCATCGCTTGCTCTACTTTCTCTCCGGCTGTCGCGGCTGCTCGCGCGTGCACCGCACGCGATTTTGGGTGAAAAAGGCGGGTCACGCAGGCGTGGGCACGGGTCGACCCGCGGGTTTTGGGCCGCGCGGTCTTCTGGGCCGTTTGGGCCGTTTTCTTCCGTTTTTGGCCGTTGGGCCGTTTTTTCTGTTTTTTTTTTGTTTTTTTTTTTTGGCTTTTGGGCTGGTTTTTCCGTTTTTTCTATTTTTTGTTTTTCAGTTTTAATCAAAATAAAATAAAATGCAATAAGAACCAAAAATTAATTAGAAACCTATAAATAAAAATTGGAAATCAAAAATTAGGCGTCAACAAGCACTCACCCCCGAATGGCCACTACCATTTGTGTTTGCTGAGATTAGTTGGCTTATGTGGAATGAGCCGAGCTTTTACAGATAGTATCAGAGCTGGACCATCTCCAATAAAGGCTTGGTTGTGGACAAACTACGCCCATATTTGATCCGACGAAGATAGGGAGTGATTGCTTTTGTGTGAGGGCTCGGACAAGATGCAACAAATGGCTGAACCGAACATCAAATATAGGGGGTCACCAAGTGATACAACTCAACACTAATGAGGACACCAATTATTTAAGTGGGAGAGTTTAAAACGTCTTAATTCTCACATTGATTGGGAGAGGCCCTTTTGAGTAATCATGAATCAACGGCCATAGTCAAGTAGTTAATTAAACAAAAGTTTTGTCGCAGAGGAAAAGAAACCAAATAATTATCTTTTACAAACATGGACTACTTCAACAGCTATTGTGGGAAATTCACACTTTCTTTATTTATTTAGTAGAAGGCTTGTCTCGGTATAGTTCATAGATCACTTCGACTTGGATCACAGTCACGCAATACTAAAAAATTCACATATTCCTCAACCTTTCAGTGTGATAAAGGAGATAACCTAAACCATTTTCAAGATCACAAAGTAAAGATAGATTTGTCTTTTAAAGATCGTTTTGGCCCGGTCAAATTCCAAATTTGATGAGCCAACTTGTTCATGAACAGCCCTCTTTGTTGTGGACTACATTGTTATATATTTAACTGTTTGGAGAAACTCGGATTGCATGTGTTAGCCATTATTTTATAGAATTTAGCCCACTTTTGGCAGCATTATTTCCATCCCACTAAATGACTATGTCCACCCACACTCACATTAAAAAGACAAGACCGGATGACCCGACTGTTTCTTTTTTCTATTTATGATAGTTTTATTAAATATTTCACATATTTTATTTTTTAGCATATTTGTTGACGCCTAATTTTTGGTTTTTTAATTTAATTTAATTTTTTTGTTTTAATTAATTTCTTTTTTATTATTATTTTAGGCTTTATTTCTTTTATTTCATTTTTGATTAAAAAACCAAAGAAAGCTAAAAATTAAAAAAATGGAAAAACCAGAAAAACCAGAAAAAATCGAAAAAATAGAAAAACAGGAAAAAAGCAGAAAAAAGGGAAAAAATGGCCCAGAGGGCCTTCGTCCCAAAGCCTGCGGGTCAACCCGCACCCGCGCCCGACCCACGCGACCCGTCTCCTTCGCCCGGAAATGCGTGCGTAGCATGCGCCTGAAGCGCGATGCAGAGGAGGTCGATCGAGGCGGCATACGGCGGTAGCAGGAGGAACAGTGGAGCACGTGGGGGGAGGACGGAGCAGGCGGCCGACGGGACGCATCGGATGGGACGCCGGTCCGGCTGGCTGGAGCCGCGGCGGTCCCCCCGATCGACCCTCGTCGGTCGGCCATTCCTTGCCTATAAATAGGCCCCCTCCCCCCTTCGATTCAACACACAGGAGGCACGACAGGAAGCCTAGATCGAAGCCACGATCCTTGGAGCCCCTCTGAGAGACTTCAGAGGGAAGCCAGGGACTCGCGGCCTTCGACCCAGGCCTCGCTGGAGTCAGCCGCAGAGGGGAAGCGAGAGAGAGAGAGAGAGAGAGAGAGAGAGAGAGAGAGGGAGAGAGAAAGTAAAGGCCGAAGCCCGCCGTCGCCGCTGTTGGGCCGCCGTGCAGGTAATGACCGTTGGCCGCATCTCCTTCCAGCTGCCGTGTCCGTCGCCGTCACAGCCGTCTCAGTCGCCGTCACCATTGCCCCCTCGCCACCCCAAAATTAGAACCCTAGGGTTCCTGGTTTTCCGAGTCGCGATCCCGAATAACCGGGTCGCACCCGGACCAGGAACCGGGTAGGGTTCCGCGTTTCAAAGGGGATTAGAGTCGGGTTGCCGTCGGGTCGGACCGGGTCGGTTGAAACGGCATTGTTTCATGCTAAGCTAGAGGTCGGGTCTCAAAGTCAGGTCGAATCCGGGCTGGGCGTCCAAAGCGGCATTGTCTCGCGTCGAGCCAGGAAGCCGGTCACGAGTTGGGTCGGAGCCGGGTCGGAGGCCCGCATACGGCATCGTTTCACGTTGAAGCCGAGTAGTATAGTGGGAGCAGCGTCGTTTTTGGCGAGGAGCGGGTCACTGGCTCATCGAGTCGGGCCGGACAAACCCGTGCCAGGCCGTGGCGTTGTTTCGGGGAGCCGGGTCATGGAGCAGGCTACGGCGCCGTTTCGTGTGAAGTGAGAGCCGGGTTGCGGAGCCGGGTTGTCGGGTCGGGTTGGGCATCCACGCCCGACCACGGCGCTGTTTTGAGGCCCCGCCCCAAAAAGCAGGTCCCATCCGCGTTTCGGGTTGGCCCGGGTGGATCCGACCCGTGGATCCGACCCGGCCGGTTTAATAATATTTTAAATAATTTTTTTCAAAATATATTTATTTTCCAAAAAAACCTTTTTAATTTCGAAAAAATCAAAAAATGTTTAAAAATGCTTTATTTTCACAAAAAATCAAAAATATCTTATATTTTCCAAAAAATCCAAAAATTGCCAAAATTCCAAAAAATTCCCAAAAATTCCCAAAAAATGCCAAAATTCTTAAAAAGCCCGAAATTTTCATAAAATACCCAAAACACTTGTATTTTTCCAAAAAATACCCAAAAAATCCTTCCTTTTATGTCCAAAAGTGAGAAAAATACTCAAAAATGTGATTTTTCCCAAAATACATGGAAAATTCCCCAAACATCCAAAAAACCTTAGGGTTTAAACAAGATTAGGTACCGAAAGGGCATTAGTGATTAACTAGTGTAACCAAGTCCCCGATCCTAATTTCTCTGGTTGCGCAGGAGCGAGTATTTCTCCCAATACTTCGTTTGGGTTTCTAATTAACCTACCCCCAATTGATTAGTGGCGACTCCGTTTTAACAATCAATCTATAAACTAAAAATTTTAAAGTCGTGAATTGGCGGACTTGGGAGAGTCCAGGCTTTAATTAATTCAGCCGAGCCATTAGCCTCCTTAGGCGCTCTTACTCGATCCAGCCGGGCGCCCCGAAAAAAAGAGGTCGCGACAACTTGGCGACTCCGCTGGGGACTTTGAGGACTTAGGCCATATTTATCTTGTTTAAATTATGTATTGACTTAGGTTTTTTTTTTTCTTTTTACAGGTCAAGAGCTTAGAAATTTATTTTAAAGCTTGCTTAAATTAAATTGTCTTGTGATTATAAACTGTTGTACATGCTTTACTATTTTAAACACTACACATGGCACACACAACCCGGCCGCCGGACCTGGGCTGCCATAGGATTTTTAGGATGGTGTTAAGAAAGATACGGCCTCGAACGCGAGACTGCAATGTAGAGATTGCCTTTCTTTTCCCCGAATTCTTAGCCGAGGTTAAGGGGGTACGTTGCTAACACGAGACTGCGACCGGCAGATGCCCTTTTAATTTCAACAAGCCTTCTGAGTTAGAAATCGAGCCGCACATCTCATGTGTATGTCTGTGTGCTTGTCATTTTACTTAAAAGCAAAGTAATTTATTTACTTTTTACTCAGTCTTTTTTATTTGACCCATGGCAATTTAGGATAAGCTTTTCAAAATCCCGGTTTATATGCGATGGGGGAAGATGACATCCAGTTCATTCCTACACCCAAGCCAGAACTCTTCCGATGGTGGGTCCAGTTGGATCAACTCGCCCAGGAACGTGTAAAGGACAAGCTCGGCCATCTCCTTTCATTAATCCGAATCACTATTCGCCCAGAAGTCATACAAGCCATTGCACATTTCTGGTGCCCGAGGACGCTTACCTTTATGTTTGGGAGATTCGAGCTAACTCCAACCCTGGAAGAATATAGCATCATCACTGGAATGCCCCTTGGGAAAGAGCTGGTCAGACCATCAACAAGTGCCCTCCCATGGCGCGGACTAGCGTGTTTTTTAGAAATCGAGTTCTATGTTATGAGGCAAATTCTCGATGATAACAACAATACCTGCCCTTTGGAATTCTTGAATGAATGTTTTCAAAATCAGTCCATGACTAAAAGAAGCGAGATTTTCATCCTGGCATTTTTCGGGCTCGTCGTTTTCCCCCACCAAAGAAACGTCATAAGTCCTAAAATGGTTTGGATCGTCAATCAAATCTTGGGGGAAGCCAATTATGTCAACATGATTTTAGCTGAAACTTTCCTATCCTTTAACCGTTTTAAAGACAACACAGAAAAAATCATGCGAGCTTCTCCCGAAATCTTACAAGTCTGGTTCTTTTCTCACTTGAGCAAATACCGAGGCATCATGCGATCGTTTGAAACAAACACTTCTGAGCATCCATTACAAAAATTCATGGTTTTAGGACCTTACATTCCTAATCAAACCAGTTTGCATTGGGTCGATTTCTTGAGAAATCCAGCTCCCGAGACATTCCAGTGGTGTGCTGGTTGGTTCCACGAAAAGAGGGCTCGCTTTGCCTACAGACGCACCCACCCAATTCCATTGCTTGGCTGGATTGGCGACGTTCCCTATTACCCATTTCGAGTGGCATGACAATTTGGAGCCTTACAGGAGATCCCGCCGCGTTCCAGGTGGAGAGTCCCTCCAGTCTTCTTCAATACCAATGATGGCTATGCATTCGACATCTCCACTTGTGAAGAAGCCTGGGATAAGTGCCATTGCAAAAGGATTGTGGTACCTGAAGGACTCAAAGGAGAAAAAAAAAGCTCACCACGCTTTTGCGGCCTACATCCATCATTATCACATCTCTAAAAGGCACAAGCCATCGGTCCCCCGGTCCATCAGAGAGAACAGCCCTCACCAGCAAGTAGACCTCATGCGAATGATGAGGGAGTAAGCCGGACAATCAGCTCAGAGCTAGTCCAAGGAAGCAAGCCCCCCTGTTGCATATGCTCTAGCAGTCGTGTCTCCTCAGCTTTCATTTTTGTGAAAACTTTGTCCACATTGTCTAGGGACTTTTCTTTAAATGTCTAATATTTGGTTCTATCATTTCAATTTCTAGACGTTAGGAGTCTGTAAAATCCTCTTTTGATAAATGAAAATAGATAGATCGTTGCCATGGGTCAATCCTTGCTTGCTCCATGTTTATTCCCTGTTTTCGCTCTTGACAGGTAATCATGAATCATCAACCATCAGCCACCCGCGAATGGCCTCACATGATAGGGCCTAATCAGGATGAAGTGCAAAATCGCCTTGCCCACATTGAAGATAGCGTGGGGCAGATGTCCATTGCTCTTCAACAGCTCTCGAGTTAGATCAAATCCACTCAAGATGAGCCCAACTCTATAATTGCCCTAAGCACCATCACGACCCCTGCAAATATGTTAGAAGCTAGTTAGCGCCATGAACAATTTGAAAAAAATCATGAAAAAGTTAAGCCAGCTACAGGGGCAGAATCCCGTCGATTGGTCTGACTACACCAATTTTGAAATCCCTGAAAAATTCAAAACACCTGAATATGAAAGGTATGCTGATACCTCCCGCCCAGAAGCCTACTTGCAGGCTTACCTAGTCCAAGCGATGATTCAATCATACCAGTCGAGCCTGACCGGCCCTGCTTTGCGATGGTACATTATCAGGAACATTAATCCTCTCAAAACTTGGAATGAACTAATTCATATTTTACATCAAGAATATGACATCGGCCCTGACATAGCCCCGCCCTATAAAGAGCCAATCACCGTGGAGCATAAGAGGCCGTTAGTCGCTGAGACAGGAGAGCAGCGTATTAATGGAGCCTTGCATAATGAATGGGCAGCTGAACAGCATCCAGTTATCGAAAAGTTTCCCACTAGGAAAGGCAAGGAGCCTTTGTACGAGATCGTAAGTTCAGAGCCCGTTCAAGACTGGGGCGTGATGAAATGGCTCCCCAGGCTTACTCCAAGAGCCAGGGTCCAAAGAGCACCAACCCCTATCAACCTGGAAAGCGACTCAGACAGTGAAACCCTAATATCTCTCATGTCTCTTGACAAAATCAAGCTAGCCAAGCATAAGGCCTTACTCAAAAGGTCTGGCCCAAGGGCCAAGAAAAGAAAGCCTAGCCAGATTGACACATCATCCGACGACGAGCTCCAGTACCATAGCTCCGAGCATTCCCAAGAATTCAGCTTTGAAGACAGTCATCCTCTAGAGAACAATCCAGAGGACTTCCCGCCCCTAGAATACCATCCCAAGGACTTCCAGCGCTATTTCAATGAAGAGACTGACAGTTCGTCGTATAACTGTTTCCTACTCTCGTCCGAGGATGAAGGTCCGTCAGAAGAAGAGGAATACATCTTTATCCGCTACAATCCTAATGAAGTGCTAAGCTCGTCGCCCGACCGCGAGAGTAGCTTAAATGACTCATCCTCCTTCAGTAATTTTGGCTCTGAAGAAAGCAATGGAGTGATCTCGGTAGAGTCCAACATCTCTGAAGTGGAAAATTTCAACACTACGAGGAGTATGCAGTGGGAAAATCAGTGGCCTGACCAAGATCTATCAGGCCCGTCTCACCCTCGTAGGATCCTGACCTCCATAGAAGTGTGGATACCCGACCTCCACAAATATAATGGCACGACTTATCCTGTGGCTCACTTGCAGTATCTCTATGCTGAAATGAGTTGGTATTATGACCCGACGTTGTTTACAACTTAGGTGTTCCGAGAAACTCTTACGGGATATGCACTACAGTGGTTCTTCACATCAAATATTCATCTCATAGAGGATTGGAGCAAGCTGACCTCCACATTCCTCCATCGATCCGAGACCCGAGATTGGGCCGAGCCGCCGTGCGAGGACTCGGCCCACTTCGAAAGGAGACCGATGGAGGATTTCCGAACATACGCAGGAAGGTGGAAGGCTTTCACAATGCTAATCCACCCTGAACTGGCCGAAGAAGAGTTAATAAAGCAGTTCATAGAAGCCTTGTCTTGCGATTGTCGCTGTTGGCTGCACAGGTTGCACTTCCGTAACTTTAACGAAGTGGTCATCGCGTGCGACCACTTCGAGTCTATTGAAGACGAGGAATCCAAAGAGGCTTAGCTCCAGGACTGGCACTATCAAGGCGCTCCTCTACACAAGAGTTGTCATGGGTTTTGCTTGTTTTTATAATTTCATGTTATGTCTCGTGTGCTGGTGTTGTATTTTCCATTCCAAAAACTCTAATGTATAATCCTAGTACTTTGTTTTGAAAAGCATGAGATAGTATTCCAAACTGGCCTAGTGATGTTATCCAACCACGGAAAGAAAAGGTCACCCAAGGAGAATACTGAGGGCTGGGCTTCCTCATGCTTTTTCTCCCCAAAAGCATATTTTGAAAATGAAAAATATTTTACCACCAAAAACTTTTGTTAAAATAAGATGATCAATTTAAGCATGTTTGTCTATCTAACTCTCTCTCACTTTATATCTCAAAATATTGTCCCCCTTAGTTCGGCGTAACCAAAGGCATTTGAAACTAGCACATCATATGAACAGACCAAACTTGAAAACACCTTTTTAAGAAAGAAGGGGCAAACAGAAAGAATCATCTCACTTCAAAAGGGGTAAGTCTTGTTCCTTTAACATAATGTTGAGAATGACAACTTCCCTCTTCTATTTTCAGGATACAAAGGGTGAGGCGTAATAGGTACAGTCATAAAGTTGAAATCAAAGCATCTATGACGAGCCTCACTCCTGCCCAGTTCCTTCCTAAGCCAAAGAACTATCCTGTCGCACGACACACCCAACCAGCCAGGTGTCACAACTTCGACAAGCCCACGAATATGAGGAAGAAATTCCTTCTGTTCTTTTAAAGTGATTACTATTAACAGGGAGAAAATTCAAACAGTCAAGGCGATCTATAGCTCCACACCTTGGACAATGACTTTGAAAAACTCCACTCCAGACGCATATTCCTCCAAGGAGTAATTGCCACCAGACAAATGGAGGTTTTTGATTATCCATCTCAAATTCCATGGAAGCTTGAGACCAAACAAGAAGACATTGTTCCAAGAAAATGGGGGCAAGGACCATCCTGTTTCAAAAGGGGGTACGCCTTATTCCCTCAACATACTATCGAAAATGACAACCCCTCTCTTCTATTTTACAAGATACAAAAGATGGGGCGTAATAGGTACAGGCATAGAGTTGAAATCAAAACATCTATGCCACGCTTCACTCTGACCCAGCTCCCTCCTAAGCCAAGAGACCATCTCGTCGCACGACACGCCCAGCCAGCCGGGTGTCACAACGTCAACAAGCCTAGAAGCATGAGAAACTTCACTCTAGACGCGTATTCATCCAGGGAATAGTTGCCACCAAAACTGGAGATTTTTTATTGTCCATCTCAAATTCCATAGAAGCTTGAGGTACGTGACTTTTGCTGAATGATGCTATAGCCAAAGACAAGAGGAGAAATTCCACAGAAGGAATGCGTTGAGGATGAATCAACGACGAGCAATCATGCATACATGGTCACAAATAAGGAAGGTCCACTGAAGGAAATATTGAACTCTGCCAAGATAAATAGGCCATCATCAACATTCAAATATCCTTAAGAGCCGCCATAGACAAGCTTTGGGGAAGGGTAATTTGGTATCGTTTCCAATACTCCCACTATCTGAACCCGCTCTTGACATATTTTCCCTATCTGGCAGGAAACATCACAACTCAAGAACCAAACTCAATGGTGAGGTTCGACAGAACAATACTAGCCAAGCTAGTGTACGGAGATGACTTGCATCAAATACACTCGACTTCGTGCAAAGGGATGTGTCATCCATAAGCCAATTAAGGAAAATAATCGACTTGACAAAATGGGAAGCACGAGACTTCATGTCCCCCTCGTCCACCTAATCATCTGCAAACCAATAAAGACTAATGTTGTATCACTTCCAATTGTCTGACTTCTAAAAAATTCGTGACCAACACATTCTCTCTTACCTTTTACAGGATCATATAAACCGTCAAAGATGCGGAAAACCAATCAGAAAAAGCATGTCAGACTCTGATAAGCTTTCCCAAACACAATGACATCTCAAATAGCATCTCAAAGCAAATGGCAGAGATCCTTCAAGCCTCAAGTCGCTTACAACCAGAGCCCTACTGGTTGAGCTATCTCCATAGCTTCTCTTCTGCAAGAAAGGGAAAGAGTAGAAATTCCTGATTAGATCCCCAATCCCTGGCTGATCGTTCATGTGTCATGTCCCTAACCAATAGGAGCATTCATTGACACCCATTTGTGAATAGCCCTTTTGATGTTTAAATTTCAACAAATTTTGTGAATGCTATTTCACCAATTAAACCCTCTTGAAGTTTTTAATAAATTTTTCTTGAGTAAAAAGCCATTCATTTATATTTGGAAAATGCAAACTCTCTCTCACATCATACGCTGCATGCCTTTTTTCATGTGAATTGTGCATGATGATTTCGTCTGTCTAAATCTTTGATTCTATCAAAGGATTATTAGAGTAGACTGCTAAGTGAAGAATGCAAGATTAATTGAGCATGCTGGATGAGGCACGTCAGAATGATGACGGGCAAGCCACATCCCATACACAGTCCCCCATCTATACACTCGCGAGATGAGTACAGAAAATTCCATGACTACAGGGTAAAGAGTTCTCTCGCAAATGGTACGATAACCAAAATAGTGAGAGGCATTCCATCGCTCACTTTGAGCCCCATACACTGGCTAAATTCCCATCTTACCCCCATCAAAAATCACCCCACACTGGGGCAAGCCAAAGGCAAGTCAGCGCCACGAGGTGAGAAAAGGAATAGAAATTCTCTTGCTTGCACTTGCATCAATCTTTGAGTGTCTTTATTGCATATGAACACTCGCGTTAATTTAAGTGCCCTAGAGTCATGAAGAGCAATTCTTTCTTTACGCACTTGTAACCATTGTACAACTCAATCGAGTCTGTAAAATCACCCTCACAAGGAGGCAAAGCAGAAGCTGCCACTCAAGCAGCACAATCAAAAGAGCCAGCAAAAGAAGAAGACTCAACAAGTCTAATGAAGGCATGCGCTTGAACTTGTCAAGACCAGTTCCTCAAGCAACAAGAACAAAAAACCTGGGGCATGAAAAAGCAGTGTGCCTGATAAAAGCAAGGCTGACGCCCCAAACAAAAATACAACCATCTGTATTCTCAAGAGAAGTTATTGTTATGGTTCGATCAATAGAACCTTCATCTGACTGTGAGAAGAAAGACCAACAATAAATGCCAAGACGATCACCAGCTCTCACCCTTTTACGCATGAGTCAAGCCTACATTTGCATTCTATTGTTAAGAGTCTCTTCAGACTAGGGGCACTTCAATTAACGTAGGATTTCATATGTTTATAAGCATCGCTCGAAGAAGTACGACCAAGATTATTCTATCTCTTTTCGCAGGATCCTCGATTTGCAAATCCATAAATGACCATGCCACATCTTTCCTACAAAACCATGGCCTTATTGGTCCCCTTTGATGAGCCATTGACCAAGCCTTTCATCACAACTCCAAAAAAGACCTCTCACATTGGTGAAGTCGTATCATTTGCGAGAATACTCGGACCCCTACTGACATGATGACAGTAAGATAGTGTGGTCCTTATAAATCCTGCATCAATGGTCAGGATAATACAGCCTTCCCCATGAGAGTGAGTGGAAAGTCCTTTCAGACTGAAAGTCCCTCATCCGGCATGTTTAAGACATCTACATTCTAAATAAAAGTTGTCTTTCAAAATCTTCCCCAGTGGAATCCAAATAATGCAGAACTGACAAGGCCATCATGCATGAATCACATTTTAATTTACGAATTCACAGCGCATACAATCATTGCATACGCATGTGCATATTGTACAAATAGCAAGCATGTTCATAGAGATTAGAAATATCACCAAAAAGCATACCCCCATTCCTTCTCCCAAAAGCTTTATATTGGATAAATCTTTGAGTACCTACCACTGTCTAGGTACCCCCTCTTATTGACAATCAATCTGTTTAAGTTGTATCCAGAATATTGATGCTTGTGACTGACCAAGTATCCCTTTCACCTTCAAGTAGTTACCAATGTCTAGGTACTCCTTCTTACCGATGCTCAGCTTGATTGATTTGTCCCCCCCCCACCCCAGTATTGATATCTGCAGTTGTCCAAGCGTCCCCCTATTTTCGAGTGTTTGCCACTATTCAAGTACTCCCTTTGTTAACACTCGACCCGTTCGTGTTGTTTTTAAAGTTTAGATGCTTGTGACTATCCAAGTATCCTCTCATCTTTAAGAATCAACCGCCGTTCGTGTACCCCATTCCTGTGACACTCAACCTGTCACAGTTGTCCTCAAAATTATGTCATTGAATGCTAGCAGCCACTCAAGCATTCCACCACATCATGCGCCTGCAATCACCCAGGTAAGCCTTGCACTACATTCAATCCCCATAAGGCGGGAGGCCTTCACGAATACCCAAGGTACGTCCTCAGTATTCCCAAAATCCAGAAGGCAGGAGACCTTCACGAATACCCAAGGTACGTCCTCGGTATTCCCAAACTTCTAGGAGGCGGGAGGCCTTCACAAATATCTGAGGTACGTCCTCGATATTCCCAACTTCCAGAAGGCGGGAGGCCTTCATGAATGGCTAAGGTACGTCCTCGGTATTCCCAATTTCCAGAAGGCAGGAGGCCTTCAGGAATATCCGAGGTACGTCCTCGATATTCCTAACTTCTAGAAGGCGGGAGGCCTTCACGAATAGCCGAGGTATGTCCTTAGTATTCCCAGATTCTAGGAGGCGGGAGGCCTTCACGAATACCCAAGGTACGTCCTCGGAGACCTTCACAAATACCCGAGGTACGTTCTTGGTATTCCCAAAATCCAGAAGGCGAGGGGGGCCTTCACAAATACCCAAGGTGTATTTTTGGTATTCCCAATTACCAGGAGGTGAGAGACCTTCACGAATATCAAAGGTAAGTCCTCAGTATTCTCAATCCCAAGAGGTAAGAAGCTTCCAAGAATATCACAGGTGCGCCCTCAATATTCCTAATTACCAGGAGGTGAAAGACTTTCATGAATATCTAAGGTACGTCCTCGATATTCCCTTTACTAGGGGGTGAGAGACCTTCATGAATATGCGAGGCATGTCCTCGATATTCCCAACTACCAGGAGGTGAGAGACCTTCATGAATATGCGAGGCATGCCCTCGATATTCCCAACCGCCAGGAGGTGAGAGACCTTCATGAATATCCAAGGTACGTCCTCGATATTTCCTTTACCAGGAGGTGAGAGACCTTCATGAATATGCGAGGCATGTCCTCGATTTTCCCAACTACCAGGAGGTGAGAGACCTTCATGAATATCCAAAGTACGTCCCCGATATTCCCATTACCAGGAGGTGAGAAACCTTCACAAATAGGCGAGGTACGCCCTCGACATTCCCAATTCCCAAGAGGTACGTCCTCGATATTCCCTATTCCCAAAAAGTAAGAGACCTTCACAAAATACTCGAGATATGCCCTCCATATTTCCAATTATCAAATACTCCTTCATGCTTGTGAACGTCCAAGTATCCCCCAAGAAACTCGTACTTGTAATCATCCAAGTACCCCTTAAGCCCAAATATCCATCGGGTTAGTACCTATGAATATCCATGTACTCTTTAATATCTCTGCGAATGTCCAGGTATCTTCCAGAATAGATCTCCCGAGAAAGGTCGGATTACAGCCGGTGTCCTCGACGCAAGTCGGACACCCTCAAAGCAGATGCCCTGAGAAAGGTCGGTGCATCACCCGAGAAAGGTCGGGTATCAGCCGGTGTCCTCGATGCAGATCAGGCACCCCTAAAATAGATGTCCTGAGAAAGGTCGACGCATCCCCCGAGGAAGGTCGGGTCTTATCTGGTGTCCCTAACAGAAGTCAAACACCACCCCCCAGAACAGATGCCCTGAGAAAGGTCGGCATATCACCCGAGAAAGATCAGGTTCCAACTGGTGTCCCTAACAGAAGTCAAACACCCTCCAAAGCAGATGCCCTGAGAAAGGTCGGCGCATCCCCCAAGAAAGGTTGGATTCCAACTGGTGTCCCTGACAGAAGTCAAACACCCCCCAAAGCAGATGCCGTGAGAAAGGTCGGCGCATCCCCCGAGAAAGGTCGGATTCCAACTGGTGTCCTCGACGCAAGTCAGGCACCCCCAAAGCAGATGCCTTGAGAAAGGTCGGCTCGTCTCCCGAGAAAGGTCGGATATCAACTAGTGTTCTCAATACAAATCAGACACCCACAAATGAGATGCCCTGAGGAAGGTCGGTGCATCTCTCGTCAAGGCGACCGAAGAATGGTTCGGGTCCGAGACAGCCCTCTGATTGCCCCAACAGATGACCGAGGAATGGTTCGAGTCCTGAAGAAATAATTTCCCCTCAAGGCGACCGAAGAAAAGTTCGGGTCCTAGACAAATTATCTACTGTTTTAACAGGCGATCGAAGAATGATTCGAGTCCTGGAAAAACAACCTCCTCATATCATCAGGTAAGATGACACCTCGATACTTGCCAAAAATCGGGGTTCATACCCTATCTCACTCTCTCCCGGTAAGCAACTCCAGGTATCTTCTTATCCGTCTAGTACAGTGTTATATTTCTCTTTTTGCATAAGATAATATATCCTAAATAAGATATAATTTGCTGCCCATGCTGGGTAAAAATTAGGCATCAGTTTGTCTTTGAATGCAACCTCTGCGAGCTCACCTTCAAAGAGGGGCAACTGTTGACACCTAATTTTTGGTTTTTTAATTTAATTTTATCTTTTTGTTTTAATTAATTTCTTTATTATTATTATTATTTTAGGCTTTATTTCTTTTATTTCATTTTGATTAAAAAATCAAAGAAAGCTAACAATTAAAAAAATGAAAAAACCAGAAAAAAATCGAAAAAATAGAAAAATAGGAAAAAAGCAGAAAAAATGGAAAAAAACGGCCTAGAGGGCCTTCGGCCCAAAGCCCGCGGGTCAACCCACGCCTGCGCCCGACCCACGCGACCCGTCTCCTTCGCCTGGAAACGCGTGCGCAGCACGCGCCTGAAGTGCGATGCAAAGGAGGTCAATCGAGGCGGCATATGGCGGTAGCAGGAGGAACAGTGGAGCACGTGGGGGGAGGACGGAGCAGGCGGCCAACGGGACGCGTCGGATGGGACGCCGGTCCAGCCGGCTGGAGCCGCGGCGTCCCCGATCAAGCCCTCGTCGGCCGGCCGTTCCTCACCTATAAATAAGCCCCCTCCCCCTTCGATTCAACACACAAGAGGCACGGCAGGAAGCCTAGATCGAAGCCACAATCCTTGGAGCCCCTCTAAGAGACTTCAGAGGGAAGCCAGGGACTCGCGGCCTTCGACCCAGGCCTCGCCAGAGTCAGCCGCAGAGGGGAAGCAGAGAGAGAGAGAGAGAGAGAGAGGGAGAGAGAAAGTAGAGGTCGAAGCCTGCCGTCGCCGCTGCTTGGTCGCCATGCGGGTAATCACCGTCGGCCGCATCTCCTTCCAGCTGCCGTGTCTGTCGCCGTCGCAGCCGTCTCAGTCGTCGTCGCCATTGCCCCCTCGCCGCCCCAAAATTGGAACCCTAGGGTTCCTGGTTTTTCGGGTCGCGATCCCGGGTAACCGGGTTGGACCCGGACCAGGAACCGGGTAGGGTTCCACGTTTGAAAGGGGATTGGAGTCGGGTCGCCGAAGAGGGAGAACGAGGGAGAGAGAGCTCGATGGTTTTGGGGCCAAATGAGAGAGAGAGAGAGAGAGAGAGAGAGAGAGAGAGAGAGTGATGTGAGGGATGTCAAGGCCTCATCAATGCTTGCCCAACTCTCCATGCAAGTCCCCCCACCTTCTCTCTTCCTTTGCCCTTAGCCACTTGCTTTTAGGGGCAATTTGGTCATTTCTACCTTGCACAAATTACCAATCTAACCTTGGGCTAAAATTGGTGAATGGACCTAAGAATTGGGCTTGGGAATTGGTTGGGTCGAATGGGCTTTTGGATCATGGACTTTGAAAGATGAATAGTTTGTTTAGGCCCAGTGGGCTCATTTGCTTGTCTTAGGCCCATTTGGTGGCTATCCCAACTTGGGCTTAAGGCCCACACAGGCTTTGCTCAGCCCATTTCCTCGTAGGCTTACTTTCTCGGTCCAAAAATCCCTTTTCCAATTGCTCGGCTTCACGGGCTCTGTCTACTGTCACTGAAGATTCATCTAAAGTTTGTCCCGACATTCTCCCGATAATTCGAAGTCCAATTCTTAGTTCTCATGCCATGTCAATTTCGCCCTAATGTCATTTTGGGTACAACTCAGACTAATAGGTGGCTTTGAGGATTCACGCATAATTGACTCGTATCAAACCACGTTTAAGACATCTCGACACATGGACGTCCTTGACTGCATGAAATTACGGAGGATAGATTCTTATTTCAAAGTACACGATTACTGAGGATCGACATAGGGTCATTCGTGAGTTCGATAACAGTAAATGGAATCACCTGTCATTCCATTATATTCTGTCCGCAAATCGACTTTTAGTCGTCCTTAGAATTGGCCTGCCTCTCTACAGGATCATCCTCACGCCGGTCTCACGGTCAAGTCGTTTTCCCAGGTCAAGTTCTTTAGTCGTACGAGTTCTTTCCTTATTAGCCTTTCCTCTCAAGGTCAGTATCTCAGGAGTGATTAATTCCGAGTGAGATCAACCAACGATGCATTGACGAAATTCACATCCATTCATTCCTCAGAGGACTCGAATTTCAGGATGTCACAGATAGTGTATTTAAAATAACAAATTTTCCTATTTGAACGTTCAACAAATGTCCTTGAGGCAATTGTTCCAATCATTTTAATGAAAATGATAGCTCTGATTATCAGAATTTTAAGATATCGTGTTGACAATATGTCTCCAGTTGAGGCAATAAAGGAAATCAGATTTTTGCCCATAAGTGAGCAACTACCAATTGTGCGTTCTCATGAAGTGCATCCAAAAGATGAGTGTCTAAGTTAGAGAATATTGTGGTATAGTTCTTAAGAATTCCTTTGTCAGATAGGGAGATTATTGGTTAAGCATTGTGTTATACAATCTCATTCAACATGTCTTTGCGATCAAGCATAAAAGCAAACATTTCATACCCATGATTTAAGAGAGCTCATTATTATCCATACAAGGAGATGTATTTACTTCAACAACAATTGAAAATAGACACACCAAATTTCACACCATCACATAACTAATCCTAGCTACCTGTATTATTTTGGAGTTGACAAATTCTTCACAAGTATAGGACGTTTAAGAGATTTAGCCCTTAAGTTTGTCACCAATGGCTTCATCTTTTCCACGGCCTTTATTATTCCAAGGAACATTAGCCTGTGAACAACCACCATTCCAAGTAAGATAGCAAGATCCACCCATTTAGAGTAGTCCATTTCCACTTGCCAATAATTTCTCAAGATTTCTTCACCACCTATTGTAGTTGATCCTCCCATCTGGTGGGGAAACATTAACCCTTTGAACTCATTCTTGAAGAAACCTTGATTAGCATTCTCATGGAAGGAGATGTAATACATGGGATATCTCCAGAATAGCTTGGCGATATCATTTAGCAACCTGAAGAAACCGTCCATTTAGCATCATCACACCTTGAATTCCGGCACCAGTTATGATTCCCATGAGGAAGTGGGGAACTATACTAGCGACGATCATCATCAAGCTCTTGACTAGCAACATGCATGCGAAGAGCAACGAAGTGAAGTATGCAAAGTGCTCAAAACTCTTTCGGAGGCCAACCAAGTAATAAGTTATGGCTCCCGGGACAAGAAAGATGATTAGTAGATAAGGAATGGACGAAAATGTACTGCCTACAATGACCGCGACTACACCTTAGTGCCCATTCAATATCTCTCGCCCAAAGACCTGGTAAAATGAAAATGTAGGAATCTTATTACTTTGGCACGGTGAAAAGCAATCGGGGCATCAAAAAAGAAAAGAAAAGAAAGGGGAAATTAAGTGAAGTACCTTTATGTCCTCAACAAAGGAGGGGAATCCGCCGATTGCCATGAAAGTAAGAAATGCCGCAACTAACATTAGCATCGAACTCTTGCCTGCAAATTCGTAGAAATTAATAAACTAGGTAAATGGAATGTGCAGAAAACTTATAAATCTCATTCTTCACTGAGCTTGTCACACTAGTGGAGCTTACTTATTTTGAACCTTAGGTGGATCCGATGTCGTAGAAGATAGTCCCAACACAGACAATGCAACGTAGATTGCTAAACGAAGCCAGTGATACCCTAAGTCGGGATACATGTTCACGAACGATCGCTTAGTTATGACAAGGCTGTGGGTAACGAAGCTTGTTTGACTTCCATTTCTTTTCAAATTTCCTCCAAAATTCTAATTCACGAACTATTGCTTAGTTAGAACAAGGCTGTAGGTGACGAAGCTTGCTCGACTTCCATTTCTTTCCAAATTTCCTCCAAAATTCTAATGGAAACACGCAACTTATCAGAAACTCTCAGATTCGTAATAAATTTTAAGTTTTCAATCCACATAATAATAAAACTCGATACCTTTTCGGATCTCTTGGACACTTGCTGCTGAACTTGGTGACAAATTGGAGATGACTGATAAGACGTGACCAGAGTGTCGATGGCTTCTTCAGCATTCATGACATTGCCTCCTCGTTCAATGCCCTGAGAAGAAATATTGTTCCATTGGGTCCATGAGATCTCCTTCAATTTTTGAAATTATGGTTGAACAAATCAAGTTTGAGTGGCATGACTTACTGCGTTGAAATCCCCGTTAATCGTCCTGAGGTAGTGATCAGATGGATTTTTAAGAGTTGGACATGGAAAACCATTTGATGCAAAAAATGCATAAAAAGAAGAAAAAGTGAGAGTTAGGAAAATGTTTTTTAGCTTGCAACAAATAAAGATTCATAACATGGAAGTCAAATATAACAAGCACCTGTTCTGCCCCAGATCTAAGGCCAAAATAGACAGTTTTCCCAGAAGAAAGAAGGCATGGATCGTGGAAAAGTTCGAAGACTTCACTGCTAGGCTGATGAATCGAGGCGATCACCGTTGGTTCATCACATGGTATGACACAGCGCTGTCAAGCCCACTAATTGGTTCGTCGAGGAAGTGTAGCTTGGGGCGCATCAGGATCTCGATGCAAATGCTCACTCTCCTCTTTTGGCCAACACTAAGGCCCTCGGCACTCCTGCTGCCTATCCTCGTGTCTATCGTGTCTTGCAGTCCCATCTCTCTAATCGTCGCCTGGGCTCTCTCCTCCTTCTCCAACTTGGACATGGATTCCGGCAATAGGAGCTGAGCCAAATAGTACACAGCTTCTCTCCCCGTTAAAGTTGTCATGAGTGTGTCATCCTGAGTTACATAAACCTATAGCAAAACCCCCAAAAACAAGTGAACAAAGTGAAAAAGTATTACTAAGAGCGATTTGTATGAACAAAGATTTGGCAAGGAATGCTGCAATTGATATTTAATAAAGCACTGCATCTTCGGGTAGGCTTACCAAAGTGCCGAAAGAAAGAGGTTGTTTTTGATCGTTGATCAAGATCTCTCCGATCTGTTGGATGCTTGAACTTAAATCTCCCTGCAAAAGTTGCTCATTTGGAAAAAAAAGGGGTAGAAACCGAAAATGAAAATGAAAATGAAATAGATCAATAAATTGTTATGGAAAGACTACAGACTTGTTGGGTGCTTCTTACAAATGATTAAATCCTTGAATGTGAAATAAAAAGGAGAATTCGGTTAATTTTATTCCCTCATGACAACATGAGCACCATAAAAAATCCATGTTTTTCTGTCTCAAAGAACAATTCCTTCAAAAGAAGGAAATCCTCATGGATCAGAGCAAGTAGACGCCATACGACTGTGTATTCTTGCGTACTCAACAAAGTTTTTTCATGTGATATTTGCATGTATCGCCCTCCTTAAGCTAAGACGTCTTCAAGATTCTTATGTTAGACGCAAATTGCGCAACCCCAAGATCTTCATAATTAGAACAAGAACATGCATCCAAAGAGTAGAAAGATTAATGTACCTATTTTAAGATCCGTCGTTTTTTAAAGCGGAAGTGGAAAAGGGATTACTTACACATCAAGAGGATTATCCACGCATCAAGTCCTTCTCCTCTATTGCCCTTCGTATCACTAGCTCAATGAGGCAGCCCCCTCACGTTTAGATTTAGGTTAACGCTCCTTATGTGAGGATATATGTGAGAATCAGGGTTGATGGAGAGACTTGAGCACTATTTATAGAGTTTCCAGCCAGTCTTCCTCATTACGGGTCAGGCTCAACTCGGCCCACACTAGCCAATCCCATATTAGACTAATTAAGAAACCTTATATCTCACCTTAGACCAAACCCCGTAAATGGCAAACATTAAACGATAAATTACAACATCAATTAATTTAGTCCATATTAAGAAAAACTCTTACATTCTCTCACTTGGACTATATTAATTGAAATTGTACTGTATGTGCGCACATTGATCTAGAGATTGTGACAACCCAGACCCGGGACAGTACGGAGGGACGGACTAAGATCGCCTCGGCAGTACGCGGGCGAGGCTAAGGGCATTTCTCCTGTCCCACATCGCTTAGGGAGGGAGCCTTTATAAGGCTTGGGTTCCTAAGTATGTGTGACGCGTTTCACGTACGCTTCTGCTACGCTAAAAACAAACCCGTGAGGGAGGAGGTTGCTGCGTGCATGCCTCCAAAGCGGACAATATCAGTTTGGGGAAAGGAATGGCCGAGTGCAACCTTGTCCCCAGGTGACACGTTTTAAAACCGTGAGGGAAAAGACCGTGGCTGGGATGGCGGTTCATCCGCGCCAGGGCGGGTGACCCAAAGCGGACAATATCACACAGTGGGAGCCCGGGTCCTTACAAATGGTATCAAAGCCGACTCTCGACCGTGTGTGGGGCCACAGCGAGGGCGCTGTGCTCCCAAGGAGGGGAGAGTGTGACAGCCCAAGCAGCGGTGCGCGGGGAGGAGGGATGGCGGTGCGTCCGTGCCTCAGTCTCTGGACGTGCGCAAGAAAGGGGTCTCTGTCCCACATCGCCTAGGGAGAGAGTTCTGGGCTAGTTTATAATGGCTTGGGTCCCTTTAATATGTATAACGCGTTTTAAAGCCATGAGGGAGGAGGTTGCTTCGTGCAATCCCATCCAAAGCGGACAATATCATACAGTGGGGGCCCGGGTCCTTACATATGGTATCAGAACCGACTCCCGCAGCGTGTGGGGCCACAGCGAGGGCGCTATGCCTTAAGGGGGGGAGAATGTGACGACCCAAACCCGGGACAGTACGGAGGGATGGACTAAGATCGCCTCGGCAGTACGCAGGCGAGGCTAAGGGCATTTCTCCTGTCCCACATCGCTTAGGGAGGGAGCCTTGGGAGCCTTTATAAGACTTGGGTTCCTAAGTATGTGTGACGGGTTTCACGTACGCTTCCGCTGTGCTGAAAACAAACCCGTGAGAGAGGAGGTTGCTGTGTGCATGCCTCCAAAGCGGACAATATCAGTTTGGGGAAAGGAATGGCCGAGTCAACCTTGTCCCCAGGTGACGCGTTTTAAAACCGTGAGGGAAAAGACCGTGGCTGGGATGGCAGTTCGTCCGTGCCAGGGCGGGTAACCCAAAGTGGACAATATCACACAGTGGGGGCCCGGGTCCTTACAGAGATAATTCTTAATAGTCAATCATATCCCATAAAGTCTCAAACCGAATCATGGCGGTAACTGCATATATACACACAGAGCCTTCCATGGTCACGAATGTTCTCAACTTTATTGATATGGATTCAATATAGTAGTGTGGCAAATGAATAACATCTCTCATAGAGAAACCCCATTTGTCAGTCACCATTCTCTTACCTTAAGCGTTACAAAAACTTGTGCCACTAGAGAATGACTTTATGGTTCCAATAAACTCACATATGTCTTATTCTTACGATTAACCTTTCTTTATGTATCACAAAAACATATGCACAAGGATAATAACTGGATGCCCCTAACCTTCACTCAAGGTTTAAGCAATATATTGAGACTTTATCAATATATATTCAACAAATAACAACACATTCAAAAATATTTTATTGAATGCAAAAGTTGATACATATCAAACCGTTACTAAATGTAACGAACACAGATGTGAACTTTATCAAAATAAAGTCAAAATAACTCCCACTAAATAACAGTATCCCAAGATACTCCTAGACATGTCGCTCAAATATATAGGGGCGTAGGCCTTTAGTTAGTTGATTTGCAACCATAGCATATGTGAAAATATGTTATATTATAACGTCACATTTCTGTACCGTTTCTTTATGGTAAAAAATATTTGACCTCCATATATTTAGATCTCTTGAGACATTTGTTATTAATAAAAATACAATAAATTTATTGTCTCAACACAACCGTATGGATCTATCCATAAAGTCAAAATGGTCAACTCCTTCATGAGGTTCCGGAGCATAATAGCCCAAGTAACAACCTAAAAGAAAGTTACAAACTCTACTTATATAGTAAACATAGAACTTTATTTACTGCACTTTCTGTTAATATAAATATGTATTATGTTATTGATCACATGTCATCTTAACAGCTAGCAAAGTTAATATATGAATACCTTACTAGCTGCAAGAATTTAAACATGTCTATAAATTAGCATATAATCTCTTGTCCTCTTTAAGTAACTTAAAACCTTCTTGGCAGCAACCCAGTGATTGCATTCTGGATTCGACTGATTTTTGCCAAGAAATCCCATCGCAAATACGATATTTAATCTAGTGCAAATTCAAGCATATATTATACTTTTAAGTGCATTGACACAAGGTACACCATTTAACTAGATTTTCTCAAAATCTAAATAAGGACAATGTGATTGATTTAGTTTATCACCCTTAACAACAGGAGTAATTCCTGACTTGCAATGATGTATATTGAATATTTCCAAAAATACGATCAGCAAATGTCCTCTAAGAAAATCTAATAAAATCCAATATATGTGGCAAGAAAAATCCTTATAGACCTTAGTGCAAAAGACAAAAGATGCCTCAAGGTCATTACTTGTAAACATAATATCATGTACATAAAGTATGAGAAAAATAAATTTTCTCCCACTGACCTTACAGTATATTGAATAACTTTATTCCCAATTGAATAAAATAACAACACTATGAAAATTTAATAATATTGTCCGGAAACTTACATAAAACCATTAATAAGATTTTTCAGTCTACACACAAGTTTACTTAAATTTGCTGCAAAATCCTCCAGTTGCACTATATAGATTTTCTATCTATTTAACGTAACTTCATATCAAAAAATAAACTATTAATGACATGTTCACTCTGAAAGAATCTTTTAAAAATACTAGAAAGAAATAATTATTTCTTCACTATTCAAAGTGATAACTTTAACTACAAGTTTAGCTTTAAACTCAACAATCTTTCTTTGAAATCTTTTTAGTTTTGTATGCCAATTTGCAACTAATGAACTTGTTATCTTTAGGCAAGTCAATAAGTTTCCAAACACTATGATGTTTCATAGATTGTATATCGCCTTTTATGGCATCTAATCACATACTTGATTGAGGATAAGAAACAACATTTATTTATGTCGCTGAATCACCCATATAGTGGATATTACAGTCATGCTCTCACAAATAAACTATATAGTCTAATGGAATAATTGATCGTCTTTTCCTATCAAATCTCCTAAGTAAAGCTACAGCCACTTCATTCTATACTTGAGAAGTTTGAAAATTTTCATTATAAACTATATCAAGGATAGTACCTTCAACCTCAACAAGTTTAGTCTATGGTACATGAGATTTCACAATTGTCTGTACCACAATTATCTGTTTAGGCAAAGACAAAGACACAGTGATATTCCATCGTACTATTATCCTTAATAGTCTGAGAGCAGCTACCTCTACATTTACGTAGAACTGTAAAAACTTTACAGTATGTAATTCCATAATTCTTGTATCTTCTTTAGGGTCATAAAATTAATACTCATTTGAACAATCTATGTAAGAAACATGTTTTTGTATGTGAAAAGGTTGTTTTCAAACTATCATCTCATAGAAGATCGAATAAATTAGTCTTACTAATCATACTCATCACCGTGTTCATTATGGTGCATTTATGCCTTTCGGCCAAATCTTTTTGTCAGGATTTTCAGATATAGTAATTAAGTTACCACCCCAGAATCTACCCAGTATTTGACAAATGACCCTTTAAGCTATTTCATATTATCATACTTGCCAAAATACTCACGGCCACTATTAAGCCTGACAACCTTTTAAGATTAATTGTAACTATTTATTCTTTATCTCGATCATTTTCCTTAAATAGAAAACTTTTGGAAATAACATTTTAACCATATACTAGATGTATATGTCATTAGGACTTAAATACAATTTTTGTAGATGTGTCCTAATTTCGGTATTAGACAAGACATAATTACAAGCCACTAAAGCTTCCATCATCTCTTAACAATGCAGTTAGTAGACAAACCACTTTTCAAGTGTTCCAAAACGGAACGCTTCATGAACAGTAAGCAAATTCTATTGCTCTTTTCTCAAGTAACAAAACATATGTCTACAACTTAAAATTTGAAACAGTAAAAACCTCAATAATAGTTGAGTTATTAATTAAAGAAAATGTGACTGAAAAATAAGTAATGTATATAATTAGCATTATGTGAGCACTGTGTAACTTGACGTACAAGTACACATCTAGAAAGTTACACACATAATCATGTAATCACCTTTAGGCAGAATACATGACATACAGTTGTACACTCCCCATATAATAGCGGCTATGAGAATATATTCTAATCTTCGTTAATTCATCACCTTTGGGCATATGAACCACTAGGATCAGTCACTCCTCCACCACACCATCATGTATCCATCCATGAACTAATACACAATTACCTCCTTTGGGAGTATGATCACGCATTAGACCAGGAGACATCCCAATCAGCATACAAGACTGAAATTTCTCAAACCCAATCAAGCGTGTCACTTTGGCGGTCACTACTCAATTGAATCATTGAAACACTCTTATACCAAGGATATAAAATTTACATCTCACATACACCATATACATGTGATTTTAGCTTTAGTGATAGGGGCACATATCACTGAAATCACATATCATGCTAATTACATTGCCTTATTCATTAATAAAATTAATCATACATACATACATACATACATACATACATACATACATATATATATATATATATATATATATATATAACTTGAAAGATAAATTTCAATGAGATCACCGATCATAGCAACACAAGAAAGCATCTCTTGTGCACCTAGATTACAAATTACCAAAACAATATAAAAAGAATGCTAATCTAGAGGATCTATCACAAGTTAACAATAATAGCAATATAGAGTACACTAGATCGACAAGCCTGACAGTTGATCCATTATAGCTCATGAGTTTTATAAAACAAAAATGACTCCAAAGCCAACAACTGATTTATTAGCCAATTTTAAGTAACAAATATTATTACTTCAACTAGTGGTCTATAAATTGAATCAAACCACAGAGCCAAATATCTAAACTATAATAGTAGATACTATTGCTCCATATAAATATTGTCATACTCCTTAACTATAAAAAATATTCAACTTGATGGACATTAATCAGTGACCATATGAGGTTAGGTACAATATGCAATAACTTTACAAATATGCATTACCTACACTCAGCAGATGTGTTAATCGGTACAATCAATTTGGTTACGAATTCTTAAGATGTCCATCATTCAAAGGTTACAATCGTATACAGGAGTATGCTTGAGTAACAAAAGTTTCACAATTTTTACCGTTTCTCATTACCTCAAGATATCATTCAAGTAATATCTCATAATGGTTGTATCTCATTAAGCCAGCATCAGTTCACAATAAAGTTTAATTTTTATTAATGAATCACACATTTTTAATGTTGATGTGATAACATACCTGTAACCCAACACTTATATTTTCAAAATCATAGAAAAATACAAGAAAAATACGCAAAAATACACTAAAAATACACGTATTTAGGGCTTTGTATGTATTTTCACATCCATAAAATCATCAAACATATAAAATAAATATACCACAAGATAGAGGAGGACCACGAATCCAATACCACCACCCACACACTGATCCAATGCTCCACACGCCCGCAAGCGCTGCCTGAGTGCACGGCGCATGGAGCCCATGCGTGGCCGTACTAATCGGTCAAAACCGGTCTGACCGGCAGCGGTCCAACTGGTTCCTGGCTCGACCGCTTGGTCCAGCCCCCCAATCCAACCGGTTAACCGATCCGGTCAACTATTGACCGAGTCGAGTTAGGTCAACAGGTCGGATCCTCGGCCGGGTTGGATCTGGGTCAATGACGTCATCACCACGTCATCACCTGCGTGCATCGCACGCGCGATCTGCTGACGTTAACGTGATGTCATCTCCACGTGCGTCGCACACGCCAGCCACGTCCTGCGCATGGGGGCACATGACCACGCGTGGTGTGCGTCTTCGACAGCCCAACGGCGCATGGCCGTGCGTGGGGGCACGTGCAACCTCTCTCGGTGACGCGCTGCCAACCGTCTTGTTTTTCTCGTCGAGCCCAGTCCAAATTTGTGATTTAATTTTATTTTTATTGAACAAAAAATCACGAAAATCACAAATTAGGGCAAAAATTCAATACATTCAAATTCTAGGGTTATGGAGGCTCTGATACCACATGTTAGACGCAAATTGCGTAACTCCAAAATCTCCATAACTAGAATAAGAACACGCATCCAAAGAATAGAAGGATTAACGCACCTATTTTAAGATCCATTGTTTGTTAAAGTGGAAGTGGAAAAGGGATTATCCACACATCAAGGGGATTATCCACGCATCAAGTATTTCTTCTCTATTGCCCTCCATATCACTGGCTTAATGAAGTGACCCCCTCATGTTTGGTGTTAGTTTAACGCTCCTTATGTAAGGATACATGTGAGAATTAGGGTTACAGGAGAGACTTAAATACCCTTTATAGAGTTTTTAGCCAGTCCCTCTCATTACGGGCCAGGCTCAACTCGGCCCACACTAGCCAATCCCATATTAGACTAATTAAGAAACCTTCTATCTCACCTTAGACCAAACCCGGTAAATCGGTAAACGTTAAACGGTAAATTACAACGTCAATTAATTTAGTCCACATTAAGGAAAACTATACATCTTAACCCACTGCTTTCTTGAAATTTTAGGTCGTCGTTGCCAGGCCGTGCAACAGTTAGGGGACAACTTGTCTCAAAGCAAGCGAGAGGCTTCGGGTTTAGCTCAGTCTCTTATTGTCACCCCACATGAAACTGTACAACTCTGTTAATAGCGTGGTTGAGACAACATGGACGTTGTTTCTTGTGGGGATTCGTCCATTGTCGGAGGACCATCGATGTCAACTATATTTGTCGGAAGGGGAGAGCAGACATATCATACGTTGACTTCTTGAAGTCTCGACAAGAGAGAAGCTGGGACAAGATCCATTGACTACTCCTCCTTTCTTTTTTAACGTTTGGCGGGTCAATTAACTTAATTGGCTTTCGAATAAGTCGACCTGCCTCCAGTGACTACGCAACATTTGCGTTCTTCTGCTTTTGTTACTTATATATTATTGTTTGTTTTCTAATCCATGATGTTCATGAGGGAAAAGAACCTATAAACAGATGGTTGAAAAGGTATTAACCCTAAGCACTAATTTTTTTCTATAAAATACTCGAGTCCTGCTCTTATTTATCAGATTTTTGTTTGTTTTCTAACCCAAGATCCTCGGCGTCTTAATCTATCATTGATTTCCTGAAAGTTTACATTTTGTAGAAATAGAGAATTATTTGATACGTACCTCCTAAGGCATCGAGCAAAGTCGAATTGCCACAGCCAGAAGGGCCCATGATCCAACCCGGCCCGGCGTACCCAGTGAGCTCCTGCAATATGCGATGTGTCCCATTTCTCTAGTCCGTCACCATCACCCACAGGTCCTTCCCCGTCAAAAACATCCCGTTCCCATCCTCGTGCTCTTTTGTAAACGGATCGAGTTCTGCTCCTTGGCCTCTGCCATGGACTCCCCATAGGAGCACTTTGTTGTCACGAGCATCTCGAGCAGCGACAAAGCTTATACTGAATGGAAAGACGACCTTGTGGCCTCCAGGGGACACGCTATCATCATCTCCTTCAGTAGCTGAGTCCCGTGTTTCATCATAGTTGTGGCCTTTCTCACGAGGTGGCCATGAAATTGTGGGACTCGACCTTGGAGGCTGCTGGGCACATGGTTGGGAGAAGGAGACTCCATTGCCAATAAGCATATTCACTCCAATCACCAGGGCCGCCACTTTCTCCTCTCTCTCTCTCTCTCTCTCTCTCTCTCTCTCTCTCTCTTAGAGCTGTTCGATGGAAGATTGAGAAGATGGCGATGTTGTTGTGGTATTTATAGGGAGCAAGAATTTGAACGTGGGTTTGTAAGTATTAAAAGAAAGGCAAGGGCTGGATAGAAATGAGTATGAACAGTGATGAGAATGCCCATGCTCTCTTTCTCGCAGGACAATCCCACTTTATGCCCATTGAACTGCCCCCAAACAAAATGGCATAGTGGAATCGCTTGGTATTTGGGGGCTCTCTCATGGATCTGACCCTTTCCCATTTTCAGGGGATTTTTAGAAGCGTACATATATTTCATTTTCTTAATAACAATTATGGTAATGGGCATCGATTGACAATCGCATGATCTGCAGCACTTGTAACAGTCTCCCCACCTTAAAGCTATTAATGATACTAAGTAATTACCAAGTCACATGGGTCCGTGATTCTCAAGGGTCACCCAAGATATTGGCAATGGTGGAGCTCAGTCTTATACGTCAAATTAATGTTATAAAGTTAATAGTTCTTTGATTAATTATATCAAACAACTTAATTGTTAAATTATCATTGTAAAACTAGGGCGCGTTTGGTAATGCTTATGTTCCCGGGAATAATTTCTGATCAGAAATGATTATTTTTTATTTTGTTCCCAGAAACAATTTCCAAATATTTTAAGCCGTTTGATAGCTGTCCAATATTTTAATTCTCGGAATAGAATTGCATTTAGCACCGTGCTCAAAATTTCTACTCCAAATCATTTTTTAAAATTTTTAAATAATTTTATTACTTTTTTCCTATTTTTTTCTTTTTTCTTCATTTCTTTTTTTCCTTTCTTTCTCCTATTCTTCTTCTTCAAGTGGTCGGTCACTAGTCTTGGGATGATCTGCGACCAGCCGGACAAGGGCCAACGATGTCACCGGAGCGTCTCTGAGGCTGGGCAATCTGGCGAGGCCAAGCCTTGCCGGTGGCTGGGCTTGCCTCCAGTGAGCTCACCGGACCTCACCTTGGCTTGACGAGCCTTCGACAAGCTCACTGAACCAATTGCCAGCGACTGGCGGGGATGGGCGGCGGATGGCAGCGGAGCGGCAAATCGTGGCGGTGGCGGTAGATGAAAAAGAAGAAAGGAAAATAAGAACAAGAAAAAGGAAAATAAAAAGAGAAAATATGGGCTTAATTCTAGAATTGTTTTTTTTTTTGGTAAATTTATTATTTTTTGGTAAATTGATTCTAGAATTGTTCCCGAGAGTAAGAATCAATTTTTTTTTTTAAATTCTTGATTCTATTCCAAATCTACTTCCGGGAATTAAAAAAATAGAAATTTATTCTCGGGAACAAAAATTTTACCAAACACGATTTTGTTCCAAAACTACTTCCAGGAACAAAAGAATAAATTTTTTTACTATTTAGCCGATTACCAAACAGGGCCTTAATAGTCCTAAGTGAGGACTTTTATGCTCTAGTCCTAATTTCAAGTTTTTTCGAGAAGAGCCGATATGGTGATTTGACATTTTACCCATAACATGGGTGTAGGCATTTTAGGGCCACTTTGGTCCTTACAAATGATCCCCGCTTTGTCTTCGGAAGCTTAACAAAGTCAACGGTACGTCCTCTTTCACAAACCATTCTAATTAAGGAGATCCGCCTCACATTGCATATTATGAGATCTAAATTTATGCAATAGACTACAAAGTGCAATCATAGTTGGATGGAAAGACAACTTGCTTGAAACCCATTGTGATTTTAGCTGAGCATCTTCAATCCGTCCCTTGGAATGATTCCCTTCATTTTCTATGTAAAAATTATTGTGGCCCACATGATATGATTTATTATATGGTTTAATAATTGTTGAAATGCTATAAAAATAAGTATTGGTTATGAGAAGTTGCGACTCTAATAAACGAAGAGGTACGATTTCTTATGAAAGTGAAAAGACGCTTTGATGGAAGGCACCTATTCATAAAACATATAAATAGAGTCCGGTCCTCTCTCCACCCATAAGAACAACAATAACTGAAAAGAACTTGGTATTCTCTCCTCCATCGATTGAATACAGTAAGGAATAGTGGGTTAAGGGAGATAAATCGGATTTCTTCATTTGGTTCGAGTTCTACGGTAATGCTATGGATAAAGGTACGTCTTCATCTATTTGTGAAAATCCTGAAAATCAAAGATCACTATTTTCTTTTGAATTTCCGCATTAAAGTATCGTATGTATAATCTAACAATTGGTATTAGAGTATATGGTTTATGATCTCATGATTTTTCCATTTATAGAAATATTATGATTTATGTATGATGTTTCGTTGAATGATCCTGTTCGTACTATTTGTTATTGTTGAAATGTTTTCAGAGAGTTTTGAAAAAGAACCGAATGATGGAACATTTTCATGGAGAAAAGGACAAAAATGAAAGTGTCATCCGTGGTTGGACAACGGGGTTTTGCAAAGAGGGGTACTGTAAGGAGTAAAACCTTCTTTGTCGTGAAGTTCAATTTGGTTTTTAAAAAAAAAAGAAAGAAGGAGAAATTTAGAGTTTTGAGGGCAAGTAAGAAACTCGCCGATTCCGGGCAAAATTCAGCGACCCACCGCTCGTTTTCGGACCGATACGGTCGCCCCGCCGTGAGGAACATTAGGCATGAGTTTTTCCGGTATATCGGTGTTTGTCGGAGGCTAATCGGGCGGCGGAAGGCGTGGTGGTTAAAGGATTCTGTTATGAGAAATTTTGATTTGATTTGGGGCCAATTTCTTAGTCATTTTCGCCGAAACTTGAACCCATGTGGTCGTGCCAGAATGCTCTTCAAAACCCATTATTTATTTGTGTTTGGGATGGGCTGCCGGAGAAGAAATGGCCAGCAAAATAGCGGCCGAACTACCAAAGAACATGAAGAAATGGCTTCTGTGCGCGAGGTTCTTCGCGAGGGAGAAGGTGCGTGGGTCCACGCACGCGCTGCAGTTGCAGGCGTGTGGAGCCCACGTGCCACACGCAGTTACGCACGCGGAGCCGTGCACGCGTGGGATCCACGCGCACGGGACTTCCCGCGTAGTTGCGGGCGCGTGCGTTGTACGCACTTGCGCACTGGAAGTGCACGAGCGGGGCACGCGCTTGCCAAGGGTGTAGGCCCGTGCTCAGCACGCGCCTAGCGTCCCGCGCGTCCTTTTACGTTTTTGCCCCTCTCCTTTCACGTTTTTACGATTCTGGCCTTGCTATTAATTTACCATTTTGCCCCTGGATTTTAAATTTATGATTCTTCCCTTATGGAATTATGATTTTACGATTTTGCCCTTATGCTTTGATTATGTTTTGTCCTTATGTGCAATTTGGTAAATATTTGTATTTTACAATATTAAAAAATTTATATTATGAATGGTTCGTTAGTCATCAAAGTGGCCAAACCTTGAAGTTTGTTGAATTTTTTATATTGTAAATTATTTTATTCAATTACCCATGATTAATTGATGTTGTGTGTGTGTGTGTATATATATAGATATATATATATATATATATATATATATATATATGATTGATATGTTTCATATCATTATTGGTGTTATGGGTATATTGAAGTTCATTTATTATAAGAACTTAAGAATTAACCCAAAGGTTAATTATTTTCTTATAATTCATGAACATGATAGTTGGTAATTAATATGACTTGTTAAATTTGTTTGTATATCCAAATATAGCAAATAAATTTTAATAAGATATATTTATAATTACTAAATAAAAGTTATTAGCGTCAATATGGTTTATATGTATATTTGTATATTTGTATATCATAGATTCACCCAAAGGAGAACTATGATGTACATGTATAGTTTAGTTTGAATCTGATTAGGTAATATTTTCAAGTCATTAATGTATGAGTATTTCTTGCATATTTGCAGTATCTGTACCTATTTCACTGCATTCACATGCCTCGTCTGTTCCTTTATTCAATGGGATAAATTTTCCTGATTGGAGTGAACAAGTCCAGTTTCACTTAAGTGTCCTGGATCTTGATTTAGCGCTTCAAGCTGAGAAACCAGCTGCTATTACTGATGAAAGTAGCAATAATGAAAAGTCTCTCTATAAAGCTTGGGAAAGATCGAATAAACTGAGCTTAATGTTCATGTGAATGACAGTTGCAAACAACTTAAAGACTTCTCTTCCCAAGACTAATAATGCTAAGGAATTTATAAAATTTGTGGAAGAGCATTCTCAAACTGCTCATAAGTCACTTGTTAGTACATTAATGAAAACACTGATCACCATGAAATATGATAGTTCATGTACTATACATGAGTATATACTTGAGATGATGAACTTTTTAGTACTTTTTATACTTAATTCCTTGCCTCATGAGCAATATGGGTCATTTCAAATGAATTACAACACTATAAAGGATAAGTGGAATGTGAATGAATTGGCCAGTATGCTAGTTCAAGAGAAAACAAGAATAAAGAATCAAAAGGCTCATTCTGTTTTTTTTTTTGGTAAAGATCAAAAGGCTCATTCTGTTTATCTCTCAAGACATCAAGAAGCTCAAAGGAATTTTAAAAGGAAAGGTGGAAGGAGCAAGAAGAAAGGATTACACGTCCTAAATGACTCTTCAAAGTCTTCTCAAATCCACAAGAAGAACACAATCTTATTAAGTATCATTTTTGTAACAAAATTGGACACTTGAAAAAAGATTGTCTAAAATGTAAGGCTTGGTTCAAAAAGAAAGGCAAGCCTTGTGCTTTAATATGTTTTGAATCAAACTTTACTAAAGTTCCTCATAATACTTGGTGGATTGATTCTAGTGCCACCACTCATGTGTCAAATACAATGTAGGGATTTCTTACAATCCAAACTATAAAGCCAAATGAAAGTTATGTGATTACGGGGAATAGAAACAAAGCTCCAGTTGAAAGCATTGGCACTTATCGTTTGATCTTAGATACTGGGCATTATTTGGATTTGTTTCGAACCCTTTATGTACCTATATTTTCTCGCAATTTAGTTTTGTTGCCAAGACTTGATGTAGCAGGATTTTATTGTAAATTTGGGTCTGAATCTTTCAGTTTATTTAAAAGTGATACTCTTATTGGGATTGGAACTTTATGTGATGGTCTCTACAAATTTAGACTTTATAATACTTTCATTGAGACATTAATGACCTTGCATCATAATGTTGGCACTAAACAAATTTTGGTGAATGAGAATTCTGCTTACTTGTGGCATAAACGTTTGGGTCATATATCCAAGGAAAGAATGAAAAGATTAGTGAAAAATGAAATTATTCTAAATTTGGATTTTACTGACCTAAGAGTGTGTATTGATTGTATTAAAGGTAAACAAATAAAACACATTAAGAAAAGTGCCACAAGAAGTACAGAGCTTCTTGAAATTATACATACTGACATATGTAGTCCCTTCGATGTTCCATCTTTTGATAAAAAAAAGCTATTTCATCACCTTTGTTGATGATTTTTCACGTTATGGTTACATTTATCTATTGCATGATAAGTATCAATCAGTGAATGCACTTGAAGTGTATATTAAAGAGGTTGAGAGGCAATTAGATAAAAAGGTGAAAGTAGTAAGATTGGATAGAGGCGGTGAATATTGTGGAAAGTATGATGAATCGGGACAATGTCCAGGTCTATTTGCTAAATTCCTTGAAAGACATGACATTTGTGCTCAATACACAATGCCAGGTATACTACAACAAAATGGTGTAGCAAAAAGGTGTAATCGTACTTTAATAGAAATGGTTAGGAGTATGATGAGTCATTTATCTTTACCCTAATCTTTGTGGATGTATGCTTTAAAGACTTCTATGTATTTATTAAACAAGGTTCCTAATAAGGCAGTTCCAAAGACTCCTTTGGAACTGTGGACGAGTAGGAAACCTAGTTTACGACACTTGCATGTTTGGGGTTGTCCAGCAAAAGTAAGAATCTACAATCCACATGAAAAGAAATTGGATTCAAGAACAACCAGTGGTTATTTCATTGGTTATTCAAAGAAATCCAAATGATATAAATTTCATTGTCCTAATCATAGTACAAGAATTGTTGAATCTGAAAATGCTAGGTTTATTGAGAATAGTGACATCAGTGGGAGTGAAAGAGTGTGTGATACTTGCATTCAAGAAGTAATGGTAGAAATTCTTATAGCCAAGGCTTCTAAAGTTGTTCCTGATATTATAGTACAACCTAACAACAATCAAGAACAACAAATTAATGAACAAACACTCCATAATGGAGATGTCAATATTGAACCTCCAATAGCTGAGTCACAAGAAATAGCATTAAGAAGATTTCAAAGAGAAAGGAGGTTGGATATTTCTGATGCTTATATAGTTTATCTACAAGAGTTAGAAATTGACTTAGAAATTGGCAATGATCCAGGTTCATTTTCCCAAGCCATGGAATGTAAAAATTCTAATGAATGGTTTAATGCCATGGAAGAAGAGTTAAAATCCATGCATCAAAATCAAGTTTGGGGTTTTGTTGAATTGCCTAAAGGATGTAAGAAGATCGGGTGTAAATGGGTCTTTAAGACCAATCGCGACTCAAAAGGCAATATTGAACGACGTAAAGCCAGATTTGTTGAAAAGGGTTTTACACAGAAAGAAGGCATTGACTATAAAAAGACATTTTCACCTGTCTCTAAGAATGACTCACTTAGGATCATTATGGCTTTGGTGGCTCATTATAATTTGAAGTTACACAAAATTGATGTAAAAACTGCATTTCTTAATGGGAATTTAGAAGAAGAGGTTTATATGGACCAACCTGAAGGCTTTTCGGTTAAAGGAAAGGAACACATGGTATGTAAATTAAAGGAGTCAATATATGGACTTAAACAAGCTTCGCGACAATGGTATCTTAAGTTTAACGATACCATAACTTCATTTGAATTTAAGGAAAACACCGTTGATTGGTATATATATATGAAGATTAGTTGAAGCAAGTTTATGTTTCTAGTTTTGTATGTTGATGATATTTTGCTTGATGCTAATGATCTTGGTTTATTACATGAAACCAAGAAGTTTCTCTCTAAGAATTTTGAAATGAAGGATATGGGAGAGGCAACGTATGTGATAGGAATATAAACATTCCGTGATAGATCACAAGGATTATTAGGATTGTCTCAGAATGCCTACATTAAGAACATTTTAGAGAGATTTAATATGAGTAAATGTTCAGCAGGATTAGTTCCAATTCAGAAATGTGATAAATTTAGCCTTATGCAATGTTCGAAAAGTGAATTGGAACGAGAAGAAATGAAAAATATTCCTTATGCATCTGTTATGGGGAGCTTAATGTATACACAAACTTGCACCAGACCAGACATCAGTTTTGCTGTTGGAATGCTGTGCAGGTATCAAAGTAATCCTGGAATGGATCATTGGAAAGCTGCAAAGAAAGTTCTTAGATTCTTGCAAGGAATGAAGAATCATATGCTCACTTATAAAAGATCCGATCATCTTGAGTTGATTGGATATTCAGATTCAGACTTAGCCGGATGTGCCAATATAAGAAAATCAACGTTTGGTTACTTGTTTCTTCTAGCTGGAGGGGCAATTTCATGATAGAGTGCGAAACATTCAGTTATTGCTGCATCCACTATGGAAGTTGAATTTGTGGCATGCTTTGAGGCTACTATTCATGGATTATCGCTGCGGAATTTTATTTCAGGGCTTGTGATTATTGAAAGTATTGCCAAGCCACTGAAAATTTATTATGATAACTCTGCAGCAATTTTCTTCTATAAGAACGACAAGTATTCTAAGGGTGTTAAGCATATGGAGATCAAATACTTGTCTGTTAAAGAAAAGTTCAAAAACAAAGAGTGTCAATTGAGCACATTAGCGCCAATCTTATGATAGCAGATCCCTTAACAAAAAGAATGCCTCCCAAAACATTTAATGAGCATGTTGAAAAGATGGGCATTATTGGACGTCATTAATGTTTGTATTATGATTGTATTAAGTTTATGTATTTGATAATTTGAGCTAATTTATGTGTTTCTGATATTTCTTGTTTTCTATTTAGTATATATTATGGAAAATAGATGAATGTTAAACAGGATAGTTTCTAAAGAGACATTATGGTTTGACTAGTACTGTACTTCTCATTTATGGATCATGTTAAGTAAAATGCTATAATTGTAGTGCACATAAGGGACTATGTCGATTAATGACGTACAACCGCTATGACTCGCATTAGTTTTCTTTATTTAATTATGATTATTATGTGATTGCCAATCTAATGAAAATTTTATAGCATAATGTTATTATGCACATTACAGTTTTTATTAAACCATGAAAGAAAAAATCATATGGGCCAAGTGAGAGAATGTAAAAATTATTGTGGCCCACATGATATGATTTATTATATGGTTTAATAATTGTTGAAATGCTATAAAAATAAGTATTGGTTATGAGAAGTTGCGACTCTAATAAATGAAGAGGTATGATTTCTTATGAAAGTGAAAATGCGCTTTGATGGAAGGCACCTATTCATAGAACATATAAATAGAGTCCAGTCCTCTCTCCACTCATAAGAACAACAATAACTGAAAAGAACTTGGTATTCTCTCCTCCATCAATTGAATACAGTAAGGAATAGTGGGTTAAGAGAGAGAAATCAGATTTCTTCATTGGGTTCGAGTTCTACGATAACGCTATGGATAAAGGTACATCTTCATCTATTTGTGAAAATCATGAAGATCGAAGATCACTGTTTTCTTTTGAATTTCCGCATTAAAGTATTGTATGTATAATCTAACAATCTGACCCTTAGCCTATAAAGAAATACCAAATTTTAGTTATTATCTATGAGTGACTGGCTTAGCCGATGAAGATAAAGTTTAGTGATCAATGCACAAAACAATTGACAAGTTGAAGGAGATCAACAACTTGCCAATAAAGTTGTTGATAATTGACATCATGAGTGATGAGAGCCTTTCACTAGTGGACAAGGTCAGCGATATCAACATGTTGCTATGAAGTAGCGAAATCGATATTTTCAGATCTTTGACTTTTTGTAGATTATCACTGCTAGAAGAAGATCATGGATATACTATAACTTCTTGTAACCATAGCCAAACATAGGATTGGAGATTATTTAGTCATTTAAATTTAGTAAGTGTTTGAGAATGATCGTCGATTGCAGGTTATAAATATCCACGTTGTATTATTTAAAGGCCCCAATAATCAATAAAATGATATTATGTTATATACAATTTATCTTTCAACAAATTTACCTTCTTCTTTTTTGTAATATTTATATTACTGGCAAAGATTATTCCCGATGTTTGTACTTTAATTTTGCCTTAAATATAGCTGGAGACACCTCTACCACTTTAAATGGACGATATTACCTTAAAAAATGCCAATATGATAAGTAAGGAAACTCCTCTTATTAACCAACTAATGGATTCCCTTCCAACATTATCTCAATTTCCATGATATGCTCTAGACAGTCTTGACTTGATAAGTTCATATCATGACTTGACTGTGAAATCCTAGCTTGGCCTCCCCCTAACACTTTATAGTGAGCTTGTCCTATGTCCTAACAACATGCAACAAAATATCATTTGTGTGTTTAGCATTTATGGATCTCCACATTGTGGAATCTCTTTTAATATTTAGGCTTTGTTTATTTCATGGGAAATGTATGATTTGAAAATTTTTTTCTTAAAAATGAATGTCTATGTCGCTTACAAGAATGGATAAACAAAAAATATTTTCGTTGTTCATAAAAATATTTTGATATAAATTGTCGTCGATAATAAAAACATTTTTCATTTGCTTATTATTTTAAGCAATATAAGCAACAATTTTTAGGAAGATATTTTCCAAATCATTCAACTTCAACGGCTTATAAGAGGGTTTTACTTTGAGTTTTTCACTTCGGGGTCTTAATGAAAGTTGGAGAGCATCCTTTAAACAAGAACATATCAAAATTTAGAGAAAAATAAGCACAGCAAGGGGTCTTACGTACTGTATACGGAGGAAGGACGCACCGAGGAACACGGTTTTATGAAATATATGGAACTGGAATGTAATAGTGTTGGGACAGCAACTTTTAATTGTTGTATTTAATTAATTAAATTGTTCATGTTTATCTTTTTGTATGGTGACAGTTTGGACTTATGTTCTTCATGAAAAATGAGCCTCTAAGTCTTGTTTAATTCGTGATTTAATTTGATGATTTTTTGAGATCATTTAATTATTTAAATAAGGAGAATTTTAAACCGGTGTAAGCTGTGGAATCCGAAATTTGTTTGCTGTGAAGTTAAAATTCTATCTTTTTATGTAGTGATTATTTGGATTTGAATCCTTCTTGAATGCTGTACATCTATGTCTTGTCTATGTTGTGGTTTAATTTTGTAATTTTTAGAGGCCATTTAATTATTTAAATAATGGGAATGCCGAATTGATGTGAGTTGAGGAAATTGGAATTTTCCACCATAAATACCCCTTAGAAACCATTCATTTGAGACCTCAAGAACTCATCATCCAAAAAAAGCTAATAGACTCTTTCCAGTGACTATTGAAGTTGCTCTTGGACAAAGTTTCAATCGCTGGCACCCCTCATTGGTGCCTTGACGCTTGTTGTGATTGCCTGATCTTTGACATTGCTTCATTGATAACACTTACCCTAAGGAATCATTCAGGAAACACATTATAACACCCTTTTCAAGGTACTCAATTCTAGTAAACTATTGTCTATTAAAATCGATATTTGTTAAGGCTATCATCACTTTAGAAGATTGGAGAGCAACAGATATCGCTTCACATATCCTTACTCAAGCACAAAAAGCACAAATGAGTTTCGGATGATGATGAATCTACATAAATTTTAAGTACTAGGAAATGTAAAGCACGAAGAAATGAGATTACATGGAAAACATAGACATGTTTGATATTTTCTTGGCAAAAAGCTAAATTGGAAAATTATTCAATTAACTCCAAATATATTATATGGATGTCAATTCAGTTCTAAACATTTTGATTTTACTAAAATCATCATGTGAAATTTCAATGTAGTCGGAAGGACTAACTCCTCTTCATCCACGTTTTAGCCCCCATTTCCTATACAACTTTTTTTCTAATTTGATGACAAACAAGCTTCTCTAAGTCTCTAATGCTTCCACTTGTCACATTAGTCTCCATTTGCAAATCATGTGCCAACATGAATTTCCAACTTCTTCTAGTATTGCTTTTGTGTGCAGATCTAAATCCTAATACCTTCACTCAGAGAGATCATCAAGAGAGAGCTCAAGTCTGAATCTGTCAATATATCCAGTTGGATCCATATTCACTCAAAAACTTAAGCCAATTAGTTCTGAGCCAACTAGAATAAATTGATTACTCGACACCACACAAATTCTCTATAGCGGGACTTTCTAACACAACTCACACATGCAACTCAACAATTTTCCCCTTACATGTGAGGTCAATGTTAGGTTTGCTCCCCTTAACCAAATCTTGATACACAGTGAGAGTGGGCCACTAATCAACTATGGGTTTTGATACCATTTGTTGGGAGTGTATAATAGAAGTCTTGATGCCTTCACCTAAAAGGATTGCCAAGATGGAGCTTAGGTCCAACCCCGTCAACATATCTAGTTGGACTCACATTTACTCAAATTATAGACCAATTAGGATATTAGTTACTCCACACCACATTAAATCTTCAATATGATACTTTCTAACATAACTCACACGTGCCACTGAAAAGCACTTACTTATCAATTAGTGAACTTTCTTGGACGAGGAAGCAATTAACTTTCTAGTTACACTAATCCTACACATTAATAGCTTTGGCAATAGTATGTGGTAAAAGCTGACTTTGCCAAAGTACATTGTCCCTGGTTAAAAGGGTGTACCAACATTTAATGTCAACCTTATCTAGAAATGTATGTGGTAAAAATTAGTACCAATATTTGCCCTTAAGTGTCCATTATATTTGATAAGTTATTCTTTATGTCGTCACCCTTCCTTAGCCAGGCTTGGTCAAGATAGTAGAGTATGCACTTGTTTATTTGAAAGAAAATATTCTTCTTAGCCCCTATTTATTTGTGCCATCACTTGCTTGGTTTGTATTAGATGTCCTCTTGACATCTCTCTCCTTTCTATATCTAGTGAAGAGCCATATATCGATTGAAAGATGTTCTCTTCAATGATTTATAAATTAATGCCCACCCCCAAATAGCCATAGCCTTTTTTGGTTACTTAGATTAGTCCTTCTAAGGATGGCTCATGTGGAACGAGCAAAGTTTTTACAGATAGTATTAGAGTCGGATTGTAGCACCCTAAAAACCCCCTTAATGTCGCCACAGTTATCCTTCTAACTTCGCATTTCATATTGAGCCGTGAATTCTTAGGCTCTTTTTCTTTTCTTTTTTTTTTTTTACAAACGGTCCCAGCGCAACTCAATTGCGGAAGCATAATCACATCTCTCCAATTCTCCCTTCACATAACCAAAAGGGCAATGCACACCAACTAAACATCATAGGATAGCGAAACCGAGTCATTTTTATTTACATATCTACAAGATGGATTTCTTAGGGTAGGTACATATCAAAAAGAAAGCCAGCTCATAATTGACATGGCTCATACTCAAAAAGAAAAACCATCTACCCCTCAAAACGACCATACACAGACTAATCCATCTATCGGTCTCGGCTCTGTCTAAAAAAAATCTCAGCTCCTAGCTCCCAGCTCCCCCATAGGCTCTACACCCACCCTGGTGCGTCGGATGGCGGTGGTGGTAGCATGCCTCGCATGATCCCGTCCCGGCGCACGTGGACGGAAATAAACTCTTGAAACACTGGGTCGTCCTCCAGGCCCACCTCATAACGTACCAGCACCCGCACCCGGAAGAAGTCAACCCAGGGACAGATGGACAGTCAATCTCAGACACTTCCACCTCTAAGTCTGATGGAATACCATAAAAAGTGCCTGGCAGGACTGGCTGGAGCGGCATTGCTAGGCTGAAAGTTAGTCCCCAAAAAAGCGGTGAGTATAACAACTCGGCAAATACATGATCCCTTTAGCTACTCACGCATCACTCAAACAATCAAGTATGTCATTGCATCATATACATCATCACACATATAATATCAACAAGCATATCTTTGCATCATATAACATCATCAAATGCTCAAGCATATGCCAATATCATACATCACGCTATAGGTATTCTTTTATCCAGCATTCATTTCCAATGCTCATGCATATGCCATGCATACATATCTCTGAATACCCATGCACACATACCATGCACACATTCCATCCCATGCATTGATTCAACCTCAAATTCACAACTTTTAATTTGCTTTCACTACTCACACCCAATCTTGGTGAATGCAAAAGAAAAACAAACAACCCCCGGGCATGTATTCGAAAATACAACCGAGTTTCTGGCATCCCCTACGCTCCGAGCATCTCGCACCCCAACTGGCATCACGAGGAATCCATGGCACACACCATCTGGGCTTCCGGCATTTACACTCCCTGGCCGGGCATCTCGCACCCCAACTGGCATCACGAGGAATCCCCCGACACACACCATCCAGGCTTCCGGCATCCCCTATGCTCCGGGCATCTCAACTCCGAGGCCATCCAGATTTACGCCCCCAGGGCCACTAGGCATCCGGCATTTTCACTCCCTGGCCGGGCATCCCGACACTCCCGGGGCATCATCGGCTCACACCATCCGATGGCCTTCTCATTTATTATGATTTACATACACATGCATGGTTCAATTTCATACGGCATATGATATGATGCTCACTTTTCATGACTATATGCAATGCCAAACATCATCACTCATGTGGCATGAAAATCACATAGGACAACTCCATCCATTTAGTTCCCATCCTTTTCTTTACAACTCATAAAATTCAGCATGTATGGTTTCTGAAAATGTTTCAATTAAATACCCAAATGACTCTCAAAAATTGTAAGACTCACACACGTGACAGTCAAGACATAATGGCACACTTTCCATGAAGAATGCATGTTCTAAATGTCACCACATAAGAAGATACAACTCAACCATTGCAGCACAACAATTTCGGATATAACAGCTTACACGGTTTCAGAATATCCCTAAATTAAATATCCAAATGACCTCTAAAATCATGAGATTTTACCACATCACCATTAAGACATAAAGGCACAACTTTCATGAAGAACTCATGTCCAAACAATCCTCACACGAAAAGATACAAACTCGGCAATATCAATCACAGTTTCAGGCACTCCAGACTGCACAGCTTTGGAATTACTTCAAATTAAATACCCAAACAACATTCAAAAATTATGAAATTTCACCACGTGATAGCCAAGAGTCTAAAGTAAATTTCTCATGAAGACATTAACATCAGATTCGTCCTAGATGATTGGTTACAACAAACAAAAACTTCTGTCCATAATACCGAACCGTCCAGAATCAACCCATTCCCGAAATTTCGCCATTTGACCTACCTATCCTCCTTCTTTTCTTCTGAATTTTGGATATGTTCTAGTTTAAAATGTTTTCTTCAACTTTCATTTAAAAGTCGAAGTAAGATTTCCAAAAGAAAGTCACCTTATGATCCCCGTAACCTACTGACGTTCCACAAGACAGTCCAGATTCCATGTCTTTGAGAAAATATGTGTTTCACTAGGCTATACTTGTTAGATTTGTCTCAATTTTTAGTATGTTATTCTTCAAGATGTTCCCTACAATTATTATGAAGGAGTCGAAGAGAGATTTCCAGTAAAAAGTCATGTACAACAGCCAAAGTCACCAGAGGTCGACATGCAAACCCAGAATTAGCCTGTTCCGTATAAAATGAGTTTCACCCCTCAAAACTCATCCATTTTACTTCAAATTTGAGTATGTTATAAGTCAAGATGTGGGCTACAACTTTCATTTAGAAATCGGAGTCAGAATCCCACTCTAAAGTCACCTACAGATCATCATAACATTCGGGTGCAGAGAATCTACTCGAGAACAGTTTAACCACTCTAACCAAAACACTTCCAAACTTCGGTTTTCATGCTCAATTCACACCAAATCAACTACCACACATCCATACATTCACAATATAGCATGCAAGAGTAGTGCAAGGATCAAGGCTTGCCTCAAAATTCAACAAAATCAAGCACAAATCGAGCGGCAAAGAACAGCGTCGCACAGCCTCCTCTCCCTCCTTCTTCTTCTTCTTTCTCTTTCTCTCTTCTCTCTCTCACTTGCACGGTCGAAGACCTCCCTAAACCGGCCGAGACTCCTTTTTATTTCCCCTAAACCCTCATCATTATGTGAAATGATGATTTCCTCGTGCAGCTCGACACCTAGCCTAAACTTAAGACACTTGGACAAGGCAAATGGACACCTCACACTCTCCCTTGCTCATCCGGCCGTAGCTTGCTCAGCCGTGGATCTCCTCTCCATGGGCTAATGGGCCAGCCCAATTGGCTTCCTCAAGCCTACGCCATTCGGCCCAATTCCAAGCCCAACTTAATTTAGATTCTAATCCCGCTTATATATATTTTAACTACAAATACCAACTTAGCCGTATAACACAACTACATAGATCAAGAGTAATTCAATTTCGTAGAACACACAACTAGGTATAAGAAATTCCTCTCGATCCATCTTTTCAATCCAAGCTTAGTCACACATGAGCACACAAAATAATAGTCCATTAAATGCTCGGCCTTTGCTCAATTGTAGCTCATTAGTCCAATGACTAAAATCTGACAGTACTTCTATCGATTGGCCACAGTCATCGCACACTCGAGGGTTGTCGAAATTCTTGGGTGCCACATGGACCCTCTCCAATAACAGCGTGGTCGTGGATAGGCTACATCCACATTTGATTTGACAAATATTGGGAGTGATCGTTTGTGCATGAGGGCTCAGACAAATGAGACGAATGACCGGATTGCATATAAAATAAATGGAGTATCACTAGATGATATGGCTCAATGCGAATTGATAACAAGTAAGTGTTGTTGAGTTGCACGTGTGAGTTATGTTAGAAAGTTCCACATTGGAAAATTGGTGTGGTGTGGAACAATTAATGTATCTTAATTGGCCCATAACTAATTGACTGAAGCTTTTGGGTGAAGATGAATCAAATTGAATATGTTGACGAGCTTGGATTTGAGCTTCCTCTTGCCAATCAATTTCTACTGTGCACTCCCAACAAATAGAGTTAAAATTGATGATTGATTGGTGGCTAACTCCCAATATGTATCGGAGCTTCATTAAAGGAAGCAAACCTAACATTGAGCTCACATTGAGGGTGAGATTGTTGAGTTGCACTTGAGAGTTGTGTTAGGAAGTCTCACCAAAGAATCAGTATAGCCTTGAGTAGTTAATATATCCTAGTTGGTCAGTAATTAATTGTCTTAAGCTTTTGAGTTAAAGTGGGTCCAACTGAATTTGATGGGCTCGGACTTGGGATTTGCATGATGCTAATAAGGGCATGGGGTCAGCGACGGTGGGGCAGCGACAAAGGCCGTGCAGGCCCTCACCAAACGTTTCTACTATTGTTTTTTTTAAAGTAAATTTAGTTCTTTTAATTTATTTAATTATTATTTAGATTAAAATTCAAATTCGGAGGCAAAATAACATTGTTTTGGGCTTATATAGCCACGTCAATACCAAAAACGATGTCATTATGCACTTACCTAGCCACATTAGCTCGTAGAATGACGTCATTTTGTACTTAACTTGCTGGAAAATTGCCACCTCAATAATTTATTTGGAAATTTTCGTTGTTGGCACTTAAGTGTCCCATTCTTCTCCGATTTTGGCACTTAAGTGTACATTCTAGAAGTTTTGGCACTTTGGTGTCTATTGTGCCAAGTTTTAGCACTTGTGTTGTACTTTAGCCCTTGATTGCCTTTCTTTTTCTTTTTCCATAATTAGCATAAAAATGGCACAAACAAACCATCCATGTGTGATCACTTTTTTTTAGACTTGTATGAAAATGTAAAAAGACTGTATGACCACTTTAGATAACAACCCTACTCATAGGAACCAAAAGGGCACTAATAGAAATCTTTACCATAGCCCAAGTCTCCAGACCCATGAAATCTTTGGTCCCATGGAAATCAAGGGTGGTCTCTCGACCCTTGATTTAACTAGCCTCAAACAAGAGACTAGTGGTGACTCCTAGATTCATATTTTAGAGTATCTAAACAACTTTTAAATAAACCGTTGTCATGCGAAGGATGAGTATGAGGGGACTTATGTTTATAATTGCCAATCTATTTGCAATTTTAACAAATCGAAAGAGTCATTCTAGGTCACCATTCATATGTACTATTCAAATTTTCTATTTATTTGTGGGGTTGTTTAGTGACTTTATTTGAGATTCCATTTGTACGAACCATTCGAATTGACTTTATAAATAAATGATTCTAAACCTATTCCTTGGGATTATCACAAAGCCCGGAAAGATAGGTTGCAAAACTAACAGAGGGAAAATTTATTATAAATGTATCAGTTTGGAGTTTTTTGTGATCAAAATATTAGTTTGAAGTAAATTTGTCATGAGTATATCAATTTGGGATTCTTTGTGACATTAACTTTAATTAGAATGCAATATGAGAAGGGACCTTATTAAGGAAAATATGGGATGAGTTTGCAACTGAATCAAATCTGTCGAGGGAAATGAATAGGAGATCCTTTGTAAGGATCAAAAAGGTCCAAAATACACACCCATGATATAGGTAAGAGGCCAAATGACCATCTTGGCTCTTCCTGTAACTGGAAATGAGGGCTGGAGCACAAAACTTTGTGTACTCTTATCATTTGGTATAAGAGGCATCCTCCACAACCCTGGCTGGATTCACAATCTGTACTTCATCAGAACTATCTTGAGCTTCAAAGGTGGTGGGCTTTTAGAATAATGCTCTTTGGTCCTATGCTATGGAGATATGTTTCCCATACAAGCCCATTCAACATATTTCTTCATGATCAAGCACGAAGCAGACATTTCAGACCATGATCGAAGACACTTTGTTGCCATCCATGGAATGAGATTTATTACTTCAACTACAATTAAAGATAAGCACACCAGTTTATCACTATTAAATATGTAACCCTAACTTGCTGCCACATCAGGGCGTTGAAGAATGATTCTCCATGACATGCATGGGATGGTTAGGAGATTTAGCCCTGAAGTTTTTCACCAGCGGCTTCATCTTCTCCGTGGCCTTTATTATTCCAAGGAACATGAGCCTGTAAACAACCACCATGCCAAGCAAGATAGCAAGATCCACCCATTTAGAGTAGCCCATTTCCACTTGCCAATAGTTTCTCAAGATCTCTTCACCACCAATTGTAGGTGACCCCGCCATCTGGTTGGGAAACATTAACCCTTTGAACTCATTCTTGAAGAAACCTTGGTTGGCATACTTATGAAACGAGATGTAATACATGGGATATCTCCAGAATGGCTTGGGGAGATCATCTGGCAACCTAAAATACCCTCCATTTAGCATCATCACACCTTGAATTCCTGCACCAGTTATGATCCCCATGAGAAAGTCTGGGACTATACTTGCGACAATCATCATCAAGCTCTCGACTAGCAACATGCACGCAAAGAGCACTGAAGCGAAGTAGGCAAAGTGCTCAAAACTCTTTTGGAGGCCAACCAAGTAATAAGCAATGGCTCCTGGAATAAGAGAGATGATTAGTAGATAAGGAATGGACGAAAATGTATTGCCTATAACGAAGGCTGCGACACCGTAATGCCCATTTAATCTCTCTCGCCCAAAGACCTGGTAAAATGAAAATGTAGGATTCTCATGACTTTGGTAGAATGATAAGCAATCGGAGCATTAAACCTAAAAGAAAAGAAAAAGAAATAGAGAGAAGTACCTTCATGTCCTCAACAAAGGAGGGGAAACCGCCTATTGCCATAAAAGTAAGAAATGCCGCAACAAACATTAGCATCGAACCTCTTGCCTGTAAACTCGTAAAAATTAAGAAATTTGGTCAATGGAATGTGCAATAACTTATAAATCTCATTCTTCAATGATTTGTTCACTAGATTTTTAGAACATACGTACTGTCCCAACAGCAGACCTTACCTGAATTGAGCCATAGGTGGATCCGATGTCATAGAAGATAGTCCCAACGCACAGGCACAATGCAATGTAGATTGCTAAACGAAGCCAGTAATACCCCAAGTCACGATACATGTTCACAAACGATCGCTTAGTCAGAACAATGCTCTGGGTAATGAAGCTTGCTTGACTTCCATTCCTTCCCAAATTTCCGCCAACATTCTAACGGAAACATACAAGTTATCAGAAACATTCTGATTCGTATATCTTTATAATTTTCCAATCCACATTATATCAAAAATTGCATACCTTTTTGGATATCCTGGACACTTGCCGCCAAACTCGGTGACGCATCAGAGATGACTCATAAGATTTGACCAGAGTTTCAATGGCTTCTTCTGCATTCATGCCATGGCCTCCTTGTTCAATGTCCTGACAAAAAGTTTTGTTTCATTGGGTCCGTGAAATTTCCTTCAATTCTTGAAATTTTGGTTGAATAAATCAAGTTTCAGTGGCTGACTTACCAAGTTAAAGTCCTTGTTAATCGTCCTGAGGTAGTGATCAGATGGATTTCTAAGAGTTGGACATGGGAAACCATTTGATGCAAAAAACTGCAACAAAAAAAGATGGTTAGGAAAATGTTCATTGCTTGCAACAAGCAAAAATTTTTTAACTTAGTAGTCCTTAGTAGTCCAATATCACATGCACCTGTTCTGCCCCTGATCTAAGGCCAAAATAGACTGTTTCCCCGGAAGAAAGAAGGCAGAGATTGTGGAAAAGCTCGAAGACTTCACTGCTAGGCTGATGAATCGAGGCGATCACTGTCCTCCGGTCATGTTGGGCTAGCTTGGCAATGCGGTTCATCACATGGTATGATGCGGCACTGTCAAGCCCGCTAGTCGGCTCGTCAAGGAAGAGGAGCTTCGGGCGTGTAAGTATCTCGATGCAAATGCTGACCCTCCTCTTTTGGCCACCGCTGAGGCCCTTGCCGCTACCCCCACCTATCCTAGTATCTCTCGCATCTTGCAATCCCATCTCTCTAATCGTCGCCTCGGCTCTCTCCTTCTTCTCCGATTTCGACATGGATTCCGGCAATTGGAGCTGAGCTGAGTAGCACACGGCTTCTCTCACCGTTAGAGTTGTTATTAGTGTGTCATCCTGAGTCACATAAGCCTATAGCAAAACCAAAAACAAAAATAAATAAATAAAGTGAAAATTTACTATAAGAACGATTTGTATAAACTAAGATTTAGATCTATCAGCTAGGCTCACGGAAGTTCCGAAAGAAAGTGGTTGTTTGCGACCATTGATTAAGATCTCTCCTTTCTGTTGAGTGCTTGAATTTAATCTCCCTGCAAAAAGTTTTTTCTTAAGAACAAAGGGATAGAATCCGTAAATAAAAATGAAATAGATCAATAAATGTTATGGAAATTTAACAGATTTGTTGGGTACTTTGTTCCAAATGATTAAATGCTTGAATTTGAAATAAAAAGGAGAATTCGGTTAATTTCATGCCCTCACAACATGGACAAATCGAAAATCCATGTTTTTCTCATTCATACCTAATTCAAATTCATCTGCCTGTAATATCATGTTACGAATTCTCCTATCTAACTATCGATTATCAAATGCGGCCGAGACGATAGGAAAGTTGTGTCTTGTGGGGATTAGTCAGGAAAAGAAGAAAGCTGTCAAAGGGAAAGGGAAGTCGTATCATTCGTCGACTTCCCGATAGATGAGACGAGACAGCTTGGATAAGATTCATTGAATTCTACAGTTCCTATTCTAAGGTTTGGCGGGTTACGTAACTTCATCGGCTTCAGTATTAGTCAGCCTGCCTCAACGTGGCTTCGAAATATTCGGCGATCTGATTTCAATGTTTATATATTATTGTTTGTTTTCTAATCCAAGATGTCCGGCATCTTAATTTATCATGAAAAACTCTTATTTTTCTTCGTCTAAGTCTTCACTGGAGACCAATTGGGAAAAGCCATTTTCAAAATAATAAAAAGCTGTAATTTTATTGGGTCAGATGCATCTAGGGTCAATAACTACTGCCGCTTGAAACGGTCTCCCAATAAATTGGAGTATACATAGTTTATGTCTTGGGATGACGCTGACATATGCATTGCCTTGAGAATATGTTTTTTCCTTTAAGGAACACAATAAAAGAGCCCCAAAATTTCGAGAGAAGGGTGCCTCCTCACAAAAGGGATTACAATGCATATGAAAATCGTTCACTTCAGTAAATCATTTGACCCAAAAAAAAAAAAAAAAAAAAAAATCACTCGAGCCGTTCAGTCGTATTCGTATGTTGTTGAATTTACTCTGCCAAAATTTTGTAAAACATGGTAATGAAAGGATGGAATAAGTACACACAGGAAAAGTCTAAATCTTGTGCACTTGATGAGATGAATGGGATAAATGTGGGCATCGTAGATTGAAAAAGTATTACCTAAACACTGTTGTTATGTGAAATAAAATAAAAATATCCCAAATCGATATGCTCAGGCTACATTTATTAGGCTATGTTTGTTTCACTAAAATAAAATGATTTAAAAAGTATTTTCCTAAAAATGATATTTTATATTACTTGAAATTAGTCAATAAAAAATATTTTCATTGTAACAAATGGTTTATTTCCAAATATTTTTATAGACTATAAAAATATTTTATTTTTCCTTCGTTCATTTTTTGTAAGGGATAAAACAATTATTTTTAGGCTAATGTTTTCCAAATTATTCTTTTTTACGAAAAAAATAGAGTCTTTCCCCGAATTGATGTTCGAGTGCTGCAAAAAATTCCAAATTAGTATACCTATTACAAATCTAATCTCTGTTAACTTTCGTTCTATATCCCTCTTAAATTACTAACATGGAAACATACATGGCAAACAACTCAGATTATTGGTGTGTGACGTTAATTCAAGTGAAAATTCAAAATAAATAGGTCCTTTAAACAACGACATTTTGGAAAAATCAGATCTAAAGAAAATGAACTAAGATCAGGAAATGTGATTAAACAATTTTGACCTAGGAGCTCCCTCAAGTTTTGAAAATCTACTAAAATCCCTAATTTTGATCTAAGATTTTGATAGATTTGTCATAGATGTATGAATTTCAAATAATTTGCAATATAAAACTAATTTAATATAAATGTGGTACGGATGCACCAATTTAGGATTTGTCGTGGTATTTGCCCATTTGTTTATTATCGATTATTTTCTAGTCCAAGGTCTCCAGCGTCCTGATTTATCATAAATGATTTCCTTTTCTTCATCTAAGTCTTTATCTTTGTGATAGAGCGAGGGATAACCCTTGGTCCTTGGGCATATATAAAGGCTTACACACTTATCAAATCAGTTGCTGGGACAGAACAATAATACCATGACACAAAGATTATTCTATAAAGTTGGATCGCAAAAGATTGTATCTAACTCTGGTTGGGTTCTTATATTTCCTCGAAGGTCGAGTTCTTCAATCCATCTATTTCAAAATAAATATATATATATAATTTGTCACGCATGTCTACTAATTTTACTAATAAGATTTTTTTTCAGTAGGCTTCACAAATAAAGGAGCATTCGCGTATCCGTGAAAAAGTGCAATAAGAAAATTTAAATACTAACCAAAAAGAAGATATTTAGAGGTTTCAATAACTCGGGGCAATTACAATATAAATAATTAGAGAAGTAGGGGATTTATATTTTTATTTTATAATGTGTAATAGAGTAATATATAGACGATTTTGCTTATAAGATCTGCATTATTAAATTATGAATTTTCCATTATATGAAAAAGTCAGCTATCTGGCGACATCTAGAAGTCAAACTTGTTTCGAGCTTGCTTTACCTATAGAATAATGGCAATTGAAAAGCGCATTTATGACTTGCGGAATTACTGTAGAAAGATAGATTTATTCGATGCGTACCTCCAAGGGCATCGAGGAGAGTTGGCTTGCCACATCCGGAAGGACCCATGACGGCCAGCATCCGACCCGGCTCGGCATACCCGGTGAGCCCCTGCAATATGGGATGCGTCCCGTTTCTCCGGTCCGGCGCCGTCACCCACAAGTCCTTCCACGTCAAGAACATCCCGCTCCCGCCGTCGTGTGCTCCCGTGAACAGATCAGGTCGCGCTCCTTCATCATCATGGGCATCTCGAACAGCGGCGAAGCCGATGCTGAATGGAAAGACGACGCCGTGGCCTCCAGTGGACAGATCATCGTCATCTCCTTCAGAAGCCGAGCCCTGTTTTTCATCATCTTCGTTGGCTTTCTCGCGAGGCGGGAATGAATCTGTGGGACTCGATCTCGGAGTCCACCGGGGCACATGGACGGGGGAAGGAGACTCCATTACAAACAAGCAGATTCACCGCCACCGCCACCGCCACCACTTTCTTCTCTCTCTCTCTCTCTCTCTCTCTCTCTCTCTCTTAAAGCTGTTCGGTCAAAGATTGAGAAGATGGCCATGTTGTTGTGGTATTTATAGGAAGCAAGAATTTGAACGTGGCTTTTGGAAGTATTCAAAGGAAAGGCGGGCGGTGGGTGGAAAGGAGTGTGAACAGTGATGGGAATACCATTATGATCTCTTTCCTCCCTGGACTTCACCCCATGAAAAGCCCACAAACAAAATGGCAAAGTGAAACTACTCGGTCTTTAAAAAAAAAAAAAAAAAAAAAAAAGACTACTCGGTCTTTGGCGGTTCTCTCGGCGATCGTGCCTTCTTCCTACTTTTAGTATATCTTTAAACGCGTAGATACAAATGATCTGCCCCAGTTGTGACAGTCTCCCCCGTCTTAACGATACCAAGTAATTATAGAGCTACGAAGGTCCGTGACTCTTGGCGACATTGAAGTTGAGTCTCATATGTTGGATTAACGTTATAAAATCAATAGTTGTTTTCTTACTTAACCAAACCATCTAATTGGGTCCGATACCCAAAAAAAAAAAAAAAAAAAAAAAAAAAAAAACTCTAAACTTTAGGTTCAGTTCTAATTATACCTTGAAATTTTTCAGTCTCATAAAAATTCCTCAATTTTTGATACAGTCCTAATTATATCCTAAACTTTTTCTTGTCTCATAAAAAATCATTAACTTCAGATCATATCTCAATTCCACTATTTTTTTTTTTAATCTCATAAAAAATCACGGATGTGCATTTGAGTCACATATCTATGTTCGTTAAAACTCCATCCAAAATCGCCGTTAGTGAAGTGATATCATTACTCTAGTTCTTTTTTTTTTTTCCCAAATCTAAAATGTTGTCTTTTAGAGATAAATTTTAACTTTAGCCCAAATGCCGTCTTCTTAAATTTAAAACTTAGGTAAAATGTAGAGCAAATAGGGTGAGGCTTCTTCAATTGCTTTTACTCTTACAAGAGTTTTCCTTCTATCTTGCTTGGGAATCTTTGATTTTGTGCTTAATATTCAATATCTTGTGCTCGAGAGTCTTTTGTTCCTCGTGGTCGAAGAGCTTGAGATCAAGATGCTCAAAGAGCTCATGCTTGGTAGTCTTTTCATCTCTCCGTTGTCAAGAGAAATTTTGGATGGAGAGTTAATGGGGGCATATATGGGACTCAAGTAAATATTTGTGATTTTTTATGTGAGGAAAAAAAGTTTAGGGTAGCCACCCCATGTGGTGGCCGCGTTGGCTCAAGCTCCTTCCCTCTCACGAAAGGGAAGGAGTTTGAATCCCAGCGTGGTCACTAGTGGTCTTAAGTGCAATGTCCTGGTGGTGGGTCCTACGCCAGCACCACCCCAAGTTTGCATCGCCAGCTGTCGGCTTTCAGTGGTTACTAGGTCATCAAAAAAAAAAAAAAGTTTAGGGTAGATTGGCACTAGACTAAAGTCGAGGGTTTTTTTATGGAAAAAATGTTCGAGGTAGAATAGGGATATGACTTAAAGTTGTAGGTTTTTCATAAGACCAAAATATATATATATATATAAAATTGAGACTAAACCTAAAGGTGGGATTATCTAAGGCAGGAGGCTACCTAATTGTCATTGTGGCTTTATTGTTTTAGTTATCACCCCAAATTAAGATATGGAAAGTTAATCGATTAATTAATTTGATCGTGGCCTAAGTGGCCTGTTGGCACTTAGGCCCTCCCGAGCCAATAAGGTCCAAAGCATAATTTAGACAGATCTGGATAAGTAATTTCCTTCTTAAATTTAGGCTTTGCTCACATGACCCGTTCGAGACCACCCTCGCCCAGTCATTTTATAAACGACGGTTAAAATTTAAAATTATGGACAGACTTGAGTAAGGACTTTTGGGCCCAGTATATGGTAATTGGCCAAGCCTATCCAGACTCACCGATTGATCAGCTACACTATTTAATAAACGGAAAGATGAAGAGTGTGGCAGAAGTAGTATTTCTCTATGAAAATGATCATTTTCTTAGATATATGTGTGCAAAATAAGGATGATTTGCCACGGCATTGTCCTCAACCGGGGGAACTGGGTCAACCTGTGGTTAAGAACAGTTTTGTAAGGCGTGTCAATCCAATTGTGAGCATTTAACCCACCCTCACTTTCTCCAGGCGCAAAATAAGGATGATTTGCCATGACCATTACTTTATTAACATGTTTAAAAAAGTGACTCTGGAATAATTAAATCCACTGACATAAAATCTCTTATAGGTTAGAAAAAATAATATCACCTATTTAAAATTACCAATAACAAATGATAATAAAAGAGCGAGTGCAATACACAGATTCATAGAATCTTTCACAAAAAATGTTCCAATATGTTTTCATCTTCACTCCATCTGTTAATAATAGATTTCGATTCAAGTTGTCTCTCTTAGTATTTGATATTTTCACTCATATTTTGATTTTTATATAAGGAGTGTTAGGTGCCAGTTGGCAACTGACTAATTCCAAACAAGTGTAGTGGCCCCTCCATCTTGATCACACTGGATAATTACAATGTCCCATGGGGGTGTGACTCATGAGGGTGACTCTAGGAACTAAGATTGAGAAAATTTGAATATGGGATCTCTTTCTTTCTTAGACAGAAGGCCTGAGCAAGCGAGATTTGGAATGCCCTCGTTGACCCTCACCTAGATTTGGCGATGATGCCATCACCTCGTCTCGCTAGATCTAGGCAAGACCATGATGCCCTCGCTTGTAGACCATGAACTCTATTGGCCATTGCCAAGCCCCTAGTGATTGATTGAGGGAAATAGGGAAAAAGATAAAAGAAAAAAAATCATAAAATATAAAAAAAAAAATTGCTAAAATTTTTCACATCATTGTCAAATGTGCTACATGGAACAAGTGTTGTTAATTGGACCGTCACATCAACAATTTAGGTCACAATTGGCTAGAAGGACTATATTGAAAAATTATCAAAAGATTTGAGCTTAAATTATTCAAATTGAAAAATATAGGACTATTTAATTCGTATAATAAATTTAGGACTTTTATGTTAATTTTTCCATTCTTCAGCCTTTCTCCAAAACCCAAAATCTAGGCCTTGGCGGGTCCGGATGAAGTACCTTTTAGCCTTTAGGGTAGTAGGATCAAAGTTGACCTGGCGGGACATGGTCGGTTGGTTTGATCCATTAGAATTTCCAAGATCCCGCTTTTATTATAGTATTGCATGCCGCTTTTTTATGGGTTTTAGAGGATAGTGTCCCTCCAACTAGTAGCTTAAGTTTTTTTGTTGGACATCCTAACGTCATATAAAAAGTAGATTCTACCTCATTTCATTTCATGTGTGGCCCTATTCGTTGAATTTCACATGTAATTCTTAATCTAACTTATACGTGAAAGGGGAGTTACAACGTCTCATTCCACTTATCTACAGGATCTATATATATATATATATATATATATATATATATATATATATATATATATATCTGTGTGTGTATTCTCCCTCCACTAACTCCTTTATTGGACATTCTAATATTTCCTTTCATTTGATATCATATTTAGCTTAGTAATCTGATAGAAAAAAAAAAAACCCCTTCTTTTTAGTTCTTGTCCCAATTCTATCTTTTGTCTCATAAAAAATCTCAAATTTTAAATTACTTACCAATTTTTCGATAAACTTTTTTTTTTTTTTTTTGGTCTCATAAAAAACCCAAAACTTTAGGTCCAATCCCAATTGTACCATAAAACTTTTTTTTATCACAAAAATTCTTCAACTTCAAGTCCAATACCAATTCTACCCTAAACTTGTTTTGTCTCGTAATAAAATCCCAACTTTAGGTCTAGATTCAATTTCACTCTAATTTTTTTGTCTTACAAAAGATCACCAACTTTTACTTGAATCTAAATCCCACTCTCTATTAATCCTCCATCTCTTAAGATCGAAGAGCTCAAGCATGGGACACTAAAATATCTCGTGCTTGGGAGTTTTCCATCTCTCAATTGTCAACAATAAATTTTGGATGGAGGGCAAAGTGGGCAGATGTTTTACTTAAGTAAGAATTTGTGGTTTTCTATAAGACTTTAAAAAAAATGTAGGATAAAATTGGATTGAACAGTAAAATTGGGACAAGACTTAAAGTTAAGGCTTTTCATAAAACAGAAAGAGTTTTTGGTAGAATAGAGAGAAGACGTAAAATTGAGGGTTTTTTATGAGACAAAAGAATTATGATAAAATCGAGACCGGATCTAAAGTTGGAGGTTCTTTAAGATATTAGGCCTATCATATTCAAGCGATTTGTGCGCATGCCACAAGAAAATCTTAATCCGACACATCTCAAAATTACATCGTTTGAGAAAAGAGGGTGAAAAGAAATAAAAGTTTGGAGTACATTCGGAATCTTTTACGAGAATCGAAGAAAGGAAAATTTGATATTCTATGCATTAACCCAATAATTTGTTTTATCGACTCCTATTTTTAGCGGATTTTTAATCACGTACATAGAGTTGAGTTCTTTTAATAATAATTACAGTACCCGGCTCAATTTCACGACCAGATGTGCAACGGTTGTGACAGTCTCCCCGCCTTAACAGTACCAGGTAATATTAAAGCCACGCAGGTCCGTGACTCTTGGGAGTGGCGCAAGAGATTGGCAACGAAGGAGTTTATTTTCATACGTTGGATAAACATTATAATTAATGGTGGTTCTTTTATTACTTAACCAAACAACTAAATTGTTATTGTAGCTCTATTGATTATAGTTATTACAACCAATTCAGAAATTAAATACAGATCGATTAATTAATCTGAACATGGCCTTGTCGCCCATTTCCCAAGCCAACAAGGCCCAAATCATTGTTTGGATAAGTGTTCTCCTTCTTGAATTTAGGCTTGCTCACAAGTAATCTAAGCTCGCCAAGAGCCAGCCAACTAAGCAAGGGCCATGGTCGCGACCCTTGCCTAGTGGCGTGTGAGGGTTGCCGGCCCTTGCCTATGATTGGCAAGGGCTGGCGGTTACCGTTGCTGGACTTCAATAGAAAAAAAAAAAAAAAAAAAAAAAAAAAAAAAAAAACAAAGGAAAGAATTGAAAATATATATAAATATGAGGTAAACTATTAAAAGTATATAAGATCATATAAAAATTGTCCGCCAGCCATCCTATGTGACAGTTCCATCATCTATGTTAGTAATTTTAAGTTAAAATTTACTGAAATAACTAAATTGACTAAATTAAAATGTTTATGATTGAATTGGCACAAATACAATAGATTAATGACTTTTTTAGAAATTTTCTCAAAGAAAATAAAACTTCAGAGAACAACGATAACTTTTTCTTATGAGAATAAAAGAAGGAAATTTTGATATTTTATGAATTAACCCAAGATTATTTTCTCACCTCCTTCCACAAACATAATAAAAAATCAATTTAAATCCTCGATTTTCAAGTTCGCATGGCAGTGGAAAGCTTCTGCAACAAGGATTGTTTTCCATTTTCATGCTTATTTTGAAAGAGCAGCCCCCTATCAAAGTCGACGTTAATCTAGGTGGGAGGTATCAGCATACCTTTCGCATTCAGGTGCTTTGAGCTCTTCAGGGATCTCAATGCCGGCGTAATTAGGCAAGTCCATGGGATCTTGCCCCTATAGCTAGCTTAACTTTTTCATGATCTTTTCAAACTGTCTATGATGTTGGTTATTTTCTAGCAAATTCGCGGGTGTCATGACGGTGCTTAAAGCAACTATGGAGTTGGGCTCGGCTTGAGTGGATTCCATTTGTCTCGAGAGTTGTTGAAGGACAATGGACATCTGTCCTACGCCGTCTTCAATGTTGGCGAGGCGATTTTGTACATCATTTTGATCGGGCCCTATCATGTGGGGCCATTCACAAGTGGATGGTAGCTAGCGATTCATAATTACTTATCGTTGTGAAAATAATGAATGAGCACAAGAGTAGACAAAGATTGACCTATGGCAATAGTCTATCTAATTTTTATTTATCGAAAGAGGATTTTAGAGACCATAGACTTTTGACATCTAAAATTTGAAATCACAGAACGAAGTACTAGGTAAAAAGTCTCTAAACAATGGGACAAAACTTTCACAAAATAAATACTAGGGGTACATGACTACTATTATATATGCGACAGGGAGCCTTGCTCTTGCAAAGGCTACTTGCTTTCTTGGACTGGCTCTGAGATGAGTATCCGGCCTATTCCATATCCTCTGCATAAGCTCTGCTTGCTCGTGCTGGCTGCTCTCGCTGATTGATGAGCAACTGATGGCTTCCACTTTGTCGAGATACGATGATTGTGGATGTAGGACGTAGAGGCGTGGTGAGCTTTTTCTTCTCCCTCAAGCCCTTCAGGTGTCACGATCCTTTTGCGATGGCACTTGTCCCAGGTTTCCTCAACGATAGAAATTTCGACTGCGTAGTCACGACTCGTGTTGAAAAGGACTGGAAGGATCCTCCTCTTGAAAGGCGGTGGGATCTCCTGAAGGGCTCCATATTATCGTGCCACCCGATATGGGTAATAAGGAACAGAGCCGGTGAGGCCAAGCAATGGAATTGGGTGGCAACATTTGTAAGCAAAGTGAGTTCTCTTTTCATGGAACCAACCAGCACACCATTGGAATGCCTCAGGAGCTGGATCTCTTAGGAAGTCTATCCAATTTAAACAGCTTTGATTGGGAATATATGATCCTAAAACCATAAATTTTTGTAATGGATTTTCAAAATAATTTGTTTGAGACAATCACATGAAGCCTCGGAATTCGCTTAGGTGAGAAAAAAACTAGACTTGTAAAATTTCCGGAGAAACCCGCATATGATTCTTTTCGTATTTTCTTTAAAACGATTAAAGGACAAGAATGTTTCAGTTAAAATCATGTCAACATAATTTTGCCCCCTCAAGATCTGATCAACCATCCATGCCATCTTAGGATTTGTGACATTTCTTTGATGGGGGAAAATGATGAACCCAAAAAAGGCCAGGAGGAAAATCTCACTTTTTTGGGTCATAGGCTGATTTTGAAAACATGCATTCATAAATTCTAGTGAGCAGGTATTATGGTTGTTTTCAAGAATTTGCCTCATAACATGGACTTCAATTCTTAAAAGTCGCGCTAACCCACGCAACGAGATAATGCATGTTGATGGCCTGACAAGCTTTTTCTCGAGAGGCATTCCAGTGATGATGCTGTATTCCTCAAGAGTTGGGTTAGCTCAAACCTACCAAATATAAAAGTAGTCGTCCTTGGGCACCAGAAATGCGCCATGACTTGTATGACTTCGAGACGAACTGTGATTCGAATCAACGATAGGAGATGACCAACTTTGGCTTTCACGCGCTCTTGGCCAAACTGGTCCAACTGACTCCACCATCTGAAGAGCTCTACTTTGGGAGCGAGAATGAACTGGATATCATCTTCTCCCATCACATATAAACTGGAACTCGAAAAGCTTACCCTAAACTGCCAGGGGCCAATAAAAAGACTGAGTAAAAGTAAAGAAATCACTTTGCTTTTAAAGAAAATGACAAGCACAAAGACATGCACATGAGATGTGTGGCTCGATTTCTAATTGAGAAGACTTGTTGAAATTAAAAGGATATCCGCCAATCGCAGTCTCGCGTTTAACAACATACCCTCCTAACCCCGGCTAGAGAAATTCGGGGAAAAAAAAGGCAACCTCTATAACGCAGTCTCGCGTTCGAAGCCGTATCTTTCTTGACACCATCCTAAATATCCTATGGCAGCCTAGGTCCGTCGGCTGGGTGATGTGTGTCATGTGTAGTGTTAAAACACTAAAACATACACAACAGTTTATAATCACTAGATAATCTATTTTAAGCAAAATTAAAATAAATTTCTAAGCTACTGACCTGCATAAAAAAAAAAAAAAAAAAAAAAAAAAAAAAAAAACAAAAACAAGTCAGTAAAGTGTTTAAATAAGATAGAATGGCCTAAGTCCTCAAATTGTCCCCAACGGAGTCGCCAAACAGTTGCGACCTCTTTTTTTGGCGCCCACAATCAGGTACGGGTGCTTGTGGAGGCTAATGGTTTGGCTAAATTTATTAGGCCTTGACTCTTCCAAGTCCACCAATTCACGATTTTAATAGTTCAAGTTTTTAACCTGTAAGTCAATTTTTTAAAACGGAGTCATCACTAATCAATTTGAGATGGGTTGATTAGAAACCCATGCGAAGTATTAGGAGAAATACTTGCTCCTGCGTAACTAGAGAAATTAGGATCGGGAACTTGATTAAACTAGTTAATCACTAATGTCCTTTTGATACCTAATCTTGTTTCAACCTTAAGGTTTTTTGGATGTTTGAGGGATTTTCCATGCATTTTAGGAAGAAAAACTTTTTTTTTTTTTGGTCTTTTTCTATTTTTTTTAACATAAGAGGGATTTTTTTGGTATTTTTTTAGAAAATACAAGTTTTTTTGGCTTTTTATGAAATTTTGGCTGTTTTTTGGCATTTTTTAATTTTTTGATTTTTTTAGAAAATAAAATTATTATTTTTGATATTTTTCAAAGATAAATTATTTTTGATTTTTGAAAAATAAATTATTTATTTTTATTTATTAAAATATTATTTTACATTTAAAAAAAAAAAAAAAAAAAAAAAAAAAAAAAAACGACTCGGAGTCGAATCCGCGGGTTTGGTCGACCCAAGTCGTTGACCACGAACGCAAACAAGCCCGCTACGCGGGCCCAACTCATTATTTTTCCTTTTTTATTTCTTTTTTGCGGCCCATTAGCCCATCCTCGAAAATAACCGGGCCAACCTGACGACCCGGTTCGGTGAAACCCTACCCAACTTGACAACCCGGCTTTGCAACCCGCTTTTCCGACGAAACCCTACCCGGATCCAACTTGTGGTTGCGACCCGATTTCTCTCCCCCACCCCCCCCCCCCCAAAACGCGAAAACCTTGCCCGGCTCTAAGCTCGGGTCCAACCCGACGACCCGGGGTCGCAACCGGAAAATCGGGAACCCTAGGGTTCCCGATTCGCGACGCCAAGGAAGGGCTGAGGTGCTACCGGGGCAAACGACGGCGGCGATGGCGATGGCGGCGGCGGCGATGGCGGCGGCGGCGACGGCAACGGTGGCGGCGGCGACGACGACGATGGCAATCCTTATTACCTGTGACGAGGTGGCGGACAACGAGCAACAGCGGCTTCGAGTGGGATGGGAACCCTAGATTTGGACTCTGGCCGACCCTCTCCTCCGGCTGATCTCGGATCTCCAGCCACTCGTCCTCGAGCCTCCCCTGAAGTCTCTCAATGGGTGGTCCAAAGCTTGCAACCCTCGATCCCTACTCGGTCTCTCTCTCGCCTTTCGTGGCCTTCGTCAACGGAGATGGTGGCCTATTTATAGGCGAGGGGGCAATCGGTCGACAAAGCTTCAACCGCCGGTCCCCGCGTGTCAAACGGCCTCCATTGGCTGAACCAGTGTCCCATTCGCCACCCGTCCACCAGCTACCCCCCTAGCACGTCACCGTCCATCCACCCCTTCCGACGTCACACCCTCTGCGCATGAGCTACAGAGGCGCTAAGGAAGGAGACAACCGAAGGGGGCCGGGCCTTGCGCTCGAGCCGTGAAAGCCCACGGAGGAGGGGAAGCTGCTTTTCTTTTTTCGTTTTTGTTTGTTTTGTTTTTTTTATTATTTATTATCCAAAAAAAGTCAAATAAAAGCCTAATTAATTTTAAAAACCTAATCAAAAATTGAGGCGTCAACAAACGGACGGGACATCATTGGGTGATATGTGCCAACATTGACGACAATGTTTGCTATTTGAGCGGAGATGTCCGTTCGCCACAAGTCCTATATCGGTTGGGAGAGTCCCTCTCGAATGAGTCATTGATCTAACACCCATCCCCCAGCCAAAGTAACACATTCCCTGATCTCAACACTCATTCTAAAAAAATCCCAAATGATAATATGGCTCTGATCTCAAGTATTTCAAAGTACAGGAATTAAGCGATATAGAAAACTTGACGGACCTAAGATTAAAGTTGACAGACTAATTTTTCAAAGACAAAACGTGATGAAAAGACATTTTCCATGGGAAATCATGTAAAGATTGTCTCGGAGAGAGAGAGAGAGGAGGTTGAGTTTCCAAATGGATCTCCTTTATTAACAATAAGTCATAAATAAACATATTGATTTTCAAAGAATTAATTGTATATAACGTGTAAGACAATACTTTAAAAGTACTGGACATTTTTATATGAATTTTCAACAAGTGTACTTTGGAGCACTAGTCAACAAAATCCTTCTCAATCAAGCAGAAATCAGGGTAAAGTTGAGACTAACCCTGTCCTACGTTTTGCAGACATGCCACATTAAAGTATCGAGAGAGAGAGGAAAAGGGCATGCCTCTCGAGGCTGCTCCAAATCTTCAGCTATGACCACAGATAAATGTCTAGAAGTTACAGCCAATAATCTAGATATATAATCTCTTAAGTCATTCATTTGATAATAATACGAGCAGAGTCTAATAAACATGCGATACCACTAGAAGCATCTCCCCTACGAAACTGATCATGTGGAAGTACCCACTCTTCGATGAATCGCAGAAGTGCCAACAGATGATGCAGGACTTCTAGTAATAAGGCATGTAGCGCGCCGGCCTTCTGAACCTGGGAACCTTCCTGCAATAGCGTGAGGCAGTAGAATCAAACAACAAGCTCTCCACTGATAGATAATCGACTTTGGAGAACGAGATACCTACCCGTATCCATAAGGAGAGTAGAAATAAGGAGGTACATATGGCCTCCGGAACCTGTAACTCGCATACGGGTTAAAGCGCCTTGGGAAGTACTGCTTCATCCCAGGAACGTTGGTCCGTTTTGGCAAAACCTAAGTCATTCACATCATAACAAATATCAAATAATATTGTTATAAAAAATAATAATAATAATTTACCACCTAGATGCTGAAATCAGCACCAAATGCACCATATATGTGTTTTGTTCACAGATGTCCCGTGGACATTTGGTAAAATAATTAAGGAAATGTTACAGTTTCTAATGCACTAACTTTTCTTGTGTTGCGTGTATCCCCTACTTTGAGAAATGAATTAATTTGTTTTAGGTATATTTAACAAGTGTCTGAAAACACTAGTTAACAGGAACCTAAATTTATGTGAAGGTTGACTCTATCATGACATTAGGGCTAGCATGCAATCCATAACAAGCTTATGGTCCCAGACAAGTGCCATGCCCTCATTCTGACATATGGAAAAGTAAAAAGTTTTGCAAGGCGAAGATATCAAACTTCCATGGTACGTTGGAAGTTAAGTATTGCATATTCAGAAAATAATGTCATGCCACTGGAATATATAGAATGTTGCTAAGGTTAATACCACAAATTATAAATAAGAAGAGTTACCTTCAGCTGACGTCCATGCAATTCAGATTCGTTCAGAAGGAGAGCCTCCTGAACAGCTTCAACTTCAAGGAACTCAACATAAGCAAAGCCCTTTGGATGGCCGAATTTATCAGTAAGAATTGTCACTCGGTTGACTGTACCACATGATTGAAAATGTTGCTGCACTTCTTCAGGGGTACAAGCATAATCAACCTGCAAGCACCACTTTAAGTCACAGGCCTTCACTGGCACAATGCATCTAGCCGACAAAACGAAAACTGACTTAACATGCTTTTTGAATGAGCATATGCCAACATGCATATCAAAGTACATGGTTCACATCAGCCGTCGTCTCTAACTAGGAAAAATAAAAAGTATTTCAGGACAGCCCCTTCATCATAAATACACATATACACAAAGCCACGTCCTGATCTATGACAAATCGACAGAAATTACATGCTAAACAATTATAGTTTCGTGACTGATACTGAGATCCCTCTTTCTTATTTATCATCAGGGGTGTTGAAGAAAAAATATCTCCAGTCAATTGTAAAGCACGTTGAGCAGATTTAGCAAGTTCTATTAATGCTCCTTAAGAATTGAATTGATAAATTTTTTAAGGCATCCACCCAGCCTATCTTTTTAGTACCTACTGAGTGCGAAAAAGTATACTATATCTTAATTTTCCCTTTTTTTCCTTTTTGCTGCTCCCACCAGCATTTGCAGACAACCATCATCTTATGTCAAAACCAACTGAGCAACATAGAACTTCAAACACAACTCCATAAGTGTACACAACTTGCACAGGATGCCTTCTATATCTCAAGCAAATTTCAAGTTCATCTATGCACATCCTCCAAATCTAATTACCCAGCAACCCCAATTAATAAATACAGAATAAAGAACACACTCTCAAGTTGAGTGAACAGTCTGTAGCCAAAATTAAACATCTAAAGTGCAGGCTGTCAGTGTGGACTTGCAGGCAGGTGATAGAGCTTTCTGAAGAAGCAGAACAGGCTAACAGATTTTAGAGGTCGAAGAATCATCATCACGGGGACATGAGTCCATGACTTGTCTACTCCTTGCTCTGTGTAGGTTGCTTAAGGTCCCAAAACCATAACTACTTAAACCAAGGAACAAAATGCTAAGGCACCGCAAAAACCTAGAAACAGAGACAGATACCAAAGACAGATTCTACTCTGAAACAGAAACAGGTGACCAGCATAATCTTTTCAGAAAAAGTTTACCGTCAATCCCCTGACAAAATTTAAGGAAATACCAACAAAATTACATATTACTTTTGACCCAATGACTACTCATATACCTCTATTTTTGCAAACATCACTCATATACCTTCAAGCAAAACCTCTCATTGGAAAGACCAAATTGTCCCTCCTCGCAAACTCACTTAAATATCTTGCTTAGGGTTAATTGGTCTTGAGTCTTTTGGGTGGCCATCAAAATTTAGAATTTGCATATGGGCCTTTTGGGAAAAAAGAAACAAAATTTTCGTAAATACAGACACAAGGATAAATGATGTGAAGATGCAAAGTAGTCTCCAAAGCTAAACTCGGTATGTATTTGGTATTTTCAAGAATAAAAGTATGCAAGTGGCCATTTAGGCCCTGTTTGTTAACTTTTGTTTCTATTCCCCGGAACAAAAATTTTTATTCTTTTGTTCTCGGAAACAAAAAAAGAACAGAAATGCGTTTGTTTACATTTTTGTTCCCAGGAACAAAAAATCTATTTTTTGTTTACATTCTTGTTTCTTGTTCTTGGAACACTTTCGATAAAAAAATTCTCTTATTTTTTCCTTCTCCTTCTTTTCTTCTTCTTTTCTTCTTTTTTCTTTGGCTAGTCACCGGCCTCAGCCATGGCTAGCGACTGGCCGTCGAGGGCCGGCAACCTCGCCGCCCCCGGCGCCAGCCCTCGGCGAGCCTTGCCTTGGCTGGGCAAGGCCGCTGGCCAAAAGGAAGAAAAAATAAAAAATAAAAAATAAAAAATAAAAAAAGATAAAAAATAAAAAATAAAAAATAAAAAAGGAAAAATAAAATAAAAATATGAAAAAATTAAAAGAAACAAAAAAATTATACAAGTTTACCAAATGTGTTTCTGTTCTTTTTCTATTCCAAAAACAGAAATTTTGTGCAGTTACCAAACACCTTCTTCTATTCAAAAATTGTTCCCCAGAACCGAAATAGTTTTTTCTATTTCTATTCTAAAACAATTTTTGAACAGAATCGTTACTAAATGCGCCCTTAGTGAAAGGTAAGGTTTGCTTTTAGTAATTTCCCAAAAGATTATACCTCCCAAACTGCATAAATGAAGAAGAAGATAGAAATTCAATAATAAAACGTAACCAAACTTAATAAAATTCTGGTGAAGCTCCAAATATTTTAGTCAGCAAAGCTACAAATAGCTCTTTCAGGGGAAAAATAACTAAAAATTTTTCACCCAGATCACATGAAAGGCCAGAATGCAAAAGCTCCCCAAAAATACTTTTCTTTTTCTAAGGAAGAGATAAGGATAAACCAGAACAACTTATCCACTTAGTAGGGTCCAATGGCGTTAGATGATCAACTACCATACAGTGGAATAACGTATAGGTCTATCGAGGGAAGCAAATCTTATTGATTATTTAGAGTAGAAATGTCGATAAATATAAACAATAGAATAACGACACGAGCAAGACACAGCCGAACGCCCCTCACCAGGTCTGCTATATCACGAGAAGTCCTGAGGCCAAGTCAGCGGCACCAGCACCAACACACCACCACCACGACGAACAGTAGCAAGGGTATGAGAGCCCGTAGATTCTACGCAAGTCCTAATAAATCATCAACTACTTTAGAGTCATCCAACATCTCTCACACTGATACAGAACATTCTTTTCAAATATTCCCATCCCCAACTTTCAAAATTCTACTCTTTTTCCATGCGCCACTTGTTTTGCATTTTTTCTTTCATTCATTCTCTTTTTTTTTTTTTCCCTATCTTTCCCTTTCTTTTTTTCTCTTGTTGGTTCTTTTTCCTCCACAGCACGCACACTTTTTCACCCACACAACAGAAACTTTGCACTGTTTTTTCTTCAATTTTTTTGTTCTTTTTTCTGTCACATGATTTTTTGTGACTTCAATTACTTTTTCCCCACATCTATTCAACCAAATCTAATGCAAAATTAACTCAGGCTCAAAAGACAGTGTAAAGATTCCTGCTCAATCTATACAGACAACTTGAAGAATGAGAAACCTGCAATCACAGTGAAACATGAAGTCAACCATAACTCAAGGTTGACTGACACAGCTTAGTGGTCAAGTCAAAATGAAATGCAGGCAACTATCCATTACACAAGAGCAAATGTGAGAGAACCACAAATTAAAGATCTAGTTTGACAGGACTACGAAAAAGAAAATATCGTGAAGATTCACATGCAAGGCAATAGACAAGACAATGGTAGAACCATAAAATTGCAGGGAAAAGTCATCTAAGTCACGAAATAGATAAATTCAGAAAAACCTAGCAGATAATGCACAAATTTTTTAACTCAAATATGCACATATAATTTTTGCTCTTTCCTCATTGGTAGTGAACAAGCTATCTTATTTCACAAATTTGAAAAAGTGATCTCATCTACAACTGCCCAATCCGAGCTTAGGATTAGAATATTACGAAAGAGACAGATCCTAGTAAACCTAGAATTGAAGACGACAATTTTTCTTTGTGTTCCATTCGTTAGGCCTTAAAAAATAAGGATCTACTGCTTTCCCTTCAGAATTTTGCAATGAAAGAAAACTAAAATATTAGGACTAAATTTTAAATGACTCTATATGCATGTCTTCAAAAATGAATGATGTTAGAATTTCGGAAGCAGCAAGAAAATTTTTAATAAAGCAAAAAAGTACAAAGCGGAACTCACAATTAAAACCCCTTTAAAGCAATTCATTGCTGGTACTCCCCTTCATTTCTTAAAAGCACGAAGTTAGTTCAAGTCTTTCAGTCATTTATCTTTTAGGAGGGCCTGATGGGTTCCAACATTAACCTAATGATATAAAATAAGGGATGACATTACCATGTAATTGCAAAAAGATGACATTAGATTAAATTAATGCTCTGCCTTTTTTCTTTTATAACAAAACATAATTCTCTACTCTTACTTTTTGAGAATCCACATATCCAACAAACCAGTCTCATCCTAACACACACTTGTTGCGTGTCTTTACCCCAAAATAGTACTAGACGAAGTCTAGCATCAAGAACTAAATATCCAATAGCAAAATCCTTAAAAAAAAAAAAAAAAAAAAAATTAATTAATTAATTAATTAATTAATTAATTAATTAATACTATGCCACCACTAACAACCATAGCAAACCAAATTTATTCAACTGCAACTAAGAATATAATCATCTTCCACCATCGGCAACCCATTCACAAGCAAACACAAAACAAGATCGTCACAAAGTGCATGGTTATGATTATTTTGTTATCTTTAAAGATAACCAGAGATTTTCACATTTAGATCTGAGATTTATCGTTCCAAATTTCTTTTGTCATCATGACCCCTGGGCATACTTTGCCAAGCACAGATGTGCATCATTTTAAATGCCATGTGGGACTGCAATAGTGAATAACCTCCATGTCCAGAAATGTTATTCTTGGAACGAAAGAGAGAAACTTCAGGAAAATCAACATCGTTATTATTAAGTTCTATATCAATAAGGTCCTTATTTTTCTAAAAGCACAGTGATAGTAATAAGTGAAATATCTGCTCACGTTTCAAGAAAAACTTGTCAGCACAGACAAACATGAACTGAGGAAAGTGTCACATAGAAGAATATGGAATAAATTCCTATTAACAGAAAGATGGATAAAGTGCGAAATGTCTTGAAGGAAAACTCATGTTTAGATAACATCAGAAGACGGTCAGAATCATCAAAATCACGTGAAAATAATGTCTCAATGGTGAAAATAACTACCATTTAAAGAGAAAATTTAGACTCGCATAGCTAACCGTCAAAAATTTCAAACAAAAGCAAAATCTAGTAGCTAATGCAAGGTCATATCCTTTAACAAGAAAAGCATTGTCAACATAGCCAACAAGTAACCAAGAAATAACAGTCAAACTCACATTTCCAACAAACACAGATCTGGTATCAACTTCCTCCTTGCTTGCCTGAGAAGCAGCTGCACTAGCAGGATCTGTGAAATTGAGACAATGACCAGACAGCGTCAACACAGAAATAAAAAGAAAACAGTTTCGTTCACTAGTTCAGGTAGAGTTCCAAAATTTAATCTTAAGAGTATAAAATCTGATTCTCCAGAAAACACAAACAAATAAAAAGTCAAACAAGGTCTCACAAATGATAAATCTGAGCATAACATGTGCCCAATTTCAATGCCCAAAGTGATGGTTGCAGGTAAGCATACGGACAATGACTTGAACAAACTCTCCAACATCCAGAGAAAGAAAAGGTAAGTATTCATCAAAAAGCATGATGGTGAAATCAGTAAGTCTTCTAAAAGTAATGGTTCATTTCTCTACATCAAAAGATAAGTTTGTTATCTACGAAACCGATATTCCAAAAGACGAAAGATGTTCCATCCTTATGCCAATCTATCTTTCACAGCTGACCACAAATCCATGAAAATAAAGCGTCAAGCAGACAAAAGAGAACAAATTTCTAGCAAGAATAAACCATTGTAGACAACCAACAGAATTACAGGACAACAAGCGAAAAAACAATCGAAACAGCGAGAACCCGTTCTTCCATCAGACGTCAGCCATCCACAAATCAAAGGGTCAGCCAGGAGATCCAAGAAAAACCCTGATATCAATCCAATAACCCTAGAAAAACGAAAAAAAGAAAAGAAAAAACCCACAAATCAAAACAAAAGGAGACCTTGGACAGCACCCATTTCCTTCTCGACCTTGGCTTGCATCTCGCGGAGAGCAGCAGCTTCCTCTTCCATTTCCTTCAGCCTCTTCTTCATCTCATCCAGCTCCTGCATCGACCCACCATTCAAAAAAGAAAAAAAAAAAAAACCCAGAAGAAAAATCCCAGAACCAAGACGATCGAGCAACACAGACGACCACAAAACCACGCAGGCATCGAGGTCGATCGAAAGAGGGAGAGAGACCTTGACGGCGTCGTCATCAGCGGTGGACATGTCGACGTCGGCGTGGTGGGAGTCCATGTCGCCTTCCATCTCGCCCTCCACGGGGATCTCTCCGCCGTACACCTCGTGCTCTTCTTCTTCCATCCTCTTCCTCTCTCTCGCTCTCGCTCTCGCTCTCGCACGCACACCCGACCAAACCCTCCGCCAGGCGACAGCTGAATTTTTCGTGGTCTCTGCGACGAGCTTCGCACAGAAACGACAAGCGTGCTTTAAGGCGATGGCAGGTTTAGGACGATTTTGATTTTTCTTTTCTTTTTTTTCTTTCCTTCTTCTGAGGAAGAATTTATGATTTATTCCGGAAAAAGGAAATTCGGATCTTTCTTTTTTTTTTTTTTTTTTTGCGAGAAATGGAAATTCAGATCTAATTAATTAATATTGCTTAAATGCAATCATTCTATCGTTCGATACTGGATAGTATAGGGCGACGTGAAATAATATTATATATTAGGAGTGCGAGAAAACTTTAGATTTGAAAAATAATTTCGAAAAATAATTGGTTATATCACTTTAAAAAATTAGTCAATAGAAAATATTTTCATTATTTTCCATTCATTCATTTTTGTAAACGCTACGAACGGTCATTTTTGGGAATACATTTTTCAAATCTTGAGTTTTCAATGCAATAAATGTATATTAAGGGTTAAGTAACACCGACATCAACATACAATACATGATACAACATAATATGCCAATATGTTATTTCTAAAAAATTAGAGAATTCCGACACATTAGAATATGTTGTATACATGATAAATTATAATTCAAATTAATTAATAAATGATTAAAAAAAAAGCCTCAAATGTTTTTATCCTAAAAATCGTGAGTTGTAGGAGGTGAAAGTAAGAAGAAAAAAAGAAGACTAGATTTTTCTTATTTTTTCCCTTTATTATTTTTATTATTTCTTATTTTTATGTATTTACATTTTAACTTACCATTTATTGAAAAATCTTAAAATTGATCATGTGGTGTCGGATTCGCATGTTAGAATTCTACATTCACGTGTCAGGAGAATTGATGTATGTTGAATTTTCCAACACCTATTAACTGAGAGTTGGATACATGTTGGAGTATCGAACACAAGAAAACTCTTGAAGAATGTTAGTACTTTCTAGCTTAAGGGTATCTTTAATTTGATAAAAACACTCAATTGAAAAGGAAAAACCTTTGAGGAAATTATTTTCTAGGAAAATGTTTTTCCCATTTTCAAGTAAAAGAATTCATTTTCTCAATGCATATTTTCTTTGATGGTAAATGATTTTTTTATTTACTAATCATTTTCAGTAAATCAAATACATCAATGTTCAAAAAACTAATTCGCAAACAATTCTTTTACTCAAATAGATACACCCTAAAAGCTCGTTTGGTTGTGGTTATTGAATAAAGCTGGAATGCAACAAGAGATAATGACATATATAGTCCTTGAATTTTGGCCCAATGTATAATAACATTGCTAAACTTTAGTTTATTCAATATAATTCATAAACTTTACTATAATGTGCAGTTTGGTCTTTGAACTTTTAGTTCATGTTCAGCTCCTAAACAATATGAAAATATTAAATGTGACTATTCTATTAATTCAAGTTCATGAACAATATTAAATACTTTCATATATTATAGAGATTAAATTGAACATATACTAAAAGTCCATGTACCATATTGAATTAATTAAAAGTTCTATTCGTTCGCTGAGCTTTACCTTAATGTTTAATGTGATCCTTGAACTTTTGGTACATGTTCAATTAATTCCTGAACAATATGAAATGTTAAGTGTGATTATTCCATTAATTCAACTTTAGAGACAACATCGAACACTTTCATATAAAATTGGGATTAAATGGGATATGTACCAAAAGCCCATAGGCTATATTGAACTAATTAAAAGTTTGATTTGTTCAATTTGTTCCCTTAAATTTACCTCGATGTGTAATGTGATCTTTAATTTTTTTGGTACATGTTTGATTAGTTCCTAAATTATATGAAAATGTTCAATGTAATCGTTGTGACATCCCGATTTTTCTTGATTTTATTTTCAATCAATTGAGTCGGGCAATTCATCTGTGCATGTAGTCGTTTCTCTGAGTTGGCCACTCACGAGGGAACTAATCAATTGGGTGAAGCAATTAAGGAATTTTAACGCTTTAGGCTTGGGGACTAATCACCTTCGGGTCGGATGCAAGAAAATTTCCCTGAAAACTACCCAGCGGATTAGGTGCACTGAAATCGCACCAGATTGAATTTAACCGTGAAATTTGTGATTGAATTTGGAAATTGGAAGTTCGGTTATGTCACATACCTTATTAGGATCATGGGATAATTTTGTGGATTTTAGGATTCAATTAGAAGAGAATTGAAAGAAAAATTGAAGAAATTGGATGTACAAGCATTTGGACCCCAGCGGAATTGATATTGCGCCCATTGAAGGATGTTGTGGGAGAGGAGATAGTAGAAGATGACCTCATGGGAGTGATGTCATGGTGGGTGGCCAAGTTGGAGGAGGGCTTGACAAGTGGAGGGTGGAGATTTAATCTCCAAAAAGGAGCCATCTCCATCATCTTCAACCTTGGGAAGGAGAGAGGAAGAAAAAAAAAAGGAAAAGAAGAAACCAAAGAACCCCCAACCATTGACCCCCTGCCCATGCACGTCGTTCGCCGCCCCTTCGTCGCCGTGCCGAGCCGCCGTCACCGCCGCGTCGTCCCGCACCTCGCCTCGCCTGTGCACCGTCGATGCCACCCCACTTCCCCCCTCCGTCGCCCGCGCCAGCAGCCCCCGCGTCCCCAACAGCCGCCGTCGTCGCCAGAGCAGCCCACCGTGAGCCGCCACAGGAGCCGCCATCCCTCCTCCGCCATTTCGTGCGCTACAAGCTCCCGTCGCACCCTCTTCCCGGCCTGTTCAGCAGCAAAGTTTGTGGGGTTTCTCAACTCTTTCTAGGCCCGTTTCAGTTGTCTTCCCGGCCTCGGGAGCTAGGCCACCTTTGGAGAAAGTTGATCCCGGCGTCGCCCTCGTTGTTTTGGTCTAAGCGGCGAGTTAATCAAGTGAGTTTACCTCACTAAACCTTGATTAGAGTGTTAATGATGCCCTAAGTGTGTTTAGTTTAAATTAAGTGAGCTTAGGTGGATAGATTAGTATATTTAATTATGAGTTGGATTAAGGGATTTGTTTAAGTTAAATTGTGATTAGTTAAGGTTGAAAAGGAGTTACTTAATGTTAAGCCTTGATAGGACTTAATGGGTTTTTAATTTTGAATTATTTAAATGCTTCGAAATTCTAGGGATCTAAATATTATATTATATTCCGAAATTAATTAAATATTTTTAAAAAAGGGAAATTTTTATTTTTGACCCCAATTGTTCAGAATTTCGTGCCGATTGCTGCTGTGTATTTAGAATTTAAATTTGATGATTGGTTGTGACAAATTGAGTGTGATTGCGATAAATAAGGGTTCTTTATAAAATCCCAAGTGTTAAAATTGATGGGAGTTTGGCTGTGATTGACCACCTATTAGAGGTTGTGCCCAATGGGGCCGTGATGGACCACCTATGAGAGGTCGTGCCCAATAGAGCCATGATTGACCACTTGTTAAAGGTTGTGCCCATCGGGCCGAGATCTACTACCTAATTAAAGGTCGTGCCGAGTGGGGCCGTGATTGCCACTGATTGTTAAACCTACCTATAGGGTCGTGATGAGATGCAGTAATTGATTTGCTAAAATGACATATAATCGACCGAGCCGATTGATCGCTGAGATGATCCAAGTGATTGAATTGCTTTGATGATGTAATTGTGCCTCAGTTGTATGGTTATCATAATCGCACGTGATTGAATTATATAAACTGTACTAACCTGCAGATGAAGGCTAATGCGAGGCAAGTCTTCTTGATGTCATGGCTAGACTACTCTGGGGTGTATTTACTTTCTAATAGGGGTTTAGGAAGGGTGAACTTGCTAAGACAATGTCTCACCTCGTTGTGGGAAAAATATTTCAGTGCTGTAGATGGCGGTACCAGTGGAGAATAGTGGCCTGCCGGTGCAGTTTCTCAAGGGGACGTAGAGTGCTCCTAGCCCTAGGAGTCCTTGGGTCTATTATCTGGTTAGGTCCATTGTCTGGGTCTAGGTGTCCGTGGATGCCAGAGTTCTGTATAGTTTTAGCGCTTGGTTTCGTTCTGGGGCCAATGGTGTTAGAGTTAGCCCACTAGATAGCATGAACATCCCGCTGGCTGTGATGGACGCCATTTTGAGAGAAGGCGTGGCGGATCTTCCTGATGGCAGAGTGCTCAACGCTTCGCCTCTGGTCTCATGGGTGGCAAAGCCTGAGGATGAGGAATCGACGAACGAGTCCAACTAGTAGTCATAGGATTGTTCCTTCTTTTTGGTGGACCGATCCCTAGTGTGCAGACTGACCTTTTTTTATGCACATAGTCTCTGACCCATTTTGATTGTATGTAAACTCTGGTTGATTATATGAAAGCATGTTGGTTTGTATTTGAATTGATTTTCTTCCTGCTGTCCTATCCCGTAAAGAAAATTGTCAGGGGTTTCTTATACGTTCCGCATGCGCATATTAAAATGAATGGGGTCGGCGACACTACCTGGGAATGTCACATTTACATGACCATGGTGGGTTGTTCACGTGTCTCGGGGCTCAGGGCGTGACAACCCCGTTTAAGTGGTATCAGAGTATGGTTTGTGTATGGAGTGATAAGGGCGATGAGTCATGGGATAGTTAGTAGGAAGGACTTTTCATACCCTAATGCATGTGATTGTTAGTTGTTTGTTAACTTGGTTGTGAGGTTACTCAGATTCTAATGTGGCATTGGAATTCGCCAATAGGCGTCTATATTGAGCCTATAGCATGAGTGACCGAGTGCCGAGGGCTGCTAGGAAGAGAGCAGCAGGCCCCGTGTTTCCGCGTGGGTCTTTGTTGAGGGCCGATGCCCGTGGTGCCCTAGGAGGAGCGCAGGCCGGGACCAATGCAGGTGGTGCAGCTTTGCCTCCAAACAGTGCAGCAGCCCCAGAGGATCCGAGATTTATTGGGATCATGCATATGCTTGAGGCGATGAGAGATAGGATGGATCAGCAAGCCACCGCTATCGCCACCACAGTGAACACCGCCAATGCCATTGCTACTACCACCACAACTGCCGCCGCACCGATTGCCGAACCAAAGAAGGATCCTAATGAAATTCCACCTGAGGATGTGGCCACTGGGAGGACTAGACAGAAGTTGGTACAGCATTTGCTGAGAATGAATCCGCCAACGTTCACGGGAGTAGGAGATCCCAAAGCTGCAGCACTATGGATCCTGGAGTTAGAGAATGCCTTTGAGTTGCTGTTATGCACTGAAGCTGAAAAGGTCGTCTTGGCAGCCTATCAGTTGAGGGGAACCGCAGCTACTTGGTGGAAGTCTAACAAGAGGATGGTGTTCCCTGAAGGCGTAGTTCCAGGATGGAATGCCTTTCTCGAAGCCTTCAATGGAAAGTACTTTTCTGATTGTGCCAGTGAGGTGAAGATGGCAGAGTTTCAGCGCCTTCGTCAGGGTACAATGTCAGTTGATCAGTATGAAGCGAAGTTCGCTGAACTGTCGCAGTATGCCCCTAAGTTGATCCAGCGACCGGCAGACCGAGCTTGAAGGTTTAGGGATGGGTTTCGACCAAAGGTGAGGAGCTTGTTCGTACCTCTAGATCTGAAGGAGTACAACGACCTCTACAAGCGGGCCCAGCTGATTGAGAAAGACCAGTATGAGAGAGCTGCCGTGTCTGGATCGCGGTTTAATTCGAACATGGATGATAATCGGTTTGGGAAAAGGCCGATGTCTGGAGGAAGGTACCCTGTTCCACCCAAAGGAAGGGTGGAGTGGGGAAGTCGTCATCGAACTTCAATGGAGCATGTCCTGCATGTGGAAGGCGACATGGCTCAACCCCGTACCCTCTTAGGACGGGTGCCTGCTATGAGTGTGGCCAGCAGGGCCACACTGCTAGGGTTTGCCCCAGGAGACAGATGAGATAGCCTCAGTTGCCGCCACCGGCACCGCTGGGTCAGAACAGAGGATTCGCATCGCAAATCATGCCGCCAAGTGGATTGAACCGACTTCCGGCTCAGGGAAGGACTTATGCGCTCACCAGAGGACAGGCGGAGGATGCGCCTAATGTGGTCACAGGTATGGTCTTACTAAACGACCAACCTGCTTATGCTTTGTTTGATCCTGGAGCTTCGCATTCATTTATAGCTGAAAGATTTGTTAAGTTGGTAGAATTAATTCCTGAGTTGTTGGAGTCCGTGATTAGCATATCTACTCCGTTGAAAGATAAGGTGTTAGCCACAGTATGTTGCCTTGTTGTAAGTTAATCATTGGTGAGCGAGAGGGAAGGATAAACTTGATAGTCCTAGCCATGTATGATTTTGATGTGAAAATTGGCATGGACTGGCTTATCAAGCAACGAGCTAAGATGAACTGTTATCGCAAGGCAATTCAATTTAACCCATTAAGGGGTGAGAGTTTCGAATTCATTGGGAGTCGAGGAGGACCCTCGATTTCCTTTATCTCATCACTTGAGGCAACTCGCTTGCTAGACAAGGGTTGCCAAGGTTACCTGGCGACTGTCGTGGACACGACAGTAGAGGAGTCAAAATTAGAGGACATTCTAGTGGTGCAAGAATTCCCAGATGTGTTCTCGAAAGAATTACCAGGTTTGCCGCCAGAAAGAGAGATAGAGTTCGTAATTGAGCTAGCCCCCGGGACCGAGCCTATCTCCAAAGCTCCATACTGGATGGCCTTGTCAGAGCTTAAGGAGCTAAAGGTGCAAATGCAAGAGTTGCTCGATAAAGGATTTATACGCCCGAGTGCATCACCTTAGGGAGCACCGGTGTTGTTTGTAAAGAAGAAGGATGGTTTATTACGCTTGTGCATCAACTACCAACAGCTCAACCAGGTGAGAATTAAGAACAAGTATCCGTTGCCAAGGATTGATGATTTGTTTGATCAGCTTCAAGGAGCGTCGATATTTTCTAAGATCGACTTGAGGACGAGGTATCATCAGCTAAGAATCAAGAAGGAAGATATACCGAAGTTGGTGTTTCGCACTCGATACGGCCATTACGAGTTTACTGTGATGCCGTTTGGGTTGACGAACACCCCAGCTGCTTTCATGGATCTGATGAACCGGGTGTTCAAAGAGTATTTAGATCAGTTCGTAATTGTCTTCATCGACGACATCCTGGTATATTCGAGGAGTACTGAGGATCATGAGAGACACTTAAGGATAGTGCTTCAAACTTTGAGGGACCACGAGTTGCACGCTAAGTTCAGTAAGTGCGAGTTTTGGTTAACTCGTGTGGCTTTCCTAGGTCATGTTATCTCTGGAGAAGGAATCTCAGTGGACCCAACCAAGATTGAAGCAGTGATCAACTGGCCGAGACCGACTACAGTAATAGAGATCAGAAGTTTTCTGGGTTTAGCAGGGTATTACAGACGGTTTGTGGAAGGGTTTTCAAGGTTGGCATCGCCGATGACGAGACTGCTGAAGAAGAAAGAGAAGTTTATATGGACAGATAAGTGCGAGAGTAGTTTCCAGGAGCTCAAGCAAAAGCTAACTACCGCACCAGTACTCACTATTCCATCGGGTCTAGGAGGATTTGAGATCTACAGTGATGCGTCGTTCAAAGGATTGGGTTGCGTGTTGATGCAGCATGGTAGGGTCGTTGCATATGCATCCCGTCAGCTGAGACCTCACGAGTTGAATTATCCGACGCATGACTTAGAGCTTGCAGCGATCATCTTTGCCCTTAAGATTTGGAGGCACTACCTGTGCGAAGAAAGATTCCAGATCTTCACTGACCATCAGAGTCTTAAGTACTTATTCTCTCAAAGGGAGTTGAATATGAGGCAGCGTCGATGCATGGAACTCCTAAAGGACTATGACTATGAGATTCTGTATCATCCTGGAAAGGCGAACAAGGTCGCCGATGCTTTGAGCAGGAAGTCTTCAGTTGTATAGATGGTACCCAAGGAGTGGAGTCTACTCAAGGGAGCACGAGATTCGAGTTTCAAGTTCGAGGTAGGCCACCTTTTGAACCTTATGGCCACCCACAAAATTGAGCCGGAAGTACAGGTCAGAATCAGGACACTTCAACAGATAGATTCGGATATTCAGAAAATCGTACAAGAGGATGCAGAGCAAAGGAAGGCTGACTTCCAGATTTCTGAAAATGGAACATTGAGGTTCCAAGGACAATTGGTTGTACCTGACGATGTGAAGCTTAGGGAGGAGATTTTATCATAAGCGCATCGTAGTAGTTACAGCATTCATCCTGGTAGTATCGAGATGTATCAGAATCTGCATCAACACTACCGGTGGTGTGGCATGAAGGCGGACATCGCCAAGCATGTCGCCAAGTGTTTGACGTGTCAGCAGGTAAAAGCTCAGCATTGCAAGCCAGGAGGACTTCTGCAACCCCTTGAGATCCCAGAATGGAAATGGAAGCATATTACGATGGACTTCGTGACGGGACTACCGAGGAGCCAGAGAGGAGATGATTCGATATGGGTAGTGGTCGATAGATTGACGAAGTCGGCACACTTTATCGCGATTCGAAGGGGCCTCAGTTTGGATAGGCACGCAAACTTGTACGTCCGCCACATACTACGTCTGCAACCCCTTGAGATCCCAGAATGGAAATGGGAGCATATTACGATGGACTTCGTGACGGGACTACCGAGGAGCCAGAGAGGAGATGATTCGATATGGGTAGTGGTCGATAGATTGACGAAGTCGGCACACTTTATCGCGGTTCGAAGGGGCCTCAGTTTGGATTGGCACGCAGACTTGTACGTCCGTCACATAGTTCGTATGCATGAGGTGCCCGTCACGATTACTTCAGACAGGGACCCGAGATTCACCGCAGCTTTTTCGAAGAGCCTACAATCAGCGTTAGGAACAAAGCTGCAGTATAGTACGGCTTACCACCCGCAGACAGATGGCCAGTCTGAAAGGACGATTCAAATCCTTGAGGATATGCTGCGAGCTTGCGTCTTGGACTTCAAGGGAAGTTGGGAAGAACAGCTTCATCTGGTCGAGTTTGCCTACAACAACGCTTACCATCGAGTATTCGGATGGCTCCTTTTGAAGCGTTGTATGGCAGAGCGTGCAGAACGCCAGTGTGTTGGGATGAGGTCGGGGAAAGAAAGATCACCGGTCCAAAGTTGGTTCAGCAGTTAGTGGAAGTAGTTGCAATTATCAGAGACAGACTAAAGACCGCTCAGAGCCACTAGAAAAGTTATGTCGATAAGTGTCGGAGGCCATTGGAATTCTAAGTTAGTGAGCACGTCTTTTTGAAGATGTCACCGATGAGAGGTACGTCCCACTTTGGCAAAAAGGGGAAACTGAGTCCAAGGTACATAGGTCCCTTTGAGATTTTGGAAAGAATAAGGACTCTAGCGTATCGTCTTGCACTGCCACTGAAGTTGTCACAGGTGCATGACGTCTTTTACGTGTCGATGTTAAGGAAGTATGAACCTGACCCGACTCACATTCTAAACTTCAAGGAATTAGACGTGGACGACAAGATGTCATAAGTTGAAAGCCCGGTTCAGATTATGGATCGCAAGGAACAAGTCATGCGCACCAAGACCATCCCAATGGTTAAAGTGGTCTGGCAACACCACGGCACTTAAGGAGCAACCTGGGAGACCGAGGAATCGATAAGACAATTGTACCCCTATCTTCTTGCTTAAAGATTTGTAATGGTTTAAATTTCGAGGATGAAATTTTTATAAGAGGGGAAGAGTTGTGACATCCCGATTTTTCTTGATTTTATTTTCAATCAATTGAGTCGGTCAATTCATCCATGCATGTAGTTGTTTCTATGAGTTGGCCACTCACGAGAGAACTAGTCGATTGGGCGAAGCAATTAAGGAATTTTAACGCGTCAGGCTTGAGGACTGATCACCCTCAGGTCGGATGCAAGAAATTTCCCTGAAAGCTACCCAGTGGATTAGGCGCATTAAAATCACACCAGATTGAATTTAACCATAAAATTTGATATTGAATTTGGAAATTGGAAGTCCGGTTATGTCATATACCTTATTAGGATCATGGGATAATTTTGTGGATTTTAATTGGATTCAATTAGAAGAGAATTGAAAGAAAAATTGAAGAAATTGGATGTACAAGGATTTGGACCCCGGCGCAATTGATATTGCACCCATTGAAGAATGTTGTGGGAGAGGAGATAGTGGAAGATGACCTCATGGGAGTGATGTCATGGTGGGTGGCCAAGTTGGAGGAGGGCTTGACAAGTGGAGGGTGGAGATTTAATCTCCAAAAGGAGCCATCTCCATCATCTTCAACCTTGGGAAGGAGAGAGGAAGAAAAAAAAAGGAAAAGAAGAAACCAGCAGCCCCCCAACCATCGACCCCCTTGCCCGTGCACGTCGTCCACCGCCCCTCCATTGTCATGCCGAGCTGCCATCGCCGCCACATCATCCCGCACCCGCCAGCCTCGCGCGCACCTCACCTCGCCCGTGCGCCGTCGGCGCCACCCCGCTTCGCCCCTCCGTCGCCCGCACCAACAGCCCCCACGTCCCAAGCAGCCGCCGTCCCTCCTCCGCCGTTTCGCGCGCCACAAGCTCCCCTTCGCGCCCTCTTCCCGGCCTGTTCAGCAGCGAAGTTTGTGGGTTTCTCAGCCCTTTCTAGGCCCATTCGATCGTCTTCCCGCCTCGAGAGCTAGGCCGCCTTTGGAGAAAGTTGATCTCGGCGTCGCTCTTGTCATTTTGGTCTAAGCGGCGAGTTAATCAAGTGAGTTTACCTCACTAAACCTTGATTAGAGTGTTAATGATACCCTAAGTGTGTTTAGTCTAAATTAAGTGAGCTTAGGTGGATAGATTAATATATTTAATTATGAATTAGATTAAGGGATTTGTTTAAGTTAAATTGTGATTAGTTAAGGTTAAAAAGGAGTTATTTAATGTTAAGCCTTGATGGGACTTAATGGGCTTTTAATTTTGAATTATTTAATTGCTTCGAAATTCTAGGGATCTAAATATTATATTATATTCTGAAATTAATTAAATATTTAAAAAACGGAAAAATTTATTTTTGACTCCAATTGTTCAAAATTTCGTGCCAATCGCTACTTTGTATTTAGAATTTAAATTTGATGATTGGTTGTGATAAATTGAGCGTGATTGCGATAAATAGGGATTCTTTATAAAATTCCAAGTGTTGAAATTGATGGGAGTTTGGCCATGATTAACCACCTATTAGAGGTTGTGCCCAATGGGGCCATGATTGACCACCTATTAGAGGTTGTGCCCAATGGGGCCGTGATGGACCACCTATGAGAGGTCGTGCCCAATAGGGCCGTGATTGACCACCTGTTAAAGGTTGTACCCATCGGGCCGAGATCTACCACCTAATTAAAGGTTGTGCCAAGTGGGGCCGTGATTGCCATTGATTGTTAAACCTACCTATAGGGTTGTGATGAGATGCAGTGATTGATTTGCTAGAATGACATGTAATCGATCGAGCCGATTGATCGCTGAGACGATCCAAATGATTGAATTGCTCTGATGATGTGATTGTGCCTCAGTTGTATGGTTATCATAATCGCACGTGATTGAATTACATAAACTGTACTAACCTACAGATGAAGGCTAATGCGAGGTAAGTCTTCTTGATATCGTGGCTAGATTACTCTGGGGTGTATTTACTTTCTAATAGGGGTTTAGAAGGGGTGAACTTGCTGAGATAATGTCTCACCCCATTGTGGGAAAAATATTTCAGGGCTGTAAATGGCAGTACCAACGGAGAATAGTGGCCTGCCAGTGCAGTTTCTCAAGGCGACACAAAGTGCTCCTAACCCTAGGAGTCCTTGGGTCTATCATCTGGTTAGGTCCACTATCTGGGTCCAAGTGTCCGTGGATGCTAGAGTTAAGTATAGTTTTAGGGCTTGGTTTCGTTCTGGGGCCGATGGTGTTAGAGTTGGCCCACTGGATAGCATGGACATCCCACTAGCTATGATGGACGCCATTTTGGGAGAAGGCGTGGCGAATCTTCCTGATGGCAGAGTGGTCAACGCTTCGCCTCCGGTCTCATGGGTGGCAGAGCCTGAGGATGAGGGATCGACAAACAAGTCCGACTAGTAGTCATAGGATTATTCCTTATTTTTGGTGGACCGATCCCTAGTGTGCAAACTGACCCTTTTTAATGCACATAGTCTCTGACCCATTTTGATTATATGTAAACTCTAGTTGATTATATGAAAGTATGTTGGTTTGTATTTGAATTGATTTTCTTCCTGCTATCCTATCCTGTAAAGAAAATTGTCAGGGGTTTCTTATACGTTCCGCATGCGCATATTAAAATGAATGGGGTCGGTGACACTACCTGGGAATATCGCATTTACATGACCATGGTGGGTTGTTCACATGTCTCGGGGCTCGGGGCATGACAATCGTTCTATCAGTTCAAGCTCAAGGACAATATTAAACAATATTAAACACTTTCATATTGTACATGGACTAAACTGAACATGTACCAAAAGTCGACATTGAAATAATTAAAAATCCAATGACGACATTACACATTGAGTTAAAATTAATGGATTAAATTAAACTATTAAACATTTGGGAACCACATTGCATATTGGACCAAAATTTATGGATTATTTTTGTCATTTTTCCTTAATGTGGTTAAATATTGTAATACCTTTACACAATTTATTTTGATAAGTAATATACGTAAGATATGAAAAATAATTAAAATTCCAAAATACCCCTGAAATTAGAATTATCAAGATGACAATTATTATTACTTTGAAAGTTAATCACACATTAAATGCTCCATGAAAATTTGAGAACATCATATATCTATTTATGTGTGATTATTCATTTGTGATTATCAAAATTAATATGAGTTCATGTGATTACATATCACTTTAATAACCAATTATAAGTTTACTATATAACTTGATACATATTTGATGTTCGGTAACGTGTTCAAGATTATGATATAAGGTTAATCAAATTCTATGTGATGATACTAAAATGATTATTACATTACTAGTAGTATCATTGAAATAACAAATTTATGGGTTATGTAAAATAAATAGTAATAAACACAATCATTAAATTACGCAGGATATTATTTTTTAATACGAAAAGTTAGATAGTCAGCAACTAACACAATGCTCATTTGTCATAATAAGCATGTGTTCCCAAGATCACATAATTCATCTCTCAATTATTAGCTTGTTTTGTTTTTGTTTATGCTTATGATAAACTACACTATTATTCTTGCCACTATGTCAAAATAATGTCATAAATTAATAAATTTAGGTGTAATTTATATAAAATTCAAATGCATGCAATGTAATTTAATATAGGCGGAGTAATTAATGTTAGTGGTGTGCAACTGAACCGAGTCAACCCGGTTCCCGGATCGGCCCACTCGGAAGATAGGGTCAGGAACCGGTTCCGGTTGAAACCGGTCCGAGAACCGATTCTAACAACTCAGACCCTGTTTGAGCCAGTCCGAGAACCGGTTCCAAGGAATTACCCACCCGAGAACCGGTTCGACCGAATTGGTTTGGGAACCGGTTGGAGAACCGGTTAAGTCACCCAAAAAAAAAAAAAAAAAAAAAAAAAAACGCGTAACCCTAATTTCTATCTTTACCTCTCTCTCTCTCACGAGTCTCACCCCCTTCGCAAAACTGCTGCTGCTTCTTCGCTTGAGCCCTGTCCTTCGTGAAGCTGGGCACCATCGCCGTTGCGACCAAACGCCATAAGCCAAGCCCCTACTTCTGCCCTGCAGCAACTCCAGCGTCGCCTACCCGCCTTTTATCCTCACCCACGAGATCTGCTTCTGTCCTCAGCGTCGCCCGCCCGCTCGCCTTTTGTCTGCAACCTGTAGCCGAGACTCCTCTGCCGATGCCTGCACCCGCAATGGCACCTCTGCTCGCCCGTGCCTCCCTCTGCCCGAGCGCTGATCTCGGTTCCATTCGACGCCGCCTCTGCCGCTCTTGTCGCACCTCTCGCGCTCGCCTCACAGTAACAATTTGACTGAGCTGAGCTAGTTCAATGTTTCATTTAATCCATTGATATCAAAAAGAACAGCTGCATTAATCTCTTGATTCTTTTTTCCCCTTATGTGGAAGCATGAAAGGAAAAAGAAAAAAAAATGAAAACCTGTCCTTGTATTCAATCTGTTTGTGGATATAATTATATCAAAGCAAAGTTATTATTCTTAACTAATTTGATTGTATCAACATTGTTGTTCCCCTTTAATATAATGATAGCTTTTTCTAGAGGTGATGGGGGATTTGGCATGTGCGATACTTCATCGCTTGACAAGAAAGACCCAACATTTCGTTCTCCTTTGGCTTCCTGAGAATCTGACTTACGGAAGAACTATCAATTCCCCATGAGCAAACTGCAACTCCTCATGAGCAAAATAAAAGCATGGAGGAAATGTTAGAAATTGCCTGCTTTTCTATTACAGCATGAGGGAGCCTTTTCTCATGAAATGCTGGAAACAGGGTTGACCCTGTTCCCGGACCGGAAAAACAGAGTGGGTCGAGAACAGGGTTCAATATAAATAGGGTCGGGAACAGGGTCCAAAAAAAGAGAACATGTTATAACAGGGTCGAGAACAGGGTCCAGGTCTAGACTCTACCCACCCTGGACCCGATCACCCCTAATTAATGTATACAAGGCTAAAATTTTTTTTATGGGGGAATTACAAAAAAAAAAAAAAAAAAAAAAAGTCTAAGCATATTGCAATTGTGCCAATTCAGTTATAGACGTTTTCTTTGCTCAAATTAGTCCTAAAATTTTTTATATTTGTACAAGTTTAGTCCATCTAACCAATTTTAGTCAGCTAACATTAATATGGACTTTTTTAAATAATATTTTAATAATTTATTGAAATTGATATTTTTTTCTTCTTTCTTTTCTTTAGTATTCCCCTTTCACTTAGGGCTGGCCGTCGGCCATAGGCGAGGGTCGAGACAACCTCGCTAGCCCTAGGTGAAGGCGTCCCAACCCTAAGTGGAGGGAAAAATAATTAATAAAGAAAATTATAAAAAATTACAAAGATTTTTAAAAAGCATTAAAATATTATTTAAAAAGTCTATGTCGTCATCATAATGTTACATTAGCGCTAGCGGATAAAAATTGGCCAAATGAACTGAATTGACACAAATACAAAAAATTTAAAATTGTATTGACACAATTATAATAGGTTTGTAACTTTTTTGGTAATTTTCCCCTGTTTTTATATAATATATATAAAGAAACCAGTTATTATTATAATATGTCATGTTTTTAGTTTTACCTATTTTTAGGTTATCAAAATTTACTAGTTAATTTATGTCAGATTAGTGTATTTAGGGATGATAGAGGTAAGTTGGGTGATATAGATTACTAAATTTTAAAATATTCTCTTTCCATGAATTTAGATTAATAGACTAGTTGATTGATAAGATTATTTATGGAATCGACTTGTTAAAGAGTAATTCAAGGACACTTGTTAGGAAACCGAATAAGAAAATGTTGTACGAGTCAATTGACTTTTCTCGTGACATGTGTAATAAAAGTTTTGAAAATCAATCGCTTTCTTATTTGCTATGCTTATCGAGAATCTCGGAACAGTCTTGAACTTGCGTCCTGTGTAGTTTATTAGAATTCAGAACCTTGCAACTATCGCGTGCTTCACGTACGATGAAGTCGAGGAAGAGCCTTGAAGCTTATCCAAAAGAGAAGTCGGATGGCCAAGGGAAAGAGACGAATCCCCCTTTCGGCTGGTGCATTCTTGAGGTACTAGGTTGAAACATGAAAGAGATGTTGGTGGATATTCAACGATGTGGAGATCCAAGGATGCTAAACCAAACAATGATACCTCGTTGCATGTCGTGCAGACATAGGTTAAAGGACATTGAAAGGAAGCGAGAAAGAGCAAGGAGGGCAGAATAGATCGTGACTGGAGGAAGATAGTTTGGGGAAATTTTTTTGTATTTTCTTCAATTCTCCCTAATGTACATGGCTTTGTAATTATAGTACAAGATGTACACAATAAATGGCAATGGTATATTCTACAAATCTATCTTAATCTCAATCTATTCCTTAATTGATTTGGTGCACAATTATAATCAAAATGGATTTTCGAGCATATCTTCAGATTCTTGAGCATATCTTCCAACACTCCTTCTCAAACTAGTGACTTATAGATGTCCAAGACGCCTAACTCGCTCAATAGATATGCGTGTTGTCTTTGGTATAGAGGTTTGGTGAAGATGTCCGCAAGTTGTTATGTGGTTCCAATTCATCTTGTCTCGATTATTCCTTTCTGAATTTTTTTTTCTCTCATTTCTATATGCTTTGTCCTTTCGTGCACTATGGGATTTGCTGCATCCTTGAGCGTCGCATCATTGTCACAAAACAACTTTGTTGGACATTTCAATTGTATTCCGATGTCCCAAAGTAAGCCTCATATCCATACAACTCACATGTAGTCTTTGCTATAGCTCGATATTCTACTTGAATTGAAGATAAAGATATGATTGTCTACTTTTTGGTCTTCCATGAAAGAAGAGATTCTCCCAGTTTAAAGCAGAAGCCATTGATGGATCTTTGGTTGATGGGGCAAGTTGCATAGTCCTCACAACATGCCGTCATTTCCATATTGCATTTCCCGGATAGGAGTGCACTTCTTCAAATACTTCACCACATTCAGGGGAGCATTCATGTGAGATTGCTTTAGACTTTGCATAAATTGACTAAGTGTCTACACCACATATGATATATTAGGTTTGGTCATAGTCAAATATATGAGTTTTTCAATGAATTTCTAATAACTCGATAGATTTTGAGTATGGGATTATTATCTTGAGATATTAATGCATCGTAATCTGCTGTGGTTAATTTGGTGTTCTGCTCAATTGGAATAACTACCAGTTTGCACCTTGATAGATTGGCTTTTAATATGATTTCCAATATAAATTTCCACTGACTAAGAGAAATCCCTTGGTCAAATCGCGCAATCTCAATCCCAATGAAGTATTTAGGTGTTCCCAGATCTTTCATATGGAATGTGGTATACAAATTTTTCTTGAGGCTTTTTATAGCATTTATCATGATGAGAATATCATCAATATATATGTGAATATGGCATAATCATATTTGCACTATTTGAAGCCTGCGGTTGTGAGAGCATTGGCAAACTTGGCATACTATTGCCAAGAAGCTTGTTTCATGCCTTAAAGGGATTTGTGTAGATAACATACTTTAATTTCCCCCTGTCTTTGTAAACCTTAAGGAATATCTATGTAAATCTCCTCATCTAAATTATCATGAAAAAAGACATTGTGCACGTCCATTTGATGTCACAGCCAATCATGGATAGTTGCAACTAATAAAAAGGAACCACTATGACATAATGATATCTAAGGTCAGAGTTGCATAAGAAATTGGAGCTATTGCTAGAGGAACAACCCTTTCGGGAGGTGTTATTAGAACATATTTAGGAGACAAATCTTCCTTAGACAAGAAATTGTGAGGATTATTCGTGATGCTTGAGCTTTCATTTGAGGATTCTTTTTCATGAAATGGGAAGACATCTTCATGGAAAATAACATCTCTACTAATAGAGAATTCCCCTGTCAATGGTTCAAGAACATGATATTCTTTTTATATGTTGGAATAGCCCATGAATATAAAACGCTGAGCATGGGGCCCATTTTGTCCCGAGGGCCCACTGTAACTACATAGCACAAACATTTGAAAACCCTTAAATAATCCAATGCTGGTTTTTTTTCCTGAAAAGTAGTTCGAAGAGGGTTCTCCATCCAGTATATGAGTAGGCATATGGTTGGTGAGATAAGCTATAATAACAATGCAGTGGCCCCAACAATTCTCTAGAATGAATGCCTAGAATTTTAATATATGTGCAACTTCCAAAAGATGGTGATAACTCTATAAAAATAGAGTTATTTTACCTATTTTAGGCAATAATTAATGCAATATTTTAGAGCAAATATTTGGATTTCCTTCTGATTATTTGAATTTTCCTTATTTATGCAGAATAATGAGATATTGAGGAGATAAGGAAAAGAATGACAACTATCATGAATTCAAATAAAAGCAGCAGTGGAAGATGGATATCAAATTAGGAAATTCTTGATTTTGTTCCCTAATGTTATCTGCAAGCGTTGGGAGATAGATATTTTGGATCTCCTATAAATAGAAAAGAGAGAGCAGCTAGGTTTTAGAGGTTTTTGTTAGATCGTTTTTCATTCTTCTGAGAGTTTTTCAAGTATTTTGAAGAGAAGACAAAAGTGGTGACAGAATTCTTGTTCTTTGATTCAAGATGCTGAGTTTAATTTTTATTTTTACTTTTTCTTCTACTATGTTTTAATTTTCTTTTGTTAGGGCTACGATGTAGCCTAACCATGATGATGTGAATTTCATGATTTTTATGTTTTACAATTGATTTCATTCATGTGAGTTATATATTATTGCGTTTAATGCTTTTGAGTGACTGGCCACCACTTGAATGATCTGATGTGCATGTTTGAGACTAAGAAGTGATAATATGCAATTGCTCATTATAATATATAACCATGAATTAAACGTGGATAGAAATATACCGCGTTATTTGTGTAGCTTTCGGTGAGAAGGTAATCCAAAAGACTCATTGTAAGCCGGGAATATTCATAATTTTTAATGTGCTCATGTTTATTTTAATTCATATAGAGATATAGTGGATTAATAAGCTAAGTAGGTTTGCTATGCCTAGAGATAGGATAGTAAATAGGTTAGGAAATTCCGCTATCACATGTTTGATATCGTTCTTGTATTCATAATAATCTGAAATTCATATCTAGTGGTTATGGTAAAATTGGATGCTCTAACATATTTATCTGATCGATTTACTGCATTTAGTCTACAATTGTCGTTTTTAATTTATTCTTAATTATATTTTGATTTGTTAGATAAATTTTAGAATTAGTCTATTTTAGTATTTAATTGGTTTATTAATCATCGATCTTCGTGGGACGATTCTTTTTCTCATCATTATATTACTTGTTCGACACGTGCACTTGCGTTTAGAATTTCACGAACAGATGGCGATGTTTATGCTCCACCACGCCATTTTGATGTGGGGTGTAAATGTAGGAACCTTCATGTAAGATGTTTTAAGATGAAAAAAGCGAAGTGCAATCATGGCTACAGAACTCTTTTCCATTATCAGTGTGGATGTGCTAAATAGGTCTTCCAAACCAATTTCTCGATAAGGTGATGAACATTATTAGATGGGAGAAAACTTGGCCTTTTGATTGTATCAAGAGAACCCAGGAGATACAAGAATAATCATCTACAATCGTGAGAACGCAACGTGACCTAGGTGTGATGTCTGATAAGGTTCCCAAACTTTCACATGAATTAATGAAAAAAAGTCACTTACATGAGTTTTGCTAGAAGGAAAAGGGGTACGTGACTGTTTTGCTAGAGGGCATATATGTCATTGAGAATAAGGAAAGGAAGCACTATGATCCATTCTTGAATGCATAAGAAAATCTTTATCATTGGCAGTCAAAGAAATGGATGACAAATAAAAAAATTTTGGGAAACTAGTCCAAAAAAATAGTCATTCGGAAAGACTACCCAAGAACATGAGTTTGCCAGTCGAAAGAGCTTGAAAGAAGCAAGTGTCAAAATCAAATAATACATTACAATAATTTTCCTTGCAAATTTTGGACACGGAAATGATATTAAACTGAAATTTTGGGACATAGAAGACATTTTGAATGGTATTGTGCCTGTCATTGTGACATGAGTAATATTTTCATTGGGCAATTGCACAGAAAGAGGGAGACCCAAGTTCCTATGCATATTTGAGAACAATCCATTTTCATAAATAATATGATCACTTGCTCATGAGTTAAATATACATGCCTTTTTTGAAATAGAATTGATCAAACAATGAGATACACATGAAAAACTTCTTTCTTTGTTCAAAGTGTCCGAGTTCTATAATGCCTACATTGGCTATTGATGTTACCCATATGTGATGGGTCAATCAGCATTCGGACCAATGAGCCCAATGACTTGATAAATTGCAGATATTCCTTCTTTTTTCCTTTTTCTCTGAGTTTGCCATGCAATTTCTAACAATTATCAATTATAAGGTGCCGGCGTTTGCAATATTGGTAATATAATTTACCTTTCCCTCTCGAATTTTGTCCATAACTTTTTGACGACGTGGAAAAAACTTGATTGTTGGATGCCTTTGCCATGGAATCATGCCCACCGTTCGATTCAATTAAGGGATCCGGCCCTTGCAAGTCGTCCAATCAGCACAAATGATCTAGCCACTCACTCCTTCCATTTTAAGGCAACGTATATCACTGCCTCCATGGAACCCTAGCTCCTCTTGACAATCTTTCTCTTGGCTTAGGGTTTTTGTGCTCGATTCTTGTTGTTCACTGCGGGTAGCAAGGGCGATATTGTCACCTCCTCTCGCATACTGGGGTGATACGAGCGGTTGGCTCTCAACCTGAATGGCCAATTGGAAGATTTGCTCGAGATGTGGTACCGGTTCCATCACCAAGATTTGTGAACGAAACGTTAGGTATGATTCATTCAAAATTAGCAGAGATCGAGTGGCATTTTCCCTTTCTTTCATAGATCCGTACAACTCAAGGGTTTTTTCTAGCCCCTTGAGTTTTTCTTCAGTAGCTTCAAAATCATTCCAAAGCGATGACAACTTGTTGTCAAGCCGTGATTGTCATATTTCCTTGCTTGAGTTCATTGAGTTCATGCATGAGGGAAAATTTTTTGGTTCGGTCTAATTTGCTGTACATTTCTTTAATATTTTCTCACATACTCTTCGAGTCATCTATTGCTGGAAGGCCAGCCATGACTTCTAGAGATATGCAATTACCAATCCATGTTTGAACGAGTTGATTGTATTTTCTCTAATGTTTGGTTCGGTCTAATTTGCTGTACATTTCTTTAATATTTTCCCACATACTCTTTGAGTCATCTGATGGTGGAAGGCCAGCCATGACTTCTAGAGATATGCAGTTACCAATCCACATTTGAACGAGTTGATTGCATTTTCTCTAATGTTGAGCCAATTGCTCATCGGAGGGAATCAGGACTATTTGAGGGAACCATTTTTGTCCTTCGTCACAATGGCCCATCGAAGATCCTGTGACCACCTGGAATAGTTCTCTGGCCCAGTCAATTGCAAACTAATGAGTCACAATTCTAGTTTGTCGACAGTCGATATGTACAGGGGGTCGTTGGGCTCCAAATGGCTAGTAATGGCTGTGATTGGAAGTAGCAAAAATCCGGGTGAAAAACTTAGGTAGTGATTTGTCCCTATACCCAAATTGTTTGACCCAATTCTATGACTCGCATTGAGAAAACTCGAGTAGTCATTTGTGTGCATACTCGATTCGCCTAACCCACCTATTTGGGCTTGCCCCATTTATGATTATTAGGCTCTCATCGGGCTGGATGTTGCTCTGGTAGCCCTAGTTTCCTAGCAATGATGAATTTGGGCTTGGCCGAAGTACCATGGATAGGATAACAATAGTTAAGGATGGCCTAGAATGGACTATCCCAAATTAGACTGAGCCTCAATGGGTTGCCATTGCATGGTTTGGACTTGAGTGTGCTGTTGTTGGGCCATGGGAATTACCATAGATGGATCTTGATTCCATGAGGATTATGGCGTGACTTCTCTTGCAGGTCAGTCATCAGAGGCAAAGGGCAGGTTCTGTGGGTTGGTTATGGTGGTAAAAAATCCGCTTGATTCTTCTTCCTTTGCAAGTTAGAATTCCTCGACAAGCAATCGAAGCAGAAGCTAAATCAGGAGCTTGGAAGCTTTGATGCCATGAAAGGAAGCTAGAAAGAGCGAGCAGGGAAGGATAGTGACTGGAGGAAGATAGTTTAGGGAATTTTTTTTTTTTTTTTTTTTTTTTGTATTTTCTTCAATTCTCCCTAATGTACAAGGCTCTGTAATTATAGTGCAAGATGTACATAATAAATGTCAATGATATATTCTACAAATCAACCTTAATCTCAATCTAATCCCTAATTGATTTAGTGCACAACTATAATCAAAATGGATTCTCGAGCATATCTTCCAATGGACATGAAGCTTGCTATAAAGAGCTAGAGTTAGGCCAAGTTAGGACTTCTCTAATGAGCCATAATATATATTCATCTTGCCGAAATTCTCCGAACCATACAACGAAGTAGAGATGATTTGGGATTTAGTAATTAATTCAACGGCAAATTCGTGTGTTTCTTGTATGTGCCCTTACTGCACGAAGTGTTTAAGATAATACATCTCCATTGTCCCTCGGTTCCTTGCCATTTAGTCCCTGATATTTTCTATTGAGACTCCATTCATTTCACGGAAAATAACTTTTGGGAAAAAGTTTTTTCAAATTTTCCGGTGTTTATTTCATAGAAAATGAATTGCTTGGGGAAAACTTCTTCCATGAAGGGAAAAAAAGTCTTCTAAACTAGGGGAAAGCCCTACTTAATCTCTTTTATCTCACATCCCTATAAGCCCTCACTTCCCCCTCCTCCTTATTCTTTTTTTTTATTCAAATTATTTTTTATTTTCTTTGTTTTCCCTCTTCTTCTTTATTTTTATGTTTTTTCTTTTTAAAAAATTGATTTTTTAATTTTTTTTCTTTTTTCTTCTCTTTTCTTTTTTTCTTCCTTGGTCGGTTGTTGGCCACAGGCCAACTCCAACCTCACTCAAGGTTAGATCTAGTGAAATTGAGGCTTGTCGATCTTGGTAGAGCTCGAGCTCGCCTAGATTAGGTCGGCGAGCTAGGTCGCCCGGATTGGGTGAGCCTTGAGTTCGTCAAATCTGGTGATTGTGTCTTGGTCGGCCATTGGATAGCTAGCCACGTTGAGGCACGCAACGACGAGGAAGGAGGAGGAGGAGGAGGAAGGAGGACAGAGGAAAAGAAAAAGGAAAAAAAGAAAAATTAAAAATAATAAAAATTCTATTTTTAAAATAAAAATAATTAAAAATCAATTTTTTTGAAAAATTTATAAAAATTAAAATTAATTTCTTTTGGTTAACTAAAAATATTAAAAATTAAATTTTTGGGTAATTTTTTCCAAAAAGTAAAATTAGATAACAAATAATGGAAAACATTTTTTACTTAAATTTCAGATTTTAGCCAAATACAAAAAAAATATGGTCATTTTCTTAGAAAATGACTTAGAAAATATTTTTAAGGAAACGTGATATTTTCCACAAAACGAATGGACCCTGAGTACATGTAAGGAATCTTATTCATACGTACATAGAGTAGAACTAATCCATGTAGCGACATCATGCAATGACACAAGCACTTGTCGCTTGCTCATTAATCATCAAGCTTTTGCTCACTTTATTATTATTATTTTTTTTTGGTTAATTCTACTATACTCCTACTCTAATTATCACTCTCAAACTTTTGCACTATCTTCTTATAGGGCGTCGGAATCAAAACCCTCTTTAGTAGGACGTGTAAGTCGAAACTCACATTTGAAAGTAATTCGTCCTCACTCCTAACCCTCCTCATTTGAACCCTCCACCTCCCCATTCCATGTTAGAAGGGTGGCCACTGGGGCAAACCCTAATGTTTAGCTTTTGTTCACTTTGACTTGTTATGATATCAAGCAATTCATGCAATGTACACTAAAAGCTTCATGCAAAATACAAAGCCACTAGAACTGCACATTTGAACTTTGTCTATTTCCTTAACTTAATAGCATACTGAATTGACTTTAATTAGTCACTGAAAATCCAAGTCTGTCACATTCTTCCCTGATTAAATAAATTTGGTCTTCAAAATTTCACTAATCTAAATTCTCAAGCCACCTTATCACTCCGACAACCTAAACTGATAAAAAAATAAAATAAAATGAAACGCCGCAAAATTCCCTCAACTTTCTATGTGCACTCTCATACACTAGGACCTCGATTTTGTATCTGCCCGACCTAAATAGACGTGCAATCACTGTAACGGAATCTGCCTTAATATCGAGTAGGTACACCACCTACTATGCAAGAAATTCACTAACCCTTGGTGCAATCAGAAATGCCAATTAACAGTAGATCAAACAAATCCTATTAGATAATACCTACAATATAGCTAGCCTCACTGATTTACTTGCATTAGTAGAATTTTGGGATAAGTATAACTTAAGCGTCAAAACTTAACATGGGTGGCCACATAAGTACTAACACTTAAATGCCAAAATCAAAGAAGAAATAAACACTCAAGTGCCAACAAGGGGAATTTTTAGCAAAACAATTGACGTGGCTATTTTTGGCGAGAATTTTAAATGATGTAACATCCATTTAAAAAAAATATTCATCTTAGTGGAATTGATGTAACTAGATAAATCCAAAACAATATCATTTTAGTCCAAATTTGATTTTTAATATAAATATAAATTAGATTAAATTAAAAAACTATTTTATTTTTATTTTTTAAAAAGGAGCAAATTAGTGATGACCTCTACAAACCTCACTACTGCCACCTCACCATTGCCAGAAAGGACTGCTGATGGTAGGGCGAGGGTCAACTAGCAACCCTAACCAACTGTAGGCGAGAGCTTGCACGCCCTCACCTAGATCTTATCTTAGCCAACAGTGGTCCTTGGCCTAATCTAGCCGAGGGCTGGCGACCCTCACCTTATTTGGAGGAGGGTCGCCTTTGCCCGATTTGGGGCAGGGCCGCAACCCCTTGCCTCAGATTTGCAAGGGCATGCAAGCCCTTGTTTGCAATTAGTTAGACCCTAGCCAACCCTTGCCCCACCATCGCCAGCCCTTTACAACGATGGTGAGGCGGTGGTGACAAGGGCTAAGGAGGCCCCGCTAATTTGCTCCCTTTTATGAATTTAATTAATATTTACATTAAAAATCAAATTTGGAAGTAAGCTAATGCAGTTTTGGGACAATAATTGCTAGGTGAACATTTTAGTAAGTCACGTGGACTAGTTTTATTAGTAAAATATGACATATCAGATTTTTGACAAGTCTTGCCAGATATGGCACTTAATAATCTAATTTAAAAAAAAAAAATTGACACTTAAATATACCTGTTGGAAATTTTGACACTTATATATCCACCCATAGCTTCTATAATTCTAAAAATGCCCTACAGTTTCAAAACGTGACTTCAATTGTGCGACACTTAAGCCTTACAAGATTCGAGAAGTGACTCCCACATGTTAACACTTTGTTTGCGTGCCACTTAAATCCCACTATACACAAATATCAATATTGTGTCCGATGTACAAGCTGTCAATAATTCATATATCTCGTATTCGATATCCCACAGATTGAATACATACTAATACAACTAATTTAGTTCACATATATAACATAAGACACTATTTATAGATACTAGAGAGCAAGTGAACGACTTACCCTAGAATCAAGAAGCTTGATCAATCAACATGTCGCTAGCGAGACTCTTCATCTCATTTTTCATGTCTTTGATTGGAATAATTGTTCAAAAGTTCATAACCCTATTATATAGTGGTTAATTTAGTTCTAAAATTTTCAATTTGGCCAATTTAGTCATAAATCATTTTGACAATTTTTTCAATGTAGTCTTTTTTAGCTAATTTTAACTTAAAATTGCTTATGTGAATAATTTTTGCTAACTTTTTTAAATTTTAGAAAATAATTATTTTTTCCTTTTTGTTCCAATCTTCTATTTCTTTTTGCCTATGGATAGTCTCAATGCGGGCCACAAGCAAGGTTTGCACTTTCCTAGATCTAGGGGAGGGGTGGTTAGTGAGAGCGACTTTTGCCAGATTTGGGTGATGGGTGCTCGATGAGCACGGCCCTAGCTAGTCATTGTTGAGATAGGCCACAATTGAAAAGGAAATGAACAAAATAAAAATAAAAATTTTAAAAAAAAAATTGCAAAGATGATCCACATATTGCCCACATTAGCGATTTCCAATTAAAATTGGCTGAAATAACTATATTGAAAAATCGTTTTAATATTTATGATTAAATTAGCAAAATTGAAAAATTTAAGATTGGCCACTGTATAATGATTTCTAATTTTTTTGGACAATTTTCAAATTTTGATCTATTGGTACTTTCGCTCCCTAATCTCTCCTTTTTCGGTCTCATTCTCCATTTGTTCATCAGACCAACATCTCATATGAGATCATGATCCTTTTTTAGGAAAAACACAGTTTTACAGTCCATTTCTACTAGGCAAGCTCAAAGTATAAATTAATTTTTCAAAAATTAATTGGGATAGAAAGCTAATAGAAGGTTGAAAAAGAGACGATCGGATTTATAATGTTTTAGTAATTGATTCTTAGGTCCCAGCAATATCCGATGCTAGAATGGCGTGGTGTCATCTTTGGTATAGAAAGAATTAGCTTTTCTATTTCTAGGAATTTTCAGGTGCCTTTTGGAACATGCACAATCTGCTCGAGTCCATCATCACATGCCGAGTGTAATGACTTTTTTTTTTCTTTTTTATATGATAACACTTCGTATGTGGTGATTGATTTGAATGAATGGAAACGTTATATTCCATAAATACCTAAAAATCTTTTTTGATAAGACCTCTTTTCTTATCATAAGTATTGGATTATGATCTCATTACTACCCACTTGATTGTGCAAACTACACTCGGTTCTCTAAAAAGGGATCATGATCTCTTCAATTGATATTAAACCTAGCCTTAAACCGCAGTTCGAAAGTTAATGGTAGTCGTTACATTTCATATTTCTCTCACGTCCTCTCTTATTTCTTGCTCCCCCACTTGTGCACCGGGAATTGTGTTGGTGTTGACATTTGGCGTTTTCCCTTCTTTTCCCGGTGTCAAACTCCAGCTTCTTAGTATCCAGGATATCTTGAATTTTCTGGTGGAGCCTGAAACTCATGTCAGTGGAATGCCCCTTTGCACCCTCGTGGTAGTCATGGGGAAGGCTCGAGTCTGGCCCGGACCCCCTTATAATCTGGCTTGGGTAGCTCCTGGATGAGAAAGTTGCTACAGGGCTGGGTTTGGAGTAGTTCAGAAGGAGTCACGAGGAGTAGAGTGAGCTCTGGACGGTTGGGGGCTCGGGATGTTATTCCAGTTAGAGGAGCTACCATCCTTATGGTTCTGCACTATGATGGCAAAAGGCTTCTACATCTGGGGAGTTTGTCGGATCATGCTTGCCGTCGATTCCTTTCTCTTGCTATTCTCGAATGGTTTTCCTCAGAGGCTTCAATATCTTGGATCTGACCGGTGTGGAGACCACCATCAATCCTCTCTCTGATAGTCTACTAGGTCTGCAAAGTTGGAGGAGGACCGTTAGTCTATAGGGGTTCTCATGAAAATCTGAAAATTATCTCCTTATCATCAATGAGAGATCCCGACTTGGATGGCCTACTCAGGCTGGTACTTGGCAATTTCTCCATGTCCTAACAAGTATGAGTGATCTCTATGTTAAATTGGTACTACGGGACCGACATTTTGATAAGGTCATTCCACGCCAAGAGGTCACTGGAGTCCATCTGGGCAAATCGTCGAAGCACCTTACTATGGAGGCTTTCTCGAGAGTTTTGGATCATCAATTTGTCATATTTCAGGTAGCAAGTCATTTTCATCCCAAAGAGCCTTAGGCGAGTCAGTGGACGGCCGGTACCATTGTACTTATCGAACTCCGGTAGCTTGAACTTTTCTAGGGACTCGATGTTAGTGAAGAATCTCGTATCCTCAAAGCAATTCTTGCTTACATCACTCAGCCCCCGTATAGCTTCGCCCTTTTCTCTGAAGTGGGCCAACTTTTTCATCTTCCGAAGCTCATTAGGTATCGTCCCCCGATTTGGCGGGGGCAACCAGCAGCTTGGTTTGTCTCAGCGTGCGTGGCTATATTTAAAGAAACGAAATCCAGCGGCTTGTCGAACTTAACAGAAAGGTCCCTTCTTGCTACAGCAGTAGGTTAACCATAGGGCTGAGCAAAAGGAATTGCCTGAACCGGACCAAACTGGTCAGTTCTAGGCAGTTCTCAAGAGCATCGGTCTGGTTTGCGGTGCCAACAAACTGGAATCGATGATTTCTGGTCCGATTCTAGTTTCACGGGTGAAATTGCCCACCTGAACTACCTGAGCTGAATCCAATGATACCTGAACCAAACCAATTTTTTCTTCTTTTTTTAAAAAAAAATTCTTAGAAATTTATCCTAAAAAGTTATGAGAATGCAGCTTCTTTCATTTTGGAGTTCTTTTTGGTAGGATCCAATGCCTCGCGCCATTAAAATCATAGTTAGATGAGTCAACATACTAGATCCTACAAGGTGATTTCAGTATAGGTAAACTCACAATGGACAAATGCACAATCAAAACAAACTCTCAATCATAGAAATCTATCTGCAAAAAAAAAAAAATCCACTGGTACTATTAGCTCACTCAGGAATCGGAGTAGGCCAGTTTCCAATTTTAGAAACAAAGAACTGGTCTCGCTGGTCCTGTGCCTGATTACTGGGTGAGAACCAAATCACTTGTGAACCGATCAACCCTAAGTTAAACATGTATAAACAGTGCACATGATGGTTAGTCTGTAGGTTAATCACCAGGGCACCTGGTTGGCCTAGGTCCAACATTTGTTGGGGCGTGAATGCGCTGTTATGCCATGATTAGATCATGTGCATAAGTTTAGGAATTACTTCAACAGACATGAATAAGGTAAACAGATGATTGAATTTTACAGAGAGAAGAGCAGCTATAATTAAACATGAATAAAGCAAACGGGCAATTGCAACGTGTAGATTTTAGGAAATTAACTGATAATTGCAAGGAATTAATTGAAAAGTTAATCGTGCTCGAACCCTTTGGGTAGTTACCGCTAACTAGTCTCCGGCAAATTCACCGTTCCAATAGCACCTCTCCTTTACGAAGGCAGTAGGTTGATTCGAGAGAAGTAGCGGCTAAAGTGGAAAAAGGTTTTGCAAGTTTTTTTTTTTTTTTTTTTTTTTTTTGGAGGGGGGAATTTGGTGTTTCAAAGTTGGATAATCTTGTGGAGTCGCCAACAATCATTTTCAAAAGAAAGTTAAAGCGTGAATGCATTAGTCATTTGCGAAAACCGAAGAAGAAGTGGTCCAAAGTTCTTTTTTTTTTTTTTTTTTTTTTTTTTTTTTTTTTTTTGGGTCGGAGAAGTGATCTAAAGTTTGGTTAAGTCCGTTTGGCACTAGAACACCCCTTTGATTCCATTTTTTTGATTAAATCCTATGAATGCAGTCGTCACGACATAATTTTGACTTTTTCGAAGATATCATCAGGAAAAACTCCCTCATCATTTCACAAATGAGCGTGACTCTGGCAGGTGTGTTTTTACTTTGAAAGCATGATCAATGACGTATAAAAATATGTATGCTTGTGCAATTAGCTATATGATGTCATAGTATGATGCACGCTTAGTTTTGAAATTGCTGGAGTGAAGTTATTATTTGGCTCGCTCTCTTGGGGATATTTTCATCCTTCCAACCATGACTACGTTTAGGAACTGCTTTTCAAAGGATCTTTGGGGGGCTAAACGCCTTTGGGCCAAATATTTAGTGTTTGGCAAGTTTTTTTCACTTGCTTTTGGCAAAGGCAAACCTTCTCAAGGCTAAAAGCCCAAGGCAGGTTGGGGCTGCCTTGGTTTTTTGTTGCCTTGGGCTTTTTTGACATGCTAGCTTTGAGGTTAATAAAAATTTTCTTCTAAAATTATCCTCGTTAATTTTTCGTTTTTCCGGCTTTACCCCGACGACTGTTCATCATCTTCATCTTCTTCCCTTCTCTCTGCTGAACACGATCAGCATCTACGTGTGGTCACCGGCGAAGTGTAGGTGGTCCCGTGAAGAGCAAGCAGTGTGGTGAAGGACAAGTGGTCCGACTAGGGTCCCACGACCTTCCGACGAGGGTCACTGTGCGGAGGACGCCAACAACCCAAATCGCGTGCAGATCTGGTCACGTAGATTTGGGTCGTGGTGACTAGATCACGGGCGCCGGCGACCTCCACGGCGTGGTGGGTCGTGCAACGGCACGGAGGTCGCCAGTGCCGTGACCCTTGCCGCACCACCTCCCTCTTGCCGAACCTCCTACCCTTCGCCAACAGTAACCGGCGAAGTCCTTGGCCAGCCAACTCTCCTTTTTTTCCTTTTTTTTAATAACATAAATCTTTTGCAAATTTAATTTACCCAAACACTATTTTTCTTAAAGATACTTTACAATAGACTTTTACAAATATGATTTACTAAACACACTTTGCATTTTAAAAACTCCTTTAACTCAAGGGCCTTTGCAAGGACTTTTCCCAAAAGTCTTTCCAAATGCACCCTATATTGGGTTTGTAAGGTGACAGGGTTCAAATGTGATGTGGTTGGTGGCACCAATGTCATCAACCCAAGTATTGGAATTAAATGAATTCGTAGATAAGCCGAGAACATTACCTAGGAGGTTGGCTTCGAGATGTTTACCTCATGCGATAAGCACATTAGTTGCTTCTATTGATTATTTGTGAATGAACGAGGTGCCACAATGGAAGTGTGGCTAGACTTGTTGTTTGTGGGATAGGAGAAGGTAGATGACTATCCACAATGCTACTTGTGATTGGTAGGGAAGCCGTGAAGTCAATAACACACATCCCGTGTATGTCTCAGGATGCCACAAATGGACACATCTTTCTCGACTACAAGACGTGTTTGTCCGTTTAGCTAGGTTGGCAGACGGAGCGGGAGCACCAAGAGAGCAAGGCTATCCATGGGATTAGGAACCCATGTATGGCCGTGGAGCATGGCTACCATGAGTGCTAAGCGATTTGCTGATTTGGTTAGACAGTGGGCGGTCCAATTGGATATGGTGGTGCGACTCATCCTGAAGAACTAGTGCATATACACGTGCAAAATTAGGTAATTGATCTATTAGTAAAATTTGACTATTAACATTAGTGTACCTTGGATTGAGACCCATGAGGAATTGAAACAAGCACCAATTCTCTTATTGTTTGGTGATGATAGAATGAGCTGAATAAGAGCATTGCGATAACGGATCCAAATTATTCAATTCATTCCAGCGGCTTCGCAAATTATTGTAGTACTTAGTCATAGCATCATCACGTTGAGCAAGGTGCATATTGCTCGAGATGAAAAACCATAGGACCATTCAATGGCAAAAGACATTCACGGAGATCAGCCCAAACATCTGTAACTAACTATGTGTGGAAACCGTTGACACCAAATTTGGATGGATGGAATTAAGAATCCAAGAGAGAATCATATTGTTAACACGAATCCATGACGCATAGGGACGATCGACGGCGGCTAGTTTTTTAATTTCTCTAGTAACAAACACCATCTTTTTCTTGGCAAAAGGGACAATCTCCATGGCAAAGGATCAATTGTTGTAATTGTCACTCCTAAGGACATTGCCAACGAGATTAGATACAGGGTTATCAGAATGATGCACAAAATAAGGGATGTTCGACCACTCAAGTGCGGGTACGTTGGCTGAAGAGGCTTGAGACTCAGTTGCCAGGTGACTTGCGCCCAAAAGATTAACTGCTTTGGCTAATTCGAGGTCGGAAAACCTTCTCGAGCACAAAAAAATTGATTGTTGGCAAGAGGGTCTTATCTGGGTCCAAGGAAAGCAACATGGGGAAGAGGCTCTTGAATTTGACGAGCTTGAATTTGAAGCATCCTCTCGAGCACAAAAATTGAAGGATCAAGGTTCAACACTTGAATTTGACGAGCTTGGAGTATTCGTAGCTTGCTCGACGGTGTTCCTCACTAGAAACCTCTTGATCACCTTGTCCTTGGGGTAGCACTTGCTGCAGTTAGAGCAGCAGACGGAGGGAATAGGCTTGTTCGATAAGCAAGAAGAAAAAGGGACAAACACATCTGGTGACGGATGGTGAACGGTGGCAGCAATCGTGCCAAAAAGATGGTGACTTTGGACGTGAGAGATGGGCTCTGAGGATCACTGCTTTGATACCATGAAGAGTTTGGGCAAACATTGTTTTCATTGATGAAGTAATGAAGAGTTTGGGCAAACACTATTTTCATTGATGAAGTAATGAAGAGTTTGGGCAAACATTGTTTTCATTGATGAAGTAATTTACAATATATAGCTAGGGTTTAGGTCTAAAACAATACAATGGCCGTTATGCCCTTTAGTATAAACCTAATTTACCAATACAAATCTTGTGTTGTATGGATAATTTTCTTTCAAGATTATTTTGTGAGCAAGCGCGGGGGCTAAATAATGTGTTGTACTTTTGAGTATGGTTGGGGGCCAAGAAACATTGAGAGTGTTATATCGTTTGATTTATAGTGATATTTTGATTTATGATGAAATTATGTTGCTCTCCTTCCTTTTCCTACATATGTCTTGGCTCATTTTTCCTTCAAGATCATGAAGGAGACACCATGCTTTTTGTACCTAAAACTAAAAGTATACATTGATGGGGATGTGCGACCGCAAGAGTAAATTCATTATCGATTGTAGCTTATTATTGACATAGTTTTAGAGAACATATTAAGTCTTCGGAACATATTAACAATTTTCCTTCAGGTCATTTATTCCTTTTATTTTGTGTTATAAATTAGGAGAAATTGACATAAGTGAGAGGCTCTTTTAGGTCTTTTGCGGTGTGAAATTGCATTGGTCACATAATAAAATTATATCAAATTGTAAATCATTTCGAAATTCTGTGCTACTACATGAAATTGAAAATATAGGGATAATTACCAAGAAGTCCCAAATTTATTGCATTTATTTTAATCATTCCAATCAATTTTGATATAAAAAAAATGCGAATGTGGTGATCTAGTCAGCACTGACCATCCTACCTAGCACAATCATCGTTAATATTGACAATTTTTGAAAAAGTTAACTTCTTATTTTTTTCTTCTTCTTTTCTCTTTTTTTTTTTTTTTTCGGCTTTTGATTGGAGAGATTGTTGGCCATGGGCCACACCCTCGCCCAAACTAGGCAAGGGTTGCAACACCCTCACTCGCCAAAGGCAAAGGTGTCGAGCCTTTGTCCGGATCAAGATGAGGCCCTCGCCCAAAGTAGGCGAGTGTTAGCTAGCATCCTCACTGGCTAAGAATTAGAAGAATAAAAGAATAAAAAAATATAAAAAAGATCTAAAAATTGCAATTTTTTTAAATGTTGACCTTGCCACATAAAATTATCAAAACAACCTTTTCAATTCAAAATTGGCCAAAAGGATTAGATAATTGACAAATCCTCTAATCGTTAATGATTGAATTAATATAACATGTTGTGGTGAATTTTATAACAATTTCTAATTATATATCATTTATTTTTGCGGCAAAAAAGGCTGTTAATAGTAAATTATGGACAATCAAATAAGTATTTATCTTTATAATTATTTGTTTTTTTTAACTTTTTTATCCAAAATATGCTATTCTTTTTGGAGTGAATTAAGAATAGTCACGTAAACAATACTCTTATAGTAACTGAGGACCTTATCTTGCCTGACCTAATATTCTTATGGCAAATGAGGACCGAATCTTGCCCGACATCACTAATCACCTCGATGTCCCCACAGCACATCTCCGTTAAGGGTTCAGTTCAGTTCTTCCCGACCGGCTGGCCACAAGCACAAGCCAGAGGGCGACGACAATGGAGGACGCCATCGTCCTGTACGCATACCCGGAGATCGGCCACCTCATCTCCACCGTCGAGCTCAGCAAGCGCATCCCCTGCCGCCCCACCCGCCAGTTCTCCATCACCGTCCTCCTCACCGTCGGCTTGGTCGACTCCCCTAGCATCTCCTCCTACATCGACTCCATCTCTCGCTCCCACCCTTCCATCTCCTTCCGCCGCCTCCCTCCCGTCTCCGTCGACCCAGCCAACCCGCCTCGGAGCCACATGGCCGTGGCTTTCGAGTTCATGCGCAAAAACTCCGCCAACGTCCTCCAGTCCTTACGAGACATCTCTGCTGCCGCCACCGTGAGAGCGTTTATCATCGACATCTTCTGCTCCTCCGCGCTGCCTATAGCGAGGGAGCTGAACATCCCCACGTACTACTTCTACGCCTCTGGTGCGTCGGCTCTTGCCGCGCTCCTTTATTTCCCGAGAATTTTTGAGCGCTCGACTAAGAGCTTCAAGGACCAGGATGGGGTCGTCCTGGAGTTCCCGGGCCTTCCATCCTTAAAGGCCACGGAGATGCCGAAGTCGACACTCGATCAGGACGACCCGGCCTACGGCGAGATGTGCTACTTCTGTGACCAGCTAAGCAAGGCGGATGGGATTCTGGTGAACACATTTGAAAAGCTCGAGCCAAAGGCAGTGGAGCTCATCACCAGCGGCGCGTGCGTGCCAGACGCACCGACTCCACCGGTGTACTGTGTCGGGCCCCTGATTGCAGATGAGTCCTCACGTGCTGGCGACAGCGCTGTCGGCGACAGGCAGCAGGATTGCCTGTCTTGGCTGGACAAGCAGCCGAGGAAGAGCGTAGTCTTTCTGTGCTTCGGAAGCCGGGGAAGGCTCTCGGCCAAGCAGACCAAGGAAGTGGCGGCCGGGCTGGAAAAGAGCGGTCATCGGTTCCTGTGGGTGGTGAAGAACCCGCCCGGCCATGAGCAGGGTGGTGGCGACGGCGACGTGGATTTGGAGGCGCTCATGCCGGAGGGTTTCCTGGAGAGGACAAAGGAGAGGGGGATGGTGGTGAGGTCATGGGCGCCGCAAGTAGCAGTGCTGAGGAAGGAGGCGGTGGGGGGGTTCGTGACGCACTGCGGGTGGAACTCAGTGCTGGAGGCTGTGGCGGCAGGGGTGGCGCTGGTGGCGTGGCCGCTGTACGCGGAGCAGCACATGAACAGGAACTTCCTGGTGCAGGACATGGGGATGGCGATCGGCGTGGAGCAGCGAGACGGCGACGGGTTCGTGAGGGGGGACGAGGTGGAGAGGGCGGTGAGGGAGCTGATGGATTCGGAGCGTGGGCGAGAGCTGAGGGAGAGGAGCCGGGCAATGAGAGAGAAGGCCGCCGAGTCTCTGGGAGACGCCGGATCTTCCACGGAGGCGCTGGCCAAGTTGGCCGAGATATGGAGCGGCCTCCCGAAGCCGAGAAATCCTCATGCGCATCCGCCGGATGCGGCGAGCTCAATAGAAGTGAGGGTGGATTCACGCGTCAGCGGCGTGGGTTCCAGCTAAATCTCTTTCTATATCGATGTGTGATTCATCTTACATGATCACTCCTCATTTGTATCGAATAAGTTTTAAGTTGCGTGTGTCCGCTTTGGCCATGTATTGGCCAACCTAAGACTAACATGGTCAGAGCGGTTGATGTTTTGTTTACATTCCTGCTTTCGTTCATGCGTCCTTGGAAGGGCAATTTAGGGAGGGGTTTCATAATATATTGGGTTCTGCATAGTGTGCTCGTTCTAAGCATTGTACACGGTTTGCCTTCACGCGGGTGACCATGAGAGATAAAGGTGGCATGTCAGTAAAAGAACTTGGAGGCATATATTGTTAAAATACATGTGTAAGTTGTGTTAGAAAAATTTCATATCGGAAAATTGATGTGATGTTGAATAACTAATATGTTCTAATTGGTTCATAATTCATTAACTTAAGTTTTCACATTAACGTGGGTCCAACTAAATATGTTAACGGGTTTAAACTTGAGCTCTTTCTTGGCAACTTTTTCAAGTAAAGATATCAGATTTTTACCATGCACTCTCAATAAATGATATCGGAACCAATGATTGCCAAGTAAATGAGCGTTGTGGTAGTTGTGGTTTTCATGTAAGTATCATATAGCAATGTGAGGTTAATAGCAATGCGAGGTGAGTGTTGTGTCGTAACAACACGAGCCCGTAAAGATGACGTTGGACTAGAAAGATACCTAAATTAAGGAGAGCAAATCTATTATTGGACTTGAAGTCATAACAACACGAGCCCGTAAGGATGAAGTTGGACCAGAAAAATACCTGAATTAAGGAGAGCAAATCTATTATCGGACTTGAACTCTCACTTGACGATCTCCCCAGATAAATGCATTAATTGTATACTCCCAACATATATTGGCGGTCAATCAATTTTCTTTCGACATATATTGTTGTGAGATGTGTCGACACAGTGATAATTTGAGTAAATTGAGCCGCTCTTATGCATCACCGTAGCCGATGTTGCATCGATATTGGGTTTGCTAGGTTAATGGTAGCTTTAAGGGAGTACCAGAACTTGCAATTAAGTTCATCACAGGCTGACGCCGCGACACGAACGCAAACGTTCGCACAAAGACGCACGGGGTTCAACTTTGTTCTCATCCCCGACATGCATTTTAATGTCGATTCAGGAGGCTTTAATAGGCTCGGATACAAGTAGATGCCCCCCTGCAACTGGCTGGTTGGGCTACGTTTACGTTTACGTTGACCGGTCTTCAGCGAGCCGCATTTAAGGACACGCCCGGTCATGCGTCCCGTCCTCGCGCCGTGGATTTGCGAACGAAATATTTGTGGGAGTCCGACCCACTCGAGACGCGAAGCCACGTCAACGAGTCGGGGCAGCTGGTCCTTCTGCACAAAAAATCACGCATCCTCTCTCTCTCTAGAGAGACTCTCTCTCTCTCTCTCTCTCACAAAAAATTGTTCTCTCTCTCCTCTTTGGTATGGGTCCCACTATACATGCACACATTGATTTCACTCTCTTTTATCTAAAATAGGGGTGGGCTGCGGGCATATGTAACCGGACGATGGAAGATTCAGGCCTTCCATCGTGAAAATATAAGGGGATAGACGAAAAAAGCCTTTGCGTTGAACTTGATGGATTACAACTAGATCGCTCAATCATCAGGATACAAGCGCTCATGCAGATCGTGATTTGACTACTGATGGTGATGGAACCCTACCATAAATTGGTCTTTAAAGTCTTATTCCCACCTGCTTAAAAAACACCTCAAATAGTGGGTTCGAATTTTCAATCTCCTCCGCTGAAAATGCATAATCGAATAAAGTTATATTCTAATTATAATTAATCCCAATAGAAAGTACACATGATAAGATACGTGGTATTAAAAACTACCGCATCACCAAAAGCATCATAATTAAATTTGAACAAATTATTTATTCAAAATGAATTTATCGACCTATCATCTTGATCTTCCTATATGGCATACAAAAATATGAATTTTGCATTTGTATGCAATGAAAGCCAGTCATAAGACTTTAACAATTTTCCTCATATATATGATTTGATTTTTTAGTCTAGAAAATTTTTTACAATCACAGGAATGGAACTCATGATTTGGCTCCCTCCCATTTTGTTTGCCAGGAACTCACATGCCATAATTCCCTAATATCAGCTCCACCCATGTTAATTAAAACATAATTATAAGTATCAAAAATCATTCTTTGACATGAAAACTTTGAACGGACTGTTTCTTTAATGGAAAATTATGAGCCAAAGTATAAATCTATCCCAAATGAAAATACTGGAATAAATGTGGCAGTTATGATGCTCAACGAGCCTTACAATTGTTGATTCTTAAAGCTTGCCAAAATAAAAGGAAAAATAATGGTAAAAGCTAAAGGCACTTAAATTTACGTCTCTTATATTAATAAGATGGACGAAATCTTCGATTTACTCTCAAAGGATGGCCTAATAAGATGGACAAAATCTTTGTAAAGGATCCTAATTGATCACGGAACTCGACATTCTTTGTAAAGTTATCTTTATTTTTCACTATTTTGCAATTTATATTACTGGCCGTGATTGGCTTTAGTTTTCATACCTTTAGATATCTTGTGATTTACTTTCTTGTCCAACTAGCCACCTTTGTCGATTTACATCAATCCATCCATATTCCTGAAATATATTTCACCGACGCTTCAAGTCATGTCATAATTCTAACATAATTTTTTTTTTGTCCCATATAAATCCCAACTTTACATCAAGTCTCAATTATACTCTAAACTGTCTTTTTGTATCATAAAAGACCCTCAATTTTAGTTCCGGTACCAATTCTACCCTAAACATTTTTTTGTCTCGTAAAAAAAATTGTCAACTTTACATCCAAGTTCAATTTCATCCCATATTTTAGCTCGTAAAATATCACCAATTTTACTTGAGTCCCAAATTTGCTTTCCATTAACCCCTCCATTGAAATCACCCATAGTAATTTTGCACTTGTGATCTCTCATGCTCAAAAATGTTCCATCTCTTATGGTTGGAAAGCTTGCGCTCGAGACACTCGAATAGCTCGTGCTTGGGAGTTTTCAATCTCTTGGTAATCAACAAGAAATTTCGGAAGATGGTTAATATGGGCAGATTTGTGACTTAAGTAAAATTTTGTGGTTTTTTATAAGACTATAAAAATTTAGGATAAAATTGGAACAAAATCTAAAGTTGAGGGATTTTCATAGGACAAACAAAAGTTTATGGTATAATTGAAACATGACCTAAAATTGAGGGTTTTTTATGAGCTTAAAGGTAAAATTGGGACAAAAGTTAAAGTTGGAGGTTAATAGGGTATTAGGCCACCTAAAATTACATTTTTGTTCAAGCGGTTATGTGAATCTTTTATAGGCGTTGAAGCTTTTAGTTTCAGTTCAATTTTTTTCTCAATTCCGGATCCTGCGGGAGGCTTTGGCCCATTTACTATACAAAAGTGGTCTTAAAAAGCTGGGCTTGAAAGTGGGGGAAAACATTGCAAATTCAAAAAAGGTTTGGGCTACCGACCCAAAAAAAAAAAAGGTTCGGGCCCTCTGATGTCTCCAGGCCTACTTTCTTGATTCATCTCAATGTCTAATCGAGAACTCGCCATCGAAAACTCATCACTCTGTAATTTAGTACTTTGTTCTTTTGCATAGGGTTATAAAAATTTGGTCTTTGAGTTTCTACATTCTTAATCATGTTAGAAGAACGTGATGCTTTAAATTCATCTATTTGCTATGGTAAGAAAAAAAGATTTTATATATTGCTAATCTGTTAACCTTTATAAGCTCAATGCTTCAACTCAACATAGGTAATAAAGTCTCGTTTGGTTTGGTTTTCTCAAGGGGTTTTGGGCCATTGGGGAAAATATTTTGCGTTTGATTCACACTTTTAAGTCTTCCTTTGCCAAATTCCAGCATTTGGAATGCTAGTCTAGGGTTTAATGAATTTTTTCTTTCCAATATTGCCCTTACTGATAATCATGTTTTCCTCTTTTGCCCTTGAAAAATACTGTTCATCGTCTTCCTCCTTCTTCCTCATGAAGCTCAGCCGGCAAGCGACGCTTAGCCACAAGTGGCCAGATCTAGTTGCCGGGAAGACTTGCCTGAGGCCGAGTGACCCAGGCGACGCCGCCTGAGGCCGCACGACCCAAGTAGCTAGGTTGTGCGACTTAAGCGTCACTTGAGGTCGCCAACCTCAGGCAAGCCACCTCCCCCCACCACCACTACCACCAGTGGCCTCCCCACCACCACCAGCACCACTGCCGAGCAGCTGAATCTCCTCCTCCGTTTTCTTTTCCTTTCTTTTTTTCCTTTTTCTTTTCACCTTAAAGCTACTTTGCAAAATACACACAAAAATGAGTTTCCAAATACACTTGCATTCACAAAATGCTCATTCATTCAAAGTTACTTGGGGAAATGTAAAGTCATTTCCCCAAAGTTGAACCAAATGGGCCCCATATATAAAACACAAGAATACTAATCGGTAGTCAATTTGTCAATTAAAAAAATATACGTTACTGTTTGATTGTTGTCGGGCAAACAAGATGATAAAACAAGAAACCATGAAATCAAGGAAGAGCAAAAAATCATCAATTTGATTGGAATTTTCCAATCTTTAGTAATCAAATACTTAGATTAAGGTTATGGGACTTGCTTGCATAAATTAAGAGATCCAAGATTCAAATGCACGATTCACGTAACTAATGGGACAAAAAAAAAGAAATTATCACCTAAGAAAAGGTTTTTTTAAGGTCCACTGGCTGTATGTATTATAGAACTTTAGAATGAGAAAGAAACAAAAGAGTCGCGCTGACTTATGTGAATAGCTATATAAGTGGACAGGGTGTATCTAGTCCATGTGTCCCTCAAAGACTTGAAGTTATAGGTCTTTCGCTAGGGACGTTAGCTAGAAGTATGGATCTATCGTCGGCTTCTTTATTGATGAATCTCTGGTTTGCATCACTACAGTTGTAGTAGATAAATCTTGTCACACTTCTTCAATGTTTGTAGACTGAAAATTGTTAAATATGATTTAGTTGGAAAATGAGAAAGAAAAAAAAGAAAACGAAGGGAATGCAAAGATGGGTAGAAAGTTTTGTGAAATTCAAAATTATTGTGAGAATAAAGATGAAAAAATTTAGGGTCCATCTATATGAATGAAAACTGTTTCTGAAAAATTGGTTTTTGATTTTCCGGTGCTTTGATGACAGAAAACTAATCAATTTACGGAAAACGTTTTCCATAGACTAAAAACAATAAATTTATATTGGGAGAAAACGATTTTCCCTAGTCACTTTTCTCCAAACTATCATCCAGATAAAAATGAACCATTTTCCTTGAAAATGATTTTCATGGAATTTTTTTTTTTTCCCTTTAGCATGAAGTGTTAAGTTAAACATCTTAAAAAAACTTTGTCATGAACTAAAAACAATAAACTTAGGTTGAGGGAAGATGACTTTCTCGAAACTACAAAATAAATGAAAACCAACAATTTTCTTTCAAAACAATTTCTATGAAAAAGAAGTTCCTTTAGTATGTATTCGGTGAAGCAATATTGATTAATTTCTCGTTATCCAACAACTAGAAAATAAAAAAATAATTTCCTAAAAATAGTTTTCCTTCCAACAAATATCTAAATTCACGTCATTTTCTTTTTTCTTCATTACATCCTAGATACATACTTGACTATATTTTCTAGCTACTGAGTCAAAATCAATATTCTGATCTGCCACAGAAGGTAGGATTAGCCTATAGGTAAAGAAAATATATGTATGTATGTAGAAAGAGTATATAGACTAAAAAATAAACCATGACAAAATCCGATTCTGATATCATGTTAAAATGTCTAATCACAAAATTTAATGCGATAGATACAAGATATACATGTGGTTTACTTGGTAAATCACATGTATATAAAGATTATATAAAATCTATAGTTAGTAGTCTAAGATATCACAACAAAAGACAAAAGTCTATTGTTGTTACTACTAGCAAAGTTAAGTGAGCATAGTACAGAACATGAAAAACGATACACGACAACATACTAAAAAGTCAAAGTCAGTGTGTATTGTCCAGACAATTTCTGATGTTTACGTTTTAACTCTATGTTTCCACTTATATAATGAGAAGCATAATGACATGAACGCAGAACAAAGTCAAACCACATAAAAAAGCACATAGACTATGGCAAAATCTGACTCTAATATTGTGTTAGATGTCCAATTAAAAAATTTAAGGCGATAAGTGAAGACATGAATATAGTATATAAAATTTATAGTTGGGCAATATAAGATATTTCAAAAGGAATATACCTTGTCGCTACTACCGATAAATTCAAAGCGAGCACAGTGCAAAGCATGAATAACGATCCCCCACAACGTACAGAAAAGTCAAGTCAATGTGCAATGTCCAGGTAGTTTCTGATGTCTACGTCTTAACTCTCCGTTTCCACATACATAACGACAAGCACGATGAGATGAACGTGGAACTTTTGTAGAAAAGTTGGCTTGAGTGACGAGCAATTCCCATTTCCTCGAAGTGAGACCGCACCAGGTCAAGGTCGACTCTGCTTTCCAAGGAGCAGACCTCACGATGTTAGCGAATTTCCACGAAACGAGACCACACAGGAGTCAAGGTCGACTCGGCTTTTACAGGAAGCAGGCCTCAAGAAATCAGCTTGATGTTACACGATGTTCTGTCGTGGATTGAGGAGAGATGATACGTCAAAGAGCACCCGAAGATCACAAATCATATCACTAGAGTTCCAATTACCGGAGAGAATTTCTCCATTGCTTGGTTATCATATCAACCAAGAGATTTGTGAATCGGGATGCCTACGCATTTAGATACGAATGGTCCTATAAGAGCAATTTTCAACTTTTGTCTTCCAAATAAAGTCAATATTAAATCCTGAAAATTATGATTTATGGTGAGTAGAACATGTAGATAGTCAACCAACAATCGCAACAATATTTATCCACTTGGGTGGGGAGTGTCCCTCGTTCGGATAAAAGCTCATCATCCTAGTTTGAGGTCACTTGAGATCATGGCTTATCATCACCCATATGACTGTAAAACACACCGTGTTTGTTTTATGTTACAAGAGACTTATCTGTTAATATAACAATTTTATGTATAGACAATGTGCAATTAGAAGCATGTCTAACCTCTAATAAGGCAAGTGTTTGGGTCTGGATCCATAGAGATTAGGTCGATCATAGTCATTGACCATAAGATATCATGTGAAACCCACAACAAGGAGATTATACTTTTGGTCATTGTTGACTTGAACATTTTACTTTTGATCCTTGTACTTTGTTCAGTAGTAATTCCAGTTCTCTTACTAATCTCTGGCGATAATATAAGTCCTTTCGTACAAAATTCCAATGAAAATTCTAAAAGCTTTATAAGTGTGTCCAATATGATGACTTCTGCCGCAGCCGTCAACTATATTACATGGCTTTAAAGAAAATTTTTACTTAATTGCTAGCGAAACCATCTAATTACATGGACATATACACATATAGATCATTAATTTAACAATACTCAATCGCATTGTCATTTAGTTCTTATTTGTCAGGGAAATGCCTATAATCTTAGTATGGAAAACCCAAATTGATATATATATACGGTAAATTTATCTCAAATTAATTTTTTATCATAAAAAATCCTAAATTGGTATACTCGTAATAAATTTACCATTCCATTAATTGTTGTTAAATTTTATTGTCAAATTACTGAGTTGAGTGACACATGATAGGTATACCAGTTTGGGATTTTACCCTTCATTTGTTATAAGTGTATTAATTTGTGATTTTTCGTGGCATTAATTCAATTTAACGAAAACAAGATCTCTACATTATAATCTTCCAGCAAATTGGTTAAGAGTTTATTCATCATATTTGGAGTCTCTTTTGTCTATATAGGAAGTTATGGTTCTATACATCAAAGATATTTTTATATTTTTATAATCAAAGGCAATGGTATAATGGCTAGTAACATAGACTTGGATTTCATTCTAAAATTATATCGATTGTCCATCTATTAAGAAATGATAAATATCAATGTAATCCTTCCATAATAAGGATTCGTGATCCATGTGACAATCTTTTAAAGACGAGACACTCTTTCTAAACAAGGAACTCTACTTATAGAAACTCAATCTTTGTTGTATGGGCAACGGATTCAAAGGGAGACTCTAATATTGTAATCAAAGAAACAATTAGATCTTTACGTCTCATTCAAGTCCAATGAGTTGATTGGCTGAATTATCTTTAGAAGTATTGTCTAACGGTAGCTTGGAAATTGGGGAGTAGAAAAAGAGATCGTGGTGTTGCTTGGGGAGTAGAAAAAGAGATTGTGGTGTTGCATGACGAAAAAGATCTGACGTCAACAGTTCCAAAGTTCAAAAAGAGCCTTTACTTTTCATACTTGTCTTCATGATTGTAATTTTTGAGAGGTTCTTGTAAAGAATGTGAGATCAGAAAATAATACGATCACGCATAATTGAGTAAAGAGTACTTAGACTTAGGTGAGTAGAGAGTATTTAGACTTAGTAATCTCTTGATTGATTCTCTAGTAAAATCTAGACAGTAAGCTGTGAGCGTGGGAGAGTAGATATAGACTTATCATAAGCCAAACTACTATAACTATTGTGTGCAATTCTCCATCTCTTAAGCCAAACTACTATAACTATTGTGTGCAATTCTCCATCTCTTAATCTCTCATTTATTTTGTTTGATAGTTTATTGCATACAATAAAATCTGCACAATTCTTCTTTAGACTTTGATTACTTGCAATATTAAACTCGATTGTTTTTAAAATTCCACTTAATCACATATTCATCTCCCTCCAAATGATAGTTATAAACCAAACACTAAATTGAGATTTGTCATAGTGATAGTTCTAACCCAAACACTAAATTGAGATTTGTCATAGTATTAAGCTTTTTCTTATCCAATTGCTTAAAAGTAGTGCTCTAGGACATTGACAAAATCCATCAATTGTTAAAAGATTGGCTTCCTGTCCTAATGTCACCAAGACCAGTTTCAAACGGGGGCACTCACACTCAACTTCAAATGCCATAATGGCCCTTGATTTTATTGCTTTTCGTCTTGATCTCAAATGATAGTCTCGCAGGACATCCATACAGAAGTAAACACACAACATTCCCCATTGCAAATGCACCTATTTCTGGTAACACAACGACAGACACCTATTAAACTGCAAATATCACCGGAACCCGAGCGAAGACATGTCGACAGAACCAGCTTAAACGCTCAAGGAAAGAAGCCTTTGCGTTCCCATCCTTCTCTTCCTCAGCCTCTCGGCGATGATGAAAGACAGCTCGAGCGCCTGAGAAGCGTTGAGCCTTGGGTCGCAGTGGGTGTGGTAGCGCGAGCTCAAGTCATCGAATGTCACGGTCCGCGACCCTCCGATGCACTCTGTCACGTTCTGACCCGTCATTTCCAGATGAACACCTCCCGGGTGACTTCCCTCTTGGTCGTGGACATCAAAGAAGGCCCGCACCTCAGCCTACCGATCACAAACATGTCCCATTAACAAACTGTTCCGAGTATACTGCTGCTAAGTAAAAGTATTTATGTAAGAGTCCTTACCAGAATTGCATCGAAGGGACGGGTTTTAAGCCCGCAAGGGGCCTTAATTGTGTTTCCGTGCATTGGATCGCAAACCCAATTCACAATTTGCCCGGCTCTTCGGACTGCCCTGATCAAATGCGGGAGTTTGACTCTCATGTTCTCAGCACCCATCCTGCAGATCACTGTGATCCTTCCGGGCTTGTTGTTTGGGTTAAGGATCTCGACGAGCTTGACAAGCTCATTGGGGTCCATCTTGTTGCTCACCTGAAAACAGATTTAAATGTCAGCCAGTCAATGACCAGATAACACAGTAAATCGGCCAGCACAAGAAAGTCGAAATCTGCACCATTAAAGAAATCACACAAAGCAAAGTATGACACAAGATAATCGCGACAATTTTATGCTGCATGCGGTGCCACACTAGTCAAGCGGATAACTAGTGACAACACACCTTAATTCCAAGGGGATTGGCAATTCCTTTCAGGAACTCAACATGGGCACCATCCAGCTGCCTGGTGCGCTCTCCGACCCAAAGCATGTGAGCAGAGCAGTCATAGAACAGGCCAGAGGTTGAATCGAGTCGGGTGAGAGATTGCTCATAAGGCAAAAGCAAGCACTCGTGAGAGGTCCAGAATTCGGTTGAGGTCATGATCGGGTGATCAACCGTGAGCCCAGCCGCAGCCATGAACCCCAAGGCCTCGTCAACCCTGTGAGCCAGTTCCTGATACCTGTTCACCATTGCCAAAATCAATTAAATGAAGTTTTTCCATTTGATTGCTGATACTTGGCAAAGCAAAGTGATCTTCAAATACGAGATTCTCAAGAGAATTAAGCCTTTTACCTATCCCCTTGTTCGCTGTGCTCTGCAAAGTCCAGATTCCACTGGGTGACTCTCTGCATGGCGGCGTAGCCTCCAGTGGCGAACGCCCTCAAGAGATTCAGAGTTGCTGAGGATTGAGTGTAAGCTCTGATCATCCTGTGAGGATCAGGAATTCTCGACTTCTCATTGAAGGCATCACCATTGATGTTGTCCCCCTTGTAGCTTGGTAGCTTCACCCCATCCTTCTCTTCAAACGGGTCAGATCTTGGCTTCGCAAACTGTCCTGCCATTCTTCCCACCTGAGCAAATTAAAACCCCACATTCAGTCAATTATTCGGCTCGTACTCATCCTCATGAATTCATATCAAACTACATCCTAAATCCGAGTTCCGAAATGGAAAGCCAAGGCAGCAACATATCTCCTGTTAACATCAACGACTGACAACCATTTCCGGTGTGGTCTAATGCACAGTTTCAGATCTAGTGATCTGTCTGATAAGCTTCTCATCTAGATCCCAATATATAGATCTCCGGTCTTTATACGACAAAATCAAAAACAAAATCTTTGAACAAATCAAGAATTCCCCGTCCACGGCAACCTCACTTCGGCCCGTCATACAACACTAGAGACGGGCGACTATCGCATGCATGCAGATGCATCTAGACCAGCATCAACAAGATCCACCCGACTCAAGAGTCGAGATGAGATCGCGATCCGCCCGGTCCCCCTGATGACTATGGCTAAAAACAGAGCGATCCCTTTCAAAGATTCAAGCTTTTGAAACAGCTTGATGCGCGCATTCTTGCACAAGATCTTAAAATTCATCCCAGACGCTCCATCCAAGTTGCATGCGAACCTCAAACTAAACGACGACAACACGAATCGCAAAAATCAGCCGACAAACAAAAAACAGAGGAAATTGTCATTACCTTGATCACGGGCACTTGACCTCCGAACATGAGGACGACGCCCATCTGGAGGAGCACCCGGAAGGTGTCCCGGATGTTGTTGGCGCTGAACTCCTTGAAGCTCTCGGCGCAGTCGCCGCCCTGCAGGAGGAACGCGTTCCCCATGGCGGCCTCGCCGAGCTTCTCCTCGAGGCTCCTCGCCTCCCCGGCGAACACGATCGGCGGGAACGACTCGATGGTCTGGAGCACCGACTCGAGCTCCTTGGCGTCCGGGTACTCCGGCATGTGCAGCGCCTTCTTCCCCTTCCAGCTGTCCACCGCCCACTTCCCGGCGCCCGGGGCCGCTGCCGCGGGCTGCTTGGCGGCCACGGCGGCGGCGGCGGCGGGGCCCTTGGCGGGCTCGGCGGCGTGGACGGCGGAGATGGGGCGGGGCTTCTGGTGGGTCCTGGGGGTGGCGACGGAGAGGGCCGCGGGCTGGCGGTGGGGCTGATGGGAGAGGGCGTGCATGTCGCTGTAGAGCGACTTGGAGGAGAGGGTGGAGGTGTTTGCGAGGGCCATGCTTGCTTGCTCCTCTGTTCTCTCTCTCTGAATATGCTTTCTTGATCAGAAGATCTAGAGAGAGAGAGAGAGAGAGAGAGAGGGTGGTGGCAGGAAGGGAGGAGGGAGACTGACAAGGGGAGGTGAAAGGGGAAGGTGGGTTTTTATAAGGTTTAAGAGGGAAAGCAGAGAGAGGGTAGAGAGAGAAAGTGGGTTGAGAGCTTAGAGAGAGAGAGAGAGAGGGAGAGGTGGCTGGAGGCGGAGGGAGGGAGGGAGGGAGGGAGGTTTGGTGGGCGGCTCTCCGGTCAATGGTGGAAGGGTGGGGACAGAGGACGGGTCCGTGGGGAAGGTAGTTAGAAGCAGACCAGGGGTACGTTCGTAAATATAATGGAACATCATGGGAAGAATGAAAAGACAGAGAGATTGACTTTGATAGGTTTTTTTACATTTTTTCCTTTACTCATCTCAAGTGATGATTGATTCGCCTCCACGGCTCAAAAAGACAGGTTAAAAAAAAAAAAAAAAACCACCGAAAATTCCAAACGGTTACTCAAGATGTATTTAACCTCATTCAATTTGGTTGCACGGAAAATGTAAATTAATACCTTATGACATATTTACCCTTGAATTAATTTTCGTTTCATGAAAATCCTAAATTAGTATCCCATTACATATTTACTCCAAATCTACCATAAATGTCAAATCTACCAAACAAGTAAGGAAGGATAAACATGCCAGGAATAACCACAACAATTAATGAAGGGTAGATTTGGGGGTAAGCACGTTATGGGATACAATGTATCTGTCCCAAACAAGTAATGGAAGGTAGACATGTTAGATTTATCCCAACCAATTAATGGAGGGTAGATTTGGGGCAAGTATGTTATGGAATACCATTTCGAGTTTTTTCAGGAGAAAAATTAGTTGGAATAAATGTATCATTGGAGTACTGCTTTGAGATTTTTTGTGAAGCAAAGATTGAGTTAAATGTGTTGTGGGTACCTATTTGGGATTTTAAATGGTATAAACCCTTGAAATATTACAATTTAGTTTCATGTGATTTGGAGACGCCTTTTTCATATTTTCAAATATTTGAATTGCTTTTCGATCTCTGGAATTGATTCGTCAGAAATATAGTTGTTGTAGATTAATTGCGATTTTATCATAACTTTCTTTCGATGATGCAATGATAAGAGACTAGCTCTAGTAACGTATGGCCTAAACAATTTTTTTTTTTCACTACATGTATTTTTTTTACTCCATTTGGCCTATTTTATGTTTGGTTGTTGTTTAAGACAAGATAAAGTTGGATGTAATAGAAATATAGTCTAGACAAAATTATCTCGAGGGGAGGGAGGTAAGATAAGGATGAATAGTATTTCTAATGTCTATAATGTAGAAGTTATTTTTCTCAAAAAGAAAACTTATAAAATTAATAAAAAAAATAAAAAAATAATATTATGTGAATTTTGAATTATGATATAAAAATTCAAAATAACAAAAATTAACAACATTTTTTTTTTATTTATTCATATTTTTATTTATATATTTGAATTTCTTTCTATCTTATAATATATATTCAATATATAAGTATATATTTAGTATTAGTATTTTAGATATATTAGTATAGTTTACTATTTAATAAAATTTTATAAGAGAACGACAAAAGGGGAAAAAGAAATAAAAGAGAGGGAAAATAATAAAATAATAAACAAATAAAAATGAAGTAGGTAAGAGTGTCCTGAAATATTCTTGCCACATCTATTTGTGCAATTTTTAGGTTCATTTATATGGATATATCATTCATACCAAATAATGATACAATAACACATGAAAATATCTAGTTTTATTACTACAATTCACCAAATAATTAATATGATATAGTAAAATACATGCATTTTATATCATATCTTGTCCAATTATATCTTATTAAATATTTAGAAACCAAACGCAACCCGTAAAGATTGTTGATGTCGATGGCTTCCTTCTATAATGTTTAGATTTTCAACAAAAGCCAAATGCCAAAAAGTATGAATTCATAAGCTTTTCAGCTGAGTCAAAAACTATAAAAACATCAATTCAAGAGCTATAAAAACATCAATTCAAGAGAAGCGTAGATTTTTAGTCTATATATCACACATAACATCATAAAAAGTATGACCTTTTACCCCAACAAATACATAATATATAGGTATAACCTTTCATTCAATCCTAGAATTAAACAATTGAAGCATTTGAGGCTACATTAATCATGGATCCACCACAAAAGGCATCATGAGAGTGACCATCCAAGGAAGAGAATTTTCCTCAGTCATTGACTTGAACGATTAGTTTGCCTATCTGATTTGGAGCTATGATATGGATATCTCTGAAAATATAAATGATGAGATTCAAGACTGGATCACTCAATACGTTTATATTTGAGACTACTAGCTACCTTTTAACAAAGATACAAATAAGATCTTTTGCTTTGCTCATATGGTATGAGTTTTTCTGGCTATTAAGGAGACACAAAGCTCCGCGAAGTAAAAGAAGAAAGAGTCGCGCTGCTACTAAGAACCTAATAGAACTCTCTATTTTTGCATATGTTTTATAAATTGTCCCCGGAGACTAAAAAAAAAAAAAAAAAAAAAAAGATAACCAAATTGATGGTGAAGTTGAAGAAGAAAATGGAAATCCTGGAGAAAGAGATTGAAATCAGAGGATCAAAGGTTATAAGATGCACTGTTCAAGATGAAAATAACCGCAACTTTCGCTCAACCGCCCCCCCCAAAAAAAAAAAAAAAAAGCACAACGTTTGCTCAATGGACAAAATTATCCACCTATTAACTATTTCTGCCACATAAGATTATGTGGCATTGGACATGGCTAATGACGTTGGTGTGTACAATTGATAATGGATATGTTAGTTGAGTCAAAGTGATGTTGTGTATTTAAAATATAGATGATGTTGTTTGAATATGACTTTGTCTCGATCATTTCATATAATATCGAAAGGAGTTTGACCCCAAACCAAGCTTGCAAATTTGATGCCTAGTATTTTTCCCCAAACCGAGTTTGCAAATTAAGGTTTCAAATGATCCCTTTCGAGCGAATTTGTGAGTTTGGGTAAATTGTGAAATTCGGGGGCTTTGTATTAGCCAATTAGGGTTCCAAATCATCAATTCGGCAAGAACAATTAATGGTGAACATTCTTTTTCCATTGGGCAAAAGGTACGTCCCATTTTTATATTGCTTGAAAGCTGTGGTTATTATCGTCCTAGATTTTGAAGTTCGTGTTTCTTTTGGGATTTGACCCAATGGATATTTTTATCCTTCAAGTAAAAATTTGTGCGAATTTTTTAGTCATCTGAAACTTAGAGTTATTATTTTTTTTTTTGGGATATATGCAACACAAGTCCTAAAACTTAGAAGGAAAGTACAATTGAGTCCTAAAACTTACAAAAAGTGCAATCAAGTCTTAAAACTTGTCAACTTGGTTCAATTGAGTCCTAAAGTTAACACCGTTAGCCTTTTCCGTTAAATATTGCTGACGTGGCATTTAAAATGATTTTTTATTGCCCACGTGGATTTTTTTATTCATTTTTTTTAAAAATTAGATTTAAAAACTAAAATATTAGATTTAAAATCTTTAAAAATTAGATTAAAAACTAAAAAGGAAAATTAAAAAAAAAAAAAAAAAAAGGGCACCGGTGGTTTCCACCGCCGCCCAACGCCGGAGGGCCGGCGACGGTCGCCGGAGGGGCCGGCGACCTCCGGCGTTGGGCGGCCGCCCTTTTTTTTTTTTTTGAAAAGTTTTGTTTTTAAATAAATTTTGATTTTCCTTTTTAATTTTTAATCTAATTTTTAAAAATTTTAAATCTAATATTTTAATTTTTAAATCTAATTTTTTTAAAAATGAATAAAAAATCCACGTGGACAATAAAAAATTATTTTAAATGCCACGTCAGCAATATTTAACGGAAAAGGCTAACGGTGTTAACTTTTAGGACTCAATTGAACCAAGTTGACAAGTTTTAGGACTCAATTGCACTTTTTGTAAGTTTTAGGACTCAATTGCACTTTCCTTGTAAGTTTTAGGACTTGTGTTGCACATATCCCTTTTTTTTTATAGGTTTAAGCCCCAACTTGTTTTGGCATCTGGCCAATAAAATAATTAATATTAATTTACTAATGTCATGAATTGCGTGCATGCGATTTTAACTTAATTAATCGAATGAAAAGAAAATATATGCAGTAACACCATCTTGGGAATCGGTGCGGTTACATAGGCGCTTGAGTCTTTTACGGCCACTATCGTGCTATGAATCAGTGTGATTCTTGGGATTGATAAGACAAGAACAAGGACAAAGATCGCAGTCACACCAGGAACGATGAAAGGGCTGCGCCGACGTGCGGCGTTGGGGGATGCAAATGCATCCATGAGCATATCTTAAACCGTTTGCGCATTACAAGTTACTTCCATTGATAAAAGCAACGCACTCAATAATTACACTAGCCCACAAAAGAGTTTAGTGCAATCTCCAATACACATTACGGTAGAGATTAAAAGGAAGACAGCAGACTTTCTGTAGGAAATAAGATAGAAATCAAGTGAATAGCTTGAAAAGAAAGTTAAACTATCCTATGTAACGATCCGAACAATCCGACTTATTTTACGGTAGTTAATCTCTTTAGAAAAGTACTCACAACTTTTTTTTTTTTTTATCTGATGTGAAACTTGAAATGTCATAAGAAAAGTGTCTAAAAACTTAATTTTTCTATTCGGGTTTTGCTAAGCAAGCTTTATTACTTGTTAAATAGTCTATCCATGCCTTATTACTACGAAGGTACCATAACCTTTCAATTCTAGTTTATTTATTTGTTATATGGTTTTTTCAAATATATTGCTATCGAAAAAAATATTAAACAAACACTACTTTTGGGGTGATAGGGTATTGTAAGTGGTTGATATACTTTGGACAAGTTTATTTCAAACTAATTTTTTTATTACAAAAAACTCTAAAATGATTTACTTATAAAAATTTATCCTAAAGTAATTTCTTGACCACCAAAAACCTAAAATTGGTATATTTGTGATAATTTACCATTTGTTAGTTTTCACTAAATTGGATTAATATCACAAAAAATCACAAACTGAAACATTTGTGATAAATGGAAGATAAAACACCAAATTGATACACCTGTCAACTCTAATATGTCATCTAACTCAGCAAAGTGATGGTAAAATTTAATAGAAACTAAATGAAATAAATTTGTCATAAATGCATCAATGTGAGGTTTTGGTCATGAAAAAATTAGTTTAGAGTAAATTTGTTACAGTTATACTAATTTGGGATTTTTCATAGTATTAACCCCAAAATGAATATGTGCACATATGTCACGTACAAGGACGACTCTTCACAAAAATTGAGAATATCATTCTATAATTTGTTTACTAACCGCGGAAATAACATCTCTAAAAATATACAAATTGAAATCGTCCTTTGGTTTAAATTTTAAATACATGCTACAACATAATGTTTTTAGCTTGAATGACACTCTATTATAGAAAAATAAGTTGTTGTCAATATGATAGATTCACAAATATTTTATTTAATTGGAGAGACAGAATAGATTCAGAAATACAGCCGTTGATATGTTGTGGCACATCGAATTAAATGCCATCTTCATTAGTAAACGATGAAACTATTTCTTTAATGATAAGTCAATTTTTTAGGACAGTCTCTTCACTATTGAAGATATCTAATTAATTCATCCACATTACTGTTCATATACTTTATCTGTCTTTCATTTAATTAGCTTTTACGCGACGTAATATTAAGATTGGACCATATTTGAATTCTACAAAGTACATTTATTCTACAACTTTTTATTTATTATTTAATTATTTTTTCGGTTATGTTCCCCAATCATCATCATCATCATCATCATCATCATTTACTTTCCGCGCTCCCCAACAAACGGTTGTTGATGTGAACAAACATTCGAGTTAAGTCCTTTGTTTTCATCCTGCTTCCTCGAGACGAGCCGCAGGAACCTCGCGCGCGAGACTTACTTTCTTTTTTTGTGTTCGCGTCAACGGAAAACGATACCAATGAATCACAGATTCACCTTCCAAAGAGATGCCCACCATTTATTACTAGAAATTACACCACAGACAATCTGACTACGTTGACTGGTTAAGTAAGTTACGAATCAAAATCTGAATAGGTGCCTCAAATATAAGCTTACTTTACAATCAATAGTGCATATACTTAATCAATTTTAGACACATTTTTCGTGCTTAATTTGTACTCAGTTATATGCTGTATATAAATTTCCAACTTGTAATTCTAATGACTCAAGTCTTTTGGGAAAATCCATTCTCTTTAAGTCCGTATCAAAGTACAATTTGTTAGGATCAATGCTTCAAATCCTGGCACAATCTATCAAATTGATTTCTCATGGAATTCTCAGCTTGCTCACATAGAATAAGAGCCAATGCCTATCATCACATATAATCTACATAGATCGGTTAACACGTGAGGGGTCAAAAATGTTAAGTGATGTGCTGCATATGCCTTATTGATCCGTTTATGATAGTTTCAACTTTCGTGAAGAAAGTGGTTCGTTTCCACGTCGATGACGTTGCTTACTTATTTACTAAAGCCAAACCCTAATTATTGGTACACGCTTTTGTTTGGGAGTTCTAACCCATTTGTGGGGGTACGATGAAACTTGGGAGAGCTCCTCAACCGTACTTCCTTCCAAGACTTCTACGTCAACAGCATATCAAACTTAAACGTGCTTTTGATCATCTTCCTTTCAACGGTTCGGCCGTCCAGATCCGCCGCATGTGCAGCAGAAAGAAGTGATCAGAAGAAAAGATAAAATGTTGATAACAATAGCAAGACGATGAGCACGTGATACAATATTTTTCTCTACTCTTCATGCACCCCTCTTATAATAATATGAGGGAGCGACCAAACAGTCCAAGGCCATGCATTGCCTGGGTACAAGGAAATATTGCGTCCTGTTAACATATGCGTTGATTTACGTGGATTTTCCATGTTAGATATGTCACTTGCCATATCAGATCCATCTTGTGGTTGTCTGCCGTGTGTTTTGACATGTGTATTTTAACAATATATTGGAGGGAATGCTAACGGAAGGTAGATTCAGATTAGAGATACCGGTTTGGGATTTTTTTTTTTTTTTAACAAATCAAAAATTGAATTGGAGTAAATGTGCCATGGGTATTAATTTGGGACTCTTGGTGAGATGAAAATATATTTGGGGTAAATGTGTCAAGATTTTTGTAAGACAGAAATAAACTTGACGTAATGTGTTTCGGAGATATTAGAATAATATTAACCCTTCATTCTATTCCAACTTTACATTTTCAACTATTTTAATTAGGATGGGTAACACGTGGTATCTTCCACTTAATTTTTTTTATTTTCTAATAGTCTAGTTGCACTAGTGCAGAATACTGATTATCTAGAGGCCTAGGAAAATTTTTGCAAAAACTCATACATTGGTTTTGTCGGCAACTCTGACCCTCGTAGACAATTCGCATTCAAAGTAGTCATGCCGATAGCAAGATCTGAAATACACGACGGTTCATGGCGATGTAAATTGCATAAAACGTCCAGACATGGCTCAATAAAAGCATTGACTTACGGGGGAGGACAATAAGACCGTTAGACCAAACAAAAATATTCACGATCGAAGAGTTTGTTGTGCATGGTCAACCTTCCTAATTCTCCAGCGTGGCTCATTGAAACGTTGTTACCAAGCTGTGCCGCGTAGCAGTTGGACGGCTAGCTATGATTCCATTAGCCTTCCCAACCCCCTCCATAGTCGTTGCATTATTCTCGTCGTTAGAAGCCATTTGACGGGGTCGGAACCTCATTTTGTCTGGTGCATTTACGTGAGTATCTTCGATCTCATGACGCACCTGAAATTCAATAATTACCATATGTACGATCCGATATTCTACAAGTTCGGCATTTGATTTGCGGTGTAGTTTATCTAACATATTAGCCCTCCATTGATGGTACATCTAATGATGATCAGCTTTGACCAAACAAATTCCTAAGATCTATCACCTGCACCAATTGCTGGGGTGGGCCCGAGACAGCCAAAAAAATCATAAACCTTTTATCTTTATGCCAATTTAATCTTAAACCATTTTTTTTTTGTGTCGATTCAGTCCTAAACCTTTTTACGTTATGCCAATTCAGTCATTTTCGGCTAATTTTGACCGGATTTTGCTAACTGGACACCGACCGGCTGACATGACATGGCGATCGGCGGCGCGTGGATAACTTTTAATAATATTTTAATATTTTTCATTTTTTGAATTTTTTTGAATTTTGAATTTTTTTAATTTTGAATTTTTGAATTTTAATTTTTGAATTTTTGTCTTTTTTTCTCCAACCGGTCGCCGAGGTTTGGCGATCGGCCGAGGCGACGGCCGGTGAGGGCACGAGGGTTGAGCCTCGCGCCGGGTGGCGAGGCGTGCTCTCGCCGGCCATGGGCAAGGCTCAACCCTCGCTTGCGAGGTGGCCGGCAAGGGTCGAGCCTCGCCACGGGCGGCAAGGCTCGCCCTCGTCGGATCCGGCAGGTCGAGCCTCATTGGCCATGGGCGAGGCTCGACCCTCGCTCGTAAGGTGGCCGGCGAGGTTGGCCTCACCCTCGCTAGCTGTCGCCTCTAACCGGTCGCCGGACCTAGAAGATCGGCCGGAGGAAAAAGACAAAAAGAAAAAAATAAATAAAATTAAAAATTTTAAAAATTAAAATATTATTAAAATATAAAAGTTATCCATGTTAGCATCGATCAAGCCACGTTAGTCGGCCGGTGTCCAATCAGCAAAATCCGACTAAAATTGGCCGGAAATGACTAAATTAGCACAACATAAAAAGGTTTAGAACTGAATTGGCATCAAAAAAAGGTTTAGAACTAAATCGGTACAAAAACAAGAGATTTAAGACTTTTTCGGTACTTTTCCCCATTTGCTTCGTTATACAGGAGAAACAAAAGTAACTATTTCAAGCAAATTAAAATCATATAATTAAGTGATGAAGCAACGAAGGGCATTTATACATGCACTTTATATTAGCAGGTAAAAAGTTAGGTAGACGCGGGGCTACTCAATTTTAGATAAAAATTTTCCGTAAAAGATATGTAACGACTTCACTTGGAGATAAACATGTCATTAGAATTTCTTTCGAGTCGACTTAGTGCAAGCATGCATCCATTACACCGCCTGTGCCTTATTTGCTGCCTACCACAACCACTTTTAATGGCCGCCGCCGCCATTCAACGCCACTGGCCTTCTCTCTCTCTACCACCGCCGAGTTGATGGCTACGAGATCCGGCTTGTTACACGGCGATGCGCAAATTCTGTACCTCTGTTGTCAGCGCGAAATTCATGACAAAGGGTTGGTTCTCATTGGAGAGAGAGAGAGAGAGATACTGAAAGTGGTACCAGCGGCGTAGAGATAATCAGCCAAAGTACGCTACAGAACTCCATTGTCTTTCCCATTTTAGAAGTACACCAGATCAAACTCCAAAGCCTACAAAGATTCCAAAGGGAATATACTTTTTGTTGTAAAAGGAAGCATGTTGAACATTCTGGTGTATTTGACGTTTAAGGGTTAAGTTGAGTTCCAGCTCTTTTGTATACACTAAGCTAATATTGTCAATCAAGTTGTGTTTTGCCATGTGTGTGCGAGAGATAGAGAGAGTAGCACTGGGATTAGCAATGACCTAAAGAGTTGTGCCGTGCATCCTTTGATTATAAGGGAGGGTTGAGTCGAGTAGGAATGCAAGTATAGACCAGACTAGTTTTCAAGTTGGTCTTGAGACTTTCATTTAAGCTGTCCAGATTTTTGGGCCTAAGATGCTTAAGCTCAAATAGGCTCGGCCCTGCTGAAATGTCTTTTTTTTTTTTTTTAAGTAAAGCATATATAAAATTATAAAATTCAACATTAAAAATTTAAATTAGTCACCTATAAACCTCAACAGAGTTATATATTAGCATATTGATGGTCAAACTACAAATTGGCCATAAAAACTAACATTATATTAAAGTTGAGAGGTGCGAATTTCGTTCTACCAAATTCATTAATTGTAGGTAACTTTATGCTAGTCGTTTGATAAATGTATGTTAGAATCTATAAATTTAATAACATATCATGTTGTGAAATACAAAAATATTTGGGCTGAAAGCCTGAATCAGCTTGAACCGAACCGAATCGAGTAATCATGATGCGGACTTTTTTTTTTTCTCTCTTTCCAGGCCTAGTCCCTGCAGGCATGGTCCGCCAGCCTGTTTGTATCCCTAGATCATCCTAAACGTCCATGACCAGCCTAAATTTAAGGTTAGTGTTTGTGGTGCAAGAAATTGTCAATGCCGTGACAAAGAAATCTGGTAAGGCCGGTTCGATGCTTGTTGAAATTAATCTTGCCAAAGCTTATGATAGCATTAAATGTGGTTTTATTCTGTGAGGTGCTTTACTTCTACGTCTTTCCTGAAGCTTTTCCACCTCTTCCATCCCTGTAATGCTTGACGGAGGCTGTCTGGTGGTGATCCAACGCTCTCCAGGCATTCATCGAGGAGACTCCATTTTGCCCTGCTTGTTTTCTTTTTATGTATGGAATTCTTGGTTATGAAAGCGATGAAGCGTGTGCTGCTAATTTATGGGGTCCTATATCGATTGGTCGATTAAGAGATGTATTTCTGTCCATCAATGGCCTCGAATAATCCTAAATCCTTTCAACTGAAGTCTTGCGAACTCTGATTCTTTTGTGCTAGGACCTTACATGTTGGTCTTTCAGACCATCAATGTCCACCTATCGTATGTTTTTTTGTTTGCTAAATCCCACGATGATTTCCTCCCCGCCTCTGCAACACTCGGTCAAGCGGTCAATGACGGCCCTCGATGCTTGCATCGGCAGACCCGTCTGGACCTCGAATCCAAGGCCGCTCATCCCTTGTCCTCAGCCACGCAGCGCCAAAGGTGGGAGTGACCAGAGAGAGATGCAGACGTGGCTTCGCCGGCTGGAGAAGGTGCTGGAGAAGATGAACAATATCGCACAAGAAAAAAAGAACGTAAGGAAAAATAGAAAAAAATTCAATAAATTTAGAAAAAAAAATTGCAAAGCCACCATTTTCTGGCCAAAATTTACCGGAAGAACTACATTAGAATTTCACGTAAAAGTTTAACATTAAATTGATTAAATTAAAAAAATTTATCACCGTACATGTGTAGCTAATTACAAGACCTAAATAAATTCAGAATAAAGTATAACTTAACAATTTGTTGGTCCAAAACACCTAAATAAGTACGTAACCCATAAATAACTAACCAAAGTCCCCCTATTAGTAAACAAAACAAGTTTTCATCCCTACTTTCTTTTTCTTTGAAGATCGCTTTACATGACAAGCATAGCAATATGACTCCATAAGAGTAAGAGGCAAAATAGATCTTCACCATATCTCACTACATAAGAAGGGTGCCAATGGGAAGGCATTCGTGTCAATGCTTGAGTTGCTAGATGTAAAGACAGCATCATGAGATTCATTTAATGTCTGAAGGATGTTGGGTCTTCCTTATCCCCTCCAACTCCATTGATACTTTTTCCGTCGTAGGCCGATTCCTCCCATTCAAGTTTAAGCGCCTCTTTGCAAGGTCAGCAACCAATGCAATCTCTTCCCTCTTTGCCTTCTTTCAACACATGAGCAGAGATGAAGTCGAACAAGCGAATCTCGGAACGTGAAAGCAAAATCCTTTTTTTTTTTTTTTTTCGCAAAAGCGGTTTCTTTACACTACCTTTTACCCTTTACCCTAGTGCGCTGTGCGAGTGTCGTAATCTCCCTCCTTACTGAAGCAAAAATCATTCTTATTATTCTCGTGCGTCGTGCATGGTGTGATTAGAATGCTTCTCTTGCTCAAGCTATCTATAAAGCACTTGAGAATCTTCTTAGCCCCCAGAAAAGAGTTAATAATGTGCGTGAATCAGGTGTTGAGTTGTCTCACTTCCATAATAGAAGTGATTTTGTCCCATGTGATTAAAGAAAGCTAAAAACTAATGCCCTGTTTGGTAATTATCTCCAAAACGACTGATTCTATTCTCTTATTCCTCGCAACAAAAAAAGAACAAAAATCCGTTTAGTAAAATTTTTGCTCCCAGGAAGAAAAATCTTTTTTTTTTTTTGGTTTCCAAAAATAAATTTAAAGTAAAATCAAAAAGTTAAAAAAAGTTGATTTTTATTCTCAAAAACAATTTCAAGTATTAAGCCCAACTTTTTATTTTCTTTATTTTATTTTCTTTCTTTTCTCTTTCTTCTTCTTCTTCTTCATTCCAGTCCTAGTTGGTCACCAGCCATCATCGGCCACCACTGCCGCCATCGACGGTGGCCAATGATCAACTGGGCTAGGTTTGGCACCGGCCACAGAGAAGGAAGAAGAAGATGAGAAAAGGAAAAAAAAAATAATATAAGTATTAACAAATTAAAGAAATAAAAAATTTAAAAATCCTGCCAATCTCATTTCTATCTTGGGATTAGAAATTTTGCATAATTATCAAATGCGTTCTTTTGTGCAGAAATTATTCTCAAAAATAGAATTAGAAAAAACATTTTTAATTAAAAATTATTCTTGAAAATAGGATGGTTACTAAACGCGTCCTAGATATAACAAACTATTCGTGATACCAATGAGGGGGGAGAGAGAGAGAGAGAGAGACTAGAGAACCTAATTATTTTTGGAAAAGAAATATCAAGTCTACTTTTTTTTTTTTTTTTTTTGGTCGAAATATCAAGTCTACTTTACTATTTAGAGAATGCTGGGTTGCAAAAAGTCGTACATCAGGATATGCAGGAGTCCTCCCCCACAAGGAAAGACATTATCCATGGGCTATCGTGTGTACATATCTAATTGCATAGAAAAGGAACTAGAAACACCGAGTTTTATGATTTTCACATTATTGGACAACAGTATTTCCTCTCTTGACGAATGGAATTCTAGGACCTCGATTAATTCTTCTAAGATTGCAACAGGACTAAATTTGTGACAAATAAGGTATATTTGTCTGTATGATATATCTTTCGATCGGTGTTGCATGTTTTCTGGGCACGTTTCCGCGTTTATTTTTGGTATTCGATTGTTTGAGTATTGGTTCATTTTTTTTTTCTTTCAAGAATCTGTTTTCTACCATTCAGATGTGTGAATTTCGTTTCATTAAATTCGTGAATTTTAGGTAACTTTATGCTAGCCATTGATAAATATACATTAGACTCTAGAAACTTGATAACACATCATCTTGTGAAAAAGAATATCAAAATGCAATAAAATTTTGGGCTGAAAGCCTGAATCTGCCTGGACCGAACTGAGTAATTACAGTGCAGGCTGCTTTTTTTTCTCCTTTTTCCGGGCCAGCCAAGTCCCTCCTTGCGCCAGCCGGTTTGCATCCCTAGTTCAAGATATATCCTAAACGTGTAGGACCAGACCCGAACTTGGAGACGTAGAAATTCATTACTATCATTCTTTGCAGTGGTCCTAGATTAAAGGTCGGTGATGTGGTGAAAGAAATTGTCCATGCCATGACAAAAAAAATCTGGTAAGGCTGGTTCCGTGCTTGTTAAAATTGATCTTGCCAAAGCTTATGATAGCATTAAACCTGGTTTTATTCTGTGAAGTGCTTTACTTCTTCATCATTCCTGAAGCTTTTCCACCCCTTCTATCCCTGTAATGCTTAATGGAGGCCGTCTGGTGGAAATTCAACGCTCTCAAGTCATTCATCAAGGAGACTCCATTTTGCCCTGCTTGTGTTTCTTTTGATGTATGGAATTCTTGGTTATGAAATCGATGAAGCGTGTGCTGCTAAGTTATGGGATCCTATATCAATCAGTCAATTAAGAGATGCTTTCTCTCATCGTTCTTTGCTGATGAAATGATGTATTTAGTCGTGCAAATCATGAAAACGGCCCTACAAAACTTCTGTTTACATCGTTTCTGTGCTAAGTATTTGGGGTTGCCCATTTCTTGCTAGGGTCGGAGTAGTGCAGGTGCGCTTTAGTTTTGCCGTAGATGAAGTCGGAGAACGTCTTCTGGGTGGAAGGGTCAGATGGGTTCGAATCCATCCCTAGCTGCTCCATGCAATGCGTCGTGCTTCTCCTTATTGCTGTTGATAAATCGGATAGTGACTTCCTGTGGGGCTCTGCCAAGAAGCTCAGGCATGTAACATATATGAGAGGTAGAGGAAATGGGACCTCACCATCCACTTGGTAGGCCATTCTTGCTGGTCATGACACGTTTAATGATCCTAGGGAAGGTGGCAAGGATTTGTCCAAGGCCGCCCCCGACCTCACCGAGTCTGTGGCTGTCCTGATCTCAATGGCCAGCTCCATGGCGTCGAGTCAAGTTCCTCCATGGAGGAGCTACAGAAGTGGCCATGGAGCTCCTTTGGAGGCTGAGTCGAAGGCCTGTGGATTGGAGGATACTTCACGAGATTGCTTTAAAAATTCGTTCCAGAGAGGTCCAGAAATCCAAACAAGAAAGTTCCAGATATTCGATCTCCTTGGAGCTTCTTCCAGATGTAGCAATGGTGCTCCAGAAATTTGTACAAGAAGGTCAATAGGGTACTTCACAAGAATGCTTCAGATGTAGCTCAGGCACTCTCCTACCTGCACAACCGATGCGTACCCCTTTGACAAAAAAAAAAAAAAAAAAAAAACAAAAATCAATATGTACCCTGGATCCTCCCCCACCATGGAACTCGAGATGTAGCCATGTAGCTCGTTGAGATTTGGCCTAACTCATTTACCATTCACTTTGAGAGAAATACCGAAAAAGTCCTAAATATATTATATTGATATTAATTCGGTCATAAACTATTCAATTAAATCAATTCATTTATAAATTTTTTTATTAGTATCAATTCAATCAATCTGATCAATTTTGATCAGCTGGCGTTAACATGAATGCTGACGTGGACGTCGGCCAGTATTTTTTCGAATTTTTTAATTAATTTTTTATTTTCTTTTTCTTTATTTTATTTTTTCTTTTATCCCTTCTTATCCCTTCTTCCTTCTTGAACTATCCTCAACGAGGCTCGCCGACCATTGGGCAAGGGCCGCAACCCTCGTCGAGGCGGGGCTAGCCTCGCCCAGATTTGGGTGAAGTCGCCTCACCTACGACGCTGGACAAGGTTGGGTGAGGGCTACAACCCTCATCGGCCGTTGGCGAGGGCTTCGCGACCCTCGCCCAGTAGCCGTTGGCAACCAACAACGTGTAAACATTTATTTTTTGCATTTTATTTAGCCTTTTAATTTGATGATTTTCAACATGATATAAGAATCCATGACCTTAACTCTATTGACAAAGTTTGTTCCAAAATGTGGTTTTTGTCAAAATTATATCAAGTGACCCGATAATGATTTTTTCAAGAAAGTTGGTTTTTGACTGTTTTTGTGTAACCTGCAAACTTCAATAAGCTTTGACTTCGGCTTCTTTCAAAAAGTGTAGCATATTAGAAAATTCCGTGTTCAAAACATAAGGAAGAAGGATAATGTTTTCAAATAAGTGATGTCTTCTTGGATTGGAAAATTACCCAATTCAGTCTTAAACTTTTCAATTTGGCTAATTTAGTCTTAATTATTTTAATAATTTCTATATTCCATTTGGTCAATTTTGGTTAGAAAGCGATGACATGTAAGTCTAATTGTTGTCGGCTGTCCCATGTGGGACGATCAGTATATGACATGGAAAAATTTAAGTGAAACGATGTGGTTTTAAGTTTATATTCTCAATTTTCTTATTTTTCTCTCATTTTTTTCCTTTTTTCCCTATATTATCCTTCTTCTCTGCTGTTCATCTTCCAAGGACGTAGCTCATCCACCTCCACGAGTCCTTCACCCTCGCCGCCCTCACGTCTGCGAGGAGAATGAAACTTAAAGTTGTTACGATTGCGTTTTGAAGTAATCTCCTGAGGAACTCAGTCACGCATGGCCGTTCTTCTTCCCGGCAAAATGAAGTGGAAATCACGAATTCATAGTGTCCTCTCTGCCTATGGCCACCTTGTATCCTGCAATGTGGTAGGACGTATTTCTGTCCATCAATGGCCCCCCATCATCCTAAATCCTTTCATTATAAGTCTTAAGAACTCTAATTTTTTGTGCTAGGCCCTTTGGTGTCGGTCTTTCAGACCATCAACGTCCAACTCTGACACTGTTTTTTTGTGCTAAATCCCGCGATCACCCCCTCTCCGCCTCTGCAACACTCGGGCAAGCGGTCAATGACGGCCCTCGACGATTGCAGCGGCCAGGTAGGGTTGCTGCTGACCTGTCTGGACCTTGGATCGACCAAGATACGAGGCCAACTGAGCCCCATGCTCGAGCCTTGGACCACACCTGTCCCCATTGCTGCTTATCCCTCGTCCTCGTCGACGCCGCACCTAAGATGGGAGTGACCAGAGAGAGCTGCAACATGGCTTCGTCAGCTGGAGAAGGTGCGGAGAAGATGAACAATATCACAATAAGAAAAAAAAAAAAAAAAAAAAAGGAAAGAAAAGAGAAAGTAAAAATTCAATAAGTGCAGAAAAAAATGCAAAATCTCATTTTGCTTAATTTCTTCCACGTTGGACTGATAGAGCTACGAAGGCCGACCATTGAAGACCAGACTGCCATGTCACAATTTTCTCACCAAAATTCACTAGACAGACTATATCGAAATTTCACATAAAGTTCAAGATCAATTAACCAAATTGAAAAATTAATGACAGCGCGTCAAGTCTAAGAAACGATTGGATAATTTTCTGGAATAAAATCACTGCATCATGCTTGATATAGGTCATTGCAATTTGTAAAGTATTTCCAAATTGGCGCATACACAAAGTGTATAAAGGAATCAGGAACCACCTAGAACTATATCGGATTTGCAGTTCCCATGAGGACTGGTTTGGTTCCCAATTCTAATTTATTGAAATTGGTGAATACTAATCCGATTCCCGATTTTAGGCACAGAACCCAATTTGAATTTACTGAAACCGGTGAGTACTAATCCAATTCTAATTTCAGGCGTGGAATCGCCCACTTGCCTACTCAGACCAGACTCGCATATTACAGTGAAAGTGAGCATCTTCCCTTTTATTTTTTCTGTCCTGCCTCTTGTCCGCAACATTCTACATTCACTCTGTCTGTCTCACTCTCTCCAACTAATCCCCCTTCCGCTTGGGATTTTCTCTCTTTTTTCCCGCATTTTCCCTCTCTTTCTGGCGTGCCAATCCTTGGATGGAACGAACTGAGGCATCTTAGTAAACGTCAATCTCGTTTGTCATCTTCCCCTGCGATTTTTTTTCCGATAGTCGACGAAAGCTTTCTCTTTTGCACCGTAGTTTCCCATGCACGTCCGAGCTGAGGCATCTTCAGCTTCCATGGCCGCGGGATTGAGGAGCAGTGATCGGCATTTCCTCCGAGCTGCATTTGGAGTGCGCGGTTTCGATCTTAACAGAGTTTCTAGAGCGGGTGTTGGCAATGTGGGGAGACTGATTGGTTGACGCGTTTTGAGTTTGGGGGGATTGGAGAGAAGGGCGAGTGGAGATGGCGAATCGGACTATTGCTTCTTACTATATGGTCTATTAATTGATGAATGTAATTCTATAGGAATTGAGTACCGGTTCCATGGACTCATCGAAGAACTGGACCTAAGTGGAGGTTCAGTGCCCAACTGGATTCATAGAATCAATGGGTGGTGTCCGGTTTCAATTTTATGAAACCAGCCTTTAGTGAACGGAGGAACCGTCCACCAGGACCCTACTCGCTCCTACTATGATAATGCGGAGCTAATTACAAGACCTGATTGAAATCAAAAATAAGTGCAACTTAAAAAATTTATTAGTCCCTTACACCGAGAATAAGTACATAACCCATAAATAACTGACCAAAGTCCCCCTGTTAGTAAACGAACAAGTCTTCATCCCCACTTTCTTCCTTTCTTTTTCCTTTGAAGACCGCTTTACTGGACAAACAGAGCAATATGGCTCCATAAGAGCAATGGGCAAAACAAATCTTCACCAGGAGGTCTCCCTAGGTAAGAGTGTCTGCACACTCGAAAATGTAGACATCCGTGTCAATGCTTGAGTTGCTAGATGTAAAGACAGTATCATGAGATTCAGTTGCCTCACAGATCTCTTGATTTTGCTGTATGTCTGGCAGATATTGGGTCTTCCTTATCCCCTCCAACTCCATTGCCACTTCTTTCATTGTAGGCCGATTCCTCCCATTCAACTCTAAGCACCTCTTTGCAAGGTTAGCAACGCATGCAATCTCTCCCATTTTACCTTCTTTCAACACATGAGCATCGACGATGTCAAACAAGCGATTCTCTTCCACCGAAATTATGAAATACATTGCGAGGCTTCTTCCCTCTTCTTCCCTCTGGGACGAGATTGGCTTTTGTCCTGTTAAGAGTTCAACAAGGACGACTCCGAAGCTATACACATCACTTTTGTCTGTAAATTGGCTTGATCGGAAATACTCAGGATCTAAGTAGCCGAAAGTCCCCTGCACTAATGTGGTTACATGAGTTTGATCGAGGGAAACAGACTTGGAAGTACCAAAATCTGCCACTTTTGCCCGATACTTCTCATCCAAGAGGATATTGGTGGACTTGATGTCTCGATGATAAATAGGAATAGAGGCCGCTGAATGCAAGTAGAATAAGGCTCCAGCAATTTCAGTTGCAATTCGTAGGCGTGTGTCCCACGATATAGGCACCTCTGCATTTGGGTCATGTAAATATTGGTATAGAGTCCCGTTTGGTATAAACTCATATACCAAAAGCGGAACTTCTGTTTCCAAGCAACACCCCAATAACTTAACAACATTTCTATGGTTGATTTGTGAGAGAATGAGGACTTCATTTATGAACGGTCCGATTTTTCTCTCATCTATTGCCATTGACTTTTTAACTGCAACTATTTTTCCATCTGTTAACATTCCTTTGTAAACAGTACCTTGTCCACCTTGCCCAACTATCCTCTTTTTATCGAAATTATCAGTGGCCTTCCCTAAATCCTCGGAGTTGAACAATTTGCTTTTCTCAACATTGCCTTCTGGTGTCGAAAGCTCTCTTTCCAACAAAAGACCACCATTGCGTTTGAAGTATTTCTCTTTGAGCTTGGTTTCTTTTCTCTTCTTGATGTATTTGTACAACCTCCATGAGAAAAGACACAAGAGTAGTGCCCAAGGCCTGCCGCGATAGCCGAGCCCACTGCATTGCCAAAACTCAAGGGGCAAAAGTGAGAAAAAAGTACCCCGCTTGTCAAGAATCTATAAAGGAACTTATCATCAAGAATTTAAATGAATCCGACTAAAAGGAAAACATTCAAGAGTGGAGTGATTAAGCTGAGTCTCCTTTCACGTCGATCTATCTTAACAAGCATGAAAGATATAATTTCTCCTTTTAAGTTCCACCAGGTAAAATTATTATACAAACATCTACAGTGTGCAACTGATATCCCTTGCAGATGAATTTAGCATTCATCTTAACTATGATTGTAACAATTCCAATTCAAATTAGATGAGAATAAGTAGAAATCGTGGATATATTTCAATGGATATGAAGCAACGACATTAGAAAAGTTCAAGTGTTTTCTTATCTCTCAAGTATTAGTGTGAAAAGAAAGTTCTTAGGTTGTTTTGATAGATACTACTAATTGAAGAAAGAGTAGTGCTCCTAGGCCTGCTCCAATTCCTGGTTTACCAAAGTGGTATGAGCATAACCGAAATCAAGCATCAAGGATTGCAACTCTGATTTGAAAAGAAGAAGATGCTAATCTGATACTGGAGAGAATTACCTTAGACAACTTTTGAATATTCACTAATTTGATTAAACAGAATGCTAATTTGGTTGGTGAAAAATTAGTCCCCTTATGAGAAAAATTTAGCACATAATAGAAAAGCCATATAATCAGTTGAGCAGCAAAATATATGCCCAAATCAAACTCAGGACATCTGATCCACTGAAAGCGGCCCATGCGCTATGCTTTTTCTAAGTTGCGGGTTTTTATCAGTTATAGACTCAATGTTTAAATGAAAGGATGCGATATTCGTGAATATTTGGAAGTACAAACGATGGATAGTCCTTGTTCATAGCTCATGACAGAATGTAGAAACTTGCTTACCTATGACAATGGCGGAGGCGGAGGAGGTCGGATTTATTTCGACTGCATCAACAAAAGAACGAAATACGACAAATTAATCAGTAGAGGTTCGTCTCATTAGTGGGTTGCATGTAAAGCTACTTCAGCCTCCGAAGAGCTACTTCTTTTATTAATGCAGTGTTTCGCTGTTAGGTTTCCAATGATTTGCGTGGTAAAACGTAACTGGTTTACCTTCGCATCCATCTTTTATATAGGGGTTACCAAAGAAGCCCGGCCTGCAAACACACTGCAAAAAGGGCATCGCCATGGGATATGCAGAATCGAAGCTGACTGAACTGCAGTTGTAGGATACGTCGAAGATGGAGCTGTAATTGTAAATCTCTAACGCAGCTTTTGAGGAATTTGCTATCCCCCATTCTAGGACAGCTGGGAAATGCCCGCTCGCCCTCAACTCATTGAAGTCCATAACCGAAGGCCCGAACTGCGACCTATCTGCCAAGAAGGCATAGTTGCATTCATTTTCTCCTGCTGTTTTATTGTATGGCTGGAAATCAACGGTGAAAGCCTGAAAAAACGAGGTAATCCTGATTGGACAGTATCCGTTACTGCCCGAACAAGTGGCGTTCCTAACAGTGCTGTTGTCTGCTCCGCAACTCATGTTAGTAGACTCTGCGTCATCCATCCGAGCGTGTATATTGCAACCAACGGCAGCAAATTCGTTTTGTGAAGCAGAGAAGACAAATGGGCTGCCTTTCAAGCTCACAGGTGTGGAGCTTCCATTGCTGCCGCAGCTCACATTTGACGAGTAGGTTAGTGGAAGACTGACCTTGATCATGCCGTTCCTTCCCTCAACAATATCAGGTGACAAAATCTCGAGCACCCTCAAGTTGGCCTTCTTCAGTATCGCGACAGTGCCATTCTGGCAGACGATCTCGTGCCACTTATCAAGGAACCACCCAGTTCCAATCCCGAAGGGAAAGGAAATGGCAACGTCACCACATATTTGTATTGAATCCACCGGAGGAGCCGCCAGCGAAGCTTGTTTATGAAGCAAAAATGATCCTAGAAGCAGAAGAATCGGAAACATCCTAGTTCCTGCTTCTTTATGTCAGGAAACAGTGGACCTATTCTGAGGAATTGATGGAAGGCGCGGTTGCTTGTACGCCTTCTTCCTTGATTGTAAAAGCTTTATAAGCAGAGGACACCAGTTTAAGCAGCTAAGTTTGACTTCTCCCCTCGTTGGGGACATAATTTTATTGCCATTTAGCCTCTCACGATAAAGAGTTAAGAGTATTATCAAATCATAATCGCCGATGAACCCACTTTCGATGACGTTCTCTCGTTCCTACTTCCTTTTTTTGTCCTTTTTGAGAACAACACGACTTTCCACGACAAGAAAATAATTTAATCTGGGAGCGTGAAAGCAAAACTCACTTCTATTATCGCAAAAGCTGTTTTTTTTTTTAGTGTCCTTTTATCCTAATCCCGCTTCTTACTGAAGCAAAAATCCGTTTTTATTGTTCTCGAGCGGCGTGCATCGTGGGAGCAGAATCTTCTCTTGCTCAGGCCATCTGTCAAAGCACGTGGGAATCTTTTTGGTCCCTCAAGTAACAGTAAATAATGTGCGTGAATGACGCGTCCAGCCGTCTCACTTCCATAATAAAAGCGATTCGGTGCCCATATGATTGAAATAAACAAGAAAATAAGAATAACACCCATGATTAGGCGCGAACTCTCTCAAGCCGATTCCTCCCATGACATAAAAATATGCTTAAGAATTTTGTAATAAGGAGTCACCGCTAGCCTATTGGAGCCTACTAGAAATCAAGCGAGACATAGAAATATGCATCACTCCCTACGCAATCAAAGAATCTAGGGCCGCGGACTTAATTATATTAATTAACCAATTAGTGCTCTTTCGATACCTAATCTTGCTCATTTAAAAAAAAAAAATTTCAAGTAGTTTAAATTAATTTTACATGCCACTAACATGAGAGATAATTATACAAGCGTGCAATTATTAAAATAATAATTATAATTACCAAGATCCTAATTGTGGTAAAATTGAACACATACAATTAAACATAATAAAATATGCAAATTAAACAAACGATATAATCAAAATACGAGCAAATAAAGGCATAATTACACTAAGAATGCAAGATATGGCAATTCCTAACCAAACCCTACTTTTTTAAATTTTTGAAATTTTTTAATTTTTTAAATGATAATTATTATTATTATTATTATTTATTAAAATATTATTTTAGTATGTATAAAAAATGACCCAGGTTGGATCCTCAGGTTTCGTCTGACTCGATTCATTGAAACCAGTGGCTCAGGTCCGGACCAGATCGGGTCAGACGGCCTGAGCCCAGACCTGATTGGGCCACACAACCCAAGTCGGAGGAAAACTAGTCGAGATGGGCCTAACGTGCAGGCCCAGTCTGGTCTCTCCTTTTTTAACAAATGAAGCTCGCAAGCCCACATCGCCCAAACCCAACTCAGGTCTACTTGGCCCGAATCACCCAAACCTTACCTAGTTGATTGCACCAGGCTCGGTTCTTTTGACCCGATTCGTGCCTCCTGTCTCCCCTGCTCTTTCGCGGCACCAAAGGAGGATGGTCGGGATGCCGTCGAGCGGCGACTCAGCGACGATGAGGACGTAGCGGGTGACGGCACGAACGCAGTGGCTAGGGTTAAGAGAGGGAGGGAGCAACGGTGACAACATTGCAAACCGTGCTATTACCTATCTGTAGGTGCGGCACGGGAAACGACTTCGTCAAGTAGTGAGCAGTGGTGGCGAGGAAGCAGCAACTTGGTGCAACGATGGCGTTGGGATCCCGTGGTGGCTCGAGGCTGGTACTACGACAGGGCTGACTCGACAGGGCAAGGACCTAGACACGGCGATAGTCATTGGGGATGGCAGAATGGCAGCAGTAGGCGACAGCGAGACAGCATTATCTTCCAAATTTGATAAAAAACAATCAGATTTCGGCTCACTCACCGTTGGAGATCTCCCTCTCTAGGGTTCGCTCACCGCCAGCCTCCCTCGATGTCTCTCGGGGAAGGTCTCCGAGTTTTCTCTTCCGTTCTCTCTCGGGTCCCCTCTGGTTTTTTCTCGGCTCCCTCGTTTTTGTTCTTATCTTCTCTGCTACTCCTGCTCTGCCTGCTCCTACTCTGTTGTGCTCGTCTTTTCTCTCCTTTCAGTTTGCGCGCGAACACAAGAGGAGAAAGGAGAAAGCTGGGGCACGAGCCGGGCTGAAGGGAAGAGGAGGCTGGGCCGCGTAGGGGGCAGGAAAGAGAGGCAGGCCAAGCTAAGGCCGGATTCGGCCCAACCCGACCCCCTAAGCGTTTTTCTCTCTCTCTCTCTTTTTTTTGTTTTTCTTTTTTCTTTTTTGTTGTTTTGTTGTTTTTGTTTTTGTTTAAAAATAGGTGTTAACAATCCTTAGTCAAAAGAAATGGCATTTCGATCATTTCACTAATATTGTGCGCTACTCATACACTATTCATGTACTTGAAAGCAATTAATACAAAGTTTAGCAATGATGGACCTAATTGGGCTACGAGAGCCCATAGCCCTCATGGGCCGCCCACTCAACTTGGGCGTGTGGCCCATGGGCCGCCCATTATGGGCATGGGCCTAATTGGGCTTAGCTCTGCGGGCTTGGGTCTATTGGACCGCCCAACGTGGGCTTGGGCCTACTCGGGTCCTCGCTCGTGGCCCGCTCCCAACTCTTCAAATTTTCGCGTCCCTTCAATGAGAAATTGAATTTTCACCCCAAAGTAGCCTTTCTAATGCTTTCATGGTTTCTCAATCCTCAAGATAATTTTGTCCAAAAATTGTTCGCTAATATAATCTCGTTCTAAAAATCAGGGTTGGAACAAGAGTGTCACATGAAGTGTGGCCGAGTATCTTGAGTAAAGCTAAGAAGTCCAATTGTGGGGAAAGGTAAGCATTCATCCAAGTGCCTCGTCAAAATATAGAGAAATTCACTTTTTTGCGTTATTCTCAACTTGTTAACGTTTAGAGATAAGGATACAAACAGTTCCTAAACTTTGATCCGATGTGTAATTTGATTCATAAACTTTTAAATTGTTTAATGTGATCCTTACATTTTAACTCAATGTACGATATAGTTCTCGAACTTTTAATTTATTAGATATAATCCATGAACTTTTGATATATATTTAATATAATCCATGAACTATATGAAAATGGTCAACGTAATCCCTTCATCAATTCAAGACCTAGGACTACATATATAGTTCAGGGACTGTAATAAACATGTATTAAAAGTTTATGGACTATATTGAACGAATTAAAATTTTATGGCACACATTACACGATGAGTTAAAGTTCAGATAGCACGTTGAACAAATTAAAAGTTCATTAACGAAATTACATATTAGGTTGAAGTTTAGGGATTATTTTTGTCATTTTTATTAATGTTTATATAAACACAAAGTGGAACTTCTCTTTCAAGCACAAAATTCTTCACTTTCCTAAATTGAACCCCAAAGATATCTCCTATATTTATTAAGAGGAAATTAGCCTTTCTTCCCCATGTGATTTAAATTTTGATAATAAAGAGTTCAATCACTCTTCAAGTTTGCTCCACTAAATCAAGATCTCCTAATTTAAAATGCATAAAACATTTCAGAATTTCGGCCAATTAATGGCTTATTCGAGTTTTCACTTTATTGGCTTAGTTTAATTAATCCAATTAAGCTCAAAAGCCCCTTGTAATTATATGGGCTTAATCAATATTCTCCTAATACTTAAAAGCAATTAACTAATATATTTGTTTTAGGGTCGAGTTGGCCCTAATTTTTCTGTGTAATAAATATTCAAATGGGTTATCAAAATTTAAGTATCAATACATTATGTTAAGATGCGTGACTTTAGTAGTGCATCTTTTAAAGGTGTTATACTTTGACTATAAATGATTAACACATTTGACAAAAATTGTTACAGATAATGTGACTATTTGAATAACGAAAACCTATAGGGTATGATGTTATTGCAGAGTTGTTACCAACGTTTATGGTTATACTATTGAAACTTCTACCATACAAAACTAGTCCTTATGAAAATAATAATAATAATAGTAATAATAATAATAATAATAATAATAATAATGTTGTTGCTGCTATTTTATACGCGATTTATTTTAATTGTTAGCGTAATTATAAATTTAACATATTAATGTTGAAAAAAGAAAGTGAGGAGGCAACAGAAAGTACTTGATTTTAAGAGAGAAAAAAAAAGGTGGGATTTTTAACGCCTAGGATTTTTCACAGTGAATTCTGCTCTGAAAAGTGCTGTGCAGTAGCTCAAGCTCTCTCCCCCGCCGCGCCCGTCCCCGTACCTCCGGTGCGAAGCCATAGCACAGAGAGAGAAGACAGAGAGAGACACCGTCGGCGTGGCCTGAGGATGAGACGGGAGTTGCTGTCACGAAGCTTGGTCGGAACGACAGCCTCTCCGACCCGCCACTAGCGTACGTCTCCGCTCTCGAGCTCTCTCGATCCCTTCTTCTACTTTCCCAAGATCGTTGAAAAACTGCAGTTTCTCTGGAGATTTCCTGGAAAACAGAGGAAAAATTCGATCTTGAAGGTGATTTCCGGGTTTCCCTCTATTCTTTTGGGCAAGAAATCGTTGCAACGTAGGGTTTTTGTTCTCAAGAATGTGTCGAGAATCCTAAAGATTCCGTCCCTGAGTGCAAGATCGTAGATTTATGCGACCCTTGATCGTGCCCTCGGCTTGGATTGTATGTAAGGCTTATGTTCTATAGAATTATTAGCATTTAGTGCTGTGGGATAGGAAATAAGGTCTCTCAATGAATAGCAATAGTGGGATTAAAAATACTGCGTTTGGGAATTCTGGGGTTGTCCACCACCAGCCGGCCCATCTCCGTCCACAGTCGCAGCCTCAAACGCATGGCGGGTCTCATTTTACTGGCCACTTCAAGTTGTCCGAGCCCCAGGCTCATGTACTTGGTCAGGGGCATGCACAAGCGCAAGCCCCTCACGGTAAATTCCAATCTCAGTTTCATAATCACAATGCTGGTAATGCTGGTGTTGGCAATGTCAATGCATCTTCGCCGCCTGTGGCTACGCCTGGTACTGGAAGTGGGAAGCGTGCTGGCCAGAAGCCGCCTTCTCGGCCCCCAGGGTCATCTAATGTCGCCGCTGCTTCGCCGTTGAAAACGATGGAGTTAACTCCAGCCGGTCCTAGGAAGAAGAGGAAGCTTCCTGAGAACCAACTGCCTGATAAGGTGGCTGCACCGTTGCCTGAATCTGCTATCTACTCTAAGTTGCTTGAGTATGAGGCAAGAGTGGACGCCCTTTTGTCAAGGAAAAGATTGAGATTCAAGAGGCACTTAGGAACCCTTCTCGCTTCCAGAAAACGCTTAGGATATATGTTTTCAACACATTTTCGAATCAAACTTCAATGACTTCAGAGAAGACAGATGTAGAGCCACCATCATGGTCACTTAAGATTATTGGAAGGATATTAGAAGATGGTAAAGATCCTGTTGTGAGCGGAACAATTCAGAAGGCAGGTCTGTTGCGCCCCAAATTTTCATCTTTCTTCAAGAAAATTACCATTTACTTGGACAAAACTCTCTATCCAGATAACCATGTAATCTTATGGGATAGTGAGAGGTCTCCTTCTCTGCCCGAGGGATTTGAGGTCAAAAGAAATGGGGACAAGGAATTCACTGTGCAAATAAGATTAGACATGAACTACGTGCCCGAAAAGTTCAAGCTTTCACCAGCTTTATCAGATGTTGTTGGTCTTGAGGTATCTACACGGCCCAGAGTTTTGGAAGCAATTTGGCACTATGTTAAGACCAGGAACCTGCAGAGCTCAGGTGATCCATCCTTCTTCACGTGTGATCCGCCACTCCAAAAAGTATTTGGAGATGAGAAGATGAAGTTCGTCATGGTTCCGCAGAAGTTGTCACAGCACTTGACTCCTCCACAACCCATTCACTTGGAGCACAGGATCAAGCTTTCTGGTAGTTCTCCTGCCGGAACTACTTGTTGTGATGTGTTGATGGATTTGCCTATCCCATTGGAAAAGGAGATGTCTGCCTTTATGGCAAATATCGAGAAGCATCAAGAGATTGATTCTTGTGACAAGAAGATCATTTCCACAATTAAAGAGATCCATAGGCATCGGCAGAGACGCTCATTCTTTCTTGGGTTCAGTCAGTCACCAGCAGAATTCGTCAATGCGTTGATTGCTTCTCAAAGTAGAGACTTGAAGCTTGCGGCGGGAGATGCGAGCCATATTGTGGACAAAGAACATCATCCTGACTTCTATAACCAATCTTGGTGAGTTTGTTTACTTTTCTTGTCCATTGTTTATGTATACATCCCATGGAGTCGATATGGAGTACAGTGAAATACAGACAGATGGATAGAAGTACTTTATAGTGCATTTTGAACGAGAAGCTAATTTTTTCTCTAGAAAATGAAGCTGGATATATCGTGGTATTTTGCATGAATGCCATGTTCAATCAAGCAACACCTGCTTTCTGAGCTTCTTGTAGCCTAAATAATAAATTGCTCAGTAATAACATCACATGATCGAAGCCATGGAGTGAGTATCATAAAAATTGTAAACTTTGCTGTGAAATCTGATCAATGGACCAACTTGTCTGATGGCTTGTCTCAGATTTTTGTCGGATCTTTTCTCCTCTAGATGGTGATTGTTCTGATTCATTATGCCTAATGAGCTTTGTAATCATGTTGAATTTATGAGAAAATATCGGGCAAATCCAATCAATATTAGGGATATTCCTTACATGTCAGTGATGCATTACTGTAGCTCATTATCACACTCCTGACTTCTTTGAGACCCTGTCAATGTTGATTGTTTGCCATATCTGTCATCCTGTAAGGAGTTCAAAAGCATTAATTGTCAGATAATTAGAATGAGAACTTTTTTTTTCTTTTTTTGATAACGCTGTGAATTGGATTCTGGTTTTAATGCGTTTTGCAATTTGCTGTATGTCTCATATCGTACTTTTTAGCTAGTCATTCCTGTCTCAATCTTCTCTTCTGTGATGTGATTCTAACTGTTCTGTTCATGTTTTAGACAATGTATTGCCAAAGAGACTTTCTTGTTTTGTTAGAATTATGCCTTGATCACTTTCCGGTTGTAATTACAGGGCCGAGGATGCTGTCATTCGTTATTTGAACCGCAAGTGTGCTGTAACTGATACTCCTGGAAGCAGCTGAACCAAATAGGATTTTATTGTCTTGATATATCAATGAAGAAGCTGCAGACGTGGAGATTTTATTGTCTTGATACGTCAATGAAGAAGCTGCAGACATGGGGAGAGAGAGAGAGAGAGAGAGAGAGAGAGAGAGAGAGAGGGATGATTCTATATATTGGAGAAGGCATTGTCTTGTGTTTTTGCTTGATGATTCTATTATATATTGGATAAGGCATTGCCTTGTGTTTTTGCTTTGCTGTTGCACCGTGATTTATGGATTTCCCGGATTAGGATTTAGACAAACAGTGATTTTGTCCGGAGCATCTTGTAATGAAATCTTTGTTCTTAGGAGAAAGGGGAGTTCCTTCGCCTGCAGTGCAAATAGCACTTTTAAACAGGATTGCAAACTTCATAAATGAATTGAATTACGTGAGTTAGTCCTGCTAATCTCTCTCTCTCTCTCTCTCCCTCTCTTAATGTTTCTGCTTATTAAGCAAGCACGTTCCTCAACGTTGACCCTGTTCGAACTTATGGTATGCGATTGTCTGCAAACTGTTGTTGGGGAAGTTCAGATCAAATTTTCCCAGTGCTTTGCCTGCAATGAGGCTCTTAAGTCCTAATTTTGCCCATGGTTTTAGACCTTGCAATGAAGCTTTCTTTTTCTCCTTAGTTTCTTTATCTTTTTGAGTTTTCCATAGCTGTCATGCCACGTGCGAATGCGGCGCACTTCTCCAACCGTAGTTCTTGGGCTTGTGATGAAGTTTAAGTAGCTGACCACAGGGCCAAGATCTGCTCTCTGTTCCTCTGCACTCTTCTAAAAACTATTGACCTTGTTAGGGAAATGCTGAGGAAATCACCAGTGAAGTTGACTGCACCCATGTTGTATCCTGGGTTGAACTGAACTATTCACCTAACCTTTTGGGTCTCTCTGCAATTCAGTTTCTCTACAAGATACAGAAATTTAGGTCCCATATAGTTAGGTTGATGAGGGCATTACTGTACTAATCCTCTTCTTCCGTACCGAATGTTCCAATCCACCACAGACCATTCTCTTCAGGCTTCGGTGACCAAGTGTTGCATTCATTTGAAAGTTGATGAGAGGGATCTCTCAGTAGACCGTCCAGTGCAATGCGGTTGGCCTACCCATCTTGTGCGGACGAATCACCGGGCAACAAAGCATTTGGTAGTAGTTGGAAGGAACTTAAAGAAGAAGCCACCAACAAATTTGTCCTCTTTCTATGATTGCAACAAATTTCATAAGAGCTATGATTGATATTAGTACGACCCATCTGCACAAAAAGTAAGAAGAAAACAATTATTGTCATTGTCCATGTTTAATGATGAGACGTCTTCAATAAAGAAAAATATTAATATCATAACAAACTTAAAACTAATATACTTGTGATAATTTACACTCCATTAGGTTTTTGTTAAATTGGATTAATATCGCAAAAAATCAAAACCAATACACATATGAAAAACACAAAATAAAATCCTAAATTTGTACATTCATTGACTGTCACATATTATTCAACTCAATAATTTAAGCTGTAAAATTTAACGAAAATTAACGAAAGGTAAATTTGCTATAGATATACTAGTTTGGAGTTTTACTAGGGTTAAAAAATTAGTTTAAAGTATCTTTACCAAAAAAAAAAATTAGTTTAAAGTAAATTTATCACAATATACCAATTTAAAGTTTTTCATGGTATTAACCCTCCTAAAAAGAATTAAGGAAAAAAACATATTAGATGAACCTAGAATATGACCAAAGGGAGCAGAATTTACAAAAGAAAAAAAAAGGACTTTCGTGGATTGATTTTTGTGGTAGATGCATGCATCAAAGAAATATGGACATAGTAGATGATTTCTATGTGATATAAGTCGAAATAGAATCATTCATTTATATCGAAAAATATGGTCAAATAATTTGTGATACCTAATGCAAGTCAATCATCTATCGACGGGTAACTGGAGATAATTTAATCTTGAATTGTAGATAATCCTAGTAAAGTAAATTAATATCTTATCGAACAAGTAATCCCGAAAAGTAAATAACATTATGTAAGAAAATGAAAACAGCCACACCGCTCTTAAAAGAAATCGAAAGTCTCAAGTTGGGCTCCTTGAATGTTGGAACACTGGGCCAAGCCCATCCACAGAGATTGGCCTCTATGGTAGGGAAAGAATTGATCTAATTTAGCTATGGTCAAGGCATGTGCTCCTTTTTATGCGGCCAAATGGTCAAGGTCTGTGTTTAAACTTGGTATCCTAAGTTCATGCACCCCATTGGAAAATTTTCCAATATGATATGGATGCGGTTATTAATATGTAATTGATGTGTACTGTGGGCTCAACTCGTAGCTATGTTTCTATTTGCACCGTGATTGAACTTAATCGCTTTATAATTACATACCATGTAATCCTCCTAATTAGGGTCAAGCCAAGCCACCATAAACACTTTATCTTTATTTTTTCTTGAACTCTAAAGATCAACATAGTATCATAACAGAAAAACACATCGAATTCTTCAACATCCCTACCCTAAATCCGTGCTCTCTTTGCTCCTATCTCTTTCTCAATAATGTCTGATGCATCTCCAATTTTTTCTTCTCTACAATCTCGTTACCCACGTCTTCTATCTCTGTTAATCCCAATTTTAAGTCACCTCTTCTCGACGTTGCGCCCATTTACACCTCTTGTACACCCTTAGCTGTTGCTCCGATTCCTACTGCTCCAACTTCAACCATGCACTTAGCCTCACCGCCCCTTGTTTTTCCCAACACCACAAGTCTTGTTTCCATAAAGGTTAACGTAGACGATAATCTTTAGTGGAAATGTCAGTTTGAGCTTATTCTAATCTGCCAATATTTGCTAGGTCATGTGGATGGGTCCTTATTCGTGTCCATTGAAGCTTGTCAGTAATCACAATCGCATTATGGTAGTCAATCCCTCTTATTTCACGTTGGTCAAAGACGAATTAATGCCTCCTCAATTTTATCAATTCGGCCTCATAGTCGAGATATTTGACCTTCGAATATCTCGAGAGAAATTTTACAAATTGTTGTGCGGCCAAGGAAATTGTGCTAATACTTGGCTTTCAGAATGCTGAGAAGTAATCAAACCAGTCCATGTATAATTATCTTCAACATCTCAAGATAATTGCAAACTCTCTCACCTGAATAAACTAATCCGCCTTAAACAAGAATTTGGTAATTCAAGTCTTCAATGGGCTCCGTCCTTAGTATGGTCCTTTTGTCACCATGGTTCTTTATAATCCTACGATTGTTTCCTTTGGTGTATAGCACTCTTGACTACTCATCAAAGAAGAATGATTTCTCCCAAAATTCAATGTCTCATCTTCATTCAATATTCATCATGCTTTGGTTGGCAAACCACTTAACTCTCTCCTCGTTTTTTAGGGCCATGGGATAAACATAATTCTAGGGGCCGAAAATTTCGTTGGAGACATGATGGATGGTTCTCGTGTGATCAACTGAGCTTGTATTCTTCCTATGAATGGTTTTAGTTTGCAATCATCATCACCCCCTATATAGGTCACTCCTCTACCTCCTTTGGTCGGCCACCATGATCCCTATGTTCCCCGTGCACCTAGGGAACCATTCTTGGCTCTAGGCCCTTATCTATCAAATTTGTAATAAGGTCAGGTACATGAGTACACCACACTATAATATCCATAGTGGTTTAGCCATACCTTCACCATAAGCTTAGTACATTACTTACTTAAGTGTCATAACTTCATTTTCAATTACTCGATTGCAATATCAATGAAAAATTGTTCATTTGAGCACCTAATCCAACGATTCATCTTACATCATTCTTTAATTAAAGTTTATAATCCGGCATGACTTGAGAAAAAAAAATCAAATCCAAAGTGGAAAATGGACAAGATGACATGGCAATGGAGACTAAAATGATGACACTTCATTGAAGGCATGAGGGAGCATCGGTCCTCTCTCTCTTATTGAGGATTATGGGCTGCCTTCAGACCTGCCTTCCTCGAGGAAGTTGCTCAACGAGAAGCTCTACATGAGGGTGAACTTGTAGAGGTTTAATCCAATGAGCGATATCGAGAGGCCTTCCGAGAGTGTCGTTGAGCTGTGGTTGCTCAGATTGGATAGAAAGAGCCTCTGGAATGAGCTCTTCTTTATCACCTTCTTCTACTTCTTGGGCTAGCACCTTTTAGCTTATCTATGATTTTGCAGTAGCCAAGAACTTATTCAGTTGTAAGTGGAATTTCAGATCAAGGAAATGTCCAGTAACACTATTGAACTCTTCAAAACTTGCGAGCACCTATTCACTTATCTGTGATTTTGCAGCAGCTAAAAATCTACTCAGTTGTAAAGGTCAAGGAAAAGTTTGGCAGCACCATCTAACTCTTCAAAACTTGCCTTGTTGCATAGGGATCTAAGCACTAGCTTGATTGGACTACGACAAGACTAAACCACGACAAGAACTTTAGTCTGGTGGTTAAACCCACTATAATTGGGATCATTCTCTTTATTGCGATTTCTTGTAAATTTGATGTTAAAAATATCTTTTTACGAGGTATCCTTATTGAGAAAGTTCACATACGCCAACCCTCTCATCTTTAGTTTCCAAATCACACATTCCATTTACAAAAGTCATTTATGACTTCAAATGGGCTCCATGTGCATTTTAGAGAAATGCTTATGAGAGTAATGATTTATTTTGAATCACAAAAAAAATAAATAATAAATAATTAGAAATTATTATGAGTATATTTTTTAAGAATTTGAAATTCATAATATACTGTTAATATAATAATAAACCAAAAACTGTTATACTAATAAAATTCTGTCCTTTATTGTCATTAGGAATTTTGTGTAGTTTTCTGAATTTCAATGAATGTACCTATGAAAAGAAAATAACGATCGTGTAAAACTTAAAGCCAAAATTCAAGGTCCAAAGCCGATTTTGCAGTGAGATTATACGATGATGCTCTTACATAGTTTTTTCCGAAAGGGGCATTGCGAAGGAAAAATCAAACAGTTTCAAGCCATTCTCTCTCCATCGTATCCATCGCCGTACTCTCTCTCTCTCTTCAAATCTTGATTCTGCATATTCGCGAGCATCATCGTCCTTCTCGAGCAGAAGCAGCACGAACCCCCATCCATGGGACCGCCAGTCCCCCGCCCTCCTCCCCTTCTCCCCGAAGAGCCCTGACCTCGCCGAAGAGCTTCTTCCCTTCTCGGACAAGACAATGTCGCTCTCCTTGATGCCGCCCCAGCGGCGGGGCGCCGCCGCGTCCCGCCTCCTCTCCCTCTACTCGGCCAAGAACGCCTCCCCTTGCAGACCCACCAGTTTCTTTCCGCCGTACGCCTCCCAGCGGCCCCCAACCTTCTCGGCGCCGCAGACCCACATCGTCGTCTTGCCCAAGAATTGGCCCAATTCGCGCCACGCTTCGGCTTCCCTCAGGGGCTGCGGTTACCGGGTCAGGGCGTACCCGTCCGACGGCGCGGTGCGCGGGGAAGGGGTGAGTCATTTCGACTTCGATTCGTTTCTTTCGATCGCCGAGTTGGTCTGCCTCGTCTCGTCGGCCGTCGTGTCGGTCGTCTTCGCCGTGAAGAGGGCGGCTTTCGGAGCGGCCGGGGATAGGGTTTTGGGGTGGCTGGTGGTGGCGTTGGTGGGCGGCGTGGCGAGCGGCGCGTGGGTTAGGCGGCGGCAGTGGAGGAGGGTGTTTGAGCAGCCGGGGAAAGCGGCCGGTGCGAATGTGAACTTGGTGGAGAGGGTTGAGAAGCTGGAGGAGGACTTGAGGAGCTCCGCGACTATGATCCGGGTCCTGTCGAGACAGCTTGAGAAGCTCGGGATCAGGTTTCGGGTTACTCGGAAAACTTTGAAAGAGCCAATCGCTGAGGTAATATGTGTTCCTAATTATGGTTGTCGTCAGTTCAATCTTGGATTGTCAAATGTTAGGCTGTAGAACTATACTGAATGAATCCACTACTTTTCTCTATTTACGCCAGTAAAACTGAAAATTGGAGGCGAGTCATGAACAGGACTAGATTAGGGTGGGTGTTGGGTATTGTGGTGAAACATAGATTCATCTTGTGGCTCAATCGAAATGGTCAGCGGCGATACAAATATCAGCCATGTTAAGTTATGAGGATCCTCATCATTTGCGAAACGGTCAGAGAAGTGAATTGGGAATATCCATTTCAAAAGAGGCATTTTATAGATAAGGTCAGGGAAAAACAAAAGCAATGAGCAAAAACGGTAAACTTGTAAGGCTTGACCTGGCTTGTCATTTGTATGCACATGTCCTAATAACACCCACTTCTTGGTAATACTTCATTCTTGAAATTGCGGTCCATGAATCATGTGTTTTGAATCAGATATTGAGGTTATCTCTTCCAATTTCTTTTTTTTTCCTATGTCGTCTCCTCAATCCTCACACTCCTTTTCTGGGTTCTGTTTTGCTTTGTGCATTAGATGCTTATCCTTTTGTTGATATTTATTCTTGCTATAGCAGAATTTCATGTCACAGTCTAAAGATGAACAAATGGAATCCAGTAGGCACTTCTAGTCACTTGTTGCCTCTTAGAGTTGTTCTTGACCATGGAGAAAAAATATATTTGAATAAGATGGTGATAGCATAATCCACTGTCTGATGGCTAACTTCTCCATCTTGTTAGAGCATGCTCCAAGTAACAACTAGAGTGAAAGAACTTAAACCTTCTTTCCACTGGATAAATTCACCTACATCAGCACAATCATATTCTGCATTTTCCTAAGGCAAGTAATGTTAAAAACTGTCATGCTTACTCTAACTTATGGTTCAATGTAAAATACATGCAAACCTTACCTCATCACATGAACAGAGTGAAACATGGGGATAATGGGTAAGACACATACAAGGTTTCCTCTGCATTGTCTATGAATTCCTGACCTGTAGATTCTAATGCTGCTTCCATGCTCACTTTTGTTGGGCATTGGTGGGTTACTCGTTTGAACAGAAGTAGAATATCCTGGATAGAGTTCCCAACCATTTCTTCATTGCTTTATCCACAACACAACTTTCGCAACTTTTATGAACCCATTAGGTCGATGTTAGGAAAGACAGAGAACATCTGTTCTTTCATTAGCAATATCATTTTCTTTTTCCCCAAGATAACCATGAGGAATGGAGGATACAGGATTTGTTGAGAATGGTGTCATATCTAGGGATTTTACTCCGACCTTCCTTAATACGAGGATATCGTCTTCCCGTCTTATGGTTTTAATATTCATTGATGGTATCTGGTGTGAATGGATAGAATGGAGTAGGATTAGGACGATCCCTCCACTCTCCATCCTCAATTGGACACCAAAGGCTTCTTCAAATCCACCCATACTTTCGACCAAAAAAAAAAAAAAAAAAATCCACCATACTTAATAGTTTTCAACTTGTGGTGTCATGGGACATGATGGTGTATTTGTGGAAGAGCAGACTTCTTCCATTGGTAATGTTATACATGATATGTTCATAGTATCATCATGAGGTGTATACCTGGACTGTTCTAGCTTCCTGTTTGGGTTTCTCTCAGCCAACAACCTTGCTGAGGTAGCCTAATGTAGGGAATTCTAGGGGAGTTGGAGACTTGGAAATTATTTTAAATCTATGCTCTCTCTCTCTCTCTCTCGGGCCGACAGGTTGCACACACAAACTCATGTGAAAAAACTTTCTGATGCCCCTGGCTGTGTGGTTTCAACCTTTGTGAGTGCAATTTCGGTTGGAGGCTTCTTGTAGAAGGTTCATTTTCCTCCCAATTTCTGTGTGTGTGTGTGTGTGTGTGTGTGGAAGTAATGTTGGGAGGAGTGAATGAAAGAGGAGCTGTGGAGGACATCAGCCTGTAGGTGTTGATCACTTCAGTTTCCTTAAATGGGGAATGGCATTGCCTCAGTTGTTTGCTGCTAGTTGTACTTTTCTCTCTTCTGGTTTCAATCTACTTGTTCTCATCTTAGATTTTCTTAGGCTCCGTTTGTTTCGCGGAAAATAATTTCCAGGAAAACGTTTTCCGGATTTTCCGGTGTTCGTTTCATGGAAAATGAATTTCTTGGAGAAAATATTTTCCATCCAAGGAAAAAAGTCTTCTAAAGTAAGGAAAGATGTTTTCCACTTTTGAAAAGTGGAAAACATTTTTTTCACTTGATCCCTTTTACTTCACATCTCTACAAATCTTCACTCTCTCCTCATTTCTTCTTCCTTTTTTTTTCATTCGAATTATTTTTTAGTTTTCTTTTTCTTTTTTTAGTTTGAATTATTTTTAATTTCCTTTTTCTTTTCTTTTCTTTTATTTTTTTTATTTTTTATTTTCTTCTTTTTCTTTTATTTGTTTCCTATCTTCTTCTTTCTTGGCTAGTTGTCGAACCAGGTGAACCTCAAACTCATTGATCTTGAACTCGCGCTCATCGATCTAGTGAGCCTCGAGCTTGGCACTCGCGCTGGTCAATTTGGTGAGCAGAAAATATTTTCTTTACCGAACACGGGAAAATATTTTCCGAAACACTTTCAGGTTTTAGCCGAACACCATAAAATATTGTCATTTGCTGGAAAATGACTTCTGGGAAAATATTTTCCGGATATGGCCCATTTTCCGCGAAACGAACGGACCCTTAGTCTTATCCTTTTCTTTCTGTATTTTGTTTTCACACTGCAGCTTATTCTTGTCTTTTTTTCCTTCTTTCTGGAATCCCTGTGAAGATGAAATTTTAGTTTTTTTACCATTAATTCCTTTGGTAGGAAATAGAGCTGATGGCATATTGGCCCACTATTGGGATAAGGCCTGGTTAGCATTGATGTTATTCCCTCCTTGAGACAGACTGACAATGCCTTCTTGGTGACAAGTTCCTACAACTTAACTCTTGCCTAAGTTGCAGAGGAGAAAGAGGAGAAATAATTATCGTTTTTCCTTTTATACATGAAGATAATCAATAATGCTCAGTCTTAAAGTGGGGTCCCCAATCCTGCTACGACCTCATATATCATAGTCAAATGAGATGTTCTATGTTCTACATAGTTGTCAATGGTAATCAGTGACACTTGGTCAAATCTGAGCTAAAACCTCTTTATGTATGTTTTGCTGTAGTTTTCAAATCAAGGACAACTCAGATGCCTTGAGCATAGCAATTGATCCTCTATTCCTAGATCTCCAATTGAAATAAATTAAAAATTTCGTGCTAATACAAGAAAAGATATGTGAAAAGCTTTTCCTTGCGATGTCCTTGTCGAATTGAGCTTGACTTCCCACCTTGATACTCCTCTGTCATTGAGCATGTGACATTCTATGAGGCAAAGCATCAGCTTGAATAAGGGCATTCAAAAGCTGGATAATCTCTGATCTTAGGTATCAGATCTCAAAGAACACATCTTTATGATACTGACGACTTCCATTTCTTCAATCTATCCTTCATATGAAGCCTATTGTAGACTTCAAAAAAGAGCCTTTGTAAACAGATCGTCAAACTGATCGTCAGACTTTACAAAGTCTGTTGCAATATCTCTCCAAATTTACTGCTCCCTTATAAGGTGACATTCAACTTCGATTTGTTTTCTCTCATAAAACCCTGGATTAGAGGCTATATGTAGTGCAGCCTAACTGTCACAAATTTATTGGAGGAGTGTTGATCAGTGTTTAGTTTATAAGAATTATGGATCTGGATTAGGGTTCAGGTTGGTGTGTTGATGGTTTATGATTAGGCTTTTAGATTAGGTTTTCAGATTCTTGTGGTTCTGCCACCATGACAATGTTAAAGAACATAATTTTTAGACTGAAAGAGTGTAGATACATATTAAGTTCTAAGCTGCTGAAATAGAGAAGCAACCTGAAGCTGCTGTATGTCTAAGGAATTGATATTAGTAACATTTATAACATTCGACAATAGTTGTTGAATTTGCATTCACTCTACCTTTCTAGAAGGCATCAAATTCCACCCATTGCCGTGAGGATGCTCAGAAACTGTAGTCTCTAGATTTAAATCAGAGGCAAGTACAACACTCCTTGAATATGTAATCAAGAGTGGCTTATGAGGCTGCCAATTATCTGACCAAAAGAATGTGTTAAAATGTCTTATCTAATGGTTCACGTGAAACTGATGAACCTCTTGTGTTGAAAATTTTTCTCCAGCGTGCATACATTTACCAGGGAGGCTAAAAGACATCTTATTATTTATGGATTTATTATTTGACTAGTGTAACTAGGGAAATAATTCACACTTTGGATCCAAGCGTGTTACCTGTTGATCTAGTGAAATGTTAATGCAGAATGGATAATAGGTTTTCCTTCGATTGCTACAGGAAAAATTAATGTAGAGCGTAGTAGTATCGGACCAAGAGTGCAAATTAATGAGAGAGAGATGGCATGAGAGCATAAAGATGATATTACTGAAGGCAGGATGCTAACTTAAATGCACCAAAGTCATCAATTATTAGTATCCCTCAACTCCAAGGGATCAACTATCCTTTAACTAACAGAAATAATTTTCCTTTACTCCTGCCCATTCAACTATCCTTTTCCGCCTCTGGTTCCTTCCCATTATTGATGTCAATATCCCCTGCTTGGACTTAAGTGATGAGCTTGAACTTGGTCCTATTGCTCCACATAATGCCCGTGACTAGTAAGTCTTCTTGTACTGCATCATCAAGCTTGTAACTGTGAATGCGGTTTCAGGCAGCGGGGGCCTCGACCCCAGACTTTGTGACTAGTTGGCACCACATTTGGGATAGCGAGCATTATAGATTCCCACTTATTTACTTCTGCAGAAAGAGGCTAAGAAAATCATCCTGTAATTGATGAAAGCAGCATATAGAAAATTGGACAGTAACCATTTGGCAGCGATCATCCGTTTGTTGTTCCATAGAATTTCAAATTATACAGATAATGTGGATCTAGAATGCTAAATAATTGAGTCAAGCAACATTGGTGGGAGCTTGACAGGCCTGATTATGTTTAAGAAGATGCATGCATCATAGTGGAATGAAGGGAATTTATACTTGATTTCATGGTAGGCAACTTAATGAATCAATTTGGCAAAATTATATGAGGGCATGGTGTACTGGCTCATGTAAATTAGGGCGTGCACATTTGAAAGAGTGACTATTTTGGGAGTTTCATCTGTAATGTAAATACTGTAACCATTTTTTCCAGCTCTCATGGGTCTGAACTTGTCAAAGTCAGTCCTTGCTCTGGTTGGAGGTGTCTAGGAAACCCTGCTTTTGGGCCAATACCTATGTGTCCTCATGCAAATTTTGGAATTATATGGTCTGTCAATAGAGATCCATGAGATCACTTCCAATAAATACGTGGAATAGTGGATCAACTATGATCAATTAAGCAAATGAGGCTGTCAATTTTACGAACACATGCTGTCATGTTTTTATTTTTTATTGCTCTTATATGACCAAGAGATTAGAAGAAGATTATATGTATCATTTTCTCACTTGGAAACATGTGTATGGTTGTATTGTTTCTTGCGGAACTGATTTGGAGCACATCTATGCATAATTCTCCATCATTGATCCTGCTTTGATTTGAAGGCCAGGAAACATTCTCGCCATGCAAATGCGGTGTGCAGAAAATAGAGAAATGCACCAGCATCATATGGAGTCACTCTAATATAAGATAATTACTGAGTAAAACTTCTTGAGGATTTCTATTTTACTAATAAATGACTAGATAGGAAAATAAAAAATGCCCAAAATAGAATGATCTGATTTATGGGTGAATTGGGCATTTTTAATCCATCAAATGGTCTAGGAATTGATTGAAAAAAAAGGAGGCTTGGGCATAGAGGGAACCCATGGTAGACCACCTGGTGCCACTGACTCTATAGTGGAAATGCCTACAAGAGAGAAAAGGGATGAGATGGAGTGATTAAAGTCGAACAATTTACTAAAATCACTTTCCAGTTGATATAAGTTGTTGCATCTCCCTTAGGAAGTAACTTTGCTTCCAAAATCATTAGAAAAGGTCGCATCTGCTCTAATGATGTGTTTTTATGTCTTAAGACTGCAGCTCTGGCTCAAAAGAATTCAGAGGCTACTCGTGCATTGGCAATGCAAGAAGACATCCTTGAAAAGGAGCTTGGTGAAATTCAGAAGGTTTTGCTGGCAATGCAGGTTTTTAATGACTTTCCAGACCTCTTGACTCATTGTGAATGATTAAACTTTTCATCTCAGTACGACTTGATAGCCGTGGAATCGTGCATCTAGAAAATGGCATGCTCTCTCCTGAGTTTACTGCTGATATTCTTCTTTGACTTCTGGCAGGATCAGCAGCAGAAACAACTTGAGCTGATTCTTGCAATTGGAAAGACCGGAAAACTATGGGAAAGCCGACGGGGACCTAATCCAGAACACACAAATGAATCCACGAGTTTGGCCGAGGAAGGTTTGAAGCAGTTAGAAATGAACCAAACTAAAGCCCCTATGATGAGCCAGGGAACTGAATCGTGAAAATTGGAGAATTACGGAAGCAGCCAACGTAGGATGTTATGGTCCTCTTGCGACTTAGCTATCATGGCCACACACCGCGAATTCAGGTCTACGAGGAAGGAACCGAAAAAGAGCTGGTTCTTTTCAAATGTGCATTTCTGGGTAAATTCCTGCATCATCATTCTTACAATTAGATGAAAGATCAGATTCGTGTTGAAAGTTGCTTGTTCTTGTGAGGTTGTAACTCATCGTGACGCGATTTTCATCGGATGCGGATCTGTAGAACTCTATGGTTGTACAAGAATAAGGGGCTTAATGAATTATTTCCCTTCTTAGGTTTGTTAAGTGTCTCAGCGTACCCTGTTTTCAAGTTGTTTTTTTTTGAGAAGTTGCCTTCCCAAAATATCCTCCAGGACTTAATAAAGAAAATCCTGGTGCAATCAAATTGACCGAAGATGCTCCAAGTTAGTTCGAATGATTGGAATGATTGACCCTATGGGAAGCTTCATTTGCGTTGTGGAAAATTAGTAAATTAGAAAAGATTTTTCAATTTTGATCATCTACTGTTTCGAAAACTGAGTCAACAGAAAATATCTTTATAATCAACCCTAATCTATATCAAAACATTTTTGTTGTTAATAAATATATATATATATATATATATATATATACATATATATATATATATATATGTATGTATGTATTTCGTTTGTCTAGCTTTTAAAGCGATGTGAATGATTATTTTAAGAATTCAATATATCATGTTTCGCAAAATGACGGAACTAAAAATGAAATTTGGAGATAGCAAATCTTCCCCATAGAAAGAGATGGAGAAAAAGACAGACAAGCCCCTGCAGGTATGTTGGAGCTATTAAATTAACTTGTCGTTTTGGACAAAATGAGCTGAAACGGGAAAAGACATTAGAAAAGTTGTAAACTTAGTTCGTTGGTATAAATTCAATCATAAATTATTTTATTGAACTAATTTAGTTCTAAATTTTTTCACATTATTAATAGTTCATTCAGTCGACTTAGGCCGGAAATTTTTTATATTTATTTTTTCTTCTCCTTGTTCTTTCCCTTTCCTTTTGCCATTGGCTAGTCATTGGCCATCACCAGCTTGCGACTAGTCAGAGGCCATAGCCAATGAGGGTTGAACTTGTCAAGCCACGCCTAGGGAAAGATGAGCGTTGGCAAGAGCCCCCTTGCCATATTTAGTGAGGCCCACTCTCACCTTGGCCAGGGCAACCTCGCGAGAACTCGCCCTCACCTCGCCAGCCATGGGCTATAGTTGGTGGCTAGTCTTCGACCATAGTAAAAAGAAAAGGAAAGAGGGAAAGGAAAAAGAAAGAAAAAGTCATTAAAAAATTATAAAAAAAATTATAAACATCAACACCAACTGTGTCAAGTAGAACACCCGACGTTTAAGTTAGTAATTTTCAGCCAAAATTGGTTGAATATATTGAATCAGTATCAACATGAAAATGTATAGGATTAAATTGATTAAATTGAAATATTTAAAATTAGATTGCTACAAATGTTATGGGTTTCCCGCTGAAAATAGACCCAAGCTTCTGAATTTCCTCTTTTTAGGAATTGTCTACTGTAATTGTTTCCCTTCCTACTCTCTGCTCCTATGTCTTCGTCCCAAGTCTCGTCTAGTTCGGAAATCTTCAAAACAGGAGAACCCTTCATGGAATCTCCAGCTCCTGCCTAGGCTAAGCAGAAGTTGTCGTTTTCGAAATGCAAGGTTTTGTATACAGTTGTCTTATTTTTTTTATTCTCGTCATCCTCATCTAAGCAAAAGTTGTCAGTTTTCGAAACGGCACCAAGCGTCAAGCAATCATGGAGCGGCGGCGGCGGGGGCCCTTCCTCACCCCTCAGTCGAGTACCAGGTAGAGAAAGGAAACCCCATCTCAAGAATCTGCGCGAAGTCAGGCATACAAGGTTTGACTGTTTGGTACTACTTTTTTGTCACGCAAAGAATCATTAGATGTGACTCAGGCATGTTTCAGTCTTTGCAGAGCTCCACAAACGTTTCACTGTCATCATCATCGACTTCCGTCTTTCTTGTTCTAAGATGATGGTCTCGGAGCTCTAAAATTCGACTCTCCAATCTCTCGTGATCGATAGAGGAGGAAAGACTGTCGGTATTAGCGATCTGATCGACATCAGACGATACTCGGGAGTCATTTTAGCTAGAAACCAGAACTGAGCAAGATGGAGTTGGATCATGGTGCTTCAGCAAGGAGTAGACCTCAAGCAGTGTGTGTTCCATACCCATCCCAGGGCCATGTCACGCCCATCATGCACATCGCCAAGCTCCTCCACTCCAGGGGCTTCCACGTCACCGTCTTCAACACTGAGCACAACCACCGGCGCTTGATCCGGTCCCATGGACCGGACTCAGTGAAGGGCCTGCCTGATTTCCGCTTCGAGGCCATCCCCGATGGGCTGCCACCGTCCGACAGTGATGCCACCCAGGACGTCCCCTTGCTCTGTGACTCCGTCAGGAAGAACTGCCTCGGTCCCTTCCGGGAGCTCCTAGCAAGGTTGAACTCATCCGAGGATGTCCCTAGAGTGAGCTGTGTGGTCTCGGATGGCGTCATGAGCTTTGCATTTGATGCAGCCCAGGAAATAGGAGTTCCTGAGGTTCAGTTATGGACTGCCTCCGCTTGCAGCTTCATGGCGTATCTGCACCATAGAGAGCTTGTCAGGAGAGGATATTCCCATTCAAAGGTTGGTACTTTTGATTACCCAGTTCTCAATTTCATCAGATATTGCAGTAAATGAGAGTAGTTATTGTACTCTTTGATTTCAATTCTCTGCAATCTTGTCTTGTTTGGCCTATTTGATTGCTCAAAGGTAAGGACTTGAGAAAAAGAAAATCAAGAACCTCCTGCGTCTCTGCTCAAACTTGAAAGTGAAAACTCTCAGTGGTATTTAGTACTTCTTTGTTCCTTATATGAAAGGCGACAGTCTTGTTCAGACTATTTGATTGCTCAACACAAGTGAGGATTGAGAGAATCAAGAAGCTCTTCTTCTAGGATTGAAACCAAAGTTGTAAAGAGTATACAAGGATGCTGGATGTTAAAGATTGCTCGATTTTCGTCGATACCTGTTGTCGGCATTTCATAGCTTGTGCAGTACTTCATGTGAATGTGACAATCATGTTGTGAATTTCCAGATGAGAACTTCCTCAGCGATGGCACGCTGGACACGCCTATAGATTGGATACCTGGCATGCGAAACATCCGGCTCAGAGACATCCCCAGCCACATCAGGACAACCAACCCCAAAAGCATCATGTTCGATTTCATGGGAGAAGAAGCTCAGAACTGTCTGAGATCCCCGGCGATCGCTTTCAACACGTTTGATGCCTTTGAGCGTGAGGTCCTTGACGCAATCGCCATCAAGTTCCCCTCCATATACACCATCGGCCCGCTTCCCCTGATGGCGATTCCCAACGAGAAGGAGTCAGAATCCGAATCAATAAAGTCAAGCCTGTGGAAGGAGGACAGGGAATGCCTGCGATGGCTGGACGGAAAAGAACCCAATTCGGTGGTATACGTGAACTACGGGAGCGTGACAGTGATGTCGGGGAAGCACTTGGAGGAGTTCGCTTGGGGGCTCGCAAACAGCAACCACCCATTTCTCTGGATTGTCCGGCCCGACATTGTGAAGGGTGAGTCGGCAGCCCTACCGCAGGAGTTCCTCGACGGGATCAGAGTCCGAGGAATGCTGGCAAGCTGGTGCCCACAAGAAGAGGTGCTGAATCACCCATCGGTAGGTGCCTTCTTGACGCACTGCGGGTGGAATTCGATGCTGGAGGGCGTGAGTGCAGGAGTGCCTGTGATATGTTGGCCATTCTTTGCAGATCAGCAGACGAATTGCAGGTATGCCTGCACGGAATGGGGGATTGGAGTGGAGGTCGATGAGGACGTGAGGAGGGAGGAGATTGAAGGACTGGTGAGGCAGGTGATGGAAGGTGAGGAAGGGAGGAGGATGAGGGAGAGAGCTGTGTACTGGAAGAGAGAAGCTGAAGCTGCAACTTCTCCTGGCGGGTCATCGCGTGGCAACTTTGAGAGGTTTCTTGAGGAAGCTCTTGCGTTCAAGAAAGGAGATTGTGCTTGAGCAAAGATCATCTTGGATTGTTGAGTTTTGACTTTTCTGTAGTATAGCTTATGTTTAAGCTTCCTCTTTAGTTGACCAATCTGCCTCTTGTCAGTTTCCATTCTTTTGAATTTGGAGATGTGTCGAATGTATGATTGATGATATTACAAATGCAATATTGCAATTTATAATGGGGAGTATTTAAAATCAGTCTTTTTTTAAATTTTATTGTTGGTTGATATTATATATTTTATAATATCATAGATATATTGTGTTGGAATGAAGTCAAATAGCATGACCTGGAAAATAAAAAATGTAGCAAGATGGGTTTGGGTGGGCTAGCCTTGCCTCAAGGTCGTGCCACTAACATTGAAGTGTTTCTTGGACTCATACCATTTAAGTTTTCGAGTACCTTTTTAGTTACCGAAATCGATATGATTGTTATTTCCTCTACTGGTGATTACGCTTTTGGTGTCATGGAAATCCAGATTATGCAGCCACTTTAATTTCAAATTCTTGTAGAAATTCTATTAATTATAAAATGTAAAATAGAAACGATGAATATTGATAGAAGGATGCACACTGCATGAGTTGATTTCTATTTGGGGTGTATATAGTTTACTCAAGTGACCTTGTATTTTTCAAAAGAGTAGAACCACGTTGGTAAAATAGTGTGGAAATAGCCCTGCCCCTTTTTCCTTTAGTCCAGCAAAAAAGAAAAGCATAAGAAATGATTAATATCATAAAAAATCATAAACTAGTAAACCTAAAACAAATATATCAAAAATTAATTTTTTAACCATAAAAAACTCTAAATTAGTATATTGTGATACATTTACTTTCGTTACTTTCTGTTAAATTTTATTGTCAAATAGTTGAATTGGATGAACATGATAGTTGACGGATATATTTATTTATATTTTTATTTTCTATTTATCATAAATGTGCTAGTTTGTGTTTTTTCTTTGTATTAATTCAATTTAATAGCGTCTAACGGAGGGTGAATTTGTCATAAATATATAAGTTTATGGTTTTGATAATAAATAAATTAGTTTAGAGTAAATTTCTCACAAATATATCAATTTAAGATTTTCATGATAAAAAAAATTAATTTAAGATAAATACACCAATACCAATACTAGTGTGAGGTTTTTCATCGTAATAACTCAAAAATAAAACCAAACAAAAAGCTTATGAATCCTCCCCTTTTCATTTTCATGGTCCATTAAACTATAAATCTAGTGGGCCTCCATTTCTCTTCCCAGATAAGGAAGCCCATAAATTCAAAATGCCACTTTTTCCCTCCAATGGTGCTCTCGCTCCTCTCTTTCCTCCGGATTTCTGGTGCAGCAGCCGCCGGAGCCAGCCGCCGTGCAGCCCCGCGAGCCGCCGCGCGGTCCGCTTCCCGGCGACCGCGCCATAAAGCAGGTAGGAGTTCCATTTACGTCGTTGCGTATGTCGGTGTTACCCAGGAAAAATTGCGATCTTTACCGTACATCTGATCATTCCAATGAGAAAAAAAAGTTGATTCCAGCAGATTACGCCCTTCGTTTCGTGATGTCTTCTCTGTTTATCAGCACGTTATTGGGTATCTTGAGCAGAGGCCCTCTAAATCTTTCCTGCTGGAACAGGTTATGTGTCCAATGCTTGTTGAAATGCCGAAGAGAAGCGACGCCGCCGTGTATGGACATTCCCCTCCCCTGAGAAGATCTCCGAGGTTTCTCAGTCCGAAGATTGGCGTGCTGAAATCCGACGACGACCGGGTTGACCGTTTGGATAGGCTCGTGGGTTCGAAGCGAAAACGTTCTCTGATGAATACCCAGGTAGAAGACGACCCAGGAAGAAATTCGAGGGAAGTGACAGATCTCAGTGATGGTTTGAGGAAAAGCACGATTTTGCGTAGTGGGTTGAGAAGATCTCCAAGATTTAGTAGCAGGGTTAGGGGACAAGAGCATTTTCTGGCGATTAATCAGGTTAAAGATTACCCTGAAAGAAATTTAAGTGATGGCTTGGGGAGAAGTACAACTCCATGTGCTGGGTTGAGAAGGTCTCCAAGACTGAATTGTGGGGTTCAGGAGTTCCGCAACTTTGATCAATCGTTGAGGTTTTCTAGTCAGCAGATTATCGCAGGGCAAGTTGAGAGGACTGACCGTAGGCCCAAAAGAGAAAATAGGTGCTTAATGAGTAGAAAGACTGACAAGGAGGATAAGAAGGATGCAGTAGAAGATGGAATTGTTAATAAATCTGAAGTAGTAGTAGCAGAAACACAAAAAGGCACTAGACAATGTGTGCTTGGTCTAGCCGCCCTTAAAAAGGAAGAAAGTGGAAAAATTAAGACACTAACTGAGAGCGAACAAGGAGAAGAAGGCTATAAAAATTGCCAAGGTTGGACCAAAGAGCAAGAGACTGCATTACAGAGAGCTTATTTTTCTGCAAAGCCGACTCCACATTTCTGGAAGAAGGTTTCTAGATTTGTGAGTTTCTATATTCTGGCTCTCATGGACTACTTTCTAGTAATTGTTTCTTTCTTTCTTTCTTTTTTTTTTTAATGAATTTTTTTCAGATAAATATATATGTGCATCTATGGTAGTGCTTACGACGTGATTTATTTGTACATATGCACAGACATGTATGTTCTATGTGGTTGTGGTAAGCTCGTGTCTCTTAAATCCAGCTAGGTTTTTCTACTGCAAGGTTACAACTTTTTTTAGGGTTGGTTCACATTATGATATGATCGCGCTTCCATATTCAAATAATTATTGTGGAATTCAAGGATGTTGCATGATCTTGATCTGCTTGGCATGACTTTGCTTGAAGTCGAGTGGTAAACCTTGGGAAATTTAAAACTTCTTTGCCTTTAAAATAAAAAGTTATGCTATAGATAAAATAGTACTTATTTTTGACCAAAGATTAGGAGTTTATTTCAAAGATAAGTTACATGGATCTAACAACCCTTATGGTTTGATGAAAGTGAGTGGATATCATACATTTTACCTATAATTTGCCCCTGTTGTTATTTGATTGTGTCTCCTGGGATTATCAGTTGAAAAGAGTTTTAGCAATACTTGGTATGCCATGTGAAACATACAATGGCTCCAACATCATCTGGGGAAAGTAAATAGCTTTTAATGATTGATGAGACCTATACTGGGACAATAAGGAATTAAGTAACTAAGGCATATCCCCACTCGTTGAGGTAATTTGCTCTGGCAGATGTTACGCACTATTTAAGTTTCTGGAACCCATGTCAATTTACTTCATGCAGAGGAAAGAAGATCATGCATTTGTTTAATTTTGGTGGAAGTTTAAATGCCAAGACAGCTGAAGTGAAAAATAAAGATCAATCTGGACAAATTCGAGTTGATTTTGATAATTTGCAGTTTATCATACCTTACAAGTTCATGTAATATGCTCTGGCAGCTATGCTTAAAATGTCTAGCCTAGATTTTTTGCCACAATATGCAGGATAAATGTAGTTACAATTTAATCAGAAGGCACTCCACTCAAAGCTATGTTGTTAGGCTGCACCTCTTATGGAACTGTGATCCTCACCATTTATTTGCAAAATATCCTCATTATTTACTTTTCCAATAATTTTAGAGATCGTAGAGAAACCTCAAATATATATGTTGATGAGCACCGTAGTGGCCCCAGTCACAGGACAGCATAATTACAGCACCAAAACTTACAGGTAGAGGCCACAGCACTGCCATATGAGCTCTTAATAATTAATGTCCCTATACTATATGTCCAAGAATGAGCGTGGATTTTGGTTTTTGATTTCTTCAAATGAAAACCCTTTAGCTTGTTTCGACTTCGCCGTCAACTTCTTTATGAATGAGCCACTCCATGGTCAAAAGGTAGGAGCTAGAATATAATGCTTAATGGACATGATGAGTTGACTAGCTCTGCCATCATTATGATCTTCCTCCAGAATAGATTAAGCATTGTACCAGTTCTGTGTGATTTTATTGTGAATTATGTGGTTTTCTATTCTGCCATCCTTGAATTGTGGATGAGCTGGATGCAATTTTATTTTTTATTTTTTATTATTATTTTCCCACTATTAAAAAGCATGTCTAAGAATTTTTCAAGTGACTATAACCTAAATAAAATGAGTAGGTGATAAATATCTAGGCATCCACTCTAATAGAAAGAGAACCTAAAAGATAACTGAACTCTGGATTGAGAATTTTTTGAATGTTAATTTATAATGAGTTAAAAACCTAATCATTCGAGGTCAAATTGTATTTGATGAGGGATTTTCACTATTGAGGATGAAAAGCTGCAGGCCCACAGCTTTGATATACCAATAGTAGTAGATTACGTCATTTTTGTTAACCGTCAGGATTATTTCAGATTTACAGTTATGCCGACACATTTATTTCAGATTATGTCACTTTGAGTGTTCCTTCTTTTTCGTCTGTCTGTTTGCATGTGAAAAGGGATATAAAAAAGGTCTGAATTCGCAGCAGGAATTTTGAGGATCATACATTCTGATGACACCACCTTCTTTGGTTTGAAATCTAGAGATTATAATGTTGCCTGTATTGAAGAGTACTTTTAATAATTTGGCATAAAGTTGCAGGTGCCTCCTTTTGCTGAGTGGTAATAGAGTTCACATTGCTATTTTGATGACATTGTATCATTAGAACGGCCATTTAGTGCAGATGTCTTGTTGGAATCTATTTTTAATAGCCTTAAGCATTGATGGTGCTACCTGTATTTCCGCAGTATACTTTCTAGTAGTTCCTCATGCGATGCTTAAGTATGAAGATAATGTGATTAACATCCAAAATGCTCACAGGTACCGGGAAAGTCAGCACAGGAATGTTTTGATAAGATTCATTCAGATCATCTAACCCCGACTCAACCTCGTCTTCGGTCTAGAGCAAACAGAAGGGATGAATCTTACATCGAACTTTCTCCACTCTCGGCAAGCAAGATTCTTATATCCCCTAAACCATTGGTCAAGAGGCTCAGTTCTAAAAGAAAAGGTCTTCTTGCACACAAAACTGTAAGGCAGATGTTACAAAAGCAAAATCACTCAGACCAAACTTGTGAAGCAGATTTTTTCTCTGTACTTGAGCCCAATGTGGATCCATCTACTAAAGAGTTGACTTCTGTACTTGTTACACCGGACAATTTACAGAAAATGCAAGGGTCTCTTCTGAAATGCCGTGGAAGGTCTTCTTCAGGCAATAAGAAGCCGGTCTCCAGATTTTGTAGCTCAAGTAGGATACCTCTGATAAGTCCTCCGGTACTAAAGCAGGTTAAAAACAGAGCATTGCATGAGAAGTACCTTGATCAATTACATAACAGGGAAGCAAAGAGAAACTCGACTCTTGAAGTTAAAGCTACTTCTGGGGAAGTAAGCAAAATGGAAGTCAATGCAAAGAAGGTTGGTACAGTTAAAGCTGCTAAGCATGCCTTACTTTCTGATGTGAATGATGCTATTAATCAGCTTCGACATCTACAAGGCAATGCAGCAACAGATTCTGATGAGGACGTTCTGGATAGAGGGGATGATGATGAGGAGGATGAGGATGGATGAACATGTTCTAGTTTTCTTCCCCTTATTCTTAGAGACATTAACTCGAAGTGCTTGAGTTAATGTAAGTAGTCATTTTCTCAAAGATAATAAATCTTTTTCATCCTAACAGATGCACCTGTCTGCCTAGTTTTTCCTTCTGCTGTCCAGTGTAGACTCCTCAAAGATAAAGTTGACACATTGATTAAGCTCACTAGACTCACCCTCCCCCCTAATGCGCTAATATTGCTCAAGTGTCCTCCTAGTAGCATCTCGAGAGCTGTTGGAATATTCTTCCCTAAATGCATGCATTCTCAAGAGTACAACTTCACGAGTTTGGGGGTGCCTCTGGTTGACACTGCAGTATACATTTTTGAACTTATGATTTTTCATGTGATTGTTCAAACTGGCACCCAAGAGAATGCGATTGGCTTTTATGAGTTATACCAGGACAATCTCATACTTGTCCTTCTACAACGTCCAGGATTTGGATTTTGCTTTCTATTTCTTAATGTAGATTACTGAAATTAATATTTAGTGTGGTTGTCCCAACTAGTAAGAGAGCACACAATCGTCATTTTTAAAGATGAGTTGTATCGACCCCGTCTCACACACTTGTCTAAGAGCACACAATTGGCCACGTTCAGGATATGAATTTTTCTTTGCATTTATGGGATGTTGACTCTTATTGCTGCTTAGGTTTTAGTCATGAACGATAGTTAGTAAATTGTTTTTCTTAGCATATATAGATTGCAATCCGGTTTGTAAAAGTCAAGATCCTGGCTTGGAAGGCATGAGCATTTGGCTCTTTAAAGAAGCCCATGGTGACAGACATGGTGATCTGAACTCCTCTTGATCATCTAGCTCTCTTGCCTAGAACTTGCATCAATACCAACTGCAATTGTCTCTCAGACAGGAGGTTGAGCTCGTTTTTTTTCCAGTGGAGCGGTTCCCTGTTCCCGCCAACTCACAGTGGGCCGCAATTTAGTCTCGTTCGGCTGCGAAATCCAAGCTCTGGCCCCATTCAACCCTCACTTTAAATCACTATATGGTGCATTTGGGCGGCGACAGCAATATTCGAAAGCACCCTTGCACTAAAGATTTAGGGTAAAGTAGATTGATATCTCAGGTAAAGCTTCTTACAACCTCTTGTAAGCAACTGACATAGTGACATGGAATAAAGCACTGATATGTCCACCTTATCAGAAGTTATGAAACCATGAAATGACCGAATTTATACTAACGTCAGCTTATTGAGCCCTTTTAATCTCTGTAAATTGACACCAATGACCTTATCTCTCTTTTAGTTCGTTGGTGCTAAAACAATGTAGTCCATGTGTAAATATCATCGCTTAATTCATGTTACTAATTTTTTATGCTAAATATATTCTCCCAAAGTTGATTATGTTATCATGTGTTGCTCAATTATGACACGCCACGTGGCATACCCGCTAAGAAAACCTGTCCTCCCACATACCAAGTTGTCCGTCCCAGTATGAGGGCAGACACGCCCCTAATAGATCAAACCAAATGGAACCTGCTCTACTTCCCTTTATCATCCTCGCTCTCCTACTCCATCTCCGGCCAGCGGAATCCCCCGATCCGGCATGCCGGAACACCTGTGGCTCGCTGACGGTCAAGTACCCCTTTGGCACCGGCTATGGCTGTGGCTCTCCACGGTTCCACCCTTATGTGACTTGCGTCCATGGGGAAGATGATGACAAGCTGGTCCTCACCACCCACACCGGCTCATACCCGGTAACCTCCATATCCTACACAACCTACACCCTCATCATCTCCCCGCCCGACATGTCCACCTGCACCTCCATGAAGCCCTCGCCGAACCTGGGCCTCGACTGGTCCGGCCCCTTCGAGCTCGGCTCATCGACATTCGTCCTCCTCCATTGCAAGTCCCCTAATACATCCCTCACCATCAAGGACTTATCCATATGTGATCGTGGCTCCTCCAATCTGTGCACCTCGATGTACGCATGTCCGGCCATTCTCGCCCTCGGGTTGCCACTGTTTTCCCCGACCGACACCTGCTGCGTCTATTCCCCGGCGAACTTCGACAGCAAGGGCGAGCTGGACCTTCAGGCCTTGAAATGCGAGGGGTATGCCCCGGTGCTGTCGCTTGGGGACGACCCGACCAACCCGGCGCGGTGGGAGTATGGGGTGGAGCTGAAGTACACACAAGGGGCATTCGACAGTAATCACATGGACACCAAGTGCCCAACTTGCGAGAACAGTGGCGGGGTGTGCGGGTATGACTCTCCAAGCCTTGCCTTCGTTTGTGTTTGCGGTGGTGGCTACAATACCACCACGGATTGCCATCCATATAATGAGGTGCAGGGGATCATCTGGAGTTCAGCTTCTTTTCCAAGCAGTAAGATCATTATTTTCTTTTGGAAAATTTGTTTTTCTTGAATTATATTGATTTGCCTTGATAATGGGAAAAGATAATTTATGCATGTACATCTCATATTTTTCAGGGATGGATCGTTGGAGCAATTTGGGCTACAGTGGCCTGGTTTTGTTTGCTGCAGCCTGTTCGGTGAACGAAAGCTTGAGGAGGTTCTTCTTTCACGTTGGAATAAATTCGTGAACGGATCTGTAGAGACACAAAATCATATATCAAAGTGGAGAATAAAAGGCTTGCTGTCGATTCTTCACGCACGAGCATCTTCTCTAACTTTTGCATGCGTGGGTTAGGTTCTATTCTTCTGCTGTTGGATGGACATGACGTTTGCTAAGGATTGACTTAGTTAATCACTCGCTTTGATGATCTACCTTGAGCTAGTTTCTGATTAAATTTGTCCATTAGTTTATTACTGGTGTCAAAGCATCCTTTCTTTTTCTTGTAACGCTAACTGAAAGAACACATGTTTTGTTTGTGAAAAAGATATGAAAGAAAATAAGAATATTAAGAAAATAATTGCTCAATGATTTAGTCTATTAGAGGATATGAATTTGAATTTTCATGAAGTGAGAAACATTTAGTTTTATGAGAGGTAGTAAAAGTTCATACTTCAAGTTTGAAGAATGCTAGAGTTAAGGAATCATGGTGATTTGAAGTGTCAGATATTCAAATTACTTTTCAATTTTAATATTCCCCACTTAACTATAGTACTGCTTATGTGCCTTTCATTGAATTTATCCAAAAAAAAAAAAAATGTGAGGTGGAAACTATTTTTGGGTTTGTTTTCTGATGTAGAGAGAAATGCAAAATCCTAGAATAAGCTTAAAAAAATACAAAAATAAAAATTTTGTTATGGTAAATATCAAACAAGTAAGGAAACATTGGAATTGGGAACCATAAATTATGTTATCCTAAAATATCCAAAACTTATTAAGTCGAATAATCTAATGATACCATATAAATTTGTCCGTGTTTGTAATTTGATAGTTTGTACATAATGCACATTAACTTCTTTACAAATTTAATCTATTTACTTCCCCTCCTTCTCTTCCCATTCTATGTAATCTTACAATTAAAAAGTATATATTAGTTCACAAATACTTTTATTAAAACAAATATACATTTTTTTTACATGCATTTAATGCATAGTGCATACGGAATGCACAAAAATAATAAGTTACTGTATCAAACTCATGAATTTCTTCGTATAAGCTGCTCCAAACTAAGACAATTTCTCATCCAATGATGCATTCATTTGATTGTTTCTTATGTTGAAATATTCTTAATTAATGTTTCTTCATTTACTTATGTTGTAATCTGAGTAACAACTCCTCAAACAACCATCGTGGCAATTGGCCTAGTCATACAAGGCAAACTTCAAATTTAGACTCGTCAAATGAGTGAGTTGGGTTGGGTTTAAGTTGGGTCGAAAATAGGTTGACCCATATTTGATCCATTTAACTCGTTTTGACCAATTTAATCCGTTTTGACCTATATTCATGTAGTGTAAATCTAGTGATCCATACTCGACCCAATCCATACCCAACTCATAACTAAACTAGTCAAATGGGTGGGTCGGGTCGGGTTTAAGTCGGGTTTGGGTCGGGTCGAAAATGGGTCGACTTATTTTTGACCCATTTAACATGTTTTTATTCATGTAGTGTAAATCAAGTGACCCATACCCAACTCATACCCGACTCGACCCGTATTGCTAAAACCTATTAATATTCTAGAAAAACCCACACCTACTATATGCTAATTGGATTAAAACTTCAAATTAAATTAAAATAGTAAATAAAATAAAAAATAAAAAAACCTATAAATTGATATATTTATAAAGAATTAGACCATGCACATGCTTCTCTTGTTTGAAGTGAACATATTATTAACTAACTAAAAATTGTAACATGAAAAATCTTTAACTAAACCTAAGAGCTCATTTTTATTATTTTTTCTATAAAAAGAAAGTATTGCTAAAACACTTTTATGTAATACAAATTTAATGGAAAATTTTTATAATTCTTTTCTAAAATATTTTTTAAAAAATCAAAATTTTAATTAATTTTATTTTTAAAATATAATTTTTAATTTTTAATAATTATTTTTTTTTTATCTTTTCTTTTTTTCTTCTTCTTCGGTCGGCCGCCGGCCACGACGATGGCTGGCAATTGGCCACGGGCAAGATCGAGCTCGCTGGCGTTGGGCGGGGACTTATTTGATCTATTTTTAATTGGGTTTTTAAAAGCCTCTGACCCATATACAATCCATATAATTAAAATATGAGTCCAAAAATGGGTCCATGACCTATTTTGACAACTCTACCCATACCCGATTCGACCCGTATTACTAAAACCTATTAATATTCTAGGAAAAATAATTATAGTTTCGATTTTTTATACAAAAAAAACATTTTTATAAAGTTAAAGAGGGAAAGATTGTATGGGGCTTGGGTTGGAAATTTAGAAATGGATTCTAAGGTTCTGACCCACTTGATATTTTAAATCGGTCATAAGTTCTGACTCATTTAAATCAGACTTACTTTTTTGACCCAATTTTAGTTAGGTTTTTAAAAGTTTCTGACGCATATACAACCCATATAAATAAAATATGAGTCCAAAAATGGGGCATGACCCATTTTGACATCTCTGTTCAAATTTCATATGTGGTATAGACAAACTTTGGTCCGGGGTTTGGATCCTATTTGTTCTTCATATCCGAAAACCTTAGTTCAATTATGAAGGGCAATTAGGCCTGGGAGAGCCCTCGACTTCATACACACTTACATCCTAGTGAACTAAATGACAGATTTGCATTTCTAAAAGGTAGTTATATCTCAAACTAAACATATCAAAATAGGTGTAAGAATCCTATGGTATGCCCAAAGGAATTATCCACGTTGGTTGCTCTTGCACCTTCCCAACCCGTTTGGGTGGCAAGGAAAACGACCCTCTGAATATTCATTCGGGCCAAGTCTAGTTCTTAACAATATCTAGATTTTAGAATGGAACTTCCGCTGGCTACTTCTCATGCATCTTCGTAGCAACTATTGGTTCGAACCCACACTGGCCTCATTACCTCAACCTCCTGCTACAGGACCAAACATCTTGACCATCTCTGCACTATCATCTAATGAAGTTCAGCAGCCTGGGCTAGTCAAAGTAAAGCCAAGTCAATATGTATTAATCATGAGATCAGCTGTATCTCAGTGGATAGGAGCAGAGCAATTAGCCCACTAATAACATCACGATTCTCAATGTCATGAGCAGTCTTTGAGGGTGCGAAAAGTTATTGAAATCTCCTCCAAAGTGGCTATGCCATTCACCTACTTCATGTTATCAGCTCCAGTTCTCAGAATATTAAGCACCAATATGCCACAGAAATCACGTTGAACCGGAACAGGAGACAATGTTCATCACAGTGGCATAAATTTACTTCGTGTACCATGAAAACAGCACTACAAGCAAACATTGCACCTCCAATCTGGCAAAATTCACGATGACCCCAAAGAATTCATCTGTAACGCAATGTCTCAAGGAAATCAGGAAATATTCCTCATACTATCAGCCTTACTCTTCATGAATTCAATTTTGTTGAACCATGTTTCATCTGATCACACAGATTAAATAATTGCACAACATTTGGACAAGCAAGCTGCAGAATTCATTGCCGACTCTCAGTCCACCTTCTGGCCACTGGTTTGATTTACCTTTTCAGGAGAAAGGAGTGGATTGACGAGGAACGCCTTGATGTGTTTGTACATCTCTTTCGGGCTTTCTTTAATTATTGCATGACCACAATCCTTCACAACCACTAGTTGCCCGTTTTCATCCAAATGCCTGGCCAAAGTCAGTTGATTGATTAAAAAAGAAGCAGGTTATCCAAGAAGAAAATCTACAATAGAGCAAAAACAGATCCTCTGTAATTTGATGCGCATGAGCAATGGATTTTCAAATTAAAGTGGTCTTAGATGATTAAGAACATTATGGTTCGGAAGATTTGTTTTCAACCCAGATGTTGTTTATACAAGTTCTTGTTAGAGAAAATCATGCTTCTGAAGATAGTAGAAAAACCAAAGCAAAGCTTAGAAGGGGAACCTCATTAATCTGTGACCCAATTCCAATGGAAAGAGTTTATCGTATTCCCCCCAGATTATCAGTGTTCGCTGCATCACAAAAGATCAATGGCTTGAGAGGATGGCAAGGATGAGAGAAGATATCGACAAAATCAATGTGAATATGTAATGAGTAAATTGCGTGAGTTTGAGAGAGGACAGAGATTTCAAGAGAATGAAACCTGAGTTATTTTGGGAAGATTAGACATCTTCCTATCTTTGCACAAGGCATTGACCAGTTCTGTCCTTTCTTGAAGGTACTCCTTCCCCAAAACCTGCAGACAATTATGGTGACCTTTCTTGAAATGCCACAGAACTTGAGTGATCAAGATAAACTTGTCCCAGATTGCCCGTAAGAAGCATCGTATGAAATTTAAATATTTAGCTTTTCATAAGTCAGTTGAAACAGCACAGCTAATGCAGGATCCATGACAGTGAGAGTTAGCACATTGTATGATAAGCAGCTGTTTAGTCTCATATTGTCTCAGTTCACAAGGAACAAGATACTTATTCATTCTGTCTAGTGTCCAGAGAGTTCCATACAGTTCGGATTCGTAGACTTCACGCAGCAATGCAATATTCCTCGGCCTCAAATATGGGTAAGAGGGAACAAAGGTGCAATAATCCACTGCAGAATGCTGAATGGTGATGACTCTATTCTCTAAAAGCAGAGGCATTTTTATTTATGCAAATTTTTTTCTCTGAACATCACGATAAACATAACAAACACTCCAGAGCTACTAAAACAAGGAAAGAAGCATTCTTCAGTTACAGAATGTAATCCACCCGATAACTTGTAATCTGGAGCAATAAAAATGTGAGACAAGACTACTCAATCTGGTCAAGAAGTGGCTTAGTCAATTACATATAAATACAGGAGAGCCATGTAAAGAATCTACTTCCCCATCCATATAGCTCTTACCTGATGATTAACTGTGCAAACTTCCATTTTGAATCAGGAAAAGTAAGTGCTCAAGTTACTTTCACAAAGGAAACGAAAACTGAACATTTGGTATCAACTAAACTTAAATTCAGAGGCGATGTGCAAAAATGCAAACGTGGAGCTGAGAGATTTGTAACTTTTTGTCAACTTACATCAATGAAATCCCGCATGATGCAAGTGGGCATTCTCGTCACCGGCTTGTAAAAGAGAACCTCGAACATTTCCTTCATCTTCTCCGGCGTCTGCGGCATCAGAAAACTCAGGGCCTCGTCCACGCTCTTCACCTGCCGAGACGACATCGTACCAAGACTCAGTTCCACTATCACAAGTATGAAGAAACAGTAAGACGCACCGAACTCCAAAAAAAAGCATATAAGTTCCTAAGCAGTTTTTGCAATGGGATTGTCATTCATAGAACGAGTCCATGTAATGTTTTTTCGCTCACCGGAAACGTCCCTTCTTCCATGTCCTTCTCCTCCATACACACCCCTGCACAGCACAGAACCAACTTCTCCACCATCTCCGGGAACTGCGCCGCCAAGCTGTACGCCACGAACCCGCCGTAACTTAACCCTACCACGTTCAGTTTCCTCACTCCCTGAGCCTCCAAGACTCCTGCAAAGCGGGTCAACATGCCAATTCGAGTCATGGCCTACCGTGTCGGGTCAGAAAATCGACAGTCCTACCTGCGATGCACTGAGCCTGGAACTGCTCGGTCCGCTCGGGCCGGGTCGTGTAGGAATCGCCGAAGAACAGGAGATCAGGCACGTACACGTTGAATCTGGCGAGGAAGGACGAGATCAAGTCGTTCCACTGCCACATGGCGCTGGCTCCGAGGCCGTGCAAGAGGAGCAAGTTGGGCTTGTTGGGTATGCGCGTCTTGGGGACCCAACAGTGCACGACCGTGCCGTCGCCGAGGTCGGTGGTGGTCGGTTTCAGGCCCGCCCGGGAGAAGGAGAAGCGGTACCATCGGTCACATGTCGCTGCAAAGCTGAAGCACTTTGCCATCAAGATTTTGTTCTCTTGTCTGCTCTTTTGTGGTTAAGTTCATGGATTTAGCAGAAATGGGGATTTAGGCAAATCTGCTGATTAGGTATCTTCTTTAGCCGGCTGATTTTGGTGGCTAATGGGATGACGATCAAATGGAGCTTCCATGATTAAGACTTCCAAAATGAAAAATAGGGCGTGGCAGTTCCCTTAAAAAAATGATTTAGACTATGATTGGTGGCCTATATAAAAGTTGGGATGGAATAAAATTTAATTTATTTCCTATTTAATTCCTGTCCAAGAGAAGATAAAATCTTGTACAATAAGGTTACGTTTAGTCATCTGGATTTCTAAACGGGATAGGATTTGATAGGATATGATAAGAAATTCATGGATTTCTTCATATCTCATCAACTGTTTGATGAATTACGGATTTAAAGTCGGATATCCTTATATTCTATCCAATTTGCTATTTGGTGAACTACGGATTTAAAGTCGGATATCCTTATATCCTATCCAATCTATCGTTTGGTAAACTATAGATTTAAATTCGGATATTTTAAAAACAATAACATTAGGCAAGTACAAATTTGCAGGTTTAATATTCACAAAATCATCCAAAATAATATATCTTTTTCAAATTAACAGATTCTCATCGAATTTTATGATTACCCATCGTAATAATCTTTTTCGTTCCTTTGAAATAATCTTTTGGATACCCCCTTCAACATCAAACGTTTATTTCAATATATTTACTTTGAAACATGAATTCTTTTTCTCTCTTCCAAGTTTTTCATTTGTTTCCATTTTGTTACAGGTCCAATACCAAATCAAACAAATGCCCAATTAGAACAAAGCATAAAGCCCAAAGTTCATTCGTTTTTTTTTATCCCAGCTATCATGAGGATGCAATGACAGTTTATCACGTTAATGAATGATCTCTGAACAATTCGCATTTATAAAGTACATTAAATTTGTTGAGTATTAGCTAGCGGCATTTTGACCAAAGTAAACTCATGTTCACGTCCATCTAAAGCAGTATACGCGAACTATCTTGACTTAAGGCTTCTTTTAAGTTCATGCCTAGGTTTTTTGCCAAAGAGATAGAGAAACTATTTATGAAAATAAAAGACAGAGGCAAATAATATTATAGATAATTGTTTTCTTGGCAATGAAAGAGAGATGAAGTTTCAAGCCATATCTACCTCTTTTCAAGTCATGGCTACAATCGAAAGGTCCAAAAAGATAACATTAAAGCTTATAGCTAGCCCCAAAAACCCTTTAAAAAAATAAAGAAGAAAAAAGAAAAAGTATGGAGAGAACATATCTCCTACAAACTCAGAAACAACTCAATCATTACTCATTCTCTTCTCTAATCTCTTGGAGAAGTAATTTCACAAATGCTTTCCTGTCATCTCATTGAAATCCCAAAAATAGATGAATATTCTCTCGAATAAAGATATTTATGGGGAGATGAGATAAAAGTGGATATGATTTCTTATATCTATAAGTGAAGTCTATTTCTCTCGAATAAGAAACTTCTTATATTAAAAAATTATCATAGTATTACATATGAAATAAAATTTGGATTCTAATATAAAATAAAAATCAGTTTGTATCCTTCAGCAGAGGGAGCTCGTGGAACAAGTGGTTTGTATCGCGGATTCCCGGAGTTGCTTGACAAACCTGTAAACAAGCAGCATTAAGATAAATTGCACCTAAAAACATGACAATATGTTAAAGTCACTTAAAGCATGCATCATTGCTTCAGCATCTATTTCTTTCATTCCATTTCTCCGTAACATCACTGACGCAAAACAGACATTCAAAGGAGCTAAAGAAAGAGACTCTAATGGCAATGGTAGATGTTATATATTGAAAACAAGTCCTAAATTTCTGCACGCTAGCTAAGCAGTGACATCATCTTGGATAGTAGTAATCTACCTATAGAAATTTGTGGGACCACAACCTTATTCTAAAAGCTTAAGATGAAGGCATGGGATGAAGGTATGGTTTATTATTTAGATATTCTAACACTCCCCTTTATATTTAGTCTAATCTCTTGCCTACTACTAAGCATGTAAATTTAATTGAGGAGACAAATGGGGCCTAGAAAGATTCGAATTTAGGGTCTCTAGTTCTAATATCATATAGGAATTTCACTATTCTAAAAATTTAAACTTTTAGATAAATGTGTTGTTTATTATTTAAATATTTTAACACCACCTCCCATTCACAGTTCATTGAAGTACGTAGCATATGGCCTCTCATACAAGCATGGCCTATACTATACAAACTAAGAATTTAAAACCTAGTGAGAATGTGTGGTACCTTACGCCTAGGACCAATTAAGTAGTTGGATTCAAAGCTTGTGATCCCCTCTGTAGAATCACAGTTTATTTAGGGTAGGACAGATAACCTCATGGATCACATCAAAGCTGTCACAAAACTAAAAAAATGTGAGCAACTTGTACAAATGAATCTGTAAAGTTGAACAAGTAAATAGCTTGCCAAACTTTCAAACCGGCTGTACTGTGTTCTCATAAGCCAATTGTTCTCAAACAATTTCTTGAAAATAGCTTGGCAAACTTCAGTCTGCTGTGGGGTTGATGGATGTTCAAACTTATCAGAGTTTTTTTTTTTTTTGGTCGGAAAACTTATCAGAGTTTATATTGAACCAATCATAGACTTGCTTATGCGCTGCATAGTATCTGAGGCATGAGATCGAACTGAAATTTTCTTGAGAAATCAATTTTGTGGAACGAAAATGAATGTAAACAAAAGAATTTTCACGTCAACAGCATTCTTACAGAGATGAATGCCGCGACCCAATGCATGATAATTTAGGCCCTGTTTGGTTCGGCTTTACAAATGGGCTTTGGGACTCTAAAGTCCCTTGGCCAAATGCAAATGTATTTGGTTAGTGTTTTTTGCGCGACTTTGGCAAGTTGCAATTGCATCTCCGAAGGAGTTTAAAGGCCTTTAGCCCAATGAAGCTCTTGAGGTGCATTGGCAAGTTGTATCCAGGGAATGCAAGTTGGCACCGTTCATCTTCTCCAAGCCACTGCCAATTGGAGGTCGATGATCGCCGGCCAAGGGGTCGAGCGCGCCGGCGACCGCCACCTAAGGGTTGCTCGACCTTGGCAACCGTCGTCGGACCTCGGGCGACGGCCGCGGGTCGCGCCACCCCAGCGGCCGTCGCCGGGGTCGCGCAGCCTCAAGCGGCCATCGCCTTTGGTCGCTCGATCCGCCGCCGAATCCGGTGGTTCGGTGGCTAGGCTTCAAAAAAATATATAAATATTTTTTTGCTTTTTTAATTTGATAAAAATCAATTACAAATGCAAATTTTACTAAACGGTATTTTGGTTAAAGTTGTTTCACAATACAAATTTTACCAAATGATATTTACATTTCGAAAACCCCATTCACTCAAAGGTATTTGCATTTTTGCAAATGAATTCCCCAAAAGTCAAATCAAACGGGCTCTATAGCTGGTAAGGACGAGACAGCCGCATCCACTACTCTTTTCCGATATAACTGGTCTATTTTTGACGGCACATTTGGATCCTGGTTTCATAAGTTGTAATTTCCTTGTCTACAGGTAAGGGACGTCAGGTTGATAATGGACAGGAATTCAAGACGTTCAAAAGGTGTAGGGTATGTGCTTCGCCATAAAAAAAGCTTTATGTCATTTACATGCCTGTAGAGATATCTTAAGCATATCTTGTACGAAGGATCAAGTTTAACTGTATTCTTAAATTCACCAGCAATGCGATAAAGATAAAGATAAGCTTTATCAATTCATGCTGCGTTGCCAAGGTAGATGACATGACCCTGAGTTCCTTTTATTTCGCCATGTCTACTTCTTGTTACACAGAGCAGCGAAACACCTGTGGAAGCTATTAAATTGTTAGATTGCATGTTGCACCCCGTACCTAGTGAGTGATGTTTGTTTCGTGTAGGGATAAACCAGGTATTTGCATTTTCTAATTTCCGTTGTAATATGAATAAAAACTCCTCAAACAACCATCGTGGCATTTGGCCCAGCCGGAAAGGGCATACTCCGAATTTTATCTGTGATCCGGACTAACCTTGGTCGCGGGTTTGGATTTTACTTGCTCTTCATCTTAGAAAACCTTAGTTCAATTATGAAGGGCAATTGGGCTTGAGAGAGTCCTCGAAATTTGTACACGCTTACATTCTTGTGGACTAGAATTACATAATCGCATTTTTAAGTGATAGTTATCTCTCCAACCGAACATATGAAAATAGGTGCCAGAATCCTATGATGATGCCTAAAGGAGTCGTCAATGTTGGTTCCTCCTTCCCAAACCATTTAAGCGACAGAGAAACGACCCTCTAAATATTAATTCGGGCCAAGTTTAGTTCTTTAACAAGATCCAGATTTTAGAATGGAACTTCCAATGGCTACTTCTCATGCATTTTTTTAGCTACTTTTGGTTCGGAACCAATACTCGCCTCACTACCTCAGCTTCCTGCTACAAGAACTAACATCTTGACCATCTCTGCACCATCCTCTTACGAAGTTCAGCAGCCCAGGCAAGTTAAACTGAAGCCCAGTCAATCTTTATTAATCATGAGGTCAGCTGTATCTCAGTGGATGGGAGAAGAGCACTTAGCCCAATAATATCATCATGACTCTCATTGTCATGAGCGATCTTCGAGGGTGCGAAAAGTTATCGAAATCTCCTCCAAAGAGGCTAGGCCAATCACCTGCTCATGTTTTCAGCTCCAGCAACGAACGGTTCTCAAAATATTAGAGTTCCGGATATCTCAAGTCAAAACTTGACACAGATAGACATTTAAAGTATCAAAATAATAGAAAAAAGAATACTTATGTGCCAACAGCGAGAATTTTCGGTTAAATTGCTAAAGTGACATCTTTTGGCGAGTACTTTTACTGACATGACAATTATTTTAAAAATAATTATTCATGTGGAGAGAGTAAATGCTAAATGACGTCGTTTTGACATTGTTGATAAATGATGACATTTAGCATATTGAATCAAGCATTGTCCCATGCTTCCCGTCCATCTCACGCTCACTGTCCTTCTCATGCTCGATTCTTCACGCTTGGTGGCTGTTCTCGTTGAGGCTTTGTCGCCGCTTGCTGTTCACCAACAGTCGCTCGCCAGTCGCTGTCGTTGCTGAGGTCCAGGTGCTGGTGCAAGCTGGTGCATGCACCAGCACCTTGCAGCAGCACACCATCTCCTTGTGGTGGTTGGTGGCTGTGGTGGCTGGTTCGTGGTGACTGGTGGCAGCTGAATTTAGGGTTTTTTTAATTTGGGGATTTTGGCTGATTTGGGTTTTTAATTTGGAAGACCATAAAGATGACATTGTTCTGCACATTGATTATTGAATAGACAATTCGAGTGAGCCACATAGACCACTTTTATTTTTAAAATAATGTCACATTGGATTTTTAGCTAGCTTCGTTGAAGTTGGCATTTAAATGTTCAATTTTTCTTTTTAAAGTGACAGTTAAGTGCACATTTTGGAAATTTTGATGTTTGAGTGTCTACCCGTATTAAGTTTTGGCATTTGTCGTGTACTTTTGCCTAGAATATTAACTACTACTAATATGCCACAGAATTCATGCTGAACTGGGACTGGAGACAATGTTCATCACAATGGCATTAGTTTGCTTCGTGTACCGTGTAAACAGCGTTACAAGCAAACATTGCAACACTAATCTGGCAAAATTCACGACGAACCCAAAAAATTCGTCTGTAACGCAATATCTTAAGGAAACAAGGAGATATTCCCCATAATATCAGCCGTACTCTTCATAAATTATATTTTGTTGAACCATGTTTCTTCTGATTACACAGCTTAAATTAATGCATACATAAAATTTGGACAATCGAGCTGCAGAATTCATTGCCGGCTTTCAGTCCACCTTCTGGCCACTAGTTTGATTTAGGTGAAAGGAGTGGATCGCCAAGGAACGCGTCGATGTGTTTGTACATCTCTTTCGGGTTTTCGATATTTATCGCATGACCACAATCCTTTATAACCACTAGTTGCCCGTTTTCATCCAAATGCCTGGCCAAAGTCATTCGAATAATTAAAAAAGAAGCAGGTTATTCCATAAGAAAATCTACCAAGAGCAATAGAGCAAAAACAGATCCTCCTATAATTTGATGCACATAAGCAATGGATTTTCAAATTGAAGTGGTCTTAGATGATTAAGAACATTTTGGTTCTGAAGATTTGTTTTCAACCCATGATGTTGTTTATACAAGTGGTTGTTAGAGAAAATCATGCTTCTGAAGACAGTAGAAAAGCCAAAGCAAAGCTCAGAAGGGGAACCTCTCTAATCTGTGACCCAGTTCCAATGGAAAGATTTTATCATATTCCCCCCAGATTATCAGTGTTTGCTGCATCACAAAAGATCAGTGGCTTGAGAGGATGGCAAAGATGAGAGAAGATATCGACAAAATCAATGTGAATATGTCATGAGGAAATTGCGCGAGTCCGATAGAGAGGACAGATATTTCAAGAGAGAGAAACCTGAGTTATTTTGGGAAGATCAGACATCTTCCTATCTTTGCACATTGCATTGACCAGCCCTATCCTTTCTTGAAGGTACTCCTTATACAAAACCTGCAGACAATCATGGCGACCTTTCTTGAAATGCCACAGAACTTGAGTGATCGACATAAACTTTTCCTAGATTTCCCGTGAGAAATGTCATCAAATAAAATTTAAATGTTTAGCTTTCCATAAGTCAGTTGAAACAGCACAACTAATGCAAGATCGATGACAGTGAGAGTTAGCACATTGTATGACAAGTGGTTGTTTAATCTCAAGGGTCTTCATAACTTGTGTAGTCTCAGTTCACAAGGAACAAGCTACTACTTCATTCTGCCTTGTCTCCACAATGTTGCATACAGTCGGGATTCATGGACTTAGCGCCCTAATGCAATATTCCTCGGCGTCAAATGTGGGTAAGGGGGAACAAAGCTGTGATAATCCAGGGCAGAAACTTGGATTCATAGGAGATGCGCAAAGACGCAAACGTGCAGCTGAGAGACTTGTAACTTTTCGTCAACTTACATCAATGAGATCCTGCATGATGCAAGTGGGTATTCTCGTCACCGGCTTGTAAAAGGTGACCTCAAACATCTCCTTCACTTTCTCCGGCGTCTGTGGAAGCAGAAAAGTCAGGGCTTCGTCCACGCTCTTCACCTGCCGCGATGACATTGTGCCAAGACTCAGTTCCATTATCCCAAGTATGAAGAAACAGTAAGACGCACTGAACTCCAAAAGAAATGCATATTAGTTCCTAAGCAGTTTTTGCAATCGAGTCTATGTAATGTTTTTTTTGCTCACCGTAAACATCCCATCCTCCATGTCCTTCTCCTCCATACATACCCCTGCACAGCACAGAACCAACTTCTCAACCATCTCCGGGAACTGCGCCGACAAGCTATACCCCACGAACCCGCCGTAACTTACCCCCACCACGTTTGTCTTCCTCACTCCCTGATCCTCCAGGACTCCTGCAAAACGCGTCAAATGATGATTCGAGTCAGCCTTGCTCGTGTCATGTGCTATGCTATCCTGTCGTGTCAAAAGATCCACGGTCCTTACCTGCGATGCACTGAGCCTGAAACTGCTCAGTCCGCTCGGGCCGCACCGTGTAGGAGTCGCCAAAGAACAAGAGATCAGGCACGTACACGTTGAATCCAGCGATGAAGGATGAGATGAATTCGTACCAGTTCCACATGGCGTTGGCTCCGAGGCCGTGCAAGAGGAGCAAGTTAGGCTTGTTGGGTTCGTACGTCTTGGGTACCCAACAGTGCACGACCGTGCCGTCACCAAGGTCGATGGTGGTCGGTTTCAGGCCCGCCCAGGAAAAGGAGAAGCGGAACCATCGGTTACATGTCGCTGCAAAGCTGAAGTACTTCGTCATCAAGATTTGGTCCTCTTGTTTGCTCTTTTGCGGTTATCTTCTTGGAGTTTTCTGAGAAGTGGGTCACGTTTGGAGGAGGGAGAAGATCGAAGAAAATGGTGGGTTTGATCAAACGACGAAAGAGGGTGCTCTTTTTATCTCTCAAGAATGCAATACTATTGGATTTAGCAGAGATGGGGATTCAGGCAAATCTGCAGATTTTACTGTAGCCGGCTAATTTTGGTGTCTAATGGGTTAAGATTAAATGGAGCTTCCATGATTAAGACTTTTTTTTGGTCAATCCATGATAAGGACTTCAAAAGCCAAAAAATAGAGCGTGGGTGGTTACCTTAAAAAAATGATTAGACTATGATATAAGAGGCCTGCATAAAATTCGTGATAGAATAAAATTTATTTTATTTTGCGTTTAATTTTGTCCAAGATAGGATAAAGTTAGGTATAATAAGGATACAACTTAGATAAAATCATGAGAAGATGAGATAATAATGGATATAATTTCTTATATGCATGATATGAAATCTATTTCCCTTAAATTTTTTTGCATTAAAAAAATTAAAATAATATTACACATGAAATAATATTTGGGTTCTAATATATAATAAGAAGTGGTTTGTATCCTTCAGTAGAGGGAGCTCGAGGAAAAGTGGTTTGTATCGTGGATTCTCAGAGTTGCCTAACAAACCTGTAAACAATCAGCATTAATATAAATTGCGCCTAAAAACAGGACAATACGTTAAAGTCACCTAAAGCATGCATGATTGCTTCAGCATCTGTTTCTTTGATTTCATTTCTTAGTGTCATCAATGACTCAAACAGACATTTAGAGGAGCTAAAGAAAGAGGCTCTCATGACAATAGCTAATATTATATATCGAAAACAAGTCCTAAATTTATGCATTTCTAGCTAAGCGTTGATATCATCTTGAATAGTAATAATCTGCCTCCCATTCACATTACTTTAAAGTACAGAGTAGACGGCTTCTCGTACAAGCATATGGTCTCTACCGAACAAACTGAAAAATTAAAACCTAGTGAGAATATGTGGTACGTCACCCCTTGGATCAATTAATTCAGTTGGATTCAAAAGCTTTCCACACTCATCACGCCTTACGTAAAATCACAATTTATCTGGGGTAGGACAGATACCGTCCACAAGCCGGTTAGTAAAAATCATCACATTAAAGCTGTCACAACAAAACATCGTTCAACTAAAAAAATGTGAGCAACTTGTACAAATGAATCTGTAAAGATTAACAAGTAAATAGCTTGCCAGACTTTCAAACCCGCTGCATGGCGTTCTTAGAAGCCAATTGTTCTTGAACAATCTCTTGAAAATAGCTTGGCAAACTTCAGTCTGCTGTGGGGTTGATGGACGTCCAAACTTTTCAAAGCATATATTGAACCACTTATAGACTTGCTTATGCACTGCTTAATATCTGCGGCATAACAGGAGAGAAGATCGCATTGAAAATTTGATAAGAAATCAATTTTATAAAATAAAAATGAATGTAAAAATAGAAAAAAGGAATTTTAACGTCAACAACGTTCCTACAGAACCCACGGATGAGCAGTTACATTAGTTAAGAGTCTCTCATTCATCGCTGAGGTTGAGAGTTCAAACCCGCACTTTGCTAGCATTGTAAGTGAAGGGCTTGGTGGTAGGGTCCTATGCTAATCTCCCTCAAGGTATGGTCGCCGTTAAAGTTCGAAGGTGCCATCGGGTGCTGGAAGACCTTGTGATCCCGAATAGCATAAGCGAAAGGGGAATCAAGTAGATTCTGGGTTACCCAAAAAAAAAAAAAAATTCCTACAGAGATGAATGCCGCGACGCACTGCATGATATTTTGATGATAACAGGGCTGTCAAAGACGTGCACAAACGAGAACATAGAAAACCTGGAGTGCCTTTAAAAGAACACATGCCATCTTTTTACCGAAGACATGTCCAATTAAGAAGAAACTCATTATGCTTTTCACGCATTTCAGAGCATCATCCACTCTTTTGACGAGACGATGATATAAAGAAATCACGAGAAGTTATAAACACGTGTCGCAAGTCTCTGCGGTGTGCACTTCTTCTCCGAGGTTCTAGTCTCTGTTGCAGTCCCATACTCATCAGTCCCATAAATATATAATGCGTTGTAACCTCTAAGGCGGCAATATCGAGCAAACAGATCCGCACTCTATACACCTGTCCTGACAAGGTAGATCAATCGAATGCTCTAGAGGGGCAAAGAACAAATCAACGAAAAGTAACAGGAAATAAATTACAGCTTGAAAGGGAAAAACAACCGCGTCGGCTACTCTTCCGATAAACTGTTCTATATCTTGACGGCACATATGGATCCTGGTTTCATAAATTGTAATTTCCTTGTCTAGAGGTGAGGGAGTCAGGTTGACAATGGACAGGAATTCGAGACGTTCAAGTGCTTCGCCATAAAAAAGGCTTCATGACAGTTACAAGCCTGTAGAGATATCCTAAGCATATCTTATTCGAAGGATCAAGTTTAACTGTATTCTTAAATTCACTAGCAATGTGATAAAGATAAGGGATGATGGGAATACCTTGCACTCACGTTTTATCAATTCATGCTGCGTTGCCAAGGTACATGACATGACCCTGAGTTCCTTTTATTTCGCCATGGCTACTTCTTGTTGCACAGGGCAGCGAAACACCTGTGGCAGCTATTAAATTGTTGGATTGAATGTTGCACCCCGTGCCTAATGAGTGATGGTTGTTTTGTGTAGGGATAAACCAGGTATTTGCATTTTCTTGCGTGTATGCTTACTGGTCTTCGGCTGATTCTGATCCAATCAAAATAAGTTCGGGTGGTTAATATAATTGAATTGCCTATACGTGGTGGTTTTGACAATTTAATTCACTTCTTTCTGTTTCATAATCTTTTGAGGTATTGGTGCGGTTACTAGATAATTTTGAAATTAACATAAGGCATGGCTATATTATAGCCTGGTATAATGGTATTCTATCATTTTTGTTCTTTTTCTCTTCGATAATTACCTTTCATCATTGCTTTCTCGTACCTTCACTGCAATGAGCTAACTTTTTCTTTTTCATCTGAGGTGTCAGATTCATCAAACAAACCTCAGCTTGAGCTCCCTTTGCTAGAGTTTTTGTTTCCCTACTTCAATTTGTTATGCTTTGTAAGTTTTGATCACAATTTCTGGTGGCATACATGTCCTGACCAACTTACGGGGGCTCGTGATGTTGCAGGTCCATTAAATTTTATGATGCAATGTCAGTACCACTGGCAATAGCGCTCTCTGTACAGCTACTTCTTGGGCAACCTGTGATGGTTAAACCTTCGGAGGCTAAGAAGAATCTTGTTCATTCTACCGCAACTGGTGCTTCAGGTACTTGCCGGAGCATATGGAGCCACGGACAGGAAACTCTGCGTGGGGGATTTACATTTTAATATGACTGAAAGTCAGCTGACAAGTGTGATTTTTCTTTTGTAAATCATCACTACATGTTTAAAGACACTATGCTTTCGCAGTTGGACTTCTATTGTAAGAGGCTTAGTGGGTGGGCCAGGCTGTTTGGATTAATCCAATTTAGGTTTGTTCAGCTTAAGCTTGTAGTCTCCTGGAATCAAATCGCTCCTTTTCCATCCTTTTTGTGCTCAAACGGTTCTCTTTTGTTTCATTCGCTGTTCATTGATTTTTGTTTCCTCTCTTCCGGAGTTCTGCTAATGTTGTACATTTTTAATCTACTGCACAGAGTTCTCCTTTGACTGATCATGTTGGAGCACAGGATACTACAGCAAAATCTGAACAAAACCATTTCATATATTTCGAAATAGGGACTAAATTTTGGGATATCACATAAAGTTTGAGGCTTCATCTTTCGAGTGGAAAGGTAGCCATATCACTTGCTCCATCCCATTAGAATTTTTTGGGGTGCGACAGTGAAAGCAATACTACAAGCAAACATTACAACACTAATCTAGCAAAACTTACAATGAACCCTAAAATACACTACTGTAACACGATATCTAGAGGAAAAAATGAAATATTCCCCATTCTTTGGACATTGCTCTTCATGGGTTAATTATGTTGAACCATGTTACTTCAAATTACAAAGGCTATATTAATATGTATATACCTCGGACAAGCATGATGCAGGAGGCTTATTCGACCATAAATTCAATGCTGACTCTCAGTGCACCTTTTGGTCTTTGGTTTGATTTGCCTTCTTAGGTGAAAGGATTGGATCTACGAGGAACGACTTCATGTGTTCGTTTATCTCTTTCTGGTCCCTTCCATTCGGGGCATGACCACAATCCTTTATAACCACTAATTGCGCAATTCCTTCCAAATGCCTGGCAAAAGTCATTCGAACGATACAAAAACAGAAGCAGGTTACTCCATCAAGAAAGTTTACCAAGAGCCATTTAGCAAAAACAGATCCTTCTGGAATTTGATGCGCGTTAACATTGTAAGTTCAAACTGAAGGGGTCTCAGTGATTAAATTTCGGTTCTGAAGATTTGGCTTTATCCAATTATGTTGTTTATATAAATGCTTGTTAGAGAATCAAGCTTCTAAAGAAAGCAGAAAAAGCAAAGCAAAGCTTGGAAGGGAAACCTGTTTAATCTGTGACCCAATTCCATTGGAAAGAGTCTATCATATTCCCCCCAGATTATCAGCGTCGGCTGCATCAGAAAAAGATCCATGGCTTGAGAGAATGTCCAAAGACGAGAGAAGATATTGACAGATCAATGTGAATAACTTGTTCAATTGCTCGAGTCCTATCAAGAGGACAGAGATTTCGAGAGAAAGAAACCTGAGTTATCTTAGGAAGATTAGACATCTTCCTATCTTTGTGTAAGGCATTGAGCAGCCCCGTCCATTCTTGAAGGTGCTCCGTACCCATAAACTGCAGACAATCATAGTGACTTTTCTTGAAATGCCACAGAACTTGAGTGATCGATATAAAGTTATAAACTCTTCCAAGTTTAGCCCGGGAGAAACATCACCAGATAAAATCTAAATATTTAGCTTTTCATGAGTTTGTTGAAAAGAGCGCAGCTGGTGTGAGATTGATGGACAATGAGAGTTAGCAATATGTATCACAACTAAGACATCTTGCATAGTCTCAGTTCACAAGGAACAAACTACTTGTTCATTTTATCTAGTGTCTGAAATGTTCATTATTGTCGAGATTCAGGGACTAAATGATGCCAATGCATTATTTCTAGACCTCAAATATGGGTTACCGTGAACAGAGCTGTGAGGGTCAAGGGCAGAATGCTGAATGGTAATTTTTCTTCGACCCAAATTTCACGTCCTTGCATGGGGTTTACTCTGATCTAATTAGAATTGAATCGGCCTGATAACTCCTAATCTTGAGCAATAAAATGTGAATAAGACTATTATGAGTATGGTCAAGAAGTGGCCTAAACGATAACATAAAAACAGAGGAGAGCCATGTAAAGATTCTAGTTCCCCATTCAATGTATCTATTACCTGATAATTAACTGTATAAACTTCCATTATGAATCAGGAAAAGGAAGGGCGAGAGTTTCGCTAGCAAAGGAAATGAAAACTGAACACTTGGCATCAATAAAATCAGATTCGTAGGCAATGTGCTAAAACACAAACGTGCAGCTGAGAGATTTGTAACTTTTGGTTGACTTACATCAATGAAATCCTGCATAAAGAAAGTGGGAATTGTCATCACCGGCTTGTAAAAGACGACCTTGAGCAGCTCCTTCATCATCTCTGGCGTCTGTGGTAACATGATACTCACGGCCTCGTCCATGCTCTTCACCTGTCAGACAACATTGCCCAAAGACAGATCCAGTTCCGTTATCACGATTATTAAGAAACAGTGAGACTTGCACTGAAATCCCCCAAGAATTACGCACAAGTTCCAGAGCAGTTTCTGCAACATGATTAGCACTCAGGAAACGAGTCTATCTAATGTTTTCTGGCCCACCTGAAACATCCCATCCTCCATATCCTTCTCCTCCATACAAACCCCTGCACCCCACAGAACCAACTTCTCCACCATCTCAGGGAACTGCGCCGCCAAGCTATATGCCACGAAGCCACCGTAACTTGCCCCCACTACCGCCGTCTTTCTCACTCCGTCAGCCTTCAAGACTCCTGCAAAACGGGTGAAATGCTGATCCAAGTCAGTCTTTCTCGATTCATTTGGTCTCCTGTCTGTCAGAAAGTCGACAGTCCTACCTGCGACGCACTGAGCCTGAAACTGCTCGGTCCGCTCGGGCCGGGTCGTGTAGGAGTCGCCAAAGAACAAGAGATCAGGCACGTACACGTTGAATCTCTCGATGAAGAGCGAGACAAATGCATTCCACTGCCACATTCCGCTGGCTCCAAGGCCGTGCACAAGGAGCAAGTTGGGCTTGTTGGGATTGTACGTCTTGGGGACCCAACAGTGCATGACCGTGCCATCGCCGCTGAGGTCGGTGGTGGTCGACTTCAGGCCCATCCAGGAATAGGAGAAGCGCAACCACCGGTCGTATGTCGCTGAAAAGCTGAAAAACTTTGCCATCGAGATTTGGTTTATCTTGTTTGCTCTTTTTGTGGATATTGTCTTGAGGTTTTCTGAGGAGTGGCTCGCTTTTGGAGGACGGAAATGGTGGATTTTATGAAGAAATGAAGGGGGCGTTTTCTTTTCTTCTACCTTAAGAATCTTTTCTTCTTCCTTAAGAATGTGATACTATTGGATTCGACAGAGAGCGATAAAGTCAACCTGCTAATGGCTGTATTCTATATAGTCCGCTAATTTTGGTGTTTACCAGGAAGAAGATTTAGAGAAGCTTCCCTGGTTAAGACTTGAAAAGTCAAAACAAACACGGTGGCGTCGAGAGAAACAAAGGTTCTGGAAGATATTGGTCCATCTGGTCTATAAAACCTCACAATAACTTCCAATCAAATTGTGGGCCTTTTGTTTGTGCTTTCTTGAAAAGCAAAACGTAACATATTATTTTTCCGTTAAGATTCAAAATTACAAGAAAATTTTTAATACAAAAAAAAAAATATTTGAGAATTTATGTGTCAATTTTATATATATTGTAAAAGTTTCAGGTGTTTTGAGTTAAAAAAAGCTAATGTGCATCTATTGAGAGATTGAAATCAAGCTAACAGTAAAAGTCTATTCAGATGTGCAATTTAATGGTATTTTAGAACTGCCAATTTCAAGAGTTGTTATATCCTGAAATTTGACTATTCTCGAGATATAAGAAATTGTTATTTTATCAATACGCTGATAGTTGAATTTATTCTGAACTGAATACTCATGAGTTAACTAATCTATTGGAAGAGACCATAAAAGATTAAAAACGCACAGGACTAGAGAATTCAATCGTGGATAAACAACTTGATCCATGACAATGGACAATATTACGCTATTGCAAGTCAATTAGCGAATGGATATAAATCGATTCGACGAAAGCACGTAGTCAGTTTACGGGTGATTTTGCACAATTACGATACTCGCTGCGAACAAATAAATTGATTTCCTATTGATATTGTATTCATGGTAAGTAATTGATTTGTTGTGATTATGTGGCAATCAAGAGTTATCCATGATTTGAAGAGACATAAACATGAATTGAAATTTTATCAACCATGAGACAAATGCACAAAAGCCCTAAAAGTCACTCGATAATTTAGTTGTACTGAAGTTACACATGATCAATTTTAACCACAAATTTATATTGATGATATTATATTTGGATCACATAATGAAAATCTTTGCAAGAAACCTTCAAGATGCATACAGGATAAATTTGAGATGAACATGATGGGTAAGTTAAACTTCTTTTTGGGTTTACAAATTAAACAATTAAAGGAAGGAATTATCATTCATCAAGAAAAATTTGCTAAAGATCTCATCAAGAAGTTTGGATTGGAGAACTGCAAAAAGACAGAGACACCTATGTCAAGTTCTTCGAAGTTGGATAAAGATGAAGAGGGAAATAGTGTAGATCAGAAGCTACACATGAGCATAATTGGTTCATTTCTTTACCTTACTACATCTAGACCTGACATTTTGTTTAGTGTTTGTATTTGTGCTAGATTCCAATCAAATCCTAAAGAATCCCACTTAACTGCTGCAAAGCGTATGATCAAATATGTGCAACAACTCCAAAGCTAGGTCTATGGCATTCCAAAGAATGAGACTTTACCCTCATTGGATATTCAGACGCAGACTCAGTAGGATATAAAGTGGACAGGAAGAGTATTTCAGGTACATGTCAACTACTTGGCAACAGGATGGTATCATGATTTTCAAGAAAACAGAGTACCGTTGCTCTTTCAGCAGCTAAAGCAGAATATGTAGTCCTTAGAAGTTGTTGCTCTCAAATCTTGTGAATAGTAGTCCTTAGAAGTTGTTGCTCTCAAATCTTGTGAATACGGCAACAACCAAGAGACTTTGGAATTGAAAAATCATGCACCGAGATCAAATGTGACAACACCAGCGCCATTAATCTCACAAAGAACCCAATTCTTCATTCAAGAGCAAAGCATATGGAGTTTAAACATCATTTTATTAGAGATCATGTTCAAAATGGAGAAGTTATGATTCAGTTCATTGATTCAAAGAATCAGCTAGCGGACATATTTACAAAGCCACTGGAGAAAAGCCTTTTTGAATCTATTTGCACCAGACTGAACATCATATCTTTTATCAAGTAAAGACTGAAAGTATACAGACTCATAGGTAAAGTCTGAAGGTGTTCAGACCCATAAGTAAAGTCAGAAGAGGTTCAGACTTAGAATGACTAAGAGTTACGACTGTAAGTTTTTTAAATGCATGTGATTTTATTTATGGATTTTTTTAACTGGTAAATTATTATTTCAAATCGCCACTTACCTTTTTATTTATTGAAGTGTTTTTTCTCGATATTTGTATTACTAGCAGTTTTTCATTTTCAAAAAGGCAATTTTTACTTTTTCCTTTGTAACATTTCGTATACCTCGTTTCAATTGCTATTTATACCATTGTTTTTCATCTTCTTTGTTTTTACTCTCAAACACTGTTCAAACCCTAGAAACTCCCACTTGCTTTCACTTTCACTCTTGTTTAATCAAAAGATTTCATCTTTTTTGATCAAGTTGAGAATTTCTCCCTAAAAGCTACAATGTCTTCAAGAAAGTCTTTGAGGATTGCAAGCAGGGGACCACAACGCAAGCCTGAGGGTCTTACTCTTTTCGATTTGACTGAGGAAGATGACTCTCCTCAACAGTAGCGGGCAAGTCAGCAACAACAACATTCTCAGCAGCGTCAGTCTCCTCTACCGCCTCAACCAAAAGAATAAGTAGTGGAAGATATCGAACCAGTAAGAACGCTGAGACTCAATGTTGCTTTCTCGCTTTACTCTAGGTTGAAAAAATTAGAAACTTCTACTTCTTTGATCGATGAATTTTTGAGAGAGGGAGGCTTCAAGAATGAAACTCTATTTTTACGAGAGATGGAAAAGTTAGGCGTTGCTGTGGCACCCCTCAACGGCCCTCGATTCGTATGGGTCGCCACAGTACCTTTCCATTCACTTTGTCCTGAAACATGACACTCCGATATCAATCTAACTTATAATTCCTAGGGGTTTATAATCTCTCAAATTGGTCCTTGCGCAGTTAAACATAGCGGAAGCATAACTAACTACTCCCCGTCCTGAAATTAAAGCGATGCACACCAACTAAAACTTTTATAGGTTAAAGCCGAATACTTTTATTTACATAAAGCAGATGGACATCTTTAGTTGGTACATCGAAATGCCTAGGTCTTCTATACTCGACTATACTTCAAAAGATGATCGACATCTTTTCCAATAGTCGTATACTTAAGGTCCATTGACTAGTGTTGGTGTCCAAAAGTTCCTTCCTTTGCTATCCTCCTCCTCGCAGTCATATCCAACCACTCGATCCATCTACTGGTGGCAGTGGTAGCAGAGGTATCTTATTTAGTCTGAAATGTTAATCCCTAAATGGGGTGAGTACAACCACTCAATAGTAAAGATCCATCAAGCTACACAATGCAACAAGCAAGACAACCACAATTTCATGTGACATACACACGCCATCCATGTAATCATGCTTGCATTTCCATGAGATTCATTCATCAAAGCAGTTCATATTCCATGCCATATGCGCATACATGCACATGATCATATCATCCATACCATACCATCATGTTTATGTCCCCATGAGATCCATTCAATGCATTCATGATCACAATCTCGATGCTATATGATATTAGCTCAATTTCATATGCAATCATATCCCATGTCATATGCTCACACACATATGCGTGATTCAATTTCCATTTTAACTTTCAAAGGATCTCATTTTCTTTTCCAGGGACCAGTGTTTGCATCCCTCATCACATTCCTCATCTCGACCCAATCCTGGCATCGCGAGGAACCTCCAGCACACACCTCTAGGCATCCGGCACACACCTTCGGGCATCTCGCATCCCAACTGGTATCACGAGGAATCTCTGGGGTTCGCCATGAGAATAGTCATCCCTACCCTCCGGAATTACGTACCGACATACAACCAGGCCTCCTTGGATTTACGTACCGCTATACCACCGGGCTTCCCGAAACTCTCGAGGAACCTCTGGCACACACCTCCGGGCATCCACAAGGCATCGACTCGCTTGATCCTTTGGGCATCCCGGGGCATCGTCGGCTCACACCTCCAACGGCCTTCTCATAATGCATATTCTCATATATCTCATTTTCAATTTTACATTTGATGCAACAATGCCAATGATTGAAATCAGCCTTTTTAAAATCATATAATATGCATTGAAAAAAATACCATTTGATGCAATGGTTTTGAAAAACTTCATTGAATTCATAAAAATTCATCAATCTTTTGATGTCATATGAAATGCATGAATGTCACCACATCATTGCACGAATAATAATCCAAGATATCACAATTTACATAGTAAATTAATTAACCAGTAAATAAAACAGTTTCCAGCTTAAACAGAATGCGTGCTGTTTATGAAAAATTCTGGAAAATTAGTAAATGATGGAAATTAATTCTGAAAATTTAACATGTTGTAGATAAGATCTAAGAAAACACATTTTGTGAAGAACACCACATCAAACAAGGCTTCACAGAATATGTAAAGGTCCATGCATCATCGAAAAAAGGATTTTAACATCACTCATGCAGAGTTTTGAAAACAATTACGATTAAACCCTTAAATGAACTCAGAAAATTCTCAAATTTGGACACGTTGTAGTTAAGACCTAGAGGTACAAGTTTCATGAAGAAATAGAAATCCAATTCATTATGGATTAAAAGCTAAAATGGATTTACTTTTCCTATTTTGGGTACCGTTTTCCAGATCTACCCGTGTTGAAGAAAAATTGTTTCCTTGGTCATTACTGGTCCATTTACTCTGAATTTCAGTATATTATTCCCCAAAATGTCATCTACAATTATTATCAAGAGCACAAAGTCAAATTCGAACTGGAACATTTTATAAAATTCACAGTATCGCAAGAGGTCAACATAGCAGTTTTCCAGATCTAGTATTTTCGAAGAAAAATGATTTCACCACTCAATACTTGTCCAATTCATCTCAAATTTGAGTATGTTAACCATAAAGAAGTCCTCTACAACTTTTATCAAGAAGTCGAAGTGAGATTCCAACTAGAAAGTCACATGCAGCTCACGAAATCATTAAGGGTCGAACTGTTTTTCGGGAAAACAGAATGCTAGACTTAGAATATAGCTCCTTTATCTTCAAAATCCTCATCTCAACCATATTTGAATTTCGCCATTCATCACACACAATCATATCAAACAAATCACAGTAAACAAAGTGTAGATCAACGGACTCTACTTGCCTCAAATCCAAAGAAAACACAGCAAACACGACGGTGGGACAAGGCAGGCTCGGCGGTGTCTCCTCCTCCCTTCATGGTTTTCTCTCTTCCTCTCTTTCTCTCTTCTCCGGACGCCACTCCCCCTCTCTCTCGAGCTCTCTGTCCCTCTTCTTTCCTCCCCTTCAAAGATTTGCAATCATTTGATTGCATGGAGCCGACCAATGGAGCCAATGGGGGCAGCCACACTTGGCTCAACCTCCACGCCACTTGGCAATTTTGCCATGCAAGATGACACTTGGTTGATCCCCTTAGCCACTTGTCAATTCTCTCATGCAAGGTTGATGGGCTTCCTTTTGAGCCGGCCTTGGGCCTTCATGGGTTGGCCGAATGGGGGGTTGTGTGGGCTGGTTTGGATGGGCTTTGGGCCTAAAAAAATTCAGCCCACACTCTCCTATTCCTATTCTATTTAGTCCCCATTTAAATAATCACCTAATTATAATTTATAAGGCCACAAAACTTTGTATCATAAATCAATAAGAATTCAACTTATAAGATGCACAGCCAAGAATAAGATTTTCCTTATCAATTGGTCCCTTAGTACAATCCTTGGTCACTCGTAGACATAGAATATATCTCCATCCAAATAATTGTCCATTAATATGCTTGGCCTTAACTTATTGAAATTCATTGCTAAAGCATAATCCAATGGCACTTCCGTCACCTATTCATGGTTCATGGTACATCCAGAGGTTGTCATGAAATTTTAGGATACCACAGTTGCGCCTAAGGGATTGGCTAAGAAGGCCTTTGCAAACTTTCCTAATGATCTGCGTTTTGGCACTGCTAGTCAGCCACAATGACAGGATGACGACGAAAGAATATTCTCACATTTTCAACTAAGGATGGGAGTGGCTGTCAATGCTGTTGGTGATGGAACAAACATTTTTCGCTCCAAGGAGCACAAGAAAGTTTATTCAAGGTTGCTGAAAAGAGGGGTGATGAACCCCAGGAGTGTTGACTTTAATTTTTTCGATTATATGTAAATAAATCTACAAGAGAAATTTGCACGTCTTCAGTTGGAGCGCTTTTGTTCTGATTCAACGATCGCTTATCCAGAACTCACAACATACTTCTATTCGAATCTATCATTTTTAGATGTGAATAGGTTCACTTTCACAGTTAGGGATAATGAATTTTTGGTGGATGTGGACACTTTAGCTGATTTAATTGGGGGTGGAAAGAGCATGTTTCCAATCAATTAGTGTGTCTGTTGTTCACGCTACACTAGAATTGGTATGAGACAGGCGTGTAGAGGGCAAGATTTTCTATACTAGGATAAATGCCTCCAACTTCTTGCCGCATAAAATCGTGATCAATTGCATCCGTCCAAAATCGACATCGAAGACTGACATTTCTCATTCAAATGCTAAGCTGATGTATGCCATCAATGCTGGCCTCAAGTTTTCTCTGCCTCACACCATCTTGTTCCACATATACAGGACAGTGATGAAAGATAAGGGACAACTCCTTTATTCCGCTCTTGCCACTCGCCTTTTTAGGCATTTGAAAATTCACATTCCTGCACTTTTGTGTTTGACTAATTTTGCTCCTATGGTAATTGGTTTTAAGATGGTCACAAAAATGCGACTAAAGGAGCTCAACAATGTGTTAGAGCGAATGAAGAAAAAATCTCCCGCAAAGCCAAAACAAGACTCTGTTGCCGCTGCAAAGAGGAAAGAAAAGGAGCCCATGGATGCTCTTGTGTCAAAGAAAAGAAAAATCATCTTGCAGGATGATGAAGATGAGGACGAGATGACTATTTCAGCCTTTTTTTTTTTTTTTTTTTTTTTGGTAAATTGACTCTTTCAGCCTTTACCTTAAAGAACTTGAAGAGTTTTGTCAGCTTTCGAGAGGGGAGAGAAGAGCCAGAGGAAAGAGAGATCAGAGAAGAGGAAGAGACAAGGAAGGGAGACGAAGGAAGAAGAAGTGAAGAAGAGAAGAGAACAGAGGAAAAGGAAGAGAAAGAAAGAAGAGAAGAAGGAGAAAAAGAAAGAAAAGAAGAGGCAAAAGAGGAACGAGAAGATTCTCTTGAGCCTACCTTGGCTGTTCACTTGTCAAGTGAAGCTAACAAGACAGTGAGTGGCGCTGCTGGAGGAATAGGGAAAGAAAAACATCACCCTGTTACTGAAGCTGAAGATGAACAGGGAGAAGAATTCACTATCCATGTCCTAATCTATTTATCTTTCATAAGATATTTTGCTTAAGTGTTTTGCAGGTCAAAAAGTTTTCAAATCTACAGGGAAGTTTTATCACCATAAAAAATGGGGAGATTGTTGGAGAAAACTCTCTTATTGTTTTGAAGTTGACAAAATGTTTTCATCACTCTAGTTTGAAGACTTCCAAACTCAAGTATTAAAGTCTGAAGACCTCCAGACTTTGCCGTCAAAAGTCTGAAGACTTCTAAACTCAAAACTCAAAGTCTGCCTAAATTAATAGTTTCCAGACCGAAGGAAGAAGAATTATCCAGATGGAGATTTATCTTCTAGGATTCGATTTGTATGATTTTTGGAAGATCTTATGGCTGGATATAGCATCAAGATGATTGATGATTTCTATTGGAATCTACTCCGATTTGAATCTCTTTTTAAAAGATAAGCAAACTTAAAATGTTCCACTTATGAAAACTTAAGATCATGATTGTATGGGCGGATAAAATTGATGGGCTTTCATCTCCAATCAATCAACAACTTTAGAAATCACCTTAATTGATTATGTCCAATGGGTAGATTGAAAGAATTCCTTTGGAGAGTGCCAACGGTTATGAAGGCATGAAGGAGTATATAAGGCAGACTCTTTCGTTGTTCGAAGTATGGATGAAAGAAGAATTTCAAAGTTTGAATCTCTGTAGTTCCATGCTCTTTCATTCTTTGAGCTAAAATTGTGTACAAAAGAGAGAAGCACATAGTGAGATTTTGTGAAGAGACTAGTTGAGACTTTCCACTAAGGAAGACATGATTACAAGCTGTATTATCTCTTTTGATTCATAGTGGAATCCAGCCAGTGGGCTGTTAGCGTGGAAGAGTGGACGTAGGCTTGGATTAAGCCAAACCACTATATAGCTTGTGTTTAAATTCTCTTCCCTAATTTCCTTATCTTATTCGTTGCTTTACTCAATTGCTTTTTAGATTTGTTTAAAGCTATTTACAACTTGAGTTTATTACTATCATTCAAAGGCAATTAAATTTATTAAGTCTTATGAGAAAATTTTTATATACACCTATTTATCCCCCTCTAGATGTGCTAACGAGTAGGGGTGTGCAAAATACTCGGGAACCGCTTGGACCGCCCAGAACCGGACCGGAACCGCCCGGAACCGGCAGTTCTTGAGGGAACCGGTCCGGTTCCCTGTTCCAATTTTTCAGAATCGGTGGGTACCGGTCTGGTTCCCGGTTTCATGGGCGGATCCGCCCACTCGGATTGGACCGGAACCTTTTTAATATTAAAAAAAAAAATTACTAAAAGAAACCCTAGATTGGATCTTATCTCCTCACTCCCTTCGTCTTTGGTTCTCTCTCTCTTTATCTCTTCCTCGATTCCTCCTAATCCTATCGCCATTTCAATTCCTCCCCGAGCGTTGACGCTGCCGCCACTGCTCCTCCATTGCTGTTGTTCGCCCCCTCGCGTCGGCCGCCACTCGCCATAGCCGCGGAAAATTGTTTCGCGACCGTTCTATGTTAAAAACCCGACTATAGACCTCCTCCCCTCCTTCCCAACTCATAGACCCGATCGTTCTATGTTGAAAACCAAAATTGTTTCGCGCCAAGATCGGTTCCATGGATCCACCCGGGAACCGGACCGGACTGGCGGTCCGGTTCCCGGGTGGATCCATGCAACAAACGGATGGATCTCGGTTCTAATTTTTCAAAACCGGTCCTTAGTGGGCGGTTCCCGGTTCTAGGTCGGAATCGCCCGCCCGGACCATGCATACCTCTGCTAACGAGCCCTTTTAGCACTGTGTTCTCAGAAGTCAATTGGTCTCAAACAATTTCTTGAAAATAGCCTGGCAAACTTCAGTTTCCTGTGGGGTTGATGGATGTTCAAACTTATTAGAGTTTATGTTGGACCAATCATAGACTTGCTTATGCACTACATAGTATCTGAGGCATGAGATCGAATTGAAATTTTCATGAGAAATCAATTTTGTGAAACGAAAATGAATGTAAACAAAAGATTTTTCACGTCAACAGCATTCCTACAGAGATGAGTGCCGCGACCCACTGCACGATATTTTAAGACAACACGGCTGTCAAAACCATGTCCACAAACAAGAACATAGATGTAACGACCCAGGCCCCACTGTATAATATTGTCCGCTTTGAATGGGATTGCACGAAGCCATTTCCCTCCCTCACGGCTTTAAAACGCGTTATACAGGTTAAGAGGAGCCCAAGTCATTATATACTGGCCCAAGACTTCCTCCCTAGGCGATGTGGGACAGGGACTCCTTCCTTGCGCACGTCCGGGGACTGAGGCGCGGAAGCACCGCCATCCCTCCTCCCCGCGCACCGCCGCTTGGGCCGTCACACTCTCCTCGGGCCGTCACACTCTCCCCTCCTTGGAAGCACAACGCCCTCGCTGTGGCCCCACACGCGGTCGGGAGTCGGCTCTGATACCATTTGTAACGACCTAGGCCCCACTGTATAATATTGTCCGCTTTGGATGAGATTGCACGAAGCCATTTCCCTCCCTCACGGCTTTAAAACGCGTTATACAGGTTAAGAGGAGCCCAAGCCATTATATACTGGCCCAAGACTTCCTCCCTAGGTGATGTGAGACAGGGACTCCTTCCTTGCGCACGTCCGGGGACTGAGACGCGGACGCACCGCCATCCCTCCTCCCCGCGCACCGCCGCTCGGGCCGTCACAATAGAAAACATGGAATGCCTTTAAAAGAGCACATACCATCTTTCTACCGAAGATATCTCCAATCAAGAAGGAGAAACTTATTATGCTTTTCACGCATTTCAGAGCATCGTCCATTCTTTTGACGCGGCGATGATATAAAGAAATCATGGGAAATTATAATTACTTGTCAGAAATCGGCTGCGGTGCGCACTTCTTCTCCAAGGCTTTAGTCTCTGTTGCAGTCCCATACTCACTCAGTCCCACAAATATATACCGTGTTGTAACCTCTAAGGCGGCAATATCGAGCAAACACATCCGCACTCAATACACCTGTCCCGACAAGGTAGATCAATCGAATGCTCTAGGGGGGAAAAGAACAAATCAACGAAAAGAAACAGGATATAAATTACAGCTTGTAAGGACGAGACAGCCGCATCCACTGCTCTTTTCCGATATAACTGGTCTATTTCTTGACGGCACATATGGATCCTGGTTTCATAAGTTGTAATATCCTTGTCTACAGGTAAGGGACGTCAGGTTGATAATGGACAGGAATTCAAGACGTTCAAGTGCTTCGCCATAAAAAAGGCTTCATGACAGTTACATGCCTGTAGAGATATCCTAAGCATATCTTATTCGAAGGATCAAGTTTAACTGTTTTCTTAAATTCACTAGCAATGTGATAAAGATAAGGGATGATGGGAATACCTTGCACTCACGTTTTATCAATTCATGCTGCGTTGCCAAGGTACATGACATGACCCCGAGTTCCTTTTATTTCGCCATGGCTACTTGTTGCACAGAGCAGCGAAATACCTGTGGCAGCTACTAAATTGTTGGATTAAATTGTTGGCTATATTATAGCCTGGCATAATGGTATTCTATCATTTTTGTTCTTTTTCTCTTCGATAATTACCTTTCATCATTGCTTTCTCGTACCTTCATTGCAATGAGCTAACTTTTTCTTTTTCATCTGAGGTGCCAGATTCATCAAACAAACCTCAGCTTGAGCTCCCTTCGCTAGAGTTTTTGTTTCCCTACTTCAATTTGTTATGCTTTGTAAGTTTTGATCACAATTTCTGGTGGCATACATGTCCTGACCAACTTACGGGGGCTCGTGACGTTGCAGGTACATTAAATTTTATGATGCAATGTCAGTACCACTGGCAATAGCGCTCTCTGGACAGCTACTTCTTGGGCAACCTGTGACGGTTAAACCTTCGGAGGCTAAGAAGAATCTTGTTCATTCTACCGCAACTGGGGCTTCAGGTACTCGCCGGAGCATATGGAGCCACGGACAGGAAACTTTGCGTGGGGGATTTACATTTTAATATGACTGAAAGTCAGCTGACAAGTGTGAGTTTTCTTTTGTAAATCATCACTACATGTTTAAAGACACTATGCTTTCGCAGTTGGACTTCTATTGTAAGAGACTCAGTGGGTGGGCCAGGTTGTTTGGGTTATCCAAATTAGGTTTGTTCAGCGTAAGCTTATAGTCTCCGGTAATCAAATCGCTCCTTTGCCATCCTTTTTGTGCTCAAGCGGTTCTCTTTTGTTTCATTCACTGTTTATTGATTTTTGTTTCCTCTCTTCTGGAGTTCTGCTAATGTTGTACATTTTTAATCTACTGCACAGAGTTCTCCTTTAACTGATCATGTTGGAGCACAAGATACTACAGCAAAATCTGAACAAAACCATTTCATAAATTTCGAATAGAGACTAATTTTCGGGATATCACATATAGTTTGTGGCTTCATCTTTTGAGTGGAAAGATAGCCATATCACTCGATCATCTTGTTAGAATTTTTTGGGGTGCAACAGTGAAAGCAATACTACAAGCAAACATTACAACACTAATCTAGCAAAATTTACAATGAACCCTAAAATACATGACTGTAACACGATATCTAGAGGAAAAAATGAAATATTCCCCCTTCTTTGGACATTGCTCTTCATGGGTTAATTATGTTGAACCATGTTACTTCAAATTACAAAGGCTATATTAATATTTATATACCTCGGACAAGCATGCTGCAGGAGGCTTGTTCGACCATAAATTCAATGCTGACTCTCAGTGCACCTTTTGGTCTTTGGTTTGATTTGCCTTCTTAGGTGAAAGGAGTGGATCTACGAGGAACGACTTCATGTGTCCGTGTATCTCTTTCAGGTCCCTTCCCTTCGGGGCATGACCACAATCCTTTATAACCACTAATTGCGCAGTTCCTTCCAAATGCCTGGCCAAAGTCATTTGAACGATACAAAAACAGAAGCAGGTCACTCCATCAAGAAAGTTTACCAAGAGCCATTTAGCAAAAACAGATCCTCCTGGAATTTGATGCGCGTTAACATTGTAAGTTCAAACTGAAGGGGACTCAGTGAATAACACTTCGGTTCTGAAGATTTGGCTTTATCCAATTATGATGTTTATATAAGTGCTTGTTAGAGAATCAAGCTTCTAAAGAAAGCAGAAAAAGCAAAGCAAAGCTTGAAGGGGAAACCTTTTTAATCTGTGACCCAATTCCATTGGAAAGAGTCTATCATATTCCCCCCAGATTATCAGGGTCGGCTGCATCAGAAAAAGATCCATGGCTTGAGAGGATGTCCAAAGACGAGAAGATATTGACAAATCAATGTAAATAACTGGTTCAATTGCTCGAGTCCTATCAAGAGGACAGAGATTTCGAGAGAAAGAAACCTGAGTTATCTTAGGAAGATTAGACATCTTCCTATCTTTGTGTAAGGTATTGAGCAGCCCTGTCCATTCTTGAAGGTGCTCCGTACCCATAAACTGCAGACAATCATAGTGACTTTTCTTGAAATGCCACAGAACTTGAGTGATTGATATAAAGTTATAAACTCTTCCAAGTTTAGCCCGCGAGAAACATCACCAGATAAAATCTAAATATTTAGCTTTTCATGAGTTTGTTGAAAAGAGCGCAGCTGATGTGAGATTGATGGACAGTGAGAGTTAGCAATATGTATCACAACCCACCGATTAATATCTACTGGCCTTCACAACTAGACATCTTGTATAGTCTCAGTTCACAAGGAACAAACTACTTGTTCATTTTATCTAGTGTCTGAAATGTTCATTATTGTCGAGATTCAGGGACTAAATGATGCCAATGCATTATTTCTAGACCTCAAATATGGGTTACCGTGAACAGAGCTGTGAGGGTCAAGGGCAGAATGCTGAATGGTAATTTTTCTTCGACCCAAATTTCACGTCCTTGCATGGGGTTTACTCTGATCTAATTAGAATTTAATTGGCCCAATACCTCCTAATCTTGAGCAATAAAATGTGAATAAGACTATTATGAGTATGGTCAAGAAGTGGCCTAAACGATAACATAAAAACAGAGGAGAGCCATGTAAAGATTCTAGTTCCTCATTCAATGTATCTATTACCTGATAATTAACTGTATAAACTTCCATTATGAATCAGGAAAAGGAAGGGCGAGAGTTTTGCTAGCAAAGGAAATGAAAACTGAACACTTGGCATCAATAAAATCAGATTCGTAGGCAATGTGCTAAAACACAAACGTGCAGCTGAGAGATTTGTAACTTTTCGTTGACTTACATCAATGAAATCCTGCATAAAGCAAGTGGGAATTGTCATCACCGGCTTGTAAACGAGGACCTTGAGCAGCTCCTTCATCTTCTCTGGCGTCTGTGGTAACATGATACTCACGGCCTCGTCCATGCTCTTCACCTGTCAGACGACATTGCCCAAAGACGGATCCAGTTCCGTTATCACGAATATTAAGAAACAGTGAGACACGCACTGAAATCCCACAAGAATTACGCACAAGTTCCAGAGCAGTTTCTGCAACATGATTAGCACTCAGGAAACGAGTCTATCTAATGTTTTCTGGCCCACCTGAAACATCCCATCCTCCATATCCTTCTCCTCCATACAAACCCCTGCACCCCACAGAACCAACTTCTCCACCATCTCAGGGAACTGCGCCGCCAAGCTATATGCCACGAAGCCACCGTAACTTGCCCCCACTACTGCCGTCTTTCTCACTCCCTCAGCCTTCAGGACTCCTGCAAAACGGGTCAAATGCTGATCCAAGTCAGTCTTTCTCGAATCATTTGGTATCCTGTCCGTCAGAAAGTCGACAGTCCTACCTGCGACGCACTGAGCCTGAAACTGCTCGGTCCGCTCGGGCCGGGTCGTGTAGGAGTCGCCAAAGAACAAGAGATCAGGCACGTACAAGTTGAATCTCTCGATGAAGCGCGAGACGAACGCATTCCACTCCCACATTCCGCTGGCTCCGAGACCGTGCACAAGGAGCAAGTTGGGCTTGTTGGGCTTGTACGTCTTGGGGACCCAGCAGTGCATGACCGTGCCATCGCCGCCGAGGTCGGTGGTGGTCGACTTCAGGCCCATCCGGGAATAGGAGAAGCGCAACCATCGGTCGTATGTCGCTGAAAAGCTGAAGCACTTTGCCATCGAGATTTGGTTTATCTTGTTTGCTCTTTTTGTGGGTATTGGCTTGAGGTTTTCTGAGGAGTGGCTCGCTTTTGGAGGACGGAAATGGTGGGTTTGATGAAGAAATGAAGGGGGCTTTTTCTTTCCTTCTCCCTTAAGAATCTAATGTGATACTATTGGATTCAACACAGACGGCGATAAAGTCAACCTGCTAATGGCTGTATTCTCTCTCTCCCACTTTTCCACCCCCTCATTTACGGTAACTTTTCTGCTGCAATTTCCCCTCAACTTCCTCCCATTACTTTATTGTTTCTCTCTCCTCTCCCCCCTTTCCTTCTCACGACAACTCCCTCCCTTCTTCCTCTTCTCTCCCTTTCTTTAGTTTCTTTTCTGTTTTGCTCCCAAAAACGGCACCGTGTGCTGCTGTCCTGTCCCAAACCAGCCACCATCTTGCACCATGGTTGTGGGCCATCACCGTCCGCACACCGCTGTCCACCGCCGAAGAGCCACACCACCCACCCGCGAGCCATCGGCCCACCGTTCTTGCCAAATCAGAAACCACCTTCGCCGAGACCCACTTTTGCCGAGCGCCTCCGTGACATTTTGGACGTAACCGTGCATAGCCCTCGCCACTGCTGTCGCGTTCATGTCGTCGGAATTGTCATTGGGTGAGTTTAGCTCATAATCTTTTGTTTAGTGTCTAAACTTACTTAAGAGGTTGATTTAGACTAAAGGATGGTTTGGGTTAGCTTAAATAGGGATTAGTGATAGTCTATAATAGTTATATTAGTATTAGAATGGGTTAATGTTAGTCTAATTAGGGAGATTTGTTCTGTTGAGGATGATTTGGTTGAAAACAGTGGCTGTTGTTCAGAACTGGTTTCTGGACACTTGCGGTTTGTAATTTTTGTAGATGGAAATCGGTCGCGAATCTAAAGCCGACATCTTCTAGAGAAATGTTTTAAACATCCTAAGTTACAACATATATTTTTATAAAGATTTTTAGGAACTCAAAAGCAGGAGATATTAGTTCCGCCATTTTCGAACAGAACTGCAATTTTCGTTGGAACTGGTGACCTTTTAGAATTTTAGGGGTTTTTATCAACTCTTGGGGTCCGAATTTCAAAATGTTTTATTCACAAAAGTTGTTTTTTTATATCCTTTAGTTTAACATACTCAAATTTTAGATGAAATGGACGTATTTAAGACCTTGAACCAAACTGATTTCCAAAATTGACTTTCTGAGAACGGACCTAATTTTGGTGTTGGATTTAGGGAATTACTAGGCCGAATCTAGAAGGATCTGGATCTCGGTATCTCATGAAAAATGTTCGTTTACATGTCCTTTAAACATATTCAAATTTGGGAATTTTCCGAGCTCGATTGGTTAGGTTTCTAGATTTAACTTGGAGACGCGCGAAAGCCCGATTTCTGTAAATTAGAACTGATTTTAGTTTAATGATGGTTCTTGATGCTTTTCTTGCTTTAATTAGTGTTTTTAATGACTTGTGGATTTAATTTATTAGTTACTTAATTTTGGAATTTTACTGTTCACGTGCACTGTTCACCAAGAATGAAAAGTGGTTTAATTTCATGTGTATTGATTCTATGAAGTGAATGGATGTGTAAATGCATGGGCATTCGTATGAATTGGGTGATGTTTTGTGCAATTGTATGGTGATTGGGAACTGTTGGCATTTAATAAGAAAATACCGGGTGTCAGGTTTTGGACGCCGAAAGTGTTTTTAAATACTATATCAAACTGTGGGATTTTAAAAGAGATGACACAAATTTTTTTGTTTGATTTGACCGTATCCCCACACACGATTATTTTATCATGCATTTCTAAAATGAAGAAAATAGGCTGAGATCACCATTTTAATTGAAGTATTTGAGTGCAATGCACGGTGTCCCAGGCCGAAATTGAATGAATGCATGAATGATATGAGATGCCGTCACGAGCCTTTGGGGTCGGACGATGCTCCTTCGGGAATGTCCCACGTGAACGGATGCCAGTCGCAGTGGATGCCGGGCCGATGCTCCTTCGGGAATGCCCCACGTCAACGGATGCCGGTCGCAGTGGAGGCTGGACCGATGCTCCTATATGGAATGTCGTCTAGATGTAGACGTTGTCGTGCTCGATGGTGCGAGACGATGCCTGGTTATGCCGGGAAGACTATTATCGGTTGCATTGATTGGGCTGGGATAAGGGATGGCAATGCGTCCGTGCCTCTACCCCAGATAACGCATTCGTGTGGCAATGGCCAGGTGAGATTGCTAGTAATGTGATTTGTATGTGATTGATGAACTGCATCATCTAATGGTCATGTGCATTGTGTGTATCGTACTGAGTTATGATGTGTAGGGTATGGCATACCAGGTAAGGTTGCATGCGAACCGACTATTGATTGTTGATTGTTAATTTTTGGTTTGTTTGTGGGATGGTTCTGAAGAAATACCCCAAGTTGAGTTGGTGTACTAATTGGGGGACTAGGGGAAGAACTCGCTGAGATATACATCTCACTGGTTATTGAATAATCATTTTCAGGTCCCCAGTGTGAAGAACCTGGAGTTTGAAGCGGAAGGGTCAGGAGCATAGGTGGCTTAGTAGTCCTTTGTGAGATAGACATTCTGTATAAGCTTGAGGTGTTTATGAAAGTGTATTTGATTTAAACTGATTGTCCTACTTTTCTATCCCATGTTTGTTGTTGTCAAGGAGTTAGTTAATTCACTTTCGCATGTGCAATAAAAAGAAAAGGGTCGGCGACGAGTCCTGGGAATGTCACAAAATTCTATCGACCACCAAAAGATGTGCGCGTGCTCGAGGTTCGGGGCGTGACAATTATAAAGGACTTGTTTCAACTTTATCACTTACATAAAAAGAGGCCTTTGGCAAGGACGAAATTCCACGTCGCTTATATGCACAAATGAGGCCGCATATATACCCGGTTTCGTAAGAGGAAATTGTTAGAATAAATATAAACTAAAATTTGATGATCCCAATTTATCAATCACAGATAAATTCATATAGAATTTGGGATCAATTTGCGGAAACGTAAAGATCAACATATCTCCAGCCATTGATGAAATCTGCAAAAGCGGAAAGCCTTAAAACCTTTGATGGATCCACACAGCACGATCGATCTACAATATGGAGAACTGTATGTCCTGTTCTACTAGCCAATACTCCCCAAACCTGATGATGTGTTTTTCTGTAGTAATAGGTGTTGACACCCGAAATTTTTGTCGATGTTTTAAATAAAAATGAATAAAATTTGTTTGAAATGAAAAGATGAACAATTTAGAAACAAGGAAAATGAAAAAAAAAAAGAGAGAGAAAAAAAAGAAAAGAAACGAAAAAAACATAAAACAAAAAATGAGAGGAAAAGAAAACATAAAAAAAAAAGAGAATAGAAAAAAAAATGAAATGAAAAGGAAAATGAAAAAAAAGAAGAATAAAGAATGAAAAAAAGAAGAAAAAAAACAGGAAAATATAAAAAGGAAAAAGGGGGGCTCTGGCTCGAGGGGCTCGACGCTTTCTCTCTCTTCGGGCTTTTTCTCTCTCCTCGGACTCTCTCCCTCTCGACTGACTCTCTCTCTCCCTCTCGCATTGTAACTGCTCGATGGAGCTTCTTCCATGGAGATCTCGAAACCCTAGCCTTGGACAACCCTGGTAGACATCCGCCATTCCTCGCGGGAGAATCTCCGCCTCGCTCGCTGTCCACCGGAGGGAGCTCCCGCCTCCGTCTCCAGAGGTTCTCCGGCTTCGCTCCCGGCTTTGCTCCCACTCGATTCTAGAGATCTCCGGACAACTCGAGCCGGCCTTGCGTCCGGTTCTCTGTTCTAGTCGGCAGGCATTGGCGTTTCCAGATCGTTCCCGGTGGGGATGAGTTGCGTTGCTTTCCTCGTGCGAGCTTCGAAAGGAGGTAATCCTGTACCGTCCGGTTCGATTGGCGCTCTTCTAAGGACCGTAGGCGCGGCTCTTCGATTCTCTCCGCAAGATTGACCTCCATCACCAGTGGCTGAGAGTAGGGGACTTCCTCGTTGTCAAGCGGGCTCGTTGAAGCTCGTTTTCCTCTGTTTCTCAGATTGTCGAACATCTCGGCAGATTGGGGTTTCTTGTCTTTGCTATTTTCGAGTTGCAGATTCGGCCATCCACGGTGTCCTTCTGATAATCCTCGACGTTTGTGAAGAGTTGCTGAGCTTAGATCGTCAATTGATCAAGCTCAAATCATCAAAGATATATCAAAGGTAACTTCTATGTCCCGAGTTCGATGAAGTAAGGTTGTTCTAGACAACCGGGGCTAGAGCTCACCAACCCTAGGGTCCTAGATCTGCAATCTCAGCATATTTAGGATGTCAGCAAGGCCTTATGACAGATTTGGATGTCCATTTATTAGGTCATTGAGCCGAAAGTTGAAGTGCATCTGATTCTACTTCTGTTGTTACATCGTCAAATTCATCTCGCTCGTTTTTTAGGGGTAAAATGCCTCCTGTTAACGATCGACCTGCGTGCTATCACTAAGTTTTAATTCTGTGGTGAATAATCAAGCATATTGCTACTTGTTCATTTTCTGATGGCTTTGGATGTTATATAGCATTCTTGATGATATGTTTGAGTCGAACTGGTGAAACTTGTCCTCCAGAAGATGCTGACCTTATTTATCAATGATCATCATACTTGCAATATGCTTTTCTCTTGCTTCAACATAGACTCTTGTTGAATATCTTCTATGCAGAAATGATTGAATTTTTAGGGTCATGGATGTCCTAGAAACTTTGATATTGCCAAAGAATACTTGCAATAAGTTGGCTAAACTTTGGGGCTTTTTTTAAGGATGTGCTTTCGCTGCTGATGTTTCTTGCTAAGGTTTATATAACATTGAAATTCACTCTAATACATCCCATGTGTCATGATAACAAGCAAAATGATGCTCCTCATTTACAGCTTAAGGGTCCAAATGAAGTTTCTCTCAGGTTCAGCTTTTGCTGGAAAGCATAAATGCATTTTAGACACTCAATTCACCTGCTGGCTTTCTACTGAAGTTTCTCTCAGGTTAAGCTTTTGCTGGAAAGCATAAATGCATTTTAGACACTCAATTCACCTGCTGGCTTTCTACTGTAAAACATGTGGAGTTGCTATTAAGGGGCTCTGCAAATCTTAGCATGAGTTGCTTTCTGATCTCACCTCATTAGAAAATACCATGAATAAAGTTCTGTGGCTGCATCGGTGTGTTAATTGAATCTAGTTGTCATCTGGAGGACGCTGACCAAATAGAATGGATTCACAAGAAGTTTTGGTTCTATAAGATGTCATGTCTGTTCTTTTCTCATCATTTCTGTATGTTCTGAGAGTCTTCAATGAGCAGCAATGTGTAGTTTCAGTGCCGTAGGTATATTGTATTTAAGCAATTGGATTAATGTTATGTCTTTGTTCATCTGCTCATAATATCTTCACTTGAGCTGAGAAATGAACTTTATTGTGCTTGGTACCTCATAGGAACTCATAAGAACATCATAAGTTTTCTAATGATGTCCGGTTTGCTCAATTTGCCTATCGTTTCCCCTGTTAATTTTTTTAGATCAAGTTGTGAAATCTGGAATTTATTTTGACTCAAGATGCTGTTATGACTTTGTGGGTCCAACTATTTGCCAGTTTTATGTGATTTCGTACACGATGATCTTGAGAATAAATTCTCAATGAAGGCTGTCCGTGATATCCATGTTCATCCCATGCTGAAATTTGAGAATTTTAAGCATCATTAAATAAGGTCAAGTAACCTTAGAACTCAAGTTGATATGTTGCAATTGAAATTGCTATGCATTTTGCCCCTAATGATAAGTCACGTATCAATGTTAATGAATTTGTGTGATCTTTTACATGTGGATTTAGGGTTAAATGTCTTAATCAAACTTGTTCCTCACATTTAGCCCTACGTCATGTTCAAGTTCCATAATTTTCATGCATTGGTTAGGTGATTTAACAAGTGAATTACCATGCATCATTTTCTAATTTGCCATAATCTCTTCTGTCTTGTTTTGTTTCTGATATGGTGTTATGTGTTCTTGAATCCATATATAACCCATCTTAGGAAATTTCATTCATGAAAGTGATTTTCTTAATGTGCTTGATGTTTTGTGCTTTTCTTAGAGCCAATTACACATGGGTTTTTACCTTGATTACTTTGTTCTTGTTTATGATGATTGTTTCTTTTATCTTTATACACCTAGTTATAAATTTCTTAGATTAAGTTTAGAATAGGATTTTGAATATGGATAAAGCATGAAGATGGTGGAGGTCGATGTCCACTCCGACCGTTATTATGTAATGCTCATTTTCCCGACATATGTCTTGGGTTCCTTGTGTTGTATAAAACCCGACGAGTTGCGGGTCTTCTCTTTTTCTCTCATTTTTCTTAATTGTGCTATCTTTTTTTTTTTTTTAGGATTGCATGATTAGGTTTACTGCTTTTTCTTGATTGTTTACTTCCTGTCTTTCAATTTTAGTTTCATTGATTGTTTTCATATTTTTTTTAGAAATAGAGTAGAATGAAAGTAATCCACCATGCATGGGTCACTTAGTATAAAATTGATGATCCCAAAAAATGTAAAAAAAAATGCATGGACATGATAGAAAAAAAAAACACAACATACTGTTTAGGTACCGAAAGGGCGTTAATAGAAATATTAGCGTAACCCAAGTCCCCGAACCTAAACATCTAGTTGCGTAGGAATCAAGGGAATTCTCCCAACCCTCGATTGGGTTTTCTAGCCGGCACCCAAAAATAAGGCTAGTGGTAGCTCCTATATATTTCTTAGGTTGTTAGACAACTAAATCATATAAAAATTCATCGTGTATAATATGAGCTTGGGAGAGCTCGTGATCCTGTTAGGGTTAGGCATGACAGCTTTGGCGACTCCACTGGGGACTGGTTATTAGACTAAGAGGACTTGAAGCCGTTTAAAAATGGTTGTTGTGTTTTTAACTAACATGTCTTGTATAGGATCGTCTGCATGTCAAAGTCGTGTGGAAAATCAGGTTAATCACTGACCTCGTGTTAAATGGTTTTATAGGTAGGAGTTATAAGGGGAGGCGTGCTTGTAAACCCTTTGTTTTACAGGTGGTGTAAGGATGTATGAATGTATGAGGGTTTATATTGAAGTGCTGGATGTTTAAATTTAAATGCATGTTTACAAGTTTTAGCACAACACCACACACATAACCGCGGTCTAAAACCCCGATCGCCCAATTTAGGACCTTAGGAGGGTTTATGGGTGGAATCTGTGAGTGAATACTTGTGGTAATCCATTACTTACATAAACCCGCTCATCCCAATTGATAAAGATAGCACTGACCGACGATAGTAGCGGTGGCTAAACTGTCTTTATCCTTTGGGATGGGAACCTTGAGCCTTTTAGCACCCTCACCTTAGGCGTCGAAACCTCACAGTTTTATGTGACATGTGATTTGTGTTTGCCATGTGTTTGGTTGGTAAGAAATCGTTCCTTTTTTTTATCGTTCTTATCTTTTTACTATCCTTATTTCAATTATGCATTTTATATTTCAACAACGATACATTTTAATCATGGGTGCCCCTTTAGGTGTAGGTTTAGATGGGTAAACCTGAAATCGATGTGATCCCCGTGCCTGAGAATCTCAAGACTTTATGGGAGAATCTCAACCCAAGACATCAAGACTACGTGGAAAAGCGCTAGGCTTCCTCCCGGATTTATTAAAACTCAAACCACGTATTGCAATGGTCAAAGCATTGGTTCATTTTTGGAATCCCGTGACTTCCACTTTCGTGTTTAATCAATATGAATTGAACCCTACAATTGAGGAGTTCCAGAGAGCCATTGGATTAGGCAAGGCTTCCTTAGGTTTCGTTATTCCTCCTATTGGTCAAAACTCGAGCTCTCTTCTAGGTCAATTCCTCAATATCCCTGTCGACGAAATTGAAGCTATTCTTAAGGGAAATTCTAATGCCATGCCTTACAATTTCCTTGAAAAATATTTCCTTAGCCTGGAGCCTAAATCTGGTAATCTAATTCCTCGTGTCTTCCTACTCATGTTTTTTGGCTTTGTGATATTCCCATATATCCAAAAAATAATGGATCTTTTAGTCACCCATATTGTTAATCAAGTATGCGCATTTCATTGTTTTACACATATGATCCTTGCCGAAACTTTCGTGTCCCTTAACCGTTTCAAAGCAAATGGCTGAGGAACTCTTAGAGCTCCATTAGGACTTCTCCAAATTTGGCTTGTCTCACATATCAAGGAATTCGCCCCTCATATGAAAATTATTGATGTCACAAAATATCATCATCCTATTCTTATATTTTCCCAAAGAGACGAATTCTTTCCCTCATGGTCTTTTGCTACATGGTTTCATTTCCTTAAAAGTCTAAACCCTTGCTTAATTCAATGGCATGCTCGGTGGCTTGGGAATCCCGAGGTGTGCCTTTTTAGTGGAGATGACAACCCACTCCCCCTCGTGGGATTGATGGGTTTAACGTCATATTACCCTTTAAGGGTGCTCCGCCAATATCGCGCGCTTCAAACGATCCCGCCAATCCTCAAGTTGGGGTTATATCGTATTGATTATCACGATAAAGTCATCAAGGGAAATCAAATTGACCATATCAAGGCCGCGGTTGAAGCTGCTATTGGAGTTTGGTATTCACATTCCTCACATCATGTGGTTGTTGTTGATGAAGCTGATTTGGAAGGAGAAATGAAGATTCATCAAGCCACTGATGATTACATAAATCGTCAAATAGAACCTGAGCTCAATATGCAGTTGCCTGATATTCTCGAGCCTCAAGGATTTCGGCGAACACATATTATGGAACAAGAAGACATTGCCTTGATCGATGAGGGACGCTTGGCTCATGATAACAAGCGTCTCCGCACGATCCAACCTAGTTCTTAGGTTTTCGTTTCATTTTCTTGTAAAGAGATTTCCTTTGTATCTTCCTACTTTCTATGGAAGTTTCCCTGTATTCATTTTCATATTACATGTGTTCATCTTCATATTACATGTAAAATTGAATCATCTTGTAAGCTTCGAGAAAGCAAGTTTCTTTTCCCTTGTAATTGTTTGATTGAAATCAATGAAATTCAAGGACATTTTCATGTAATTTTTAGAAAAAGGGGTACTCTGATTAAATATTTGTCATCGTTCCTTTTCAATTGTATAATTTCTTTTGAGGAAATTTTGACAAGAGGATGTTATATGGTACTGGGACCAAATAAACTTCTTATCATTATTTCATCTCAAGAAAATATAAAATTGACAAGGACTTGTATTTTAATGGTTTCTTTTAACTTGTACTAATTCATCTTCTTTTACAGGGGGGTTTTGAAAAACGACGGAAGAACGATCTATTATTCGTACTCGCCGTCAAACCAAGCTGGAAAACGAAGATACTCGTACTTGCGTCCTTAATATCGAAAACCAAATGTGTAACACCCCTATACCCCCTTGAGGTCGCTACAGTCATCCTATAAATCCTTTGAATTCAACTTTGAGCTGTAAACCCTTAGGCTCTTTTTTTTCTTTTTTTTTTTTAAAACAAACGAATGGTCCTAGCGCATTCGACTTTTTGCGGAAGCGAAAACATTCCCCCTTCAATTCTCCTTTTATAAAAATTTAAGATGGACAATGCACACACTAAAAGAAATCATAGAATAGTAAAACCGGACCTCTTTTATTTATATAACTATACGATGGATTTTATCGGGGTAGGTACATACTAACAGAAAGCCAACTCATGCTGACATGGCCTAAACTCAAAAAAAAGTAAACACATCTACCCCTCAAAAAAACACTCAAAAAACTAGCCAAATCCATCTCTCGGTCCTGGTCTATCAAAAAATATCAGTCCCCAGCTCTCCCAGCTCCTCTCCTGGCCCTACCTCCTCCTCCCTGGTCCGCCAGACGGTGGTGGTGGCAGCATACCTCTCATGACTCCATCTCGCTGCACAAAGATAGAGACGAACTCCTGAAATACAAGGCCATCCTCAAGCTCTACCTCAAACCGTACAATCACTCGTACACGGAAAAAGATCAACCCAGCGACGATCGGGCTGTCTATCTAAGTGATCCCCACCTCCACATCGGAAGGGATACCGTAGAAAGAGCCCGAAGAAACTGGAGCAAGCGGCATATCTAGTCTGAAAGTATTTCCCCAAAAAGGGGTGAGTATATCAACTCAGCAAAGACATAATCTCTATGGCTACTCATACAACACACAAGACAGTCAAACAAGTCACATCATCACATAACAGTAACATTAAACAGCATCAACGGTAAAGTTATGCATATGCCAACCATTCAGCCATAGACACTCAATCATTCATGCACTCTTTATCCAGTGCTCGTGCTTGTACCATGTATATGAATCATCAGCACTCAGGCATACATCTCATCATATGCACATACATATATCATCCAATGCCATGCATACATTTCACCATGTGCACATATACCATTCAATGTCCATGCATACCAATTTTTCACCAGATGCACATCACATTTTCAATTTGCACAATATTAGTGGGCTTTTAATGCATTCCCGGCACACACCATTCGGGCTTCCGGCCCCCCACATTTCGGGCATCTCGCACCCCAACCGGCATCACGAGGAATTCTTGGCACACGCCATCCGTGCTTCCGGCATTTACACTCCCTGGCTGGGCATCTCACATCCCAACTGGCATCACGAGGAATTCACGGCACACACCATCCGTGCTTCCGGCATCCCCTACGCTCCGGGCATCTCAACTTCGAGGCCATCTAGATTTATGCACATAGGGCTACTGGGCATCCGGCATTTTCACTCCCTGGCCGGGCATCCCGATAACTCCTGGGGCATCATCGGCTCACACCATCCGATGGCCTTCTCACATGCATGGTTCATGGCACACAACATGATACTCATCACTCATAACAAGATGCAAATGCCAACCATCTTCACTCATATAGCATGAAATTTACATAAACAACTCCATCTAATAAATTTCCCATCCTTTCCTTATAAAGGCATAAAATTTCAGCATGTATAATTTCAAAAAAACAATTTAATTAAATACCAAATGGCTCTCAAAAATTGTGAAACTCACACACATGATAGTCAAGACAATATAGCACACTTTTCATGAAGAGAGTATGTTCTGGATGTCAACATACAAAAAGATATTATTCAGCCATTATAACACAAAAATTCCGAGCAATACAGCTTGCACAATTGCAGAAGAAAACTAAATTGACCATCCAATTGGCCACTAAAAATCACCAAATTTCACCACAACATCATTGAGACGTTAAGGCACAACTTTCATTAAGAAACTACATTTAAACAGTCCTCACATAAAAAGATATAAGATCGGCAAGACAGATTAGAGTTTAGGGACTTCTCAGTTTACACAGTTCTCGAATTTTATTTAATTCAATACTCAAACGTCACTCAAAAATTATGAAATTCCACTATGTTATAGCCAAGAGTCTAAAGAACATTTCTCATGAAGACATAATCATCAAATTCGTCCTACATAATTTACTATAAAAATCACAAGCTTCTGTCTCAATCACCGAACCGTACAGGAACGACCATCAACGAAAATCTCATCAATTGAGCAACTTAACCACCTTCTTTTCTCCTGATTTTTGGATATGTTCTAGTTTAGCATGTTTTCTTCAACTTTTATTTAGAGGTCAAGCAAGATTCTCAAGAAAAAGTCACCTTATGACCCACAAGACCTACTGACCTTCCACAAACAATCCAGAATTCATGTCCGTAAGAAATCAAGCATTTCCCTAGGTTATACCGGTTAGATTTGTCTCAAATTTTAGTATGTTGTTCATTAGGATGTTATTAACATTTCATATGAAGAAGTCGAAGAGAAATATCCAACAGAAAACCACATGCAGCAACCCACAAGCAACAAAGGTCGACATGCAAGCCGATTTTCACCCGGTTCCTTAGAAAATTGATTTCACCCCTCAAAACTTGTTCAATTTGTTTCAAATTTGAGTATGTCGTAATTCAAGACCTTCTCTACAACTTTCGTTTAGAAACCGAAGCCAAATTCTAACCCTAAGCTCATATACAAACTCAAACAAGATTCGGGTACATGCAAACTCATTCGGGCAGAATTACATCCACAGCAAGAACAACCTCAAAACCTCCATTTCTATCCATCAAACCCAAAATTTCAACCAGCAATCAGCACAGCAACAAGACCACAGCATGCATGAGCAATCAAGAGATCAATCTTGCCTTAGAATTGAGCTAAATTTGTGAAGAAAACGACGGAAACCCCTCGGCACAGCTCACGGACGACGCTGCTTTTCCTTCCTCTTTGCGGTTTTTTTCTTGTTTCTCTCTCTCTCACTCTCCCAACCGGTTGAAGACCCCTCTCAATAACCGGCCACTCCCTTTTATGTGTCTCACTAATTATTATTAGAGGTAATGATTAACTTACATGCAATTGGACACTTGGCAAAGCTTGAGGACACATGGACTCTCTCTCTCTCTCTCTCTCTCTCTCTCTCTCTCTCTCTCTCATTTTCGGCCACCCTTGGCTTGCTCAAGAAGCCTTGGCCGGTCCAATTTCATTTCCTTAGGCCCACACTCGGCCCAAGTCTTCAAGCCCAAAATTCCTAAGTTTAATCCTCTAAATAATTAAATCTTGGTTAAGTAAATCATAAGCTTAAATAACCTATAAGCTTAAGTTTAGCTTGAGCTTTAAGTTTCAACTTTGTACCTCACATAAACATAATCTTTTCCTTCAAATAAATGCCTCACAACCTTCGGCCATATCACATGACTACAAGGTCAATCAAGGGTTAGTTCGATTGTAGCTCATTAGTCCTCATGGTCTCACGATTTTATCAATTTATTTTCCAATACACATCATGGTCATAAGTGAACATACAAAACTATAACTCATCAAATGTCCAGCCCTTGGCTCAATTGTGACTTATAAAATCACTGACTAAAATCCATCAGCGTCTCTATCGATCGGCCACAGTCATCTCCTCCTTGAGGATTGTCGAAATTCTTGGATGCCAAAAAATGACCCAGATGACGGCGTTATTGGCGGACCTCTCTAATCAAGTTAGAAACTTGACTTCTGTAGTTCCTGCTTCTTCTCCTATGAATCCTCCTACCGCATCTCCTGAAGTGCCGATAGCCCCGGTAGTAGAACCCATGGGGAAAGGGCCTGCTGAAGAAATTCCCACTGCGATCCCGATAGTTATTGGCTCAGAGCCTCCCTCTAAGGAGACCCCAACTCCGCAGTTCGATGGGGAAAGTTCGAGACGCTTGGCCAAGATTGAGGAGCGCCTTTGCATGCTGCAAGGCTACCAACCACAGAGATTTGATAAACTGTCACCTTTCGCCAAAGTTATAGTCCCCGAATTCTACAAAGAGCCTGAATTTACAAGAAAATACGATGGCATTGGATGCCCTAAAACTCATCTGAAGTACTATCTGGGCAAGATGGCCCGTTACTCGGATAATCCTCTACTCCTGATCAATTCTTTTCAGGATAGTTTGATCGGGCCTGCATTAACATGGTTCATAGAGTTGGATTTAGAGAAGATACACACTTGGGAGGATCTTGCTGATGAATTCTTTCAGCAGTATAAATTCAATACCGAAATTGCCCCGACTCGAGAGGAATTGGTTCGGGTTGAGAAGAGGAGAACTGAGACATTTAGGGCTTACGCTCAAAGATGGAGGGTTATGGCATCTCAAGTGAAGCCACCATTGACCGAGAAAGAAGCTATGAAATTACTGCTCCAGGCCATACCACGGGATTTCTTTGAGAAGATGTACAATCACACCTGTATCAACTTCGCTGCGTTGGTGGAGTTAGGCGAACGTATTGAGGGGATTATGCGTGAAGGGAGATTAACCGAGACCACAAGCCATCGATATGTCCCAAAAAGAGATAAAGAATCAACTGTGGAGATTGCCTACATACAAAACTCCTCTTCCCAGAAGTCTTATAATTCTCAAACTCACAAACCCGCCATGGAGGTAGGGGGTCCTTTGCGAAATTTTGAACGGAAAGGAAAAGTCCCTCAAAGGCAATTCACTCCATTGCCTAGACCCATGTCTCAGCTACTTCCAATGTTAATTGAAAATCATCTGGTGGCAAAAGAAATCCCAAGGGATAATCCTCCAAAGTTTGCTGGGTTCGACCTTAGCAAAGCTTGTGAATATCACATGGGAGAAAAAGGCCATCATGTGGACAATTGATGGGTGCTCCGTTCCAAAATCTAGAATTTGCTGGATAAAAAGTTGCTCACATTTAAGGACTCAGTACCAAATGTCCAACAAAACCCCCTCCCGAAGCATGCTGAGGATGTTAACATGATTGATGGCACCATCCCTAGTGGGTGGGGAGAGGAATTTGAAGATGACTTAGTGGCTATAATGGAGCCTGTTGTGATTAATCTAACTAATGAAGAAATTCCCTGTCAGGCTGATACAATTGACAAGGGCATCGTTGAAGTCGATTCATTAATTGACAATCTTGGAACCATGAAGATTTCTAATGCGGGTTTTGTACCCGCCGTGATCGAATTGCCACGAGAAGAGGGTGAATGTTCTAATACTAAAGTAATTCCCACTTATGACACCAAGGCGGTCCCTTGGAATTATAATACGAATGAAATCGACGCTGTCACCCGATCGGGTCGATGTATTCACCACGTGAAGGCATAGAGAAGAAAGTCATCACGATGAGGAAGCCGAACAACTCCTCAAAACACTCAAAACAAGTGAAGCGAAGTGATTGACCAGCTGCGCAAGATGCCTGCACAAATTTCATTATTGGAGCTTTTCAAGACTTCTGAGAAGCATAGAAATGCTCTCCTCAAAATTCTGAATGAAGTTCACGTGCCTGAGGCCATTGGAGAGGTACAGTTGGAGGAGTTTGTGGGTGCTACTTCTAAAAGATCAAATTACTTTCTCTGAGAAAGATCTCCCTCCTGAGGGTCAAGCACACACCAAGGCGCTATATGTATATGCTTAACATTTTGGAACTAGGATTGTGACATCCGGATTTTCGGGTTTTAATTTCGATTGGATAAATAGGGTCATTTTTGTTCAGTTGAAGCTGGGGATTGTGAAATTGAGAAGCATGAGGGATTCTTGGATGAAGAAAATAATCAATTTGATAATGGGGATATCAATTGATTTTTGTGAGAGTATTTGAGAGAAATTAAGAGGGAAATTGGATGCAAAAATGCAAGAGGGGAATCAAGAACTCTAATATGAAATTCTTTTGGGATTAATCGAGCTTATTCAAAAGAAAATGGGATGAGAATTTTCTATTTTAAGAAATTCTCTTAGCTTCTTCCCATTTCCCATTTCTTTTTACCCCATTTGGCCAAACACCTAATTTTTCCCACAAGTCTCTCTTTCCTTCTTCCTTTCTTTTTCTTTTTCTCTCTCTCTTCTCTCTCCTCTCCCCTCCCCCTCATGTGATTCCCTTCCCCCCCCACCGAAGGCTTGCCTTCCCAATTTGAAATTGGCTTCTTCTCTTCTCTCTCTCTCTCTCTCCTTTTTGACTAGTCAAACCTTATCTCTTCTCTCCCTTATCTCTTCCTCTCTCTCCTCTCTCTTCTCCCTCATTTCTCACGTGACCGAACCAGCTCTTTTTTCTTTCCCCCTGTTCGTGGAAGACCAGAAACTGAAGAAGAAAAACAGCAGCTTGCCGTTGCCGCCGCAAGCCGCCGGGCCACCATCCGCACCACCCGCGCGACGCAGCGCGTTTGGCCGCCCGCCCCTCGCACCCAGGCGTCCTCCCTGTGCAAATCCACCTCTGTCCAGCCCCTGTTTTGCCTCTGTCCACCTCTGTCCGTGCGCCTCAAGAGCTACCGGAGCTCCCTCCGACCACCTCCAGCCACCGTGAAGCCTCGCCTTGGTCTTATTCAGCCCCTCCGCCCATCTTGGTCCATTATTGCTTCAATTTGAGCTTGGATCCACCCCTAATCAGCTGCAAACAGCAGCAAACAGAGGAAGAGCGTGGGTGTGACAGTAAGTTCGGGGCCCGTTTTGGCCGCCTTCCTAAGCCCGGATGCTCGGCCCGCTTTGGGGAAAATCGATCCTCGCGTCGAGCCCGTCGTTTTGTGTGAGTTTTACTCACTAACGCCTTATTAGTGTGCTAATTATACTTAAAGGTTGATTAGTGTTAATTAAGTGTAATTAGTGGTTAGATTAGAATGGATTAGCATTTATTAGCTAATTGCTTTGCATATTAATTGTGTGATTAGTGTAATTAGATAGAGAATTGCCTATAGCATTTATTGAATGCTTTTTGGGAATTTTCCCGTCCCTTATCGGGTGTAAATTAAACAAATCAGGCTTAGGTGGAATTTTTAGGGATTAAATATTAATTTTCGAAATTAATTAATTATTTAATTATTTATTTCCTGAAAATTCAACTTGGATGGCTAGCGATCGGGATTTTATGCTGATGATTGTGGCATAGACCGTTTATTTAATTGAGCTTTATATTGTGCTAAATTGAATTTATTGTGTTTATTTATTTAATTTCCGAAATTAATTATTTAATTATTTATTGCTTGGAAATTTAACTGGGATGGCCAGTGACCGGAATATTATGCTGATGACTGTGGTGAAGTTCGTTTATTTAATCGGGCTTTATTTTGAGTTAAATTGAATTTTAATATTAATTATTTAATTTTCGAAATTAATTAATTATTTATTTATTTTTCGAAAATTAAGATTGAGATGGCCGATGACCGAAATCTCGTGCTGATCGTCATGGCACAGTCCATTTATTTATTTGAGCTTTAATTCGTGCTGAATTGATTTAATTTTGTATTTTTAGGATTTATTCCTAAATGATTTGAATTGTGGTAATTGATTGGTAATTACCGGGCGTCGGATCACAGAGCCAAAAATGTGTTCTATGGGCTGTTGAAAATGGTGGGAAGTTCTAAAAGCAAAATATGATATTCTGGCTATGGCCGGTCGTGTACCCACGCACGATATTTTATTGGGTATCTCTATTTCCAAGGAATTGGGCCAAGATATTATGAAATTGAGAAATTTATTTATGAAGTGCAATATCGTTGGCTGCAGTTGAAATTGGTCGAGTGGGACCATAAAGCCATTGAATTTGAAAAGGTCGAGTGGGACCGTAAAGCCATTGAATCGTGAAAAGGTTGAGTGGGACCGTAAAGCCATTGAATCGTGAAAAGGTCGAGTGGGACCATAAAGCCATTAAATCTTGCAAGTGGTCGAGTGAGACCGTAAAGCCATTGAATCGTGAAAAGGTCGAGTGGGACCGTAAAGCCATTAAATCTTACAATTGGTCGAGTAGGACCGTAAAGCCATTGAATCTTGAAAGGGTCGAGTGGGACCGTAAAGCCATTGAATCTTGAAAGGGTCGAGTGGGACCATAAAGCCATTGAATCTCGGTGACAGTAGTATGGCATCGTAAAAGGGCACGTGGGCTCGGTGACTTGATGCATCACTTTGGAGAAGGCACGTGGGCCCGAGATTTAAGTATGGCATCATAAAAGAGACACGTGGGCTCGGTGATTTGATGCATCACTTTGGCGAACTAGTGCCTAAGAGAATGCACGTGTGCTCGACATCTTGATATGCATTGTGGGAATTGCTTAGTCTGTTGAATATGAATCGACCAAGTCGATTGATCATTGATTTGATCTGATTGTCATGATTTGATTGATTGATTGGGAATGACCATGAGTGGTCTTGTTGGCATGTAATCAATTAAGTCAATTGATCATTGTTTTGATATGATATTTGCAAATTGATTGATTGAATGGAAATGACCACGAGTGGTCTTGTTGGCGTGTGATCGACTAAGTCGATTTGATCGATGCTTCAATCGTGATGTGATTTCTTGGTGCCTATTTGATGTGTGCTAACATGCAGGTGGAATCTGAGGCCAAGGTAAGTCCTCTGACTGATGTTGTGCATAGGCAGCCCTAAGGTGTATTAGTTTACTAATCGAGTCTTAGGGGGTAGAACTTGCTGAGATATAGTCTCATTCCGGTTGTGGGATTACATTTCAGGCCCCTAGATTTCCCGAAGGTTGGCCAGCATTTGAAGTTGAGGATGAGCGAGAAGAAGGAAGTGAAGAGTTTGAAGAAAATGAACTTAGTGGTGAAAGATCTCAAGAGGATCGGGATGATGATCCCGAGCATGGTCCTATCCTCTTTGTAAACCCTGTATTTAAGAAGTTGTGAATTTAAATAAATAAAATTGTGGCCTGCTTTTCTATCCCATTATTTTATTGTCTGGGGATTTGTAAATACTTCCGCATGTGCATATATAAATGAAAGGGTCGGCGATACATAGTCCTGGAATATCGCATTTTAAAATCGACCAAAGGTAAGGGATGTGCGCGTGCCTGAGGATCGGGGCGTGACATCCCCTTTTTGTGGTATCAGAGCAATGGTTAGTTATTGGAGTGATAAGGTGCGATGACCTATGGGATAGTAGTAGGAAAGGCCTTTAAATTCATGATTGGCACATGTCTTTGATAGTTGATTGATAGAATTGTTTGTCGTGTATGAATCGTTTGCGTTTAATCTTGTGGTTTCGGAAGGCAGAGTGTTGACTCTGGCCAGCTCGAGCGTAAGAGTACCATCGCAGGTTGGTACTAGTGTGGCAGTATTGAATGATTCTCAATTTGATAAGATCGATCTGATGCAAGTGCTCCTTGGGATCTGGATGAGTCAGTGAGATCAGAATCAGTTATTGTTGTTGCTACCTTTATTGAGGTCCAACCTGGAAGGTTGATCAGAGAACAGATTTTGATATTTGAGTCAAGATTCAGCGTAGACAGACTTGAGAATCGGTCAGGTTAAAGACTGATGTTGAGGAAAGAGTATTCTACTTCACCAAATAGGAAGGAGGGAATAGTTAGGTCAGTATTCGGAGAAATGGAACGTGTTGTTCTATGGAAGATGGTATGAATTAGTCTCGTATATTTTGAGGACAAGAAATTGTGGTAAGTGTCTCCGGCACAGACAGTGATTTATGGGGTATCTGCATAAGTAGATGGAATCTTGATAATGGTTACTGCTGTCACCATTGATAGGACAGTTAAGAAAAAGTGCACCATAGAATGCACTGTGGAATTTTGGGATAAGTCTCCGGTGCAAGAAATAGTGCATGCTGGCATTTGATAGGAAGTAGAAGACTCATTAGGTAAGTGCCAAAATTATTAAAAGAATGCATGGATTGATCCTGTGTCTGAGAATGGCTAAAGCGTGCTATGATGGTAGTCAGTACGGCTGTCAGATGAAAAACTATCAGTGTGAGTCCAAGGGAGCATTGATACCGATACTGCAGATAAGATGCCATTAGGATGGCAAAAAGGGACAGGAACGAAATTGACTATGCTTTATTCAATGGAAGAATATTTTGAGGTGATTTCATCAGAATAGTGCCAGAAAGAGTCGAGAATACAGTTGTGGAATTTTAGTTGTTTGTTAAGACTGTAGGAAAAGAACCACTGATAAGAGTTGTACTTGATTGACTATTTGTGTACAACTTATTCATCAAGTGTGGAAAGAATTGGTTCTGAAGTACCTTGTGATGATGAATTCATGCATATCAATGCATCACTTTAAGGAACATCAGTTTTGTGGAAAGAGAACGAAAAATGGTTCATTGCAATATGCGTCAACCATGGTCAACTCAATTAAGTGACAATCAAGGATAAGTGTTCATTGTCAAAGATCGACGAATTGGGGACTTGTTATAAAGAGTATTGATGTCTTCAAAGATCGACCAGAAGACAGGTTATCATCAGTTGAGAAACAGGAAGGAGATCATACTAAAGACAACAGTTCACACTTGGTTTAGCCCTTGAGAGGATAATGTAAAGCCATTTGATTTGACGAACGCTTCAACCGCTGTCATAGATTTGACAAACCGAGTTTTCAAAGAATACCTAGATCAATGGTGATCGTGTGGTGAAGTGACATTCTAGGGTATTCATTAAGTACTAGGGGTCACGAGAGGCCCTAAGGATTCATGGACCTAGCCAAGATCGAATAAGTTGTTAATGGACCAAAACCGACATCAATGTCAGAGATCAGAAGCTGTGAGGATTGGACAGATTACTACAGAAGGCTCATAAAAGAATTTTCAGCATCAATATCATCGTGGACTTGACCTCTTAAGAAAGAAGAGAAACTCGTCAGCATAGACAAGTACGAGGATAGTTCTCAGTTTAACGATGTATCTTGCAGAGAACTGCCTTTGAAGGATTTCTTGTTCTTGTTTTTACCTTGATTACTTTGTTCTTGTTTATGATGACTGTTTCTTTTATCTTTATGCACCTAGTTATAAATTTCTTAGATTAAGTTTAGAATAGGATTTTGAATATGGATAAAGCATGAAGATGGTGGAGGTCGATGTCCACTCCGACCGTTATTATGTAATGCTCATTTTCCCGACATATGTCTCGGGTTCCTTGTGTTGTATAAAACCCGACGAGTTGCGGGTCTTCTCTTTTTCTCTCATTTTTCTTAATTGTGCTCTCTTTTTTTTTTTTTTTAGGATTGCATGATTAGGTTTACTGCTTTTTCTTGATTGTTTACTTCCTGTCTTTCAATTTTAGTTTCATTGATTGTTTTCATTTTTTTTTTAGAAATAGAGTAGAATGAAAGTAATCCACCACGCATGGTCACTTAGTATAAAATTGATGATCACGAAAAATGTAAAAAAAAAAAAATGCATGGACATGATAGAAAAAAAAAAACACAACATATTGTTTAGATATCGAAAGGGCGTTAATAGAAATATTAGTGTAACCCAAGTCCCCGAACCTAGACATCTAGTTGCGTAGGAATCGAGGGAATTCTCCCAACCCTCGATTGGGTTTTCTAGCCGGCCCCCAAAAATAAGGCTAGTGGCGGCTCCTATATGTTTCTTAGGTTATTAGACAACTAAATCATATAAAAATTCGTCGCGTATAATATGAGCTTGGGAGAGCTCGTGATCCTGTTAGGGTTAGGCGCGACAATAGGGTTTGAACTAGACGACCCGACGTTTATATTCCATTTATTACATTACCGATATCTTCCATCAAGACCGTTATGGTAACATATTAATGGGCAAATATGACGAAATACACATGGGTGATAAATTTGGCAATAACATCGGAATTTATTGGGAATACCCATAAGTGAGATCATATTTAGAATAAAAAAATATATTAGATATTATAATATTATAACAAAAATACTATCTAGATCTACCATGTGGACCTCTATATGCACTTCATCTATAATCCTTGAGCGGACACTTGAAGTATTAAAACTTGACATGAATGAACATTTAAATGTTACAACTTCCAAAAGGTACATTTATGTGTCAAAATTTGAGAAGAAATGAATATTTGAGTGCTAAGGGTGAAAAAATTTTGACCAAATTGCTGACATGGCATTTTCCAGCAATATTTTTTACTAATAAGGAAATTATTTCAAAAATAATTATACATGTGATGCTAACGTGACTAGATAAGCCCAAAATGACATTATTTTCCCTCAAATTTGATTTTTAATATAAATATTAATTAAATTAAATTAAAAAACTAATATAAAAAATTAAAAAGAGAACAGGCAACAAATCAACGAGCGCCTCTACGATCCTCAACCCTATCGCTCCACCATTGTTGAAAAGGACTGACAACGACATGGCAAGGGTCGATCGAGGTTTTCAGGCCCGGGCCAGTGGCCGACAACCTTGGCCAATCGCAGGGGAGGGCCCACGATGACTCTCGCCTAGATTTGGGGTGAGGGTTGTGGCCCTCCCCTAAATTAGGCCAAGGGCTATCGTTGGCTAGGGCAGGGTTGGCCTCGCCTACGATCGACCAGGGTTGCCGACCACTAGCTAGGACCCAACAACTCGGGCTAACCGTGCTCCCACCATTGACAACCCTTTTCGGTGATGGTGGGGCTACGGCCCGTCAATTTGCTCCCCCCCTCCCCCTTTTCCTTGAATTTAGTTTTAAATTTAATTTAATTAATATTTACATTTAGTATCAAATTTGGGGACAAAATGACATCGTTTTGGGATAAGCTAGCCACGTTAACAACACATGAATTTCTAGTGAGCCATGTAGATTGGTTTTATTATCAAAATAATGTCACATCATATTTTTGGCTAAGCTTGCCAAAGTTGGCACTTAAGTATCCAATTTTCAAAGAAGCACTTAAGGGCCTATTCAGTAACCATTCTACTTTTGGAAACAACTTTAGCTTAGAAATGATTTTTTTTTTTTTTCTTATTCTGTTCTCTAGATGAGTTTCTGAGCATTTCAAAGTGTTTGATAAATGTCCAAAAATTCTACTCCCAGGATAGAGATACATTTGGTACAACCTCAAATTCTTTTGTAAGTTGGAATTTCTTTTAATTTTTTAATAATTCTATTACATTTTTCTTTTTTCTTCTTTTTCTTTTCTATTTTTATTTCTTCTTCTTCTTTCTTTAGCCATTGCTAACCTCGACCATGGCTGGCGACCTCATCGGCCCCCGGCGATGCCGAGCCTTATTGGCCCAAGCCTTGCAGGCGTTGGGCGAGGCTCAGCTTGGCCTAGATTTGGTGAGGCCAAGCTCGCCCAACCATCGGTAGGCTCAACCTCTTCGAGTCACCGTGAGGTCGTCCTCGTCTTGGTCGGCCAACGTCGGCCTTGTGATGGGCCAACGAGTTAAACCCATCCGGCTGCCCACGAGGTTCGGGCGACGAGGCTTTGGTGAGGCTACCAACCATCATCGAGGCCGGCGAATGGTAAAAGGAAGAAGAAGAAGAAAATAAAAAAAGAAGAAAGAAAGTTGTCTTGATCCTGAACTTGTTGCCAAAAACAAAGATGTAGCTTTTTCTTACTTCTCGATTTTATTCCAAATTTATTCACAGAAACAAATTTGTTCTCGGAAGTAAAAAAGTTACTAAGGGGGTGCATGACGCGCGCTATTTCTTCCGAAATTGTTTCGGAATGGAATAAAAATCCGTTTGGTAAAATTATTCCACTTTTCTATTTCTCGAAATAGATTTTGGTTCCGTAAATAGATTTGAACAAGAAATGAGAAATAAAAAAATCTATTTTTCTATTTCAAAACAGAAATGAGAAATAAAAAAAATTTTCATCGTTCATCGCCGCCACCCGCCGCCCGTAGCCCGCTCCCGCCGCCGCCGCCGGACGCCGCCGCGCCGGACGCCGGCCGCGGACGCCGCCGGGCCGCCGGGCGCGCGCCGGCGCGGACGCCGGCCGCCGGTCGCCGCCGCCGCCGCCGGCCGGACGCGACGGACCGCCGCCCGGGACGCCGGCGCCGACGCCGCCGCCGCCGCCGCGGCCGCCGGCCGCCGCCCGGCCGCCGGACGCCGGACGCCGAACGCCGTCCGAAAATAAGAAATTTTGTGTCGTTATCAAACGAATTTCTATTTTTAAAGTAGAAATTTTTTGTCGTTATCAAACGGTTATTTTTGTTTAGAAACTCATCCAAAACTAGAAATAGAAAAATCTATTTCTGTTCTAGAAACTATTTCGGAATAGAAATAGAATCATGCGCGCCCTAAATAGATTTCTGTTCTCTTTTTGTTCCAAGGAACAAAAAAAATAGAATTAGGTATTATTTAGACAGTCACCAAATAGATCTTGAGTATACCTTTTAAATTTTAACAGTTATGTGTCACCCGTACTAAGTTTTAGCACTTGTGATGTACTTTTGCTTCCTCAAGCTAGTCTTATCAATTACTTAGGCTTGTTCTTAATTTATCACCAATCTTAACTATAAAAAAGAGGCTTCTAGAAAAGGATGAAGTCCCACATTGCTTGAGGTGGAAAACATTTTTTAAGTTAGGAAGATTATAATGTCAGTGCTCTCAAACTTATGAATTTATTCTTTTAAGTTACTCGTATAACGAATTTCTAATGAAATAATGCGCTCAATGATTGTTTCTTATGCTAAGATTTTTTTCACTTGGCTTCGATTATAATTCGAATGAGAACTCCTTAAAAGTACCATCCTGGTGATTGGCCTAATTGTACAAGGCACTCTTAATTTCGTAAGTGGTCCAGAAAAACCTTGGTCCGGGTTTGGATCTTAATCACTCTTAATCTCGGAAAACCTTAGTTCATTTATTAAGGGTGCTTGAGCTTGGGAGAACCTCCAGCGTTGTACCCGTTTGCATCTTGGTGGACTACGATGGGGGATTCGCCTTTCTAGGCAGTAGCTATTCCTTAAACTAGACATTTCAAATTGGGCGTTAAAATGACCACGGTAATGCCCAATGGAATCAGTCATGTTGGTCATTCATTCCTAACTTGTTTGGTTATCAGACATAACGACCCTCCGCAAATTCAGGGCAACGTCTAGTTCTTATAAATATACAGATTTTGCGATGTTCTTCTAATGGCTACTTCTCACGCGTCTTGGTAACACCTTCTGGGTCGAACCCCTACTCGCCTCGCTGCCTCGGCCTCCTGCTACAAGAACTAATATCTTGACTGATAAAGTTAGCATCTATATTAATCGTGTTAAGGGTGCGAAAAGTTATGATTTCTCCTTAGCGGCAATGCCAATCACCTGCTTCATGTTTTCTGCTCCATCTGCGAGCAGTTCTCAAAATATTGATATTCAGAGTACCAATATGCCCCAGATTTAATGCTGAACTGGAATGGAAGACAATGTTCATCACAATGGCATAAATTTGATTTGCGTACTGTGAAAGCAGTATTGCAAGCAAACATTACAACATTAATCTAGCAGAATTTACAATAAACCCAAAAACATGCATCTGTAATGCAATATCTCGAGGACAAAAGGAAATATTCCCCACACTATGGCCTAGCTGTTCATCAGTTCAATATGTTGAACTACGTTTCTTCTAATCACATAGCTTATATTAACATGCACATAACTTGGACAAGCATGCTGCAGAAGGCTGATTCGACTATAAACTCATTGCTGACCCTCAGTGCACCTTCTGGCCTTTGGTTTGATTTGCCTTCTTTGGTGAAAGGAGTGGGTCTATGAGAAACGACTTCATGTGTTTGTACATTTCTTTCACCTCTCCTCCATTTGCCGCATGACCACAATCCTTTATAACCACTAATTGCGCATTTTCATCCAAATGCCTGCCCAAAGTCATTCAAACAATTAAAAAAAGAAAAAGAAAAAAAGAAAACAGGTTATTCTATCAAGAAAGTTTATCGAGAGCCACTGAGCAAAAACAGATACTCCTGGAACTTGATGCAAATCAATTCCGAAAGTTCCAACTGAAGGGGTCTCAGTGATTAAGAACACTTCATCTGAAGAATTATTTCTATCCAATTACGTTTTTTATGTAAGTTCTTGTGAGAATCAAGCTTCTAAAGAAGTAGAAAAAACAAAGCAAAGCATGGAAAAGAAACCTCTTTAATCTGTGACCCAATTCCAATGGGAAGATTTTATCATATTCGCCCCAGACTATCAGTGTTGGCTGCATCAGAAAAGATCCATGGCTTGAGAGGATGTCCAAAGAAGACAGATCTAGAGGAGAGAGATTTTGAGAGAAACCTGAGTTATCTTGGGAAGATTAGACATCTTCCTATCTTTGAATAAGGCATTGATCAGCCCTGTCCATTCTTGAAGGTGCTCCATGCCAATAAACTGAAGACAATCACCGTGACTTTCTTGAAATGCCACAGAAATTCAGTTATCGAGATAAACTTTTCCAAATAAAGTTTAAATATTTAGCTTTTCGTGACTTTATTAAAACAGCACAGCTGATGTGAGATTGATGACAGTGAAAGCAATCAGTTTGTATCACAACCTACTGCTTAATCTCTACTGGCCTTCACAACTAGACTTCTTGTATAGTCTCAGTTCACAAGAAACAAACCACTTGTTCTTTTTGTCTAGTCTCTGAAATGTTCTGTATAGTCGAGATTCTGGGACTAAACAACACCAGTAGCTCGTAATGTTGAGCAATATGGGTTAGGGGGAACAAAGCTGCGATAGTCGAGTGCAGGAAGCGGAATGGTGATTTCCATTCAACCAAAAGTTCACAAGTCCTTGCACATGTACAAACTCTCATAGAATTGACAAACAACATGATGTAATCGGCCCGATACCTCATAATGTTAAGCAATAAAATATGAACAAGACTACCATGAGTATGGTCAAGAAGTGGCTTACACAACAACATAAAAACACAGTAAAACCATGTAAAGATCCTACTTCCCCACCAATAAGCTTTTGGCTGATGATTAACCATAAAAACTTCCATTATGAATCACAAAAAGGAAGGGCGGGAATTTCGCTAGCAGAATTGGTGGGCAATGTGCGAAAACGCGAACGTGTAGGTGAGAGATATGTAACTTTTCGTTGACTTACATCAATGAAATCCTGCAGAAAGCAAGTGGGAATACTCATCACGGGCTTGTAAAATACGACCTTGAGCGTCTCCTTCATCTTCTCTGGCGTCTGTGGTAACAGCAATTTCACGGCCTCGTCCATGCTCTTCACCTGCCGGACGATATTCCGAAGAACCGCTTAGTTCATTATCACAAGTATCAAGAGTAAGTAAGACCCACACTGAACTCCACACAAGAAACACAGGTTCCAAAGTTGTTTCTGCAACGTGATTACCACTCAGGAAACGAGTCAGTCTAGTGTTTTTAGGCCCACCTGAAACATGCCATCCTCCATGTCCTTCTCCTCCATACAAACCCCTGCACCCCACAGAACCAACTTCTCAACCATCTCCGGAAACTGCGTCGCCAAGCTATACGCCACGAACCCACCGTAACTTGGCCCCACCACGTTCGTCTTTCTCACTCCCTGAGACTTCAAGGCTCCTGCAAAACGGGTCAAATACTGATCCAAGCCAGTCTTGCTCGAGTCATGTACTATCATGTCTGTCAGAAAGTTGACTGTCCTACCTGCGACGCACTGAGCCTGAAACTGCTCGGTCCGCTCGGGCCGGGTCGTGTAGGAATCGCCGAAGAACAAGAGATCAGGCACGTACACGTTGAATCTCTCGATGAAGCGCGAGATGAACATGTTCCACGTCCACATTCCGCTGGGTCCGAGGCCATGTAAGAGGAGCAAGTTGGGCTTATTGGGCTTGTACGTTTTGGGGACCCAACAGTGCATGACCGTGCCTTCGCCGAGGTCGGTGGTGGTCGATTTCAGGCCTGCCCGGGAAAAGGAGAAGCAACACCATCGGTCATATGTCGCTGCAAAGCTGAAGCACTTTGCCATCAGGATTTGGTTCTCTTGTTTGCTCTTTTGTGGTTCTGTTCATGAGGTTTTCTGAGGAGTTTTGGAGGACGGACTAGATTGAAAGAAATGTTGGGTTTGATCAAGAAATGGAGAGGGTTTCTTCTTTTTTCTCTCTAAAGGGTGATACTATTGCATTTAAGCGGAGATGGAGATTGAGACAATCTGCTAATTGGTTCCTTAGTCTGCTGATTTTGGGGTTTACTGTGGATGAAAATCAATGGAGCTCCCTTGATTACGACTTCAAAAGTCAAAAACAGACAGAAGGTTGATAACATGGAGCATGTCTATGCATTAAATAGATTAAGCCAATCTCAATCCTTGACAACTTGGGTCATATGGTGAGATTTACCTTATTAACGATTGAGATGATATTAGTCTATATGGTCTATAATCTAGACAGTAAACTCCAATCAAATGTGGCCTTTTTGTTTGTGCCTTTTAAAAAGCAAAATGTAACATTTCATTTTCCCGCTAAAATTTAAAATTACATGAAAATTTTTTACAAAAAAATATTGTATGAGAATCTACTTATCAATTTGTGTATATTGTAAAAGTTTCGTGTATTTCGAGTGGTAAAAAAGGTTAACATGCGTCCCTCGTGAGACTTAGATTAAGCTAATGATAAAAGTCTATCTGGACGTGTGATTTAGTAATATTTTAGGAGTGTTGACCTCACGAGTGCTCTATAGATCAAGCATAGCTATCACGCAAATTTTTTATTTTCCAGAACAATAATTGCTCATATGGAAAAAGAAAATCACATTAGAAAAATTGTAGCATTTTCTTTTATTATTTAATAGAACTCCGCTTAATAAGATGACGGAAGGCAAGACGGAAGGGAAATAGTGTGGCGATTTCCATTAGCTAAATAAATTTATTTGGAAAATCTATAGGAAATATTTGCAATGCTGCGGTTGAGGTTGACATTAGCAAAACATATATCAATCCATATTTCCTATAATTGTTTTGGGACATATTCTAGACAGGTTGTATTTAACCTCTTAGGAATTCCATAGATTTTTGCCTAGATGTGTTGGAAACCCCGGCAAATCTTGTGTGCAATGAACTGTGGGCAAAGAGTACTCCACGTAACGATAGAGAATTTCTCTGAGACATAGATCATCAAGCGGTCATGATAACGACGCTCTAAATTTGAGAATAATTCAACTGTACACCCACGTTTCCTTTATCCGAAATAATTTTCCACAAAAATTCTAAGTTTAAAAGACCGTGTCACATTTACCCCACTAATTCATGTTATAAAAATTTTGGATTTTGAAACTTGAGAAAGCTTTGAGGGCAAAACTAACAGATTTTAATATATATTTCAATGGAAGATTTCATGATTTGGGATCTCTGTGACATAAAAATTAGTTTTGAGTAAATATAGCATGTGCATATCGATCTAGGAATTTTTCCGATCCAAAACTAGTTTGAAGTAAATGTGACTAGATGTACTAGTTTGAGATTTTTGTAACATAATTTTCTTCTTTTTGAAGTAAATGTTACACCAGTCCATTAGTTTGGAATTTTGGTGATATTAGCCCTTTAGATCTCGGAACAATTCAATTGTATTCCTCGCGTTTGACATCTCCTACAAATATGATACAAGTGTTCTTGTTTAGAATTTTTTGTGACCCAAAATTAGTTGGTTGATAAATGTGGTACAATATACCAATTTGGGATTTCTATGACATGAAAATTAATTTGGGATAAATGTAGTATGAGTGCATTAGTTTGAGTTTTTTTTTTTTTAACCCCTTCGAATTTGATGTGAGTTGCCCATTTCACGATTATTGAGCTTGTGAGCTATTATTACCGATTCTACAGTACTTGTTTCGACTTTATCACTTACATAAAAAGAGTCCTTTGGCAAGGACGAAATTTCACGTCGCTTATATGCACAAATGAGGCAGCATATATGCCTGGTTTCGTAAGAGGAAATACTATCTAGATCTACCATGTGGACCTCTATATGCACTTCATCTATAATTCTTGAGCTGAGTGCCAGACACCTCAAGTGTCAAAACTTAGCACAAGTGGATATTTAAATGTTAAAACTTCCAAAAAGTACATTTACGTATTAAAATTTGAGAAGAAATGAATACTTTAGTGTCAAGGGTGAAAAAATTCTAGCTAAATTACTAACGTGGCATTTTTCAACAATATTTTTTTACCGATGAGGCAATTATTTTGAACATAATTATACATGTGGCGCTGACGTGACTAGATAAGCCCCAAACGACATCATTTTGCCCCCAAAATTGATTTTTAATATTAATATTAATTAAATTAAATTAAAAACTTACTTACAAATTAATTAAAAACTAATTTTAAAAAAATAAAAAAAGAGAACCAGGCAACAAATCAACGAGCGCCTCTTAGGTCCTTACCACTGTCGCTCCCCCATTGTTGAAAAGGACTAACAATGGTGTGGCAAGGGTAGGTCGAGGTTTTTAGGCCTGGGCCGATGGTTGGCGACCTTGGCCAATCACAAGAAGGGCCAAAGACAACTCTCGCCTAGATTTGGAGCAAGGGTTGCGGCCCTCCCCAAATTAGGCGAAGGGCTTGGCTGGGGTATGGTTGGCCTCACCTACGATCGGCCAAGGTCACCGACCACTAGCCGGGACCCAGCGACCTAGGCCAACCATGCTCCCACCATTGACAACCCTTTTTGGTGATGGTGGGGCTACGGCCCTCATCGATTTGCTCCGCCCCCCCCCCGCCCTGCCCCGCCCCTTTTTAATTTAGTTTTTAAATTTAATTTAATCAATATTTATATTTAAAATCAAATTTGGGGATAAGACGACATCGTTTTGGGACAAGTTAGCCATTTCAGCACCACACGAATTTCCGTGAGCCATGTAGATTGGTTTTATTATCAAAATAATGTCACATTGGATTTTTGGCTAGCCTTGCCAAAGTTGACACTTAAGTGTCTAATTTTCAAAGAAAGTAGTACTTAAGGGCCTATTCGGTAACCATTCTATTTTTGGAAACAACTTCAGCTCAAAAGTGATTTTTTTTCCTGACTCTATACTCTAGACGAATTTCTGAGTATTTCAAAAAGTTTGGTAACTGTCCAAAAGTTCTACTCCCGGGATAGAGATACGTTTAGTACGACCCTCAAATTCTTTTGTAACTTGAAATTTCTTTTAAGTTTTTTTAAATATAATTTTATAACATTTTTCTTTTTTCTCCTTTTTCTTTTATATTTTTATTTATTCTTCTTTTTTCTTTAGCTAGTTGGTGGCCTCGGCCATGGTTGGAGACTTCACTGGTCCTCGGTGATGCTGAGCCTTATAAGCCAAAGCCTTACAGGCATTGGGCAAGGCTCGACTGGCCCAGATTTGTTGAGGCCGAGCTCGCCCAACCACTAGCGAGGCTTGACCTTACCGAGCGAGGCAAACCTCGCCAAGCCTGGCTCGCTCAACCATTGGTGAGGCTCAACCTCTCTGTGTCGCCATGAGGTCGTCCTTGTCTTGGCTAGGCAACGTCAGCCTCGCGGTGGCCCAATGAGGTCAAGCCCACCTAGCTACCAACGAGGCTCGGTCGACGAGGCTTTGGCGAGGCCACTGGCCATCATCAAGGCTGACAAACAATATAAGGAAGAAGAAGAAAAAAATGAAAAGAAGAAAAGAAAAAAAAAAGTTGTCTTGATTCTAAACTTGTTGCCAGAGGACCCACCACCCTGACGTCATACTTAAGATACCTAGCGCCTCCACTAGGTTTCGAACCACTCACCTCAGGGCAAGGATTATTGGAGTTCTTATCCAGTGGAGCCACCACGACCAATGGTAACAGGGTTTGGATATTAAACACTCTTGATCTCGGAAAACCTTAGTTCATTTTTGAAGGGTGATTGGGCTTGGGAGAACCTCCAGCTTTGTACCCGCTTGCATCATGGTAGACTACAATGACGGATTTGCCTTTCTAGGCAGTAGCTATTCCTTAAACTAGACATTCCAAATTGGGTGTTAGAATAACTATGGTAATACCCAATGGAATCAGTAATGTTGGTCGCTCATTCCTAACTTGTTTGGTTATCAGACAAAACGACCCTCCGCAAATTGAGGGCAACGTCAATTTCTTATAAATATACAGATTTCACAAGTACTTCTAATGGCTACTTCTCATGCATCTTTATAACACCTTCTGGTCGAACCTCTACTTGCCTCACTAACTCAGCCTCCTGCTACAGGAACTAACATCTTGACTGACTCTCCACCATGATCTGATGAAGTTTAGCAGCTGTATTAGTCATGTTAAGGGTGTGAAACAATAATTGACTTCTCCTTAGCAGCAATGCTAATCACCTGCTTTATATTTTCAGCTCCATCAGTGAGCGGCTCTCAGAATATTGATATTCAGAGTACCAATACGACCCAGAATTCGTGCTGAACTGCAGAGGGAGACAATGATCATTGCAGTGGCATAAATTTGCTTTGCGTACCGTGAAAGTACTATTACAAGCAAACATTATAACACTAATCTAGCAGAATTCCTAAGGGACCCAAAAATATGCGTCTGTAATGCAATATGTCAAGGAAAACAAGGAAATATTCCCCATATTAGAGGCCTTGCTCTTCATAGGTTCAATATGTTGAACTACGTTTCCGTTAATTACATAGCTTTAACTTAATATGCATATTACATGTATATAACTTGGACAAGCATGCTGCAGTAGGCTGATTCGACTATAAATTCATTGCTGATTCTCAGTCCACCTTCTGGCCTTAGGTTTAACTTGCCTTCTTAGGTGAAGGGAGTGGATCTGCAAGGAATGACTTCATGTGTTTCAACATCTCTTTCAGCTTCCCTACATTCGCCGCATGACCACAATCCTTCATAACCACTAATTGTGCGTTTTCATCCAAATGCCTGGGCAAAGTCATCCGAAAAATAGAGAAAGAAGTGGGTTATCCCATCAAGAAAGTTTACCCAGAGCCATTCAGCAACAACAGATCCACCTGGAATTTGGTGCCCATTAACATTGAAAATTTAAACTGAGCGGGCTTAGATGATTACGGACACTTCTACTCTGAAGATTTGTTTCCATCCAATTACGTTGTTTAAGTTCTTGTTAGAGAACCAAGCTTCTAAAGGAAGTAGAAAAGCCAAAGCAAAGCGTGGAAGGGAAACCTCTTTAATCTGTGACCCAATTCCAATGGAAAGAGGTTATCATATTCCACCCATCAGTGCTGGCTGCATCAGAAAAGATCATGGCGTGAGAGGATGTCTAAAGAAGAGAGAAGATATCAGCAAAAATCAATGTGGATAACTGATTTAATTGCTTGAGTTCGATCCAGAGGACAGAGATTTCGAGAGAGAGAGAAACCTGAGTTATCTTGGGAAGATTAGACATCCTCCTATCTTTGAACAAGGCATTGATCAGGCTTGTCCATTCTTGAAAGCTTTCCATGCGAATAAACAGCAGACAATCACGGTCAGCTTTCTTGAAATGCCACAGAACAAGGAGTTCACCGTTGAGAGCCTTGCGGGACTGGTGGACCGGTAACCGTTTAGCTGAGATCGTGATCGAGATGAACTTTTCCCAGATGAGCCCGTGAGAACATCATAAAATAGAATCTAAATATTTAGCTTTTCATGGGTTTGCCGAAACAGCACAGCTGATGCAAGATTGATGACAGTGAGACTTAGGGCTTTGTATGACAACCCACCATTTAATCTCTGATGGCCTTCACAATTAGACATCTTGTGTAGTCTCAGTTCACAGGAAACAAACTACTTGTTCATTTTGGCTAGCGTCCGACATGTTCCCTATAGTTGAGACCCGGGGACTAAACAACACCAGTGCAGTATTCCTAGACCACAAATATGGGTTAGAGGGAACGAAACTGTGATATTCAAGTGCAGAATGTGGAATGGTGATTTTCGTTTGACCAAAAGTTCACTAGTCCTTGCACGTGTACAAACTTCATAGAATCGACAAATTACATGGTGTCTGTTCTCTAAAGCAGAGGCCTTTCTATTTAGAACGTAATTGACCATATACCTCACAATCTTGAGCAATAAAATGTGAACAAGACTACCAAGACTATGGTCAAGAGTTGGCTCACATAATAACATAAAAACACAGGAGAGCCATGTGAAGATTCAACTTCCCCAATCAATGTAGACTACTGTACTAACTTCCATTATGAATGAGGAATAAAATGCTGATTTGTAAAGGAGACGTAAACTGAACACTTAGCATCACCTAAACTCAGATGTGACTTTTCGTCAACTTACGTTAATCAAATCCTGCATAATGCAAGAGGGCACATTCCACACAGGCTTGTAAACGATGACCTTGAGCATCTCCTTCATCTTCTCCGGCGTCTGTGGTAAGAACAAACTCACGGCCTCGTCCACGCTCTTCACCTGCCAGACGAAATTGCCCAAGGACACAGTTCATTATCAAGAAATAGTAGGACACGGACTGAACTCCACACAAGTTGCAAAGCAGTTTCAGCAACGTGATTATCGCGCAGGAAACGAGCCTATCTAATGTATTTTGGCCCACCTGAAACATCCCATCCTCCATGTCCTTCTCCTCCATACACTCCCCTGTATAGCACAGAACCAACTTCTCCACCGTCTCCGGGAATTGTGCCGCCAAGCTATACGCCACGAACCCACCGTAACTTGGTCCCACCACGTTCGTCTTTCTCACTCCCTGAGCCTTCAATGCTCCTGCAAAACGGGTCAAATGCTGATCCGAGTCAGTCTTGCTCGAGCCATGTACTGTCCTGTCTGTCACATAGTCAAACATTCCTACCTGCGAGCACTGAGCCTGAAACTGCTCGGTCCGCTCGGGCCGGGTTGTGTAGGAATTGCCGAAGAACAAGAGATCAGGCACGTACACGTTGAATCTCTCGATGAAGCGCGAGATGAACACGCTCCTCTGCCACATTCCGCTGGATCCGAGGCCGTGCAATAGAAGCAAATTGGGCTTGTTGGGCTTGTACATCTTGGGGAGCCAACAGTGCATGACCGTGCCGTCGCCAAGGTCCGTGGTGGTTGATTTCAGGCCCGTGCGGGAAAAGGAGAAGCGACACCATCGGTCATATGTCGCTGCAAAGCTGAAGCACTTTGTCATCAAGATTTGGTTCTCGTGTTTGTTCTTTTGTGGTTATATTCTTGAGGTTTTCCGATGAGTGGATCGCTTTTGGAGGACGGAGTAGATCGAAAGAAATGGTGGGTTTGATCAAGAAATGAAGAGGGTGTTTTCTTTTCTCTCTAAGTAATGTGAATACTGTTGGATTTGAGCAGAGATGCAGATTGAGACAATCTGCTAACTGGTTCCTATTCTTGATGATTTTGGTGCTTACTGTGGATGGAGGAGCTCCCTCGATAACGACTTCAAAAGTCAAAAACAGAGTGGCCTCAAGAGAGACAAAGGCTGACGAAGAGCCCACAACAGGACTTTAAAGCTACAGGCTAGAACAGGCCAACTATATTGATTATGATAAAATGGCGCATGCTCTATGCAGTAAATAGATAAGCCAATCTCAATTGTTGATTACATGGTCACATCTTCAGACTTACCTTATTAACGGGTGAGATTATATTGATCCATATGATCTATAAACTATACAGTAACTTCCAATCAATTGTGGGCTTTTTGTTTGTGCATTTTAAAAAGTAAAATGTAACACTTTATTTCTCCGCTAGAATTTAAAATTATGTGAAAAAAAATATTATATGAGAACTCACATGTCAATTTGTGTATATTGTAAAATTTTCGAGTATTTCAAGTTATAAAAAGTTAATGTGCATCCCCATGAAATTTAGGGTGCATTTGTTTCGCGAAATACATTTTCGGGAAAACATTTTCTTCATTTTCCGGTATTTGGGTCGCTTAGGCAAATGAGTCAACGGAAAACGTTTTCCGAGTCAACGGAAAACGTTTTCTTAGCAAAGCTTAAATTCAGGAAAATGATTTCCCCTTTGAAAAGACCGGAAAACGTTTTCCGAATCTACCAAAACTTAGATTTGATACTTGGTTTACAAAAATTATTCTTATAAAAATATATTTTTAAAAATTGAATTTGAAATTTTTTATTTTTTAAAAAAATTAAAATTTGGAAAACATTTTTAAAATAAAAATAAAAAATTCGAATTTGCTTCTTCTTTTTTTCTTCCTTTTTCTTTTTGCTTCTTCTTCACCCTTCATCGACCACAAGGACAGCTAGTGAGCTCTGGTCTCACTAGATTGAGCAATCTCATGGCCTTCGACAACAAGGCTTAAACTTGCCTGAGGCCGATGAGCCTCAAGACACACTAAATCGGGTGAGATCGTGACCTCCAGCGATGAGGCTCAAGCCTCGCTAGATTGGATGAGCTTGCCGCCTCTGGTGATAACTGGAGCTCACCCCTTGTAAGCTAGCTTGGAATAAACTGCTAGAGGAAGCAGAAGGGATGGCGTGAGGAAGCTAAGGAGTGAAAGACAAGAAGAAGGAAAAAGAAAAAAAAGAAACAAAAAGAAAGAAAAAAATAGAAAATAAAAGTAAATAAAGAACAACAATATTAAAAAAAACAACAATATTAAAAATTTGAAGTTTTTTAAATTAAAAATTAATTTTTTTCTTATGATGAAGTGTGAAATTATTTTTTAATGGGATCCAAATGACAGAAAACATTTTCAATTATACATCACCAAATATAGGAAAACAAACCGTTTTCTTGGAAAATGCTTTCTGAGAAAGAAAGCATTTTCCTTTATCATTGAGTTTTCCGTGAAACAAACGCACCCTTAAATTAAGTTAATGGTAAAAGTCTATTCAAACGTGATTTAGAAATAGTTTAGAAGTGTCAACTTCACGCATGCTCCATGGATAAAGTATAGCTATCGAGAAATTTTTTGTTTTTCTAAACATTAATTGCTCATATGGCAAAATAAAATTGTTTTATAATACAGATCCACTTAACAGGATGACGGGAGGCAAGATTGAAGGGAAATAGTTTGGCGATTTTTTTTTTTTTTTTTTTTTGCCATATGCTAAATTAATTAATTTGGAAAATCCGTAGGAAGTATTGGCAATGCTGCTTTTGACGTTGAGGTGAGTCAAGCATATCAATCCATATTTTCTATAATTGTTTTGGAACGTATTTAACCTCTTAGAAGTTCCATTGATTTTTGCCTAAATATGTTGGAAACTCCGGCATATCCTGTGTGCAGCGAACTGTGGGCGAAGAGAACTCTATTTAACGATAGAGAGAAGCTCTCTGAGATATAGATAATCAAGTGGTCATGATAGCAACACTTCAAATATGAGAACAATTCAACCGTACACCCATTTTACATTTATCCGAAATAATTTTCATACCAAAAAATTCCAAACTTGGTAGACCGTACCATATATATCCCAAACTAATTTTCGTGTTAAATTTAACGGATAATAAAACTTGAGGAAGCTTTGAAGGCAAAATTAATATATTTTAATGGATTTTTCATTCTAAGATTTTGGTAATGTTGGATTTCTGTGACATAAAAAATAGTTTGGAGTAAATATAATATGAGCACACCAGTTTGAGATTTTCTGTGATTTGAAATTAGTTTTGAATAAATGTGGTAGAGTGTACCAATTTAAGATTTTTGTAATACGAAAATTATTTTTGGAGTAGATGTGGCACTACTCTATTAGTTTAGAACTTTTTTATAGTATGAGCCCTAAAAATCCAGAAACAATTCAATTGTACTCCTCACATTTGACATCTTCTACAAATTACGTTAATGCACTCCAAATAGTCTTTCTAGAATGTGGCCAAGTAGAAGATAAATTATTCACGGCATTTCGATGCCAAAGAACTTACCTATACTATGACCTACTCATTCGGCATTTCTTGAGCTTTTTCTATGTACCTTCTATCTGTCAAAGCTTGTGAGCTAGTCTCGCCGATTCTCTAAGACTTTTATCTAGTTTATCACTCATAAAAAGAAGCCTTTGGGCAAGGACGAAGTTCCAATGTCGCTTGGTGTGCACCAATGAGTATACCTTTTGCGTTTGTTTGATTATATTCAAAATGCCAGAATAAGCTCAAAAATGATAAATCTCTCGTTATAAATTTTATACAAGTTGGGAAATATTGAAATTGGGAACTACTAATCTAAAGAAATAAGTGCACTAGAAGTCATAAAATTTGTCACAACAGTGCAATTAAGTTCTCAAATTTTCTAAAAGTGCAATACATAAAAGGATTTGATTTGATTAATTTGGTAAGTTTCAAAATTTGATTGCATTTTTTTAAAGTTTTATCACTCAATTACACTTTAATGACAAGTTTCAGGACTTACTTGCACTTTTTTTTAAAATTTAGAATTCATGAATTTTCATGAGAAGTTTTAAAACTTCAAATATAGTTATCCTAATCTTAATGGGGTTCATACAAAAAAATAAAATCAAATTGATACATATATAATAAATTTACCTCAAATGACCACAAAAAAATCATAAATTGGTATATGTGTGATAAATTTACCTCAAACTAATTTTTTTACCACCAAAAACTTCAAATTGGTACATTTATGATGGGATTAATTCACAAAAATCACAAACTAGTACAATCATGACAAACGAAGAGTAAAATCTCAAGTTGATATGTTAATTAATTGTTATGTGTTATCTAACTTAATAATTTGATAGTAAAGTTTAACAACAACTAATAGAAGCTAAATTTGTACAAATGCACCAATTTGGGATCTTTCGTTTATTAGCCCATCTTAATATAGTTTTGTTATCCTTAAATATCCAAAATTTAAAAGTCAGATAATCTAAATATACTAAATATGGAATAGTTTTTAAAATAATTTTTTCAACTGCATAACAAGAGTATGAAAATGAAATATTATTTATATGAGGAAAAGCTATTAAAATCAAGTAATGGGAGAGTTTCTACCTTTTGATCTATTTTTTCTAGTAAACAATATAAAGACTCTTGGAAAAGTAGCAGAAAAATCCTACACGTACTGCATTGATACAAGTTTAGTCCTAAATCTTTTTACCTAATGTCAATTCAATATTTCTAGCTAATTTTTGCTAGATATTGCTATTATAGACACCAGCCGACCTACATGGTATGGCCAGCACTAATGTAGCCAACTTTTAAAAATATTTTAGTAATTTTTTCTAGTTTTATTTTTTATTTTTCCCTTCCCTTCCTTCTTCCTCTAGCAAGTCCTTGAACCTTGGTGATCGGCCAAAGATGAAGGCTGACGAGGAACCTCGTTAGTCTCTGGAGATCTTCCCCAACCATTGATGAGGCTCACTTTTGCCAAATCTAGCGAGGGTCAAGTCTTATCCAACCACTAGTGAGACTCGAGTCCTTAGCAAAGACCATGAGGTCACGGCCTTCGACCTAGTGGCCTCTAGCCAGGTCTCAAGTCTCCCCGGTGGCTGGGCGAGGCTCAACCTCCACAAATTCGACAAGGTTGGGACTCGCCCATGGCCGAAGAGGCTTGACCCTTGCTAGAGTTGGTGAGGCCAACCTAGCACGAGGTTGCCTCATGGCCTTTGATAAGGTTGGGCCTCACCAATAGCCAACGACACTCATTGACCCACACCTCTAGCTAGTGGTCAACAACCACTTGGAGGAAGAAGAAAGTGAATGAGGAAAAAAAGGAAAAAAGTAAATAAAATAAAAAATTTCGAAAATAATAAAATATTATTAAAAGTTGTTAATGTCGGTCATGTCATGTAAGCCAATCAACGTCCACGTAAGCTGGTCCAAATTATCCGGATGATTGAATTGACACTAGGTCGAAAGGTTTAAGACTAAACTGGTATCAATATAATAGATTTAGGAATTTTCCGACACTTTTCTCCTTGGACTCTTGCCTCTCATCTTGACTCTGATCTCTACCATTTACTTCCCCTCCTCTTCCCCTTCATGCAACTCTAATAATTAAAAAGAATTCGTATGAGTTCACAAATACTTTTACTACAAAAAAATAGCCTTATTTATATGCGTTTGATGCATAGCTGAAAACCCACAAAAACAACTAGTTGCTATATCAAATTCATGAATTTATTCGAATAACTTGCTCCAAACTTGTATAATGATTTTCTAATGTAATAATCCATTTGTTTTGATTTTTTATTTTGTTTCAATGTTTTCTACTTAACTTTGATTAGAATTCAAAAAATAACTCCTTAAAAGTACTAGAGTGGTGATTGGCCCAATCGTCCGAGGCATGCTTTTGGTCTCCTAAGTGGTTTGGAAAATCATTGGTCTACGTTTGGATCTTGGTCGCTCTTGGTCTTGGAGAACCTTTGTTCATTTATGGAAAGCACTTGGTCTTGGGAGAGTCTCCGGCTTTGTACCCACTTGCATACGATGGATCACAACGACAAATTCGGCTTTCAAAAAGGGTGTCAGGATCCCTATAGGAGTGCCCAATGAAATCGCCAATGTTGGTCGCTCCTTCCCTTCCCAACACGTTTGGTTATCAAGAAAACGACCCTCTGCAACTTCAGGGCAACGTCTAGTCCTTAGAAATGTCCGACTTCTAGAATGGAAATTCTGATAGTTACTTCAAAAGCATCTTGTGAACACCTTTTGGGCCGAACCAATACTCGCCTCACTACCTCAGCCTCCTTCTACAGGAACTAACATCTTGACTGACTCCGCACCATGGTCTGATGCAGCATATCAGCCTGGGCATCTTAAACTAAATCACAGTCATCTGTATTCATCATGAGATTAAGGGTGAGAAAAGTTATTGAGAATCTGCAAAGTGGCGATGTCAATCGCCTATTTCATATTTCAACTCCATCAGTGAACGTCTTTCAGGATATTGATATTCTGGCTACCAAATATGCCCCAGAATTCATGCTAAACTGGAAAGGAAGACTATGTTCGTCGCAGCCGGCATAAATTTGATTTTGTGTAACCTGAAAGCAGCATTACAAGCAAACAATGCAATGCTACTATAGCAAAATCCACAATGAACCCAAAAAAAATGTGTCTGTAATGCTTTATCTCAAGAAAAAAAGGAAACATTCCCCATAGTATGGGCTCAATTTTCATAGGTTCAATATGTTGAACAATGTTTCTTGTAATTACATAGCTTAGATCAATGTGTGCATCCTGCAGAAGGCTGATTCGAATATAATGTCATTACCGACTCTTAGTCCACCTTCTGGCCATTTGTTTGATTTGCCTTCTTAGGTGAAAGTTGTGGATCGACGAGGAACAACTTGATGTGTTTGTACATCTCTTTCGGCTTCTCTGCATTCATTGCATGACCACAGTCCTTTATAACCACTAACTGTGCGTTTTCATCCAAATGCCTGCCCAAAGTCATTCAAATTATAATTAAAAAAAGAAGAAGAAAAAAGAGCAGATTATAGTCAGCGAGCAAACGTAGATGATTAAAAAGAAGCAAATTACATGATTAAAAAGAAGCAGACTATTCAGTAAGAATATCTACCAAGAGCCATTCAGCAAACATAGATTCTCCTGGAAATTAATGCTGATGAGTGTTGAATGTTCAAACTGAAGAGGCCATAGATGATTAAAAACATTTTGGTTCTGAAGATTTGATTTTAACCCATGGTGTTGTTTATACAAATTCTAGTCAGAAAGCAAGCTTATTAAGAAAGTAGAACAACCAAAGCAAAGTGTAGAAGGGGAACCTCTTTAATCTGTGACCCAATTCCATTGGAAAGACCTTATCATGTTCCCCCCAGATAATCAGTGTTGGCTGCATCAGAAAAGATCAATGGCTTGAGAGGATGCCAAGAAAGAGAGTGATATCAACAAAATCAATGTGAATACATAATGAGTCAATTGCATGGGTCCGATTGAGAGGACAGAGATTTCGAGAGAAAGAGACCTGGTTTATTTTGGGAACATTAGACATCTTCCTATCTTTGTGCAAGGCATTGACCAGCTCTGTCCTTTCTTGAAGGTACTCCGTGCACATAACCTGCAGATATCATGGTGACCTTTCTTAAAATGCCACAGAACTTGAGTGATCGAGAAACTTATCCTAGATAGCCCCACGAGAAATATCATCAAATAAAATCTTGATATATAGCTTTTCCTAAGTTAGTTGGAACAGCCCAGCTAATGCAAGATCACTGACTGCAATAGTTAGCACTTTGTCTCACAAGCTGCTGTTTAATCTCTACCGGCCTTCACAACTAGACATCTTGTGCAGTCACAGTTAAAAGAACAAGCTACTAATTCATCTAGTGGACTAACTGACACAATGCCATATTCCTCGGCCTCAAATATGGGTTAGAGGGGACAAAGCTGCCATAGTCTAGGGCAGAATGTCGACTGGTGATTTTTCTTTGACCAAAAGTTACAGTCTTCGCATGTGCACCAATTCTCATAGAATGGACTAGTAACATGGTGTTGACCTCACTTCTCTAAAAGCAGAGGTCTTTCTCTTTATGGACATTTGTCTTCTTTTATCCATTAAACATCCACATAAACATTACAAACAACCAGAGCTGCTAAAGCAAGGATAGAGGCTTTGTTAAACTACAGAATGTAATCTGCCTGTTACCATGTAGTTTTTGAGCATTAAAAATGTGAAACAAGACTATGAGTATGGTCAAGAAGTGGCTTAGTCAACAACATAAAAAAACACGAGAGCCATGTAAAGATTCTATCTCGCCGTTCAATGTAGCTATTAGCTCATAACTAACTGTACAAACTTTCGTTACCAATCAGGAAAAGCAACTGCTGGAATTTCACTAGCAAAGGAAACAAACACTGAACACTTGGCATCAACTAAACTCGGATTCCTAGGCAATGTGCAAAAACACAAACGTTAAGCAGAGAGAATTTGTAACTTTTTGTCCACTTACATCAATGAAATCCTGTACAAAGCAAGAAGGCACTTTCACCGCCGGCTTGTAAAACACGACCTTGAGCATCTCCTTTACCTTCTCTGGCGTTTGCGGGAACAGGAAACTCACCGCCTCGTCCACGCTCTTCACCTGCCGAGATGACATTGCGCCAAGACCCACTTAGTTCCACCATCACAAGTATCAAGAAACGGTAAGACATGCGCTGAACTCCAAAAGAAACACACACAAGTTCCGAAGCAGCTTCTGCAACGTGATTATAATTCTAGGGACTGAGTCTATCAAATGTTTTTCGGCTCACCGGAAACATCCCATCCTCCATGTCCTTGTCCTCCATACACACCCCTGCACAGCACAGAACCAACTTCTCCACCATCTCCGGGAACTGCGCCGCCAGGCTGTACGACACGAACCCGCCGTAACTTATCCCCACCACATTCGTCTTCCTCACTCCCTGAGCCTTCAAGACTCCTGCAAAAACGGGTCAAATGCTGATTCGAGTCGGTCTTTCTCGAGTGATGCGCTCCCGAGTCTTGTCAGAGAATTGAGAGTCCTACCTGCGACGCACTGAGCCTGAAACTGCTCGGTCCGCTCGGGCCGGGTCGTGTAGGAATCGCCGAAGAACAGGAGATCAGGCACGTACACGTTGAATCTGGCGACGAAGGGGGAGATGAACTCGTTCCACTGCCACATTGCGTTAGCACCGATGCCGTGCAGGAGGAGCAAGTTGGGCTTGCTGGGCTTGTACGTCTTGGGGACCCAACAGTGCATGACCGTACCGTCGCCGAGGTCGGTGGTGGCCGATTTCAGGCCCGCTTGGGAGAAGGAGAAGCGGAAGCATCGGTTCCTCGTCTCTGCAAAGCTGAAGCACTTTGCCATCAAGAATTCTGGTTATCTTTTGTTGCTCTCTTGTGGGTAATACTCTTGAGGTCTTTTGAGATATGGGGTCGCTTCTGGAGGAAGGATCAGATCGAGAAAAATGGTGAGTCTGATCCAGAAACCAAGAGGGTGTTCTTCTTTTCCTCAAGAACGGGACATTATCTGATTGAGCAGGGATGGAGATCAAGGCAAATCTGCCGATTAGGTTGTCTCCTTTAGCCTGCTGATCTTTGGCGTTTAGTGGGACGAAGATTCAAAGGAGCTTTCCTTGATTACAACTTCAAAAGTCAAAAAAGGGCCACTGGGGTAGAGGAAGACAGGACAGGAGGGAGGAGAGGACCTTTGAATCTTTTATTTAGAGCATGGGTCATCACATGTAATTTTCAATCTCATAAAAAATTCTAAACGGTATCCCCGACTTGGATTTGTCGTGCATTAAAATGCATACGTGTCAATACAAATGAATTTTCCACATCAACTCCATCTGACCGTTGTCCGCCATGCGTGTACTGATACCAATTTGAAGTTCTCTGCCTGGTGTAGCCCATATAATTGAGTTAGCTAAATTAAATAAAAGTGGAAAATGTAATATGAATTTAAATGGATCATGAACTGGTTTACAATTTATTTAAACCTAACTTACTTCTACAAATCTCTTTTTCATTTTTTCTCATCATCATTACGCTCATTTTACATACTCATATCAATTTAGATATAAATTTTCATAAATTTGGCTAAATATTGAAAAATTTTAACAATATGGGTTGGATTGAATTAGGTATGAGTCATTATATTTGTAATGCATAGAATTAGGTCAAAACGAATTAAATAGGTCTATTTGAGTTTGATCATTTTCAACTCGGTCTACCCATTTAATAGTTTTAATAGGGTTAATATCACAAAAACTCAAAACTTGTATACCCGTAATAAATTTATTCTAAATGACCATAAAGAAATCTCAAAGTAATACACTTGTGGCAAATTTATTCAAATTTAATTTTTTACCACCAAAAACTCAAAAATGGTACATTTATGAAAAAAAATACTCTCCCATAAAAATTAATACATAAAAACATTATTACAATTTTAACAAACAGAGAGTAAACTTCCAAATTAATATGCTAATTAACTGTCACATATTATCCAACTCAGTAATTTGACAATATATTTGAACAGAAACTAACAAATGATAAATTTGCTATAAATATATTAATTTATAGTAAATTTGTCAAAATTGCAACGAGTTAGAGTAATTTTAGAGTAATTTTGTCACGTTGTATCAATTTGAATTTTTCGTAATATGAGCCTATTTTTTATAAGACAAAAATTGGGTTTGAATTAATTAATCATGAAATATTGATTTGTGTTTTTTAATGATATTATTCTATTATTTAAACTCGAAGTGCAAACATGATGGGCGACAAGACAGAAGGGAAACGAGTTAAAAATTGGCAAAATTAATGTGGAGTATCTTTAGAAAGTATTTCTGTCGTTGTCCGATGCCGCTCTGAAGTAAGTCTAGGGGAAGTGATTCAGGCAAGGAGTACATGGCAATCCCCATTTTCTATAATTGTTTCAGAACATGTTCTTGAGGGGTAACATCTCTCCGACTGTTGTGCCCAAAAAAAAAAAAAAAAAAAAAAGAAAAGAAAAGAAAAAAAAAGAAAAGAAAAGAAACTCTAACTAACTAATGATTCCATAGACCTTTGTCCAAATATGTCGGAATCTCATATGAATATTCCGTGCCAACGTTACTCATCTAATGCCCCAATTTTACAAGTATAAAGAAGTGATACCATTATCCTATCACCTTAAAATACAACCTCATTAGCATAACCAACATTAACATGTTATAGCAATATATATCCAATATTAACATGTTATAGCAATATATATCCACTATATATATATATATATCTAACAACCTATGAAGCACAGACACGTTCGAAAGCCTCCATGTCGTATGGGACATGTGTAGACGCGCTTGGGCACGCGCAGACACATGATCAAGACGTGTCGAATTTACGACACGTGATCAACTCTTTCCGACACACTCCAACGTGCGTGTCCACAGGTTTTTGGGGCGGGTATGCAGGTGTAAAGGGAAGATGGTGATGGAGGCTAGAGGCAAGTGTCACGGGCCGAAAGAGTGTCGACCCGAGAGGTTCCCCGTGCACGATCACAACTCGCCCATGGACGTCTTGCTCTCACTCGGATTTCCACCAAGTCTTCTCCCCAAAAGTTCCAAGGGCGGACAACACCGTCATTTCACCTGATTCTAGAAGCCCCTTATTTATGTCGGTGGATGGTTGTTTCCGTTATTTATGTCGGTAGACGGTAGTTGATATTTATGTCGATTGTTGAGGCGGTGCGATCTCGCCCGTCGGATGAAAAGTAGATCAACGGTTGTAAGCCGAGGCCCTCAACTATAAAAGGGGTGTCTTCTTTCATTTGTAATCATCCAACATTTCAGCAATCCAAGCTCACTTTCCTTCCAGAGCTTCTCTCTCTAAACTTTCTCTCTCTAAAAGATCCCGGTTGTGCAAGCGAGTTGAGCGATTGATCGAGTAAGAACCAACATTAACATGTTATAGCAATATATATCCACTTATATATATCTAACAACCTATGAAGTACAGACACGTTCAGAAAGCCTCCGTGTCGTATGGGATATGTGTAGACGTGCTTGGGCACGCGCAGACACATGATCAAGACGTGTCGAATTTACGACACGTGATCAACTCTTTCCGACACACTCCAACGTGCGTGTCCACAGGTTTTTGAGGTGGGTATGCAGGTGTAAAGGGAAGATGGTGATGGAGGCTAGAGGCAAGGGTGAGGGAGCGAAGGCAAGGCTGCGAGTGTCGGCGAGGGAGGGCTAGAGGAAAAGCAGAGACCGAGACAACCGAGAGGGCTGCGACCGCCGATTGCGACGTCGAGATGGAGAACCGCAATGCCAAGATGGAGGATTGGATGTGAGGCTACAACAACAAAGGATGGAGGGTTGGAGGTGAGGCGGCAAGCAATTACGATGAGGCGACTGAAAGGGAGCAAAGATCAAGAGGTAGACACCAAGCAAGGGAGAGGAGGGGAATGCTAGGGTTTTTAGGATGTTACTTTACTGAGGTTCTCCTTTTAGTTTTAGGAAGAAGAGCAAGAGGAGGAGGCAACGACTGCTGGGGAAGAAACGAGAGAGGCTGAGGGTGAAAAGAATTTGTGATTTTCTTTTCTTTTCTTTTTCAGAGGGAGAGGAGGATGGAGACTTGTGCTGGGAAGTGACAGGCGCTAGATGGTGGGTGGGGTGGGGGAAGAAAGCAGAGGATGAAATAGATGGGTGGGGCCCATTTAGCCTCACCCAAAAAAAAAAAAAAAAAATACTTAATGCTAAATAAATTTTTTTGGTAAAGAAATGCTAAATAAATTTATTAATGAATAGGTAGGGCTAAAAAAAAAAAGTGAGTTAAAAAGTTATTTCAAAAAAATAAATCACTAGATGTTAAATAATGATAAATTTTGATCATCGTAAAAAATCATAAATTTATTTTGACTCTAATATCTTATTTATCATTTGTTTCATCAATAACTTTTGTTAAAGTCAAAAGATGTTTTCCAATTTTTTATGAATAAATTTATTAATGTTATTAGAGTAGATTCATTATAGGCTATAAATTTATGAATTTGAATAGTATATATGAAAGTATTAATTTAATATATAATATGTTAAAATGTCGGAATTTTTTTTTTTTTAGAAATGATGTGTCGATGTATCGTGTCTTGTCAGTATCGCGTCGCATATTGCGTGTTTATGTCAATGCTACTTAGCTAACAACACAACAAACTGATTTAGGATTGGTGTTCTAAAGTTCATAGAAAATATATACACACACACATACGTAGTGACTAGTAAACTAAACTCAACAAATATCATATTAAATATATAACTATTTCAATTTATACAAAAATTGAACTCCCCAATAATCCCCCATTGGTATTGCTTTCGCCCTATTTGCCGATAGCTATAAAAACTAAAAAAGAATTGTGATGGCGGTATGAGTGGTGCAAATATTTTGTAAATAGATTAAATATCTATTATGCACATTAATGAAAGATACCGTAAACACATTTATTTTAATCTAGTATATAATATATGTTTAAGATCAAAGATAAGTTATATCAATTCAACAAAGTCTTACATATAAAAAAAAAAAATACTCACTCTATAAATATCAATGATTCAGTCTATTAATCAATTCAATGCTCAATTACAAATTATGGCTATGCTTTAACACCCAATCATAAGGTCTACCAAGACTCCCACCTGGGGTAACCTCTTCATTTATATTAGCCGGTGGCTTTGTGAAATTGGCCATCCTTAGACAATTTGCATACATATCCCCTCAATGGTTCCGTACAAAGCAACACTGAGTATAAAACCATTAACTAGTCCTCCAACAACCCCCATAACCAATATAATCCTTTTTTTTAAATCGGATTAACTGACCAAAACAAATAACCTTTCACAATTTAATTTATCATCAAGTAGAATACATTCAATATAGCATTTCATAAATAACCAATTCACAAATTATTTTAAGAAATGTTTTTTATGCCAATTCAAATAACAAAAAAGGATAGTGAATGTCAAATCCAATTTTATGCAACAAACATGTTCTAAATATGAATTTTCTTTGGCTTAATAAATATTTATACTGTGCGAGCCTCTTTCATAACTTATAATCCATCTAGTTCTTATAATTCTCATCATGTGAGTTCTCAAATTATCGAAGAGATAAGCACTATTCACCTAAAAAGGGAAATCAATAACAAAATCTATATTGAATGAGAAAACTCGAAATCCTATCAAGTGAATGGGAAATATATATTAAAATCAAGTAAATAACTAATAAAGCAAATCTCCCATGATACAGCAATCTTCTACAATATATGCTAATTCCATTGATTGAGCCGATCTTCCATGATTTGTGTTAATTACGTCAATTAAGCAAATCTTTCACAATCGATCGACGATAATATAGATTGCCATAATTGATACTATAGATTGTTATCTTTGTAAAATCTTTTTAATTGTGTTTTTCCCGCTCATGTACATATTATAAATATAATACAAATCTCCATATCAATTGTGTGTGTGACCAAACTCAAATTCATACTCTCTCAATAACTACGTTATCTAAGAATCAACTAAACTAAGTTTATTTGATTGCAAAACGACTTTCGATGAGCCCAAAAAAAGCCTACCAAAGTAGAATAATTACTGTTGTCCATTGTATTGCCACAACTCGCGAGCTGAATTTAAAATAGTTAGCCACTATTGCCCTTTCAAGGTGGTATGAAGTCATTACAAAACTAATTCAACGTAGTTAAAAAGAGAACTCACCTCCGACCCAACAAATGGTCAACGATGGGAAAACACTTACCCAAATATAGTAGTTCCAATTTGGTACTAGCAATGTGCAACAGATTTCAAAATTTCACTCAAACCAAATTGTAATCCCAAATCGAATTCTGTAAAATTTTATTCATCCACAACACCTTAAAGTTTCTTTACTATATAATTTCAGAACTCAGCAACCTCTAAAATCAATCTAGCAAATCAGAATTCAACACAATCTGAAATTAAAGTTTCATTAAGGAATTCTCTTTGATTAAAGGAATCAAGGTTTGAAACTCTTAACAAGCGCTTTGAAACGACTTAATTTCAAATGTCGAGATGTCTAGCTTGCCTGGACGAAACCTCACTTATCTCTCTCTCTCTAAACGAGCTGTAGAAGAAATAAAGATGGGCTAAAGAAATACCTTCACGAACTTAAATGAGACATGGGCTTGAGTTTCTTGGGCTTAAATCTTTTTTTTTCCAAAAGAGGCCCATTTATTAAAGTTTGGTCGTGCCCAAGTGAGGCCGCATATTATATAGGTTGTCTAAACCCACCATTTTGGCGGGCCTTGAGCCTAATATGCACTTCCCATCTATCCCTCAAATCTGCAAGCTATTCTCACTGAAAATCAGTCAATCTTCCCTATCCTCCGGAGAAAATTTACAATGAAAGACCCATGCATAACCTTAAAATATGGGAAAACCAAGTAACTCCTTGCACCCTCCACTTCAAAAACCCCCATAAGAGGCCTTGAGAAGTTACACACTGCTAGTCACATGGATAATTTCCTTTCATGAATGTATAGTTATTAACGTAGCTGTTGGATGTATGCCCTAAAGCTACTATGTAATAGTTATATGTTAGGGATTTCAGTTGTAATATCATTATTATTATTTAATTAATGGCAATGATATATTCATTCATTTGTCCAATTATTTTATATTTATGAATGATTTTATAAGATCAGTTACAACTAGACTTATTCTTGAGATGTCAAGAATATATGTGACGGGTTCATAGTTAAACTAAATCTTTAAACCATTCCTGGTCAATGGATTATTGAGTAAATATTAATAATCCTATTGAGGCTGGTATGTTTTTAACTTCACTGTTAAGTATTGGATAGTTAAGGAAATGATGAGTCGCATGTCATTGGGTATTATGATGCCTAAGTTAGAACACATGTGTTTTTTTTTTTTTTTAGGATACCCAGGGAACCCCTCCCCGTACCAACGCGGACGGCTCGACAGGCCCAGGGTGACGTTGAGGGTAAACCCTAGAGCGACGCTAGTGGAGGACCCACCATCCCGACGTCGCGCTTAAGATCCCGTGCGGCCAGCGGGATTCGAACTCCTCCCCTCTCACGCTGAGGATCATGGGAAGCCCTTATTCAGCTGGGCCACCGCAGGCGATGGTTGAACACATGTGTTTGTCTTAGACAAGTTCACTGAATGTAACACATATGGAACGATTAGCAATATGGAAACTTTTAGCGTGGTTAATGTATAATTGTTTATGCTTTGATCTTGTGTAAATAATCCTTAGACTTGAGGCATAGTGTTAACTTGTGCGTCAAACAACTATGGTTCACGGGTGCATATAATGCTGGGTCGTTGATTCGTCTTTATACTTAATGGTCATAATTTGTTCATATACGAAATTACACGTGTGCGTAATATGGAATTTGTCTCTTTGTTACATGCAATGTATAATAATGATGTCCTATGTGATCTAATTATAACACTACATTGAAATTCTCAACCGGGGTTGTAACCAATAATAAATTGTTTATGTCTCGAATAAAATGTATGTCAATTAGATTTGTGCATATGATCGAATTGGTGACTTGACAAATATTCCATGGTCTTTGTTAGATCGGGACATAGTATGACAAATGGATTGAATTATACTGTAACCAAAGCTGATAGGTTCATTATGTTCTTAAAACATTCACACTATTTGGATAGCCATGACATATTGTTAGTAATTGTGGCTTGCAAGACCTAAAGATTAATCGGGATAATTAATTTTTTTAAGAGTATTAATGTGTTAGTACAAGTCTTATTACCATTTTAGTGATGAACTTAGAGGATGTCACACACCACAAATAATTAACATAACGTGGAACAAGAAAGAGATATTGTTGCAAATGTGTTTGCAATTACTATAATCGAATTGAGTCGATTTAAAATTAAATTAAATGAGATTTAATTTAATTTATATTATAGTCACGAGCCTACTTGCATATGATGCACTCGCATGTCCAAAGTAGATACATATTAATGTACCCTAAATGCACACAAAGATTATGTTCCTTTTATTTTTGTTTTAGGAATTGATTAATTAATTAATTATTTAATTAAATAAATTATGCACACGGTCAGCAATTGTTGTTGACCGTGTGCAACGCACACCACGTGCGTTTCTTTTAATTAAAAAAAAAAAAAATTAAAGCATGTACACGAAATGCACGCACACCGTTGCTGATTCGTGAATAAATTTAAAAGAATTGCCACAAAAAGGTTGCTGAAAATAGAGAGAAACATGGGCATTTGTTTTGTGTCTTAGAGATGCGAAAAATAAAGGAAATTCTCTCTAGTTTGGCCGTGACTAAAACATCAAGAATATGGCGGATTGTCTCTATGAGATTGTTAGCACAATCATAATTGTGATTATCCGAAAGTTTTCTATTCCATTCAATGTTCGTTGTTGGTATGTCTGAACTGGAGGTTCGACGTTTGTGGGACTCGAATTGAAGAATATTCGAATCAATTCATTTTAAAGTGCGCTTCGAAAGGTAATTCATTTAACTCCATTTTATATTCAGATTTTTGATTAAAACACACGAATAACGCCTTCAAAAAATCATGTATAAACTATATCATCTTTGTTTCCGCTGCGTTTTTTTATTAATTTAACTTATACATGATTCATGAAACCCTAACAATAGCTTCGTGAAAGCATTTACACAAATATGATTCACTAGATTCTAGCACTCACTTCAATGGATTATTGATGGTATTTTTAATGGATGTCAATACTTTTATGCAGTAGATGTGCGTAATATTCCTACAGTCGATGCCCTTTGTTGGGATATTATTGACATGCTGAACACAAATGATTTAGCTGAGGAAGAAGGCATTTCAATACTCGTTAAAAAGGAAAATTAAGAAATTTCTGAACAAGCACAGCTTTACATGATGGTTAACATCCCCAAGCAGAACAATGAACTTTCCTACTTTACAGTAAATTGAGCTTCATCCCCTTCAAAATGTTGTAAGCTCAGAACCGTGTAATTTCTATGGAATGAATAACATGCATCAATTTAACTAGGACCGCTAGTAGTTTGGGTGCCAGAACTACTAATTGTTCCTACCCCTGTAACGCTCGGACAAGCTTTGCTTAGACGAGACAGTCTTGTGCTTCTCATGGCGAACCATGAATTTGGGACGAGCTCCTAATATTCAAATACCGAGAGATGGGCATCTCACCATCGTTTTGATTTCATTCTCAGAACTTGAGAAGGAGAAGAGGAATCATCTATTCCAGAAGAAATCGAAGAATTTCTGCGGGAATCCATGGGTACGCAATCTGGTGAAATGAGTAGAAACGTCTCAGTAGCTAAGGTCAAAGAAAGCTGAAATGACTCCAAGCCTGGTAGGTTCTACATAAAGAAGATTCAATTCTCTTATGCGTGAGCATCCTGGCAAAGCTTCCTGGCTAAGGACGAGCCCCCGTGGCGCCTGATGAGTTGGAACACTAGGCCAACCTTCTTTGGATAGATCGTTTCCAAGGATTGTATGGTGAATCGCATTGTCATAATTGAACGCATCACGCCAAAATTTGCTCGGACGTCCAATTTTTTGAACAAGACAACCCCGTTTGGTTCAGCATCCCAAGGGCTTTGAGCTCTTAAAGCCCATTGGAAAAATTTTTAGGGTGTTTGATTCAGCATTTAAAGGCTTCTTGGCCAAATGTTTGCCTTTGAAATGCTGAAAGCTAAAAACAGGTCCCACCTGCTTTGGGCTTTCAACATTTTCGGATTATAAAAGAGGGGTTTAATAATTTTTTTCCTTCCAATATTGCCCTCACTGATAATTGCGTTTTCCTATTTTACCTAAAATATTATTGCTCATCATCTTCCTCATTGGACTTGTTTCTTCAAGAGTGAAACTCAGCTGGTGGAGCTCAGTCGGCTAGATCTGGTTGCCCACGCACCGTCGTCACCATGCACTGCCGTCGCGTGGGTCGCGGCCTCAGGTGATGCCGCCTCGGGTTATGCAACCCATGTGACGGGCTGAGTGGAGCTCAATCGGCCAGATCTCGTCACCCACACACAAACATCGCCACGACCGCCGTCGCGTGGGTCACGACTTTAGGTGGCGTCGCTTGGGTCGCGCGACCCAGGTGATCACCGTCGCGTGGGTCGTGGCCTCAGGCGACGCCGCTTGGGTGGAGCGACCCATACACCATCGTCTCGTGGGTCGTGCAGCCTCAGGTCGCCTGAGGCCATGAACCATGCAACGGCGGTCACGTGGGTCACGTGACCCGCCGCCTCCCCTCCACCATTGCCACCAGCTGCCTCCCCCACCACAACTAGCTCCAGTTGTTCTCCTCTGCTTCAGCATCTCCTCCTCCTTTTTCCTTTTCTTTTTTTCCTTTTTCTTTTCACCTCAAAGCTACTTTGCAAAATACACCAAAATGAGAGTACCTAAACACTTTTGCCTTCATCAAATGCCCATTCTTCTAAAGATATTGGGGAAATGCAAAGCCATTTCCCCAAAGTTGAACCAAATTGGCCAAAGTTCACTCCTGCACAACAATTGGTTTTGGCCTGATGTGGTCATCATCAAGAGAGCGGCATCAACTCCTCCTAATCAGTTTGCACATAAGAGGCCAATCTCCACCTTCAGAGATTCTCTAATATGATCATCGTCCCATTAATGGATTTCTAGCACAAACATCCCAGGAACAAGGTGTATCAGACCTTTTACACCTTCAAAGATCCCCTGAGATGTTATTATCCTCTAAGATGATAATCATCACAGTGTTTCTTCCAATTATATTAATACGCATGTATATACAAATTTGGACAAGCAAATGCTGCAGAAGGCTGATCCAACTACAAATTTATTGCCGATTCTCAGTCCACTTTCTGGCCACTGCTTTGATTTGCCTTCTTACGATAAAGGAACGGGTCGATGAGGAACTCCTCGATGTGATTGTACATCTCTTTCGGCTTCTCTTTATTTATCCCATGACCACAATCCTTTACAACCACTAATTGTGCGTTTTCATCTAAATGCCTGGCCAAAGTCAATTGAACAATAAAAAAAGATGCAGGTTATTCCATAAGAAAATCTACCAAGAGCAATAGAGCAAAAAATAGATCCTCCTAATATTTGATGCACATGAACATTAAATTTTCAAACAGAAGTGGTCATATATGACTAAGAACATTTCGTATCTGAAGAATTGATTTCCTGCCATGACGTTGTTTATACAGGTTCTTGTTAGAGAATCAAGCTTCTGAAGATAGCAGAAAAATCAAAGTAAAGCGTAAAAGGGGAACGGCGCAGAAGGGGAACCTCTTTAATCTGTGACCCAATTCCAATGGAAAGACTTTATCATATTCTGCCCAGATTATCAGTGTTGGCTGCATCAGAAAAGATCAATGGCTTGAGAGGATGCCAAGGAAGAGAGAAGACGTTGACAAAATCAGTGCGGATATGTAATAAGTAAATTGCGTGAGACCCATAGAGAGGACAGATTTCAAGAAAAAGAAACCTGAGTTATTTTGGGAAGATCAGACATCTTCCTATCTCTGTACAAGGAATTGACCAGCCCTATCCTTTCTTGAAGGTGATCCTTCCACATAACCTGCAGACAATCATGGTTACCTTTCTTGAATTGCCACAGAACTTGAGTGATGGAGATAAACTTTTCCCAGATTGGCATGAGAAACGATCATCAAATAAAATCTTAATATTTAGCTATCACAAGTCAGTTGAAATGGCACAGCCAAGATTGATGAGAGTGGAAGTTATCAATTTGCATCACAAGGCGCTGTTCAATCTCTAGCAGCCTTCATGACTAGACATCTTGTATAGTCTCAGCTCACAGGAACAAGCTACTTATTCAATTTGTCTAGTGTCCGAAATGTTTTATATAGTCAAAAGCATGGACTAGACAATGCCAATGCAATATTCCTTCGCCTCAACTATGGGTTAGAGGAAGAAACCTGCAATAGTCAAAGGCACAATGCTGAATCCTAAGTTTTGTCAACGAAAAGTTCAAGTCCTTGCACATGTATCGATCCTCATAGAATGGAAAAGTAACATTGAATTGACTCTGTTCTCTAAAAGCAGAGGACTTTCTATTTACTTACAAACATGTATTAAACACCCACATAAACATAACAAACTCTCCGCAGCTGCTACAGCAAGGAACGAAGCTTTGCTCAATTATAGAATCTAATCCTCCCAATACCTCGTAAACTAGAGCAATAACAATTGTGACACCAAACCGCCATGAGCATGGTCAAGAAGGGGTTTAGTCATAACGTGAAGACAGAGAATAGCCTTGTAAAGATTCTACTTCTCCATTCAATGCAGCTATTAGCTGATACTTAACCGTAGAAACTTCCATTACAAATCAGGAAAAGGAAGCACACCAATTCTGCTAGCAAAGCACCCAAACTCTGAACACTTAGCATCAACTAAACTCTGATTTCTCACACAATTGCGAAAAACAAACGTTCAGCTGAGAGATTTGTAACTTTTCATCAACTTACATCAATATAATCCTGAATAAAGTAGGTGGGCACTTTCTTCACCGGCTTGTAAAAGACGAACTCGAACATCTCATTTGCTTTCTCCGGTGTCTGTGGGAACAGCAAAGTCAAGGCCTCATCCACACTCTTCACCTGCCGAGACGACATTGCACCAAGAGTCAAATTAGTTACACTATCACAACAATCAAGAAACGGTAGGACGCACTGAACTCCACAGGAAGTACACAAAAGTATCATCAATAGAGCCAGTCCGTCTAATGTTTAGAGGCTCACCTGAAACATCCCATCCTCCATGTCCTTCTCCTCCATAGACACCCCTGCACAGCACAGAACCAACCTCTCCACCATCTCCGGGAACTGCGCTGCCAAGCTATACGCCACGAACCCGCCGTAACTTAATCCCACCACGTTCAGTTTCCTCACTCCCTGCGCCTCCAAGACTCCTGCAAAGCGGTTCGACACGCTAATTCGAGTCATGGGTTACCATGTCGCGTCAGAAAGCCGACAGTCCTACCTGCGACGCACTGAGCCTGGAACTGCTCGGTCCGCTCGGGCCGGGTCGTGTGGGAATCGCCGAAGAACAAGAGATCAGGCACGTACACGTTGAACCTGGCGAGGAAGGAGGAGATGAAGTCGTTCCACTGCCACATCGCGTTGGCTCCGATGCCGTGCAGGAGGAGCAAGTCGGGCTTGCTGGGCTCGCGCGCCTTGGGGACCCAACAGTGCATGACCGTGCCGTCGCCGAGGTCGGTGGCGGTCGATTTCAGGCCCGCCAAGAAGAACGACAAGCGAAACCATCTGTCCCTTATCGCTGTAAGGCTGAAGCACTTCGCCATCAAGATTTGGTTCCTGAGGATTGGGTCGCTGCTGGAGGACCGGTTTAGATCGAGAAAAATGGTGGGTCTGATCAAAAAACGAAGAGGGTTTTGCCCTTTTTCTCAAGAATCTGACGTAATTGGATTGAGCAGAGATGGAGCGCGAGGCAATCTGCTAGTTTAAAGGGAGCTTCCGTGATCGAGACTTCAAAGGTCGAAAAGAGACAAAAAGTGGGCCCCGAGATGGAGGTTGAGAAAGAGCCAATGACAGGAGGACTTGAAGCTTTTAAGTTTTTTTTTTTTTTTTAATTATTTTAGTCACCCCCTGTGCTCCCCTCCCACATAGGAAGATCCCAATGCTTAATGCTTTTAATTAGAATTCCGCAAAAGTAGGTGAGACAATGGCACGTCCCATAAAAATTTATCAAAGAATATTGTATGGTCTATAGCCTAAGCTCATCTCAATTGTTCGTTACGTGAGACACATTGTGAGACTCACAATATTCTCCATATCTTGTTTAATTATGCGTATCTTTAACGGCTTGATAATCCCTTTAAAAAAGCACAAGTTTAAAATGTTTGAGCCAAATTTGAGATATGAGTTTTTAAAAAATTGGCTCAAACATTTTTTTTTTTTCATCTCATAAAAAATTCAAATTTAGCATTGGTTCCAATTCTAACCCAAACTCTTTTTGTCTTGTTGAAAATCACGAATTTTTAACAAGTACTTAAATCTAGCCCTTATCAAATTTTTGCCTAATCATGCCGTTAAATATTATTCCACGTGTTAGTGAATGGCATGCTGAATTTTTAACGATATTATTGGACCGAATTTGACGGGTTCTAAATTTGGGTACCCAATGAAGTTGGTTATGTTAACAGACCAAAAAAAAAAAAAAAAATTTGTACCAGAATTGGGACCTAAGCTAAAGTTAGTGCTTTTTCTTTTTTTTTTTTTTTACACAAAAAAATTTTGGGTCAAAATTGGGACGTGAACCAAAGTTTATGTTTACCAAAACGAAAAAACTTAAGGCCAAAATTGAGATCCGAGCTAAAGTTGGTATATTTTGAAGAATGAGCCATATCCTTGATTTGTCGAATATGATCATAATTAATATAAAAATATCTTGTTACATTAGATAGCCATTTGATGAAGTCTATAAATACCTAATTTACTCTTCATTATACACTCTCTTCGGCATACTCTCACCTTGGTATCTTAGCCAAGTTCTATCCTTGTTTATTTCATGTATGCAACATCTCGTTTGTTGAATTCCACTCATATGGGGTTTTAGAAATGTCACGCATCGCTTATCTACGTGGTTTATATACTCTTTATATAAATATAGTCTTTTTCCAACTATCAACTTAAACTTTTGAGACTGGTACAAAGTTCTAACTTCATGCATTTTATTTGGTAGAAGATGACCAGAACAAACATCTCTTAAAGACTCGAAAGAGATTTGTAATTAGAAGAACTATCATATTTGTAAAGAGAAATGTACCTCTAGTTTTTTTACCAATTCTTTAGGGGTTTCTAAACCTTCATCTCCGAAGTTGTCTTCTCTTATGTTGCTACTTCTAGTGATGCCACTTCAGCTGCTCTTTACATGTTTGCACCATCCAAGAGCTACCACCCTTCCCTCTAATTTGGTTCACCGTTCCACCATCTAAGTCAACCTTAGATTTAGCTTCATGATTTCCAAGCAATGACAAATGAGTTAAAGGCTTTACAAAATTCATTTTTGGGATTTGGTTGATTAGCCCCTTGAAAAGTTTGCAACGGTTGTAATTGAGTGATTAAGATTAAAACAGAGACAAATTATTGTGGAACCCCACAAAGCTCGACTAATAGCAAAAGGCTTTACTGAAGAGCATAGAATTGACTATGATGAAACTTTTGGTCATGTTGCATGTCTTATATTTATTCAAATTTTTCTTGTTGTTGCCTCTACTAACTAATAGTCTCTGTTCTAAACGAATTTTAAAAATGCATTCCTCAACAGTAAGCCTATTGAGGAAGTCTATGTTGAGTTTCCTTTTGGATATACCATACTCTTTACAAAGCATGTTGATCACGTTGAGCATTATTTGGACAAAATGGGCTCATGTTCTCTATGTTTGGCAAACATCTCAGGGGTATATATATGGCACGGTTACGGACCTGAGTAGGTCCTTAAACTGCTCACTGGAGGTAAAAGTGGGAGAACCGCCCAATTTGGGTGACCCCGTACTTGCCTCCCCATCCTCTAGGTCGGGTGGATAGACATAGACCTAGAATTTGGGGGCTCTTGGGTAGTGGAGGCGGGTAACCAATCCCAGAAACACTACTTCAGCAAGCTTGCTTGCTGGCTAAGATTGGGTAGGCTTGGGGTAACCAATCCCTGGGTCATTACTAGTTATGATCATATTAGCATTATAAAGCTTAATATTTTAGTTAACAGTTTGAAATGACCCGGATTCCTCTGAGTATTGTCTTTCTCAAGCGAAACATTTCACTAATCTTCTTTCTCAAGTAGGACTTACTGATGACAAAAGATCATTATAACTCTTCATGAGACTATTGCCATATTGATGACAAAGAAGGGACACATCTTCCGAATAATATACTCTATTAATAAGTGGTTGGTAGACTTGTATATGTGGCTATTGATTATCATGATATTACCTATGCTATTCATATTGTCAATCAATTCCCAACCACACCATGTACGACTAACTTTATTGTAGTTCTTCAGATTCTTTGTTTTCTTTAGTGTACCTTATTTCATGCCCTTCACTTTTTTTTGCTTAGTTTACATTAAAGTTGCAACCTTATTCAGATGTTGACTAGGCAGCTTTCCTTTAGATTGTCGCTCCACAAGATGCTATTTTTTTTGTTTTTTTATTTTTTGTTTTTATGATAAAGGTAAGACACTTGTTTCGTAACATAGTAAAAAGCAAATCATTGTTGCTTGATTCAGCATGGAAGTAGAATATTGAGCTCTTGCTAATATGAGATCAAAATCACTATGGTCATGGTGGTATAATGATATATGATAGTCCATCACAGTGGTGGTATAGTCATTTATTGCGATAACCGAAGTGTATCTATAAGCACATATTAATGTTTTCCATGAGTAGTATCACGCTTTGTGACATTATTCATCTTGTTTCTACTTCATCCATCAAACAAATTATTAACATCTTTGCTAAGGCACATCAACACGAGATTTTTTTTTTTTTAGATTTTCCTCTCCAAATTTCAGTTGATGTTTTCGATGTCACCTTGAGCTTTGTGGTGGGGATCTTAGAGATATTCAATAGATTCTCCATATTTCCCTTGATCGTGTTTATACTTGATTGGTCATATTTAGTTATAATTGATACTGTAATATTTTGTTACATTATATAGTCATAGTATAACACCTATAAATAACTCATGTACTCCTCCTAGATTAAATTACACAATTTTATTATGCATATTTTTCTCTGTCCATATGGTCTAAAGGTCAAACAATAACTTCTCATTATACTGGGCCTCATTATCTGTGTTTTTTCAAAAAGCAAAAAGTTACTTTTATTTTCCGCTAAAATGTAAAACAATTTGAAATTTTTTTTTTTTTTTATCGAAAGGAATCATATTAATTTTTTTGATTGAAATATGTCAATTTATATGCTAATGTTTGTATATTTTAAAAATTTCAAGTGCTTAAAAAAGTTAATGTGTGTCCACCGCAAGATTTACCTTAAGTTAAAGGTAAAAATATATCAAGACATTCATTTAGAATCTTCACCTTTACTTGTGATCCATAGATACTCCTTGTCAAGCATAGTTAACAAAAAGTTTATCGTTTCCCTAAATTCTAATTGCGCATACGGCAAAAGAAAATGTCAGTATATTACCATCTTCTTTCATTACTTAATAGAACTCAATATGGAAATATGATATGTCTATTTATATGCTAGTGTTTGTATATTTTGAAAATTTTGAGTGCTTCAAAAAGTTAATTTGTGTCCACCGCAATATTTAAATAAAGTTGAAAGTAAAAATCTGTCTAGACATTCATTTAGAATCATCTCCTTTACTTGTCCCTAGTTAATCACTTACATAAAAAAGAGGCCTTTGGATGGATGATGTCCCATCTTGCTTGAGTGTGCACAAGTGAGGCTGTACACGTAAGCGATTCCATGAAAGGTGAGGCTCTATATGCACTTCACTTATGTCCCTCAGGCTTGTGACCTAATTTCACCAATTCTCTATGGCTTGTTCCCAGTCTATCACTTACACAAAATGAAAAAAGAAGAGGCCTCGGGGCAAGTATGAAATCTCACAAGTGAGACTGTATATATGCTTGGTCCAAGAAAGGTGAGTCTATCTAGACCAGTGATTTGGGCATGCCTTGAGCTTCTGTCTGCAATCCACATCAGTCCTTCAAGGGACTCTTTGCTTCAAAGAAGACCATCGGTTGTCTTGCCCTTTCCAGAAGATCGGTGCTTTAATATTTGATTTTATGTTGCGTGTGCATGTCCATTAGTTTTCCTTGAATTTCCTCCATGAATAACCTTATTTACAATTCAAAGTTAGCTAACGCTGATGTAAATGAAGAGGCACTCTCCCCTTCAAGGCGCAGTGAGAAGTTACACGCTTGCAGTTATATAGATAATTTATTTATATGAAATTACAGTTATATAGATAGCTTGGTAAAAGCTTTTGCACAAATATATCACATCAAGAGCCACAGTTTTAATAGCCTATTGAGTATTGAACTTCCATAACTACTGGAATATCATTCATTCGATTCTAGCACTCTCTTCAACACATCATTGATGATACTTTTCAGTGGCTATTCACGGAACTTGAAAAGGAGAAGAGGATCATCTACCTCCGAAAAAAATCTGAAGAATTTCTTGGGGAATCTATGGGTAGGCAAGAGACAATTTAGCGAATTGAATTGAAACGTCTTAATAACCTGAGGAAAAGAAAGCAAAAATGACTCCAATATGAGTAAGTTTTACATGAAGGAGATTTGGCCTCCTGCACGTCCAACTTCATGCTACAAAATTTTCGTGGGTTGTGATTTTCCAACCAATAGTGTCCCTTGATCTCATTTGAATTGCCATTACCCTTTCAGCTCCTCAGTCGCAATCTCATAGGGAATCGCTCTTGATCATGGGTGTAATCAATTTAAATTTCAGCGAAATTATTATTTCCACAACCTAAGTAATGCTTTGATTTGAGAATTCTTATGCAGAACTACTAAATTGGAAGTTTAGAATGCCAACTAAAATCCTTTTTTATGAGCTCACCTAAAATCAGTGAATCAAATACCCATGAAAAATCTTATTAATCTTGTGAATCGGGTAGAATGTAAGTTAAAACCCGATGTATATGTATTGCAAAATGAAATTGCTTGCATTTGATGAGTTACGGAGAATCAAACCGATGCAATGAATCCTCTCTCTTCCACCCACATCCTAAAACATATGACGCGTCAGACTCGTGGACCGCGTCGATTGGCCCATAATAGGCCAAAGAGACCTACTTCAATCCCCAACAAATCCTGCGGAGTTTAGACAGCGACAATCAATTTGACCCGATGTTCATTTCCAACCCAAGCCATTAGGGTTTTTTCTAACTTTTTCGTTTGAATGGTACTTTTCTTGTACCTGTGCTTTTGGCTAATGCACTTCTCAACCGTATCACGAGAATGTCGAGATCCGTAATGGAAAAAAGTGCTCGTCATTCACCATGACATATGCACCCACGTCGTAATCTCTCTTTTGTTGTCCATCTTGCATTCGACCATCAGACTTTTCCGATCAAATCCTCGTGCAGTGGGGTCACTTGTCAAGCACATTCGTTGCACGTCTTATCATATGGATCAAGGTCAACGTCAAAGTTTTAATTCTAAAGGCAACCAGACTTTTCTCAAATTCCTTTCCAGCCAATTTTTTCAGTTCTTTTTTCTTTTCCCCGATTTATGGGTAAAGCCAGTTGTCTCCGAACCTTTTATGTACATTACAATTGGGATTAAACTAGAAAAGAAAAAAAAAAATAGCAAAATACCACAAGTTCTTAAACACTTGAGATTACCATCATTTCATGTTGCCTGAAAGGCCGAAATAGTTATATGATAAAAATTCCCTATTATAGATTATTACTCAATGTTAAAAAAATTGCAGCCATTGTTTATTTTATGTCCTTCATTCAATTGAACACTTGTACTTTTTTTTTTTTTTGTTCAATGAAGTATCTTGACATTTCAAATGTCAATGTGTACGAACAATGCTGGTGTAGGCACTAGTCCTGTTGTTCATATTAGTATTCTATGTGACCTCTTAAAATGATTAAACTTCCTCCCCTTTTTCTCTTTCATCACCCCCCCCAAAAAAAAAAAAAAAAAACCTGCTCATTTAAGCAAATGGTCCACTGTCGGCCACTGCTAACAGCAACATAGTCATATAGTACCACCGCTCCCAACCTTATCAAATGTCGGCACCAATGGTTAGGAGTCATGCCTTAGATCGGTGGTCACGACCTCCAAATTCAAGTCTGTGGAGGCCGCACGACCTCACCTAAGAGTTGCGACCATCCATCAAAGGAGGGAGGGAGCATGGTGCTAATGGTAAATGATCCTTATTTGAAATAAAATTCATTTTAGTCCATATTTTGAGATAATGACTTTAGCTTGTCGTCTTCTTTGAAATTTTCCCAAAATGAAGAGACACTCTCCACTTCAAAGAGACAATGTGAAGTTACACTTAATTATTAGGGATTGCCCCAACGATCATCTTTCTCATGTGGTAAAAGGAGGTGAGGAGGCCGATTCCCCACATTTTCAGAGAATTGTGGGTGAGAATAGTTAGTTTAAGATGTGGAGTTCAACTCACATGCTCTACATAAAGGTATAATAAAAGCTTGAGAGTAAGTTGCGAGTTACAATAGAATAGACAAAAAAAAAAAAAAAAAAAAAAAAAAAGAATTACACACTTGCGATTATATACATAATTTTTTTAATGAAATTACAAATATATAGATAGCTTGGTAACAGATTTTGCACTGTTCCAATAGCCGAGTGAGTATTAACCTTCCATAACCACTAGAAAATCAACGGATCATTGATGCTACTTTTAGTGGTTCTTCAATGGAACTTGAGAAGGAGAAGAAGAATAATTTGCTTCCGAAAGAAATTGAAGAGTTCCTTAGGGAATCTATGGTAGGCAAGAGAAAATCCAATGAACTGAATTGAAATGTCTTAGTAACTTAAGGAAAAGAAAGCGAAAATGACTCCAAATCGAGTATGTTTTACATGAAGAAGATTTGGTTCTCTTGCGCGTCTGACTTCATGTCATAAATTTTCGTGGGTTGTGATTTTCCAACCAACAGTGTCATAGGGAATCGCCAACACCCTTTGAGCTCCTCAGCCGCAATCTAATAGGGAATCACTTTTGATCATAATTGTAATCGATAAAAATTTTAGTGACATTATTATTTCCACAACCTATGTGATGCTTTGATTTGATAATTCTTATGCAGAATTACTAAATTGAAAAGTTAGAATGAGTCAACTAAAATCCTTTTTTATGGTGAGGCTCACCTTAAATTGATGAATCAGAGACCCTTGAAAATCCTTATTAATCTTGTGAGTCAGGTAAGATTTTAGTTGAAATCTAGTTAAATACGTATCGCGCTGATGAAATTGCTTTCCCTCAATGTGACCTAGAGGATCAAATTGATGCTAATGCATACAATTCTCTCTCTTCCACCAATAATCCTAAAAAGAAAAACTACATCATGTCGGACTCATGGATTGTGTGAACGGGCCATAATAAGCTGAGGAGACCTTATCCTTTCACCAACAAGTCCTGTGGAGTTCAGACAGCGGCAATCAATTTAACCCGACCCATGATCATCTCCAACCCGAGTCTTCAGGGTTTTTTGGGAACTTTTTCGTTAGAATGGTACTCTCTTATGCCTTTTCTTTTGGCTAATCCGCTTGTCAACTGTATCACAAGATTGTCGAGATCCTTGAAGGACAAATAGATTCATTTGACGATAAGTTCTTCCTTACTTTTGTTCTCCATTCATACGACCATAGGACTTTTCTGTTCAAATCCTCAAGCCGTCGGGTCTCTTGTCAACCACTTCTGTTACACGTTTTATCACATGGCTCAAAGTCAACTACCTCCAGATTCGAGGTAGTGGAGGCCGCACGATCTTAGACTTGATGTCGCAACCATCCATCAGAGGATGTTGGGGGAGAGAGGGAGGGAGAGAGAGAAAGAGAGGTGCGGATGTATAACTACAATAACATAATACTTATGTTAATATAATCGCATGCGTGTGCTAGAAATTTTATTTAATCATAAATAAACTATTAAAATATAGATAGATATTTTATCTAGTAAAAACTTGACACATAATAATTTACATTTGGCTGAAACTCATGAATCGCGCTTGACTCTGAAAGTTATAAGTTTTACATTCCACCCAATTAGGATTTTGGGCATATTTTAAGAATTCCAATGCTATTATCACTCGTTACATTGTCATTTATGAAGCGAAACAATGAAATAGTGTCGCATTGCTTAAGCCAGACAGCGTAATAGCTATCAAATTACAGCCTCATTTTACGATTGCATAATCGTTGTTTAAGATTCAATTTGCTATGAGGCTTCTTCGAACATGGTCCCTCTCTAGTTCTCTACAATTTTGAGATGTACCGTGGGAGAGGTTACGTTCACAGTGACGTTAATCGAACACCCGAAAATGCAACACCCGTGAAGCCTTGACCCTCCCCCATTTCCTCACGAACTCAAACTCCCAAAAAGTTGATGGGCCATTTCGCATATAATGTGCATTCCCCATCAAATGTCTCTCACTGCACGACATAGCTCTCTACACATTGTCAATTCTGTCTCTTGCTCAACATCACCACGAAAAGAGAAATCCTTCGCAGGTCCAGAGAAAATCAAAGAAGCCATATGTCGATCGAAGCACTGGCAATGGCCGGCGTCAACCACGCGAAATGTGACATCAAATGGCAGGATTTTGATATGGATGCTGAGCCGCCTCCTCCGCATCTGCTGGATGAAGACAACGATATATTGAACTCCATCGTCGATGCACGAGATCATTGCCGGAGGAGGAGTTTGGGGATTGATGAAGATCGGCGGGTGAAGTTGAAGATGGTCAGATGGACCAAATATGTTTGCCTCCGCGCATGGAATTGCACTCGAACTCAAAAGGAAAGAGGATCGACTTAGATAAAAAGTATTGCCTCTCTTTAGATAATTTTGAAGGGTTCCCTTTTTTCTTTAATTTTTTTTTTTTTTAATTTATGGGGCTTGTACTGCCGTGTAATACCTCTGTGTTTGACTTTTAATCCTATATGTTTGAAGGCTTATATCAGAATGGCCATTGGAATGCTTTTTTATGTGCTTATCAAGGGTGATTGATTTAAGAGCGAGTGTGTTCTAGATCGTGAACTTAGAACTTACCATGTCAAAGCCACTTCCTAGTAATTAGAATCGATAACTGAATTGGTTCTAGGTTGATGCCAAGGTCAACCCGAGACCAGCCAACTTCTTTTTCTTCGATTTCATTTTTTGATTAATCAATCTATCATATACATGTTTTTGCAGAAGTTTCTCAATTAGGACACCATAATGATATGCTAGCATTAGAATGCTCAACCTCATTATTTTATTTTATTTTTTGCAAAATATCTCAATTAAGAAACTTGGAGGTTCGGTTTTCAACGAGTAAAAATCGGTTCTACCCAAGAACCGGCCTTGAAACCACTTCAAGGCCAAGAACCGAGAATCCAAGCAATCAAGGTTGGTTCCCATGTGAACTGGCTTGAAATTAGTTGGGTAAGGCTAATTCTGTTTGATTTCTGAGTTGAATTGACCTAATTGATCACTTCGAGTGCTCATATAATTGAAATTTGAGGTAAGTAACATAATGCGAGTGGAATGACTTGTTTTGCTGATCTAGGAATGGTCTGCAAAACAAAAACTGCTTGTTTGAGACAAATTGATACTTGAGATATAGCTTGATTTTTCCATTTGACTTGCAAAAACTGGGGTTGTCAACCGTGGGGGTAAAAGTTATTGATATATTAAAAAGTTAATATGTCTATAGTATTCTTATAATTTAAACCCAATGTTTACAAGATTTTCATTTACTAAACTAGGTTGTATACATATCACAAGGTCAGTTCTGCACCAGCAAAATGTGACATTAACATGTGACGACTGACGAGGTTGAGTTTGTCGTCCTCTTCTGTCTTTTACTTTGCTCGTCTTTTTTCGTTTTTTTCTCTGTTAAATTGCAAATATAATCCTCTGGAGTATGAAGTTTCAAAGATCTCTCAGCCTGTTGAGTCTCAAGGACAAGTAATTCCGAAAAGGGAAAGTTCATAGGGCATCTTGCTATTTCATTGCAGCTACGAGACAAACTTTTATTTCTTCGGCACTACAGAATACAAGATCATGTATACTTCTCCTATTACCATAAAAGAAATGAACTCACAACAGAAACTGAGAATGGAATATTTCTACACAACCAAAATTTTAAGATTGATTGCTTCAGGTCATGAATTAGATCTTCTTGTTGTGAGCCGATCTCTGCTGTCCGAGCCCTTGAAGCAGAGCTCCCAAATCAGACCAAGAAGACCCACCATCTTCCACAGCCCCTCTTGCTATCTATGCAAGTGCTTTCGCCCTCCTCATTTCCTCTGCTTCCTCATCCACCAGGACTCTCTTCACTGCCTCCTCCACTCTCTCGCTCTTCACACTGTTGCCGAACAACCTTGCGCACTGCTTAACCCCGATGTCAACCTCAATCTTGAGGACCCGGGTCACAAGCTTCTCGTTGGCACGCCGGCTGTAACTGCCTCCAGGGTTGAGTTCCATCCGCAATGTGTCACAAAACCCCCGATTACCTCATGATCGAGAATCAGCACCTGAGGAGCCCAGCCCCTGATGACTGTTAGATTTTTGTGAAACCACTGCCAACTGTTCTAAAAGCTTAAGCTGTTAGATGGAGGCGTGGTTTATTATTTAAACATTCTAACACTGAGGCCCTTGTTTCGGATTCTTGATTTGTACCCATCGGGCAACTACTCTTCTTTGCTTTCTTCCACATTCGGATCCTTCTTCACCACCCAGATGAATTGATGGCCTGATGCTTCTAGTCCGACTGCGATCTTGTGAAGCTGAGCAGCATTGAACTTTGCAATGCTTCCGAAGCAAATGTAGATCACTGAGTTGGGTCACTTTGAGTCGAGCCACTGGAGGCACTCATGCTGGTCAATGGATGCTTGGTTGCTTCTGTGTGCTTTGTCCTCTGTCTCCTTAATTGCACAATGAGAGTGAGTCGAAGAAACGGGATCGTCTCCCTAGGAATGTCCTGTAATGGTTAGCGTAAGCCAGCTAGAGATCGTAGAAGCTGTTCATGACAACTCCGAAACTCCTCTTCTCCAATTCCTTCACCTCGTTGTAGAACTTGGTGAACTCGGTCTCTTCCCTGACAAAATCCGACAACTGCATCCTGGACAGGATGATTTCTCCGGGGAAATTGGGGATAACGAAGGGCTCCGAATAGCACGACACCTTCTTGTGAGGCTCATAAAGCCTCACACATTCTGTGCCAGCAATGGAGAAGGCACTTGTCCTGTGGAAAACAAGCCCAGGGATTCTGCACTTGGCCGTGACCTTGAGTGTCAAAAGAAGAACATGTCCGAGACTAGACAATCAGAGGCAAGTTTCTGTATCAAGCTCGAGCTGTTGGTCCAGCATCATGATGGCTCTCATGAATTGCTTGTGCATTTCATCTGTAGTGACCTTATTCAGATTGTCACAGTCTTCTGGCATGCCAACCTCTTTCAGGGGCAATGTCATCGTGACGACATCAATGTCGAAGCCTGAATCCTTGGTTTTCATGATGGATTTCAAGAAGGTGGGCGCGTCATGGAGGGTGGCGATGAGGGTGGACTTGCAGCCTCTAATGGCGAAGAGTTTGGCCATGTCAATCATTGGGATCTTGTGGCCTGAAGCCATGAAAGGGAAGAAGAAAATGTGGAACTGATGGCTTTCACTTCCCATTTGGCATCTCATAGTTTCTACTACGGGAACGAATTTAGGTATGATGCTGGGGAGCACGGTTGTGATGTTGTTGACCTTTGAAAGCCGGGGTTTGCTTTTAGACTTCAAACCTAGGACAAATATATAAGGTGGGGTTTGGGAATAGAGAAAGGGGGTAAGTATATTATTAGTGCCAAAGTTGTGTACGACGCTCACTTTAGTGTAAAAAGTTTATTTTGGATCACTTAAGTGCAAAAAAAATATAAAAAATGATCATTTTGGTGCCAATGCCGATTTGATTAATCGGAAATCCGACGTGGTAGCTTTTAATTAATTTTTAAAGTTGATGTGGCTTGCCAAATAGTACAGTTAGCATTTAAACAACAAAATCATGCCGTTTGGTGTTTTTCCCCCAATTCAAACCCTAAATCCCCAAATTGAGAGAGAGAGAGAGAGAGGGCATGGCATGGGCTTCCTGTCGTCTTCTTTCCAACAACACGAATAGTGCACTAGCACCAGCCAGCAGTGACACCTTCAGCGCACCAGCACTAGCACCAGCACCAGCACAACTTTGCCTCTGGTTCGTTCAACATTGTTGATAAGTCCAAGCTTTTGTCCTCCTCCTCTCCTCCTCCTTCTCCTTCCCCCTTCAGAAGGACCCACTTCAGCTGCTCCTTGAGCAGAGCTGAATCCGACATCTCTATTTGTGCCCTTCTTGTTTCTCTGGCCCTCCTTGTCTTCACTCTCTCCAACTTTGACCCCCCTTTCTTCCTCCTCTTCCTCCTCCTCCTCTGCCCTTGCCTCCTTTTCTTCCTATCACTTCTTGCCCAAGCAACAACCTCAGCCTCTCCTCGCTCGCCTAATTGAGCAACTACGATGGAGGCTTAGCAACGATGGTGAGTAACTACGGTGGAGGCTGAGCGATGGTGGTCGAGTGATGGTGGTTGAGCAACGGCGGCCGAGCGATGGTGCCCGAGCAAGCTAGGTCGGCATTGGGCGAGAATCGAACAAAAGAATCCTAATTTCAGTCCCCAAATAATAATAATAATAATAATAATAATAATAATAATAATAATAATAATAATAATAATAATAATAATAATAATAAATCTCCAAATGACTTGTGCGGCGTCATTTTTGTGAGGCCATCCACTTAGGACAGCAAAATGACATCGTTTTCTTAAGGAGGACGAAAAATGACATCGTTTAAAAGTCATGTCGATTTGTTTTTTTTAATATAAAAGCCGCGTAATCCTTTTGGCAGGAATCTCTCGCCGGTGGCACCAAAGTGATTGTTTTTCCTCCGATTTGGCACTTAAGTGATCAAAAATAAACTTTTGGCACCAAAGTGAGCGCCGTACACAACTTTTGGCACTAATAGTGTACTTACCCCGAGAAAGGGGTGATGGGAGAAAGACAAGTTTGATTTCTTCTATGCTTTAGTTGTCTTATAAAATTCCTGATTTAGGTTAGATGGCGACGAGTTTCCCTGTTTGCCAAGAATTATGGGATTGTAAAAGAGAATAAAGGAGCTCAGTCCAGATTTGGCGTGATTAGCAAAAATGAGTGGAATCTATGTCTTCTAGTGAGGATTATATATTCTCTCTCGTCAAGCATGGAAGTTGTCACGATCCAACTCCATCTCCAAGGTCCGAGCGACAAGGGTTATTTTTGCAATGTCCCAGGCTTGTCGCTGTCCCGATTTTTTTTATCTGGTTATCATCGACAAGGGTTATTTTTGCGACGTCCCAGGCTTATCGCCGTCCCGATTCTTTTTATCTTGTATCATGCACATGTGGAAACATGAATAAACAACTCCTTGGACGAACAACAGCTGGAAGACTGGGACATACATCACACTGAACACACTAATTAATATTTTAACAATACTTTTACAAGCCCTTTCTCTATGGGTCATCTTTTCTTTTTACATCACAGTACAAGTTTTCCACATAGGCCTAGGAGATCCTATCTCTTCTAGTGTGATTGCAGCTCCTAAAACTAACATGAGACTTCTATGCCTGCTAGACTGAAAGATGAGGGGTGAGTTTTGGGGAAACCCAGTAAGTAAAATTCCTAGTTTTTTACTAGGAAAGTATCTCATCATCAAAACTTAGCAAGTACAACACTCGCAAACAGTGTCGATGGCAGATCAATAGCAAACTTGTTACTACCCTTGACTATATGCAAATATCCATTGCAACATACTTCAATACATACTTACCTTTGGCTTATCAATAAATATATCAACATATCATACTTATGCATATACTGGCACTTATGCAAATTCATTTAGCATCGTCCTGGCTTGACCGGGGCTTCTAGTTTCTTGCTGGGCTTCCTGGCTCAACCGAGGCATTTATCGAGACTTCTTAGGGCTAGCTTCCCAAGGCTTTCGAGTTTAAGACCCAAGCATTTTGGCTCAACCAGGGCATCCTAGCCCAACCGAGGCATCCCGTTCAATGAACGAGGCATCATCGCCAACACGGTGTGGCGATTGGCGGCTTTTCCTCTTTAAATGGATGCACAAATGCATCATACAATTCAGTTCTTATTTTCTCTCTTAGTCAACACATGCACGGCTCGAAGGCATGCTCATTCAATTGTGTGTGTCATGAATTTCTTATACTTCACTAGGAAATATGTCGGGAATGATCTTTGGTCTGTAACTTGAATTAATCACTTAGCGCCGATCCTCGCATCAGACAAGACTCGAAAATGGTATGCCTCAATACTGATCCAAGACCTTGAGGCTTGGGTACACCTTGCTTTAGTGATGATCCAAGCTTGATGGACCTCAGCTTTGACTCGATGTGAATGCACATGTGTCGAGAATGACCCTCGGCTTGTGATTTGATCCAACGCCAAGTACAAAGTCCCCGCGTCCACTTGGATTATAGAAATCGGCATGCTTGGTGCCTTACCAAGACCTCGTGGATTTGGGCGATTTCTGCACCAAGTGAGACTTGGACCTGGCATCCTATTTATGCTGAAACCAAGGCTTTATGGCTTGGGACGACCTTGCCTTGCGATGAACTCAACTTGAACAAACCTCGGCCTCATTTCGAGCGTGAACAACTCAAGCACATGTTCAAGCACAAACATGAGTAAAACCATACAAAAGATCCAACATCTTACCCACGGCTTGACGGGTGATCACCTAACTAGACTCGACAATGGAGACTACTGCCCTAGAGGAGACTTAGGGGTCTTACTTACTTGGATGAACCATGAACTAAAGCTTGAACTACACAAGATGGGTGGCTTTCCTTGGAGGCCGAAAGAGAGAAAGTGGGCGTGAGAGGAGAGGCGACTAAGGAGGAGGAAATGGGAGCAAGGTGAGGAAATGAGAAGAGGCTCCTCCTATTTATAGCCCTTGATGTCATCATTACTAAGCCAAGGCGTCCATTCTAATGTTTCCAAGTGTCCGGCCTAAATTCCTTGGGTGGCAAGTCTACTTTGCCTCAAGATTATACCTAGAAAGTGAGTTGGCATGGCTAAAGACCTTGCTTGGCAATCTAAGCTCCTGGGCATCATTGATGATGGCCCGCTTTTCACTCTCCTATTGGTTCACCTATGTGCCACATTTAATGGATATTTAATGAAGTTCGACAATAATTGTACCATAGTTGCCAACTTGGCAATTTTGGAACATTCGGTCATTAATGAGGGCTCGTGTATTGCTCTCTAATTGGTTCAATTATGTCCCATCTTTTTCTAGAATCTCTAAATATATTTTGGCCGCCATCATGACTTTTGAATATTTAAAGGGCACATCTCCCCTTTATTTAATGAAGGGGTTCTAAAATTTTCTTCTATTTTTGTCCTTTTCTTCATTAATGAGGCAATCTAGAGAATTTTATCATCCAAGTTGGTTCTGGGGCTAGAGAAGGGATCATTAGGTACACCTTGAAAAATTGAATCATGTACACCTAAGATTCGGCCATTACGTCCCATATTCGTCCAAACCGTTCCTTTGGACGGTTGGTTAGCCAATAGGGGCGGTTGTCCTTTGATTGGTTCGAGACCAATCCTAAGGCTACCCATGGCCTAGCACTAAGCCAAGAAATTCATGGATATTAGAATTAGTGATGTAATAGTCAGGTCTATCCCTGGGCTCAATCCGATCTGCACCCAATCCACTAGTAGGGTTCATGATTGGTGTGTTACCGATCCATGATCGGACATCATCAATTTGAGATTTCATTCCGATCACTAAGAATTAAATAGTGAACGATGAATTTTTGGTCAGAAGACGGTTGCATTTGATCAATTCGGATCGTCCATGTATTGGTGCATAACCGAGTAGAATCACCCGTGGTCGGAATCTACGACTAGTCAGATCGACCCATAATCATCCGTCGATCCAATATCATCATGTGATTAATTCTCATGATCAAAAAGAGATCTTTTGAGCTAGTGATCCTATCTCATCAATATGGTTGGTAGAAAATCACGGCCGACACCTCGACTAATTCGTGACCGGTCAGTCGGTCGGTCGGTTGGACCTTGATCGATCCAAGATTCCTTGTTGATCGAATTGATCGATCCATGGCCAATGACCCATGATCGATCCTTTTAGAATCTTATGGCCGATACTGATGGGGTTGGAATCGAGGATGTTACAAAAGTCATGGCCAATTAATGAAAGAGGTAGTTGATTTACTTATGGAGTTCTGCTGAGATGCCATCCCATCAGAATATTCTATGAGACATCTAATTTGGAAGGTCCACTACAATCTGTGGAAAGAAAATTCATTTCATTTTATTTTTTTATGATCCTATCCTATCTTATATCTATTTTACAAGCCACTATTTATGCTATGTATTGTGCACAAATTATGAAATCCAGTGACTTTTGCCTAGATCTAGGTGAGGGCCTCCATGCCCTTGCTAGCAACAAGCGAGGGCATCAGCTCTCACCCAAATCCAGACGAGGGCTACAATCCTTGGTAGATGACGCCCTTGCTTGGACCTAGTGAGGGTATCGTGGTCCTCGCCCAAACCAAGCAAGGGCATTGCGACCCTCACTTGAATCTGGGCAAGGGTTGACACTCTTGCTTGTGGCTGATGAGGTCATAGAGGTCCTCACCCATGGCCAGTGAGGATCTGAGATCTAGGGTTAGAAAAAAAAAAAAAGGAAAGAAAACAAAATTTCTAAAAAAATATTAAATACTATTAAAAGTTATTCACATTAGCAATGGCCGTGTCACATAAGATGTTGGACATCCATGCTAGCAATTTTCTACTAAAATTGGTTAGATAAATTCAATTGAAAAGACTTTAAAATGGTTATGATTTAATTGACAAAATTGAAAAATTTAGAATTGAATTAACATAAATGCAATATGTTTAAAACTTTTTGGATAATTTTTTTTTTTTTTACAGAATATGAAGTTGCAAAAATCTCTATGCTCTGTTGTGTCTCCAGGAAAGATAATTCAGAAAAGGGAAAGTACATAGGGCATCTTGCTATTGAATTGCAACTATGAGACCAACTTTAATTTTATTTTTTTGGTCGGCAAAAGATTATTTTATCTCAAAAGGAAATGTAGATAGATAGATACATGAGGTGTACTTCAGAACATAACAAGTCCAAAAGAGGGTGCGGGAGAAATGAAACCCAATTAAAAGAAAGAGTTCGGAGGAGTCGAGCTTTGACGACCGAACCGGCGACATTACTCTCAGTTCTAGAATGATGGACTAAGCGAAAGTTGGGCAAAAATGTCAATGAAGTGCTGCACGCTTTGACCAGTTATCTTTCCTCCCACGTGGGTTGCTCAGCACCAAAGGTCTTGCTAAACTAAAGATAGGTTTTCAGATTCAACCATCCACTTTTGACCGGGTTGAGACAAAGCATACCGAAGACCTTGCACCAACATTTATTTCTTTGGCACCACAGAATTCAAGACAATGTATACTTTTCCTTTATCTCAAAAGAAATAAAGGCTTATCCTACACATTGAATGATCACAACTCGTAAAATAAATCCACGAAAAGAAACGGCAAATCTAGCAATTTTCTCTACGGCTAAACCACAACAGAAACTGAGAATGGAGGACTTCTGCACAACCAAAAATTCAAGATTGATTGCTTCAAGTCATGAATCAGATCTTCTTGTTGTGAGCCAATCTTTGCTGTCCCAGCTCTTGAAGCAGAGCTCCCAAATCAGACCAAGAAGATCCCCCTTCTTCCACAGCCCCTCTTGCCATCTCTGCAAGTGCTTTCGCCCTCCTCCTCATTTCCTCTGCTTCCTCACTCACCAGGATTCTCTTCACTGCATCCTCCACTCTCTCGCTCTTCACGCTGTCCCCGAACAACCTCACCCACTGCTTCACCCCTATGCTGACCCCGACCTTGAGCACCTGGGTCACGAACTTCTCGTTGAAGAATTGCTCTGCTCCTACCGGCCAAGTCACCATTGGCACACCGGCCGTGATCGCCTCCATTGTGGAGTTCCACCCGCAATGTGTCACGAAACCCCCAATTGCCTCATGATCAAGAATGAGCACCTGAGGAGCCCAGCCCCTGATGATGAGGCCCTTGTTTCGGATTCTTGATTCGTACCCATCAGGCAACCACTCTTCTTTGCCGTCTTCCACATTCGGGTCCTTCTTCACCACCCAAATGAATTGTTGACCTGACGCTTCTAGTCCAACTGCGATCTCGTGGAGCTGAGCAGCATTGAAATTTGCCATGCTTCCGAAGCAAATGTAGATCACTGAGTTGGGTTGCCTCGAGTCGAGCCACTTGAGGCACTCGTGCTGGTCGATGGATGCTTGGTTGCCCCTGTGTGCTTTGTCCTCACTCTCCTTATTGCACAATGAGAGCGGGCCGACGAACCAGGATTGTCTCCCAAGAAATGTCCTGTAATGGTCAGCATAAGCTGGCTCGAGCTCGTAGAAGCTGTTCATGATGACCCCGAAACTCCTCTTCTCCGATTCCATCATCTCATTGAAGAACTTGGTGAACTCAGTCTCTTCCCTGTAAACGTCCGGCAACTGCATCCTTGACATTGTGATTTCCCCGGGGAAGTTGGGGATAATGAAGGGCTCCGAATCGTGCGACGCCCTCTTGTGAGGTTCATAGAGCCTCACACATTCTATGCTCGCAATGGAGAAGGCACTTGTCCCGTGGAAAGCGAGCCTAGGGATTCCCCACTTGGCAGCGATCTCGGTTGTCCAGGGGAGGAGCATGTCCGAGACTAGACAATTGGGGGCAAGTTTCTCTATCAGCCGCTCGAGCTGTTGGTCCAGCATCTTGATAGCTCTATAGAATTGCTTACGTATTTCCATCGTAGTGACCTTGTTCATATTGTCACAGTCTTCTGGCAAGCCAACTTCTTTCAGGGGCAATGTCACTGTGACGACATCGATGTCGAAGCCAGCATCCTTGGTTTTTGCGATGGACTGCAAGAAGGTGGGCTTGTCATGGGGGGTGGCGATGAGAGTGGACTTACAGCCTTTAGTTGCGAATAGTTTGGCCATGTCGATCATTGGGATCATGTGGCCTGAAGCCATGAAAGGGAAGAAAAAAATGTGAACCTGATGGCTTTCACCCATTTGGCCTCTCAGGAGAGTTTCTGCTACCGAAACGTATTCGGGAATGATGCTGGTGAAGCACAAGAATGGTTGGGGTTGTGACGCTGTTGAATTTTGAAAGCTAAGGTTTGTTTTTAGACCTCAAACCGAGGACAAATGTATAAGGAGGGGTTTGGAGGGAATAAAGAAAGGGGCGATTAGAGAAGACAAGTTTGATTTCTCCTATGCTTTAGATGTCTTATTAAATTCCTGACCGCGTTTAGCAAGAAGTTGTGATTGCGAAAGGGAACAAGAAAGCTCAATCTAGATTCGGAGTGATTAATCAAGATAAGTCGACTATATGTATGTCTTCTAGTCAATATCTCTTACGTCATGTACGACGAATTGCACAAGATGGGCCTCCCATCAGAATTGACTACGGGACATCCAATTTGGAAAGTTCAGTACTTTGTGCGGGAGGAATGGTCACCGTGGATGACTAATACGGCGTCAATGAAGCTCGAAACATACTCATCTGTCCATCCAACTGCAGCGGGAAAAACGCAGCATTGGTGCCCCAACTATTATGTGATGCCCATTTTGATGATAAAACTTTACAAACGATTATTTATTTGCTGTGATTTTTTAAAAACGATCACTTGAATGACTCTAGTAATTCTAATTTGTCAGAAAATTTGACATGACTGGCCGAAGTCACCTAAATGGGAGTTTTCAAGATATTTTTGTACTAAAGAGGTCGTTTATAAAGTTTTGGGATTAGATTGATTACTAAGAAAACTTTTGCTCTGGAATTCATAAAATTAGAAATTGACAAAAGGTCAGAGCAAGCCAAAAGAAAAAATCACAAAACAAATATTCTAACTATGCCATTAATTTTATTTGTTTCAAAGGTCTCAAAAGTAATATCGTGGATGAAAAATTCTCTTTGAGTAATTTCATTTAAAATCACAAAAATCTATTTGGTTTCCTAAAATAAAAAACAAGAAGTAAATAATACTTTCTTCACATCTCTTAACTTTGGAGATAGGAATAGTAGGAACGTCATAACTTTGGTTCGACACTCACTCGAGTGCAATAATTTATGTTTTGCTCACTTAAGTGCCATATTAGGGTAGAATTGATTATCTGAGTGCCACTTTTGGCAAATCGTCTTGCGTGGATTTTTAAATTAATTTCCCATTCTAACATGCATTTTATTTTTTGTTTTCGATTTTTTTATTAATTATCCACGTTAGCATCGACAATGCCACGTAGGACTACTGGTGTCAACGTCGGATTTTTCCATTAAGGCAAACAACCGATGGCACTTAAGTGATCAATTTTTCAAATTTATGGCCCTCAAGTGAGTGCTATATGAAAGCTATAATACTTTTAGTGTACTTATCCCAAAAATGATTATACATGTGTCCGTTCAAGGAGTAATTAATTAAAATTTTGGGAAAATCATCAATATAGTCTTAAATCTATTATGCACATGTCAATTCAGTTTTAATTCCAATTTTGTCAATAAAGTCTTACACATTTATGCAATATTTAAAGGTAGTCTTTCCTACTGAATGTTGTAGCAAGTTGTGATGTGGAAATTAGTAGTTTGCCTATATTAGCATGTAACTTAAGACAGCCGGTGATGACTAGACACCATGTTAGCGATTTTCAATGGTAATTGTTGGGAAAGACTACATTGAAATATTGTCCAAAAGTTTATGACTACATTGGCAAATCTGAAAAGTAGGGCCGATTAAGTAGAATAATTAGCTATTGACAAGAAAATTATGATAATTGTAATTGCATTATAAGACAATTTAATTAAACCATTGGAAAATACATATTTTTTGTCAACTTTAAATGCATCAAAATTTCCAAAGAAAGAGAAGAAAAAAAATGTACGGAATAATTTTCAATTTGCGACCTATAAGAGATATTGTGATCTATCAAAAGTTAAAAAAAAAAAAAATGGATGGAAAAAGCATGAGCCTTTATGTTTAACCCAACTTACCTATTTATATTTGAGTTGATGTAAGTAAAATAAGGAGAGAGTATGATGGGTTTCTAGATTCAAGAAAGTCCGTATGGTGGTAGGGAAAATGGAGAGGCAAAGAAGGTAATTTATAATTAATACTGCTTATGTATTTGTACGTAATTGTTTGATGATATTTCAATTTCGATCTTTGTCGAAAATTAAATTTAAATATTTTGGATTTTATATGCAATCGGCATCATTCATGAGAAATATCTAGTTTTATATATGGTACCACTTCTACTAACATGTCTTATAAAAAATTAATTAATGGAAGGCATTTGTCTATGTGTGATCGTTATGGTAAAGTTCAGAGGGATAGCTGCATTGATCCTCCCTAACATTCTCACTTATAAATAAAATGATGGAATAAGAATAGCAGGTGTGTCATAACTTTCATATTGCACTCACTTAAGTGTTATAGTTTTTTTTTTTTTTTTAACTCACTTAAGTGCCATATCAAAGCAAAATCGATCATTTAAATGTTATTTCTGGCAAATTTTCCTAGGTGGATTTTCTTAATTAATTTTCCATTTTGACATGGATTTTTGTTGTTGAATATTTTAAATTATCCATCTCAGCACCGATGAAGCTATGTAGGATGATCGGCGTCCATGTCGCATCTTCGAGTAAGGCACATTGTAGGCACTTTGGCAGTCAATTTTTCAAATTTATGGCAGTTTAGTGAGCGAAAAAATAGTTATGGAACTCAAGTGAGTGTCGTACAAAAGTTATGACACTTGCGTTGTTCTTCTTCCTATAACTTAGCATTTGTGTCTTCTTTGACCTCGCTCTGCTTTGAAATTGAAGAGCAGAGCTAGAAGACTTATTGAAATGGACTTCTTCTCTTTGATCAACTAGGAGGATTAATGGAAAGGAACATTTCAGAACCAATTTAACTCCAAGTTTTCCAATGAAAAAGTGATGGATTCTATGACGTTATGCGGTACATAAATTACACACCATACTATTTTTAAATATTTTGTGTGAAATCTTCAAAATCGATCATTTTGGTGCCAAAACTTAATTAGACTAATTTAGTGCCAAAATTATTTGGTAAGTCACGTCAAATATTTCGTTGCTAGAGTCACTTAATTTATCATTATGACACTTAAATAATCATTTTAAAAGTTTTGGGCCTAGAGCGAGTATCTTATAATAATTAGACCATTGATACCGTCTTATCCTCCATTTGCAAATTGTTTTGGGTTTTTACATTCATTTGCAGGAGTGATCCAATCAGACTTTTCTCATTGAAATAGCATATGAAAGAAGTATATTTCAGGTGCTAAAACTTGGCACGAGTGGACATATAAATGCCAAAACTTTCAAAAAGTCCATTTAAGTGCTAAAATCGGAGAAGAAAGGAACACTAAGTGTCAACAAAGAGAATTTTTGGCCAAATAGCTAACATTGCATTTTCTGATAACAATTTTAAATGATGTGGCACTTTCTTTTTTTCTTTTAAAAAAATCATTTTGAAGCTAAATATGATGATTTAAGGGTTTTTACATTTTTCAATGTTTCGATCAAAAGTTTAATCGAAAACCAACACTTTAGTCAACTTTTCACCAAAAGGTTATTGTGATCAAATCCTTGAATTTTTTTGAAAACTAATGTGGCCAAAGTGATGTTAAGGCTATTTAGGACCTTTTTATGCAAAAAGTTAATTTTGACTAGGGGTTGACTTTTACTTAAATGATTGACCAAAAGTAAACTTGAAAGTCAACCGTTTGACTTTTTGGATTTTTGATAAAAATGATAAGGAAATTACGTAAAAATGATAGGCCTAAGAAAAAGAAATGAAAAATGACACTTTTAGTTCAAGAAATGGATTCCATCACGATTGAAAACTCTAAACTCATTTTTTTTTTTTTAATCTTTATCATGGTGTCAAGTAAAAATTTGATGTCATTAATTCTTTCCATACAAGTTCCTTGCTATAACAAATCAGAACTTGGATTTTCTAAGGAAAGTGATAGTCTGATTGACTTTTCAAAAGTTAAGGAGAGACTTAGATGGAGACCTCTAAAGCTGGCTTATAAAAATGATTTTCAAAGAAATTTTACAAAACCTATTAGTCGAAATGCCCTCAAATGCTCCAAATGTGATGATACAAATCATTTTCAAAATGAATGTCCTAAGGTCTAGATGCCAATTCGGAAAACCTAGATAAGAATAGCTTTTTCCACTAACCCCCATCAACCTAAGAAAATTTGGGTACCAAAGAAAAATTGAATTTATTTTGTCAATGCAAGCACTAATAAAGAAAAAGAACAAATGGTACTTGGATGCATGTGCTCAATACATATGACTAGTGACTACAGTATGTTTATTAAACTTGAGAAATTGAAGGGTGGAGTTGTGTCTTTCAAAGGAAACAGTAAATGAAAGATCATTAGCAAAGGAACATTGGAAATTAGAAGCTTCACCATCATTGATGTTTCTTTAGTCCAAGGACTAAACTATAATCTCATTAGCATAAATCAATTATGCGATATTGGCTTCATAATCAATTTTCAGGAGAATATTTGTTCAGGAATGAGCAAAGATTGCTCCCAGACTTTAATTGGTCAAAGGCATGGCAATATTTAACTTCTAGACATAAAGTCTGACACTCCACAATGCCTTGTATCTATCAAAGACTGACTTAGATTTGTGGCATAGAAAGACGGGATATATCAATATGAAGCAAATATTGAAACTCTCTTTCAATAAACTTGTTTTAGGACTTCCAAACATGGAATACAAGAAAACTGAGCTTTGCACAGCTTGTACACTTGGAAGATAGGTAGCAGGAACCTTGCTCTAGATCACTTTAGAATCTTCACTCAACATCATTTGGCTCTCTCTTTCTTGTTCAATTTTTTAGCACGTAAGTTCTTACATACCAAGAAAATTAGGTGTAACATCCTCAGTTTCAAGCCATGAGAATAGGGCCTTCTTGATGAACTAGATCCAAGAACTGTCATTAGGATAAGTGACTCACATGCTTAAGTATCCTTAGAAATTTGAGAACATCATTACCCTTAGATGAGTCACATGCCTAAGAGAAAAAAAGGGGGCAAAACAACTTGAAGAACAAGTTGTCTTGAAGACCGAGATTAGTGTTAAATATTTTTGGAAGCTAGCTATTTAATGCCATTTAATGCATTTTGATGAATCATAAACTTATATGTTCCTCTAGTTTTAGGCTATCATAATACTAATTTGAGGCTTGGGAGTTAAGTTTTTGCCAAGCTTAGATAACTTAGTCACACATGGCCTCATTTCCATATTTACCTTTTTCCTTAATGTTGAGAAAACTCCTATCAGGTTTTGAAATTGACAAAACTTTCTTGTTCTTGTTCTTATTATGAAGAATAGTAGACTTTTGAAGTCATATCACAGACTCTTGTCAAAGTCTATTCATTCTAGAATCTTTCCCACTTTGACGTAATCTGGACTAAAACTAAGTCCAGAATGAAGATATAATCAGACTCAGGATTATTGATCTTACTACAATGATTCATATGAACGTTATGGAGATTTATCTTTAATATATGGCTTTCTGGCAAAGAATATCACTTACCCTTTATAAATACATTGATGGAATCAATCATGAATTGATAAAATCAATCTTGAAAACATGTTCCTTTTTGGGAACATCTACTTATGGAAACCTAGATTTTGATTGTATGGACGACCAAAAACCGACGGATTTTTTTTCTCAATCTTCAAATGGCTACAAGATTTCCTTAATTGATTTTGTCCGACGGATTGATTGAAAGAATTTATTTAGAGAATGCCGATGGCTAGTAAAGTGTAGAGGAGTATTTAAGGAGGTCATTTAGTCTATTTGAGATAGAGCGTGAAAATTGAGATTCCAAAGTTTGCAGTCTTTCTAACTACTTATTCTTCAACAACAGTGCTTACATACTGTATTCAAGAGAGAAAACACAAGAAGAGTGACTTAGTGAGGGAAAAAGAAATCTTTCACTTGCACTCAAAACATTGTACTTCTCTGTTGATATTTTAGTGAATTTAAGTTAGAACGCTGTCAGCGTGGGACAGTGGATGTAGGCTTGATTTAAGCCAAACCACTATAAATCTCGTGTGTAATTTTCTCTTCCTTTAACTCTTTTAAGCTTTATCCATTACAATCTTCTTTTAAAATTCTAATCCACCTCTTATTTGAGTTTGAATTTTCTTTAGAAGTTTGGTGGCGCTTTTAGTCAGACTTTGACTTATTCATAGACTTTGCTTGCAACATAATATATTTTGCATTTAGTTGTTAAAATTTTTCTAATACTTATTCACCCCCCTCTAGGTGGCAGTACTAGCATTTTCAATTAGTATTATAGCATTAGTACTTGTTTTATTAAAGTGTTTTTACATATGAGCTAAAGATCTTCTATTGCTAGTATATTAGCACCAGGGCTGGTTGAAGGACAGAGTAATACGAGGCCACCTCATTTTGATGAAAAAAATACAGTATGTGGAAGAATAAATGAAGGCACTCCTGAGATTTGGAGATCCTCTAGAATGGGATGTTGTAGAAAGAGGAATTAACCCAAAGGTAGTTTCAGCTTCAGACAAGGGAAAAGAAGTCTTATATAAAGATGTTGAGGAATCAAACCAAGCAGAAATTACCAAGAGACAGGCTTTTGATGCAAAAGTTATTTATTTTTTATACTATGCCTTGTCCCTTGTTGAATATAATAGAATCTCTTCATGTGAAATAGCTAAAAAGTCCGGGATAGACTTTTTATCACTTATGAAGGAATAGATCATGTAAAAGGAGACAAAAATAAATATCTTACTTGGCCAATATGAATCTTTCAAAATGAAGCATGGAGAGTCTATTAGAGATATGTTTAGCCGATTTGCAGAAATTATAAATGGATTGGCATATCAAGGTCAACCAATTTCTGTTCTAATGAAAACAACAAACTTCTGCGAGGACTTTCAAAGGACTAGAACCAAGTGAAGATATCAATTCGGGAGACACAAAGAATCATGCCTCTTTCTGTTAATGAGCTGATAAGCACTCTTCAATCATATGAAGTGGAACAGATCAATGACGAAGATGATGTAAAAGGTAAGAAGTCAATTATGCTTAGGTCTAATGCTAATTGTGATGATATAGACACAAATGATGAGATGGACGAGGAGGAGCTAGCTCTTATGATAAAGAAATTTAGAAAACTAAATAGGAAAGGAAGAAGATTAAATTGGAAAAAGTTAAGCAAGAAAAAATTCCTCGAAAAGATCAATGGAAGATGTTGAAACAAGCAATAATGTGATATGCTTTGAGTGCAAGAAGAAGGGGCATATCAAGCCTAACTGTACCTTACTGAAAAAGAAGAAAGGAAAGTATGAAAAATACAAGAAAGCTCTTGGAGTGACACAAAATGTAAGGAAAGTGAAGAGGAGTTTGCAAATATCTGTATGATGGCTCACTCAAAATCAAACTCAGGATCAGCGTCAGACTTTGACACGATTGAGAATCGACAAGGAAATCGAGGTAAGTCATTCATAAATTCCTATTTAAGTTTCTAAGTATATAGATGAACTTTGCTTGAACCTCAAATCTTCTTTTAAAAGGATTTCCGAATTAAAGAAGGAAAATTCATAACTCACGCAACAAGATAATTCTTGGAGAGAAAAGTTTGAGAATCTAAAAAATAATTTGATGATTTAAAAGAAAATGTTGATTCTCTTTAAAAAAAAATGAATGTTTGAAAAATGAGGTTTAAGATATTTCTACAAAGTTCTCCAAATGATCAAAAATTTTAGAGAAAATCTTTTCAACTCAAATACCCTATTATAACAAATCTGGTTTGGGTCTAAGTAAAGAAAGTACTCTTTTGATCGATTTTCCTAATGTCAAGGAGAGACTTAGACAAAGACCTCCAAAACCTTCTTACAAAAATCATTTTCAATTTTTTTAAAACCTTTTGCTCAGAGTTCTCTTAAACGTTTTAAGTGTAACAGCTCAAAACATTTGGAAAATGAATGCCCTAAAGTTTAGAGACATCTTAAGAAGGATTGGTTAAAGGCTGTCTTTAAAACTAACTCACCCAAAAAAATTTGGGCACTAAAGAAAGTTTGAGATTTCATTTTGACTATAAGTTACTTTTAAAAGAAAAAGCAAATGGTACTTGAATAGTGGCTATCTAGACACATGACTGGAGATTCAAGCAGTTCCGTAAAACTAGAAAAACAAAAAGAAGGAAATGTTTCATTTAGTGGGAACAGCAAGGGAAAAATTATTAGACATGAAACAGTGAGGATTGGAAGTTTAATCATCAACAATGTTTCACTAGTAAAATATTTGAATTACAATCTTCAAAATATAAAACAATTTTGTGATACAATATTCAGAATCAATTTCCAAGAAGATGTTTGTTCTGGAATTAGTCGAGACTTATCTCAATCTTTCACAAGGTGAAGACATGGTAACATTTATCTTGTGGACATAAGTCTAGAGAGCTCTTAATGTCTTGTTTCAATTCAAGATGAAGCATATGTTTGGCATCGCAAGTTTGGACACGTGAATATGAAACAGATTGCTAAACTTTCATCTAAGAAGCTGGTCCAAGGTCTTCCCAGAATGGTGTACCAAAAGTCTAAGTTGTGTACTCCATGTATTTTGGGAAAATAGGTTAGAAGCTTATTTAAACCTATAAATCAAGTTTCCACTAATCGCGTCTTGTAGCTTCTTCACATGGATATTTTTGGACCAACTATAACTCAGAGCATTGGTGGTAAGAAATAATGTTTGGTAGTTGTGGATGATTATTCAAGATTCACTTGGGTTTTCTTCTTGGCAAATTAAAATCGAACCCTTCTCATATTTTTTCAAAGTTTGTTAAGAAAGTTCATAATGAAAAAGGTTATGCCATTTCAAGCATAAGGACTAATCATGGGGGAGAATTTGAAAATCAAGACTTTGCAAATTTGTGTGACGAGAATGGTCTTCAACATGTTCTCTCCTCTTTATACACTCCAAAACAAAATGGATAGAAAGGAAAAATAGGTTGCTACAAGAGATGGCTAGAATTCTGCACATAGAAAGTAAAGTCTCTTCTTATTTTTTGGCAAAAGCAGTCTCTACTGCCGGTTATATAATTAATAGGATAATTTTAAGGCCCATCCTAGAGAAAACTCCCTATGAAGTGCATAAAGGAAAGAAGCCAAATATCTCTTATTTTCATGTGTTTGGTTGTAAGTGCTTCATTTTGAAGGATGGAAATAATTGGCCTGGAAAATTTGAAGAAAGATCTGATGAAAGTATATTTCTTGGCTACTCTACTTCAAGCAAAGCTTACATGATTTTCAACAAGAAAAGACAAATCGTTGAAGAATCCATGAATGTCAGATTTCGAGAAAGTATTCAGAACCTACAAGATTAGACTCAACTTGAAGAGTGTGAACTAGTTTTAGACTTAATAAAGTCTAATTCCCTCGAGGAACCTTAGTCTTCTAGTGATCAAAGTCAAACAGAACAAGACTTAGAAGAATCAAAGAAAATTGACGATTAGCAAATCCTCCCAGGAAGTGATGGATCTAACAGTACTTGAAAGCACAAATCAAGCCATCCTAAAGAACTTATCATTGGCAATATAAAAGAAGGAATCCGTACTAGATGCAAAGCAAAATGAGACTTAAGTGCACTAGCACTTTTTTTCTAAAATAAGAGCTTTATCTTACGAAAGTAGGATAGAAGCAATGCAGGAAGAACTTAGACGATTCAATATTAATGATGTTTGGGAGCTAATTCCAAAACCAAATGGAAAATCTATGATTGGAACAAAGTGGGTGTTCAGAAACAAGATGGATGCAAATGGTAAAGTAACTAGGAACAAAGCAAGGCTTGTTACAAAAGGTTATATGTAAGAGGAAGGAATAGACTATGATGAGACATAAGCACTTGTAGCTAGGTTAGAAGCCATTAGACTATTGCTTGCATATACATGTTTTCATGCTTTCAGGTTATTCCCGATGGATATCAATAGTGCTTTCTTAAATGGGTTCATACAAGAAGAAGTCTATATGGAACAACCATCATGATTTGTAGATCCTAGAAACCAGACTTTGACTATAGACTGAAGAAGGCTTTGTATGGTTTGAAATAGGCACCTCAAGCTTGGTATGAGAGATTGAGTAAGTTTTTGGTAAGCAGTGGTTTCAAGAAAGGAATGGTTGATACAATTTTGTTTACCAAAAGGGAACAAAAAGACTTTCTACTTGTTCAAATATATGTAGAGGATATAATCTTTGGGTCTTCTAATGAAAGTCTTCGTAAGAAATTCTCAAAGTCTATGCAGGAAGAATTCGAAATGAGCATGATGAGTGAGTTAACATTCTTTCTAGGTCTACAAGTCAAACAATCAAAGAAATGAACTTTCATTTATCAAGAGAAATATGCCAAAGATGTTCTTAAGAAGTTTGGGATAGAAAACTGCAAGAAGATTGAGACTCCCATGTCAAGTTCTTCTAAACTTGACAAGAATGAAAATGGAAAGAAAGTTGACCAAAAGATATACAGAAGCATGATTGGTTCTCTTCTCTTCCTCATTGCTTCTCGACTTGATATTCTATTTAGTGTGTGAAAATGAAGAGTGGACGTATACTTGATCTAAGCCAAACCACTATAAATCTCGTGTGCAATTTTCTTTTTCCTTAACTCTTTTCAGCTTTATTCGTTGCAATCTTCTTTTAAAATTCTAATACATCTCTTATTTGAATTTGAATTTTCTTCAAAAGTATGGTGGCACTTTTAGTCAGACTCTAACTTATTCAAAGACTTTGCTCGCAACATAATATATTTTGCATTTAATTGTTAAATTTTTTCTAACACCTATTCACCCCCTCTCTAGGTGGTAGTACTAGCATTTTCACTTAGAAAGGGATAAAAGAGAAGACTCTAGAAGGCTTGGCTTAGCTTGGAGGGTAAGTTAGGGATAAGAACAAATCCAAATCTCATGATGGCACAAATCTAACCATTGAATAAGGGAAGGTGAGTTATGCATTTATGTGTTGCCTATTGGACATAGACATCATTAGGATTATATTGAAACTTGGAGGAAAATTTTAGATAGGCTAAACTTGGAAAGCAAGTATTGTTTAGACATGTGATGAATATCTTAGCCTAATGATTACAACAAATCTAAGTATTAATTGAAGCGGGTGAGGTGTATGCTTAAGTGTCCTCTAGTAGAGTAGGCCATAATTACACTTAAACTAAGTCTTGGAGAATAACTTAGCCATTTCATCATTATAAGACTTAGGTGGCTCAAAAGGGAATAATGTTCTAGAATACCTCATTAAAAGTAAGGAATAAGTTACCCTTCTTAGGTGCCCATCTTAGGATAGTGTAATGATGGCCAAAGATTCACCTTGAAGAACTAGTGAGGATAAAAACATGTGACTAAAATCCAAGTCTCATGATGACCATATCTTGAACATAAATGGAAGAGGTGACTAACCATCTTAGGTGGCAGGTGTGACATCCTAGAATTTCAATTCTACTTTCAATTGAATAAATTAGGCATTTCATCAATGCGCCTACAGTACTATTCTCAGAGCTGATCACTTGTGAAATAACTAGACTATCCGGAGAAATCATTAAGAGATTTTAAGGAAAATAAATTTGAGGATTCGACCAGGAATCGATTGCTCGACCGTGCTCATTTGTAGAGATCATTACGGCACAAATATAAGTTGATTAGAAATCAGAAATAGGTCGGTTCGATTGAGATATGTGGTTAAACATGAGTGATCCTACTAGATTGCAAAATTCTTGTCGATCGGCACTTAATTGATTTTTCTGTCATTTTGGTACCTTGTGTTCATATTTGAAAAAGTCGTCATATGGCCTTTTTGTCCAGAAAATGTTGAGGACCGTTTTTTATCGCACAATTTGGATGCAAGTATGATCAATTGGTGAGGAAAAATACCAATTTGATCGAGGGCTTGGTATTGGAATTTATGGAGGCCAAATTGGATAGAATTAAGAGGCATTTGGTGTCCAATTGAGGGGAAAAAATTGCAAATTCGTGTACCCCCACCACCCATGACTATTGGACCACTTCAAGCCTTCTAGATGAGGCTTTGGTGGCTGATTTTTAGCCATGGAACCCAGCTAGTGGAGGACAAGGATCAAGGGGACAAGAAGATGAGGTTAGACCAAGTGGTGGTCCCCTTGCTCCCTCATCTCTCCCTCTTTCCCCCGAGCCGGTTGAGCAGTAGCCCCTTAGCCTTCCTTCTAGCCGTTCGAAGTCCCTCAGCCAGTAGAAGCCAGTAGTGAGCTACCGCCCGTTGCCGTTTGCCGCCCCCATCTTGCGCGTGCCACCGCTGCCCCGCGCTTGCCCGCGCCTGCCTTTTGCCTTAACCGTGTCCAGCTGCATTGAAACTGTCCTTGCTCACCGCCTCAGCTTGTGCCGGAGTTGTCTAGCCACTGTGTGTTGTCGTAGGAGTCACCAGAGCCTCCGTTTAGCCCCGCTGAGCATCGCTGCAGCTCCACCGGTGCTTGTCTTGCCGTTCAGCCGTCGGATCAACCCTCTCACGACCCTAAACAACAGCTAAAGAAGTGAGTTTCTAGCAGCATCTTTGGCCAGTTTTGGAGGTGTTCCCAACCCTAAAAGGCAAGCCCGCTTTGGAGATAGTTGATCTTCGTCGTGTCCCCATCGTTTCGAATTGAGCGGTTTGTTAATCAAGTGAGTTTAACTCACTAATCCTTGCTTAGTAAGTTAATGACATTTAAGGGTTGATTAGTTTAGGCTAAGTATGGATTAGGTGGATACTTAGATTAGATTAGCAATTTAATTAATTGTGATTGCATGTTAGGTGGTTAGGATAGTGTAGTTAAAGTCCAGACAAGCTCTAGAATTTATTTAAAGTAGTTCGGAAATTTTCCAGGCTCGTCTCAGCTTCCAATTAGGCTTTATCAGGCCTAAGTTACATTATCACATTTAGTAATTAATTTATGTAATTAATTAATTATTTATTTATTTTTCAAAAATTAGACTGGGATAGTCGGTGACCGAAATTTCATGTTGATTGCAATGGTAAATTTTATTTATTTAATTGAGTACCAGATTGTGCAATTTGAGTGTGATTGATGATTGTGGGTATTTATTTCAAAATTTGATAATGTTGGTAATTAATTGGAAAATTACCGGACGTCAGTCTACATCGCCAAAAATCTATTTTGGGATTGCTGAAAATGGTGGGAGGTTCAAAGGTGAAAATCTTGTATTTTGGCTAAGGCCAGCCATGTAGCCATGCACCTATATTTTATCAGATATGATAAAAATGGTAAATTGAATTGATTGTATGGTTCGGGATAGTATACTATATCAACCTACGGGCTCTGATATGTCAGCTTAGATTGCAAGCAGTATACCTTATTAGCTTAGCGAGAGCAATATTATCACCTTAGAGGGAGCATAATCAGTGTGTTATATCAACCTAATGGTTTGATATGTTAGCTTAGCAAGAGCAGTACACTATTTATCAGCTTAGCGCGAGCTATACTATCTATACTTTCAGCTTAGGGTGAGTGATCCTGATTGATAGGATGTCATAGATAGTATTGATTGGGCCAACCACGGGGTGGTCGTGATGACATGTAATCGATTAGGTCGATTGATCGATGTTTCGATCTGAGTTTTGAATTGATGTGATGACGTGATTCAATGAGTATATTAATTAAATTGACTTGCAAGAAGGAACTAAGGCCAAGGTAAGCACTCTAACTCATGGTTGTGCTTAAGCAGCCCTTAAGGCATATTTTCTTCCTAATCAGGTCTTAGGGGGTCGAACTTGCTGAGATGTCATATCACCTCGTTGTGGGATAACATTTTCAGGTCCCTAGTTGATAGCGGTGGAGGACCTGAGGCCCGAAGTTTAGAAGGTGAAGCTTGGAGAATCGGTGAGCATGTCCAACTAGTTAGTCGTAGGACATTTCTCTTTTGTTGGAAGCTGATTCCTTTTTGTAGGCTTTTGTGTATAAACTTGGGTGTTTATAAAAAGGTCTTTTGAGAACAATTGGTCTTACTTTCCTATCCCATTGTTTTATTGTCTAGGGATTTTATATCTGCTTCTGCATGCGCATTATAATAAATGGGTCGATGATGCGTCTTGGGATATCGCTATTATATTGACCAAGTAGGGATGAGCACGGGCTCGGAGGATCAGGACGTGATAGCAGGGGTAGATTTAATAATCATTACACCAAGATTTTCCTTAGAGAGCAAGCCAAGCCATCATTATAGGATGACTCATGGGTATGAGTGGACCAATAAGAAGACACAAAGGCCTTTAATCATTCCCCTAGAACCTTAGGGTGCCACATCGTCAAACTAGCCATGCCACTCCAAGAAAGTTCATTGGACTACTTGTTAGGGCCATTAAATGAAGCTCGGCTTATATATAGGGAACCACCCCTTCCATCCTCTCCAACCTTTGGCTCACTTCTTCTCCTCCTCCTTTCTTGCTTGCCCTTTTCTTCTGTCTGCCTTGCTTGTCCACCACCTTACAAGATGACTCTCTTTTAGTAAAGCCACCTATAGTTTATCGAGGTTAATCGAAGGTAAGTAGAATCTCTAACTCTTAGCTAGGGTGATAGCCTATGTCGTTGAATTTAATAATGTGCTCACCCATGTAAGCCTTGTGTATATTGTAATGTTCTTTTGTGTGATTTGCTCATGTTTGCATGCTTGAGTGTTTTCACACCTTGGGACAAGGTTGAGGTTCGCTTGGCTTAGAATTGACATCAAGTGGTGATGGCCTAAGTCGCAAGGCCATTAGATCGACATTGAAGCGTGCCAGTTTCAAGTCTTGCTTGGTGCAGACATCGGTTTAGGCATGTGGCTCAAGCCAAGAACCAAGAATCGTCCTCGGCATATCATATAGTATGATGTTAAGAGTCATGGCAAATTTAGTTGAATGAGCATGCTTTGTAGGTATGGAGGAGTTTCAATCTCAATAGAAGAGCTAAGATTTACCCCAACCTTTTTAACATAAAGCATGTAATGATTGTAAATATAACGGCCCATGACAGAAGGGTTTGTAAATATAACTGATGTAATTGTGTGTTTGCAAGTGGTTGTTTTCCTAGCTACATGTTGTTGTCTATGTGTTGTATGTATGCTTTTGCATGTGCTTAATGAAAAGAAAAAAAAAAAGAAAAAAAAAGAAATGGGATGGTCATGTGCCTGGGATGTCGCGAAAATAACTCTTGTAGCTCGAGACCCTGAGGATGGAGTTGGGGTCATGACATTAGGTATGGACTCTACATATCTTCATAATATTTTGTGATCGATTTATCTTGTTTGTATTTACAAAGTTATTTCAAATATATTTCATTTATGGTTAATCCCTTTTTTTTTGCTCTTTGATTAAAATTGCTAAAAATCAGTTTTCCTTTCTAACATTATGTCGTTTCAATTTCTTTAAAAAACCCTAATACTCTTTCATCTTCCCTCATTCTCTCTATTTCTCTCAAAGTCTTTTCCCTCACTTCGTCTCAGACCCTAAGTTCTCATTTCAAACTTTTTCATGTCTTCCAAAACTTCTAAATTTACATGTCTTCTTAAGGACTTGAAAATCCTCAAGTTGTAAACATAGGATTGAAGAATCCAAAGGGACTCTCTCACCACGATCTCATCGGGTTGTCTATTGATGAATCATCGAGGGCTCTCGAACATTAAACAGGCAATGTGGCAATTTCTTACACCCCTACGTCTAACGTCCCTATAATCTTTAAAGTGAAGGATCCCAGGTTCGTGTTGAAATTTTGTTATATTTTGAAATAAGGTGATGTTTCGAAATCCACACTGGAAGAATTATTGCACGATTATGAGTTTAGAATTGAAAAATAGTTTCTATTGGCATATATATTCAAGGTTGAGAAAGAAGAAATGGCTCTAAAGCAAAAGAAAGAGCAAACACCAGTTGTTGTTCAAACTCCAAAATCTAAGAGTGGTTTTGAGTCTCACTAGATGAAAGGTGAGAGGATGATAATGAGAGACTTTTTTTGTAATTTTCAAGTGAAAATGGATGTGCTGCGATGGTTGCAAAGCCTAAAGGAAAGTTGTTTAGGACAAACTAAGGATCATCAAGAATGCTATCCCTCGATGTTAATAGAGCTATTATGATGTTAATAGAGCTATTATGAATCATAGAACTATAGATTTTGAGTTTTTGGGAAATATTGGAGTATCTCTTAAACAGTACTTTGCAATTTTGCAAATGGACAACTTCTGCCTTCATTCTTCCCTAGTCTATTGAGAACTCATTGCTTACTTCTGCTCGAATCTATTTATTTTGTCTCCAAGCCATGTGTTTGATGAAGTTTATGATGTGGATATGGCTAAATTGGCTGAAATTCTAATGGTGGAGAATTGTGATTTAAAGCCAATAGAAATCACTATTGCAGATGCTTATAAAGCTCTAATTGGAAATCTTGACATTGTTAGGATTCCAAGGACACATATTTCTTACTCTTGGTCATCTGCTACAAAGATTTTGGCTCACAAGATTGTGATAAACTGCATTAGGCCTAAGGCCTCTTCATCTAAGACAGATGCGTCTAAGTTTGAAGTAAATATGACTTGGGCTATAATGAATAATGTTGCCTTCTCTCTGCCCCACACAATTCCATTACACATTTATTGAACTGTGCCAAAAGGTAAGGGAAGACTTCCTTATGGTGCTCTAGTAACAAGGATCTTTGAACACTTTCGAATACGCATTCCTTCAAAGTTTAGTACAAGAACACTTCTTGCTATGTCAGTTGGAGAGAGAATGATCTCCAAAATGAGGCTGAAAGATATTAAGGAAGTTTGGAAAAAAACAAAAGAAAGGAAACTCTTGAGTTTGCCAGTCCTAACATATTAAAACAGTCAGGAAAAAAGAGAAAGGACATTTATGTAGAATCATTGTAGCTTCCAAAGAAGAAGATGGCTTTTTTTTTTTTTTTTTTTTTTTTAAGAATAAGATGGTTGTTGTCAATATGTTTGAACTCATAGAAGTAAAGGAGACATGAGGACTTAAGGAAAAAATTGTAGGAATAGTTGCAAAAATAGAATAAGTTGTTGAGGGAGAAGAGGATAACCAAAGGAAGAAGAAGGAGGAGGAGGAGGAGCAAAAGGAGAAGGAGGAGGAGGAGTAAGAGCAGGAGAAGGAGAAGGAGAAGTAGAAGCAGAAGTAGAAGCAGGAGAAGAAGAAGCAGGAGGAGGAGGAGGAGGAGGAGGAGGAGGAGAAGGAGAAGAAGGAGAAGGAGAAGGAGAAGAAGTAGAAGCAGAATAAGAAGTAGAAGGAGAAGAAGGAGGAGGAGGAGGAGGAGGAGGAGGAAGAAGCAGAAGAAGAAGAAGGAGGAGAAGCAGAAGGAGAAGAAGAAGGAGAAGGAGAAGGAGAAGAAGTAGCAAAAGAAGAAGAAGAAGGAGAAGAAGCATCAGAAGTAGAAGAAGAAGGAGAAGAAGCATCAGAAGCAAAAGAAGGAGGAGGAGAAGGAGGAGGAGGAGAAGAAGGAGAAGAAGGAGGAGGAGAAGAAGCAAAAGAAGAAGAAGGAGGAGGAGGAGAAGGAGAAGCAGAAGAAGAAGGAGCAGAAGTAGGAGAAGGAGGAGCAGGAGGAGGAGGAGGAGAAGGAGGAGGAGGAGGAGGAGGAGAAGAAGAAGAAGAAGAAGAAGAAGCAACAGAAGAAGAAGGAGAAGGAGGAGGAGGAGGAGGAGCAGGAGGAAGAAGCAGAAGGAGAAGAAGAAGGAGGAGAAGAAGAAGGAGAAGGAGCAGAAGCAGAAGAAGAAGGAGGAGGAGCAGAAGGAGGAGGAGGAGGAGAAAGAAGAAGAAGAAGAAGGAGAAGAAGCAAGAGGAAGAAGCAGAAGGAGAAGAAGAAGGAGGATAAGAAGAAGAAGGAGGAGGAGGAGGAGGAGAAGCAGGAGAAATAGGAGGAGGAGGAGGAGGAGGAGGAGCAAAAGTAGAAGAAGAAGAAGAAGAAGAAGAAGAAGAAGAAGCAGAAGAAGGAGAAGGAGAAGAAGAAGGAGAAGAAGAAGAAGGAACAATAGGAGAAGAAGGAGAAGAAGGAGAAGAGATAGATGAGGATACATTATTTTGAAGATGGCAAAAAAGAAGAAGACAAAGTTGAGGATGTAGTTGAAAAGAAGGAGGAAGAAAAAACTGAGTATGCTAATAATGAGAAGAAAAGAAAAAGGAAGAACATGTTGAGAAAATAAAGGAAGATTATGCCAAAGGACTTACTGCACTTGAGACATACTTTGAGAAAACTCTAGAGAAAGCATGAGATGAAGTACATACTCATATTCTTGAACTTTATGATGCTCATAATCAAATCAGTCGATCTCCACTTTCAATTGAAGAAGTCTTTAGAAGACAACAACGAGAGGGATCCATTGGCAATTTAGATGAGATTCTTGACCTTTGAAGGGAGCTTAAGATTGAAAGGGATACTTCTGCACAGATTCATAGCTTGCAGATTCCTTTGGTAGCATTTGCAGAAGGTGGGATCTAGACTCAACATGAACCTGATCAAAACTATGGGAAGTCTTGTTGTTATTGGACATTAAAGAGAAGCAGGTTGCTATGGAGGTGGATATTCAAAAGATGCAATCTTGTTTCGATGATAAGAAGGCCAAGCACAACATGACAATAATAGAAACAGTTTTTGGTCAGCGCATGTCCAAGATTGAGGAGGCTATGCAGAGTTCGGAGAACTTTTAGCTTATTTTAGCCCTTCCAAGCCTTGATCAAAACCTTCTTTTTATTTACAAAACATCTAAGTTTTTATGTTGTTGAACTATAAGTCTATTTTTGCTCTTTAGAGTGTTGTGGAGTGTTTGGATCGTTTTAATGTTTGATCTATTTTGGATGAATTATTATATATGGTTTGTATCTTTTGTGCTACTGACAAAAAGGGGGAGAAATATTTGCATTACAGATACTTAATGTTCCATATGCAGGATGTTTTATGTAGGGGATATACAAGATTGATGTTAAATCAGTACAGTGAGAAACATCCATACTGAGACTTTAATGTTTTATGCATTATATTCTGAATATCTGCATAGAAGTTTTGTTACAATTAAAAAGGCAGAGATTGTTAAGAAAACTTCTAATAGATTTTGAAGTTGACAACCTCTCCAGTATATTTCAAGTCCAATAATTGTCTAGAAGAATATTGTTTTGGGTTATACTTGAAGAATGGAAACATCTCATTCAAGCACAAATCACAAAGTTTACTTTAGACGGAAAACATTCGGACTTAAACTCCCTACTTTATTTTCAGTATAAAGAACTCTCACTCTCATCCTGACAAGGTTCAAATCTTAGCTAGCTCAAAATGGTGAAAGTTTAGAACTAGCTAGTTCAAAACAAGGCACACTTTCAGAAGGAGGCGAATTTAGAACGAGACTAATCAAGAACATATAATGGCCAAATGGTATGGTTTGGATTTCACACCAATAAAGATTTGATTGACTCAATCCAATTGTTTGAAAGATCAATCGTGAAGACAAGTTCTTTCTAAACGAAGAGCTTTACTTATGAAAACCAAAACTCTAGTTATATATGCGACCATAATCAAGGAGGGTTTCAGTTTCTATCACTCAATGGCCACTAAATCTTCTTGACATAGATCTGTCCAACAGATAGATTGAAAGATGATCCCCTAGGGACTATCCAACAACTAGCTTGGAAGTGAATAAGTACATAAGGAGATTAAGGGACTAAGAAGTAAGAAAGAGATGAGACCTAGGATTTGAAATTCCAAAGTTTAAGCGCACTTTGATCATATACTTGTCTTTCATGAGCTAAAATGTTCGTGATTGTGAGAGAAATACAGAAAGAGTGATTAAGTAAGTTAGTGTGATCTACCACTAAGTATTTACACTTAAAGTTATAATTCTTATTGATTATATAATGGAACCTAGCCAGTAAGCTATTAACGCAGGAAAGTGGACGTAAGCTTGACCAATGCCGCACCACTATAGATTTGATGTGGTATTTTTCTCAACCCTTAACTCTTATTGTTTATTGTTAAAGTCTAATGCACACTTGATGGTTGCTTCCAAAGTTTGTTTTATGCACAGTAGATTCTAAACTCTCTTTTAGAATCTGTACGTTGTGCAGAATTTGATCTTGACTTAATATATTTTGCATATTTTGTCAAGATCTTATAAAATCACATATTCACCTCCTCTAGGTGATACTTGCAAGCTACTTCATTTCCAAGTATAATAGTAAGTCTCAGCCACAAATAGTTTTTCTAATAAGACTGCTTGTGTTTTCACATTCATTAACGTATAGAGGGAGAGCGCGACTTTTCTCACCCAAATTTAAGTAGTCTAATGCTCTTCCTCATGCTTGGCTGGACTTTGGCTTAAGCTTAAATCATACATGTAACATCCTCACTTTGGGTTTATTGTTGTGACGTCCCAGGCTTGTCGCCATCATGTTTCTTTTATCTTAGGGATAAGTACAATAGACGTCCTAAAACTTGTAATGAAAATGCAATTGAGTTCTAAAACTTGTAAAAAGTGCAATTAAGTCTTAAAACTTGTCAAATTAGTTTAATCGAGTCCTAAAATTAATATCGTCAACCTTTTTAACGGAAAATGTTGACGAGACGCGATGTGGCATTTGAAATGAATTTTTACTTTCCATGTGGCTTTTTTAAATTATTTTTTATTTAAATTAGATTTAAAAACTAAAAAAAAAGAATTTATTTAAAAAATGAAACAATTCAAAAAAAAAAAAATGGCAGGCCTTTCTTTTGCCATCGCCCATTGCCGGAGGGCCGGTGACTGTCGTTAGCCTTGGGCGGGGTGGTTGGCCCTCGTCGGCCCCAAGCAAGGGCCAGCGACTCTCGCCAAGCTCGAGCGAGGGTGCCCAGATTTGGGCACATTAGCCCTTGCGGGGGGCCAGCGATCATCGCGTGCCTTAGGTAAGGCCTCATCGGTCATCGCTTGGGGCCGGTGAGGGCTGACGAGGCCTCCCCCAAGGGGGTGACGGTCGCGACCCCTTGTGAGGGCCATTGACGACTCACCCGGGCGAGGGCCTCACCGGCCCCGTGCAAGGGTCGGCATGCCCGATCTAGGCACCTTAGCCCAAGCTTGGCGAGGGTTGTCGACCATTGCTTGGGGCCGGCGAGGCCCCGCCCACCCTTGCCTAAGGCCGGTAACCGTCGCTGGCCCCACCGGTGACGAGTGGCGGCAGCAGAAGTAGCGCCCATTTTCTTTTCCTTTGTTTTTTTCTAACTTTTTTGTTTTTTAAATAAATTTTAGCTTTTCTTTTCTAATTTTTAAATGTAATTTGAATAAAAATAATTCAAAAAAAGCCACATGGAAAATAAAAATTCATTTTAAATGCCACGTCAACTTTCTCTATTAAAAAATTAGACGGTATTAATTTTAGGACCCGATTAAACCAATTTGATGAGTTTCGGGATTTAATTGCACTTTTTACAAGTTTCATGACTCAATTGCATTATAAGTTTTAGGACTTCTATTACATTTATCCCTTTATCTTATTGTTAATCGCATGTGAAAAGGTGTATTTAAATTTTTCCCCAAACAAACAATTGCTAGAAGATAGGGATATTCTTATACAAACACATTGCTTTCATATATATATTCTAGCGATACATTGCATATGTTTCTTCTAGCCATACTACTTTATACATGATAGCAAAAGGCCGAGGTGTCCCTAGCCCCACATGGGGCTATCTTGAGCAAATTTTTTTTTTTTTGGTCGGCAAAAGATTATTTTATCTCAAAAGGAAATGTAGATCTATACATGACATGTACTTCAGAACATAACAAGTTTTGAGGGTGCGGGAGAAATGAAACCCAATTAAAAGAGTGTTGAGGAGTCGAGCTTTGACGACCGAACGGCGACGTTACTCTCAGTTCTAGAACGAGGGACTAAGCGAAAGAAGGGCAAAAATGTCAATAAAGTGCCGCACTTTTTGACCATTTATCTTTCCTCCCACGTGGGTTGCTCAGCACCGAAGTTCTCGCTAAACTAAAGATAGGTTGTCAGATTCAACCATCCACTTTTGACCGGGTTGAGACAAAGCATACCGAAGACCTTGCACCAACTTTTTATATCTTTGGCACCACAGAATTCAAGACAATGTATACTTTCCCTTTATCTCAAAAGAAATAAAGGCTTATCCTACACGTTGAATGATCACAACTCGTAAAATAAATCCACGAAAAGAAACGGCAAATCTAGCAATTTTCTCTACGGCTAAACCACAAACAGAAACTGAGAATGGAGGACTTCAGCACAACCAAAAATTCAGGATTGATTGCTTCAAGTCGTGAATCAGATCTTCTTGTTGTAAGCCAATCTCTGCTGTCCCAGCTCTTCAAGCAGAGCTCCCAAATCAGACCAAGAAGACCCCCCTTCTTCCACAGCCCCTCTTGCCATCTCTGCAAGTGCTTTGGCCCTCCTCCTCATTTCCTCTGCTTCCTCACCCACCAGAATTCTCTTCACTGCATCCTCCACTCTCTCGCTCTTCATGCTGTCCCCGAACAACCTCACCCCTATGCTGACCCCGACCTTGAGCACCTGGGTCACGAACTTCTCGTTGAAGAATTGCTCTGCTCCTACCGGCCAAGTCACCATTGGCACACCGGCCGTGATCGCCTCCAGTGTGGAGTTCCACCCGCAATGTGTCACGAAACCCCCAATCGCCTCATGATCGAGAATCAGCACTTGAGGAGCCCAGCCCCTGATGATGAGGCCCTTGTTTCGGATTCTTGATTCGTACCCATCAGGCAACCACTCTTCTTTGCCTTCTTCCACATTCGGGTCCTTCTTCACAACCCAAATGAATTGTTGACCTGACGCTTCTAGTCCAACTGCGATCTCGTGGAGCTGAGCAGCATTGAAATTTGCCATGCTTCCGAAGCAAATGTAGATCACTGAGTTGGGTTGCCCCGAGTCGAGCCACTTGAGGCACTCGTGCTGGTCGATGGATGCTTGGTTGCCCCTGTGTGCTTTGTCCTCACTCTCCTTATTGCACAATGAGAGCGGGCCAACGAACCAGGATCGTCTCCCAAGGAAGGTCCTGTAATGGTCAGCGTAAGCTGGCTCGAGCTCGTAGAAGCTGTTCATGACGACTCCGAAGCTCCTCTTCTCCGATTCTTTTATCTCGTTGAAGAACTTGGTGAACTCGGTCTCTTCCCGGTAAAAGTCCGGCAACTGCATCCTGGACATTGTGATTTCTCCAGGGAAGTTGGGGATGATGAAGGGCTCCGAATCGTGTGACACGTTCTTATGAGGCTCATAGATCCTTACACATCCTGCGCCAGAACTGGAGAAGGCACTTGATCCGTGGAAAACGAGCCTAGGGATTCCCCACTTGGCTGCGATCTCGGTTGTCCAGGGGAGGAACATGTCCGAGACTAGACAATCAGGGGCAAGTTTTTCTATCAGCAGCTCGAGCTGTTGGTCCAGCATCATGATGGCTCTCATGAATTGCTTGCGTATTTCCTTCGTAGTGACCTTGTTCAGATTGTCAGAGTCTTCCGGCAAGCCAACATCTTTCAGGGGCAACGTCACTGTGACGACATTGATGTTGAAGCCCGAATCCTTGGCTTTGGCGATGGATTTCAAGAAGGTGGGCTCATCATGGGGGGTGGCGATAAGATTGGACTTGCAGCCTCTACTGGCGAATAGTTTGGCCATGTCGATCATTGGGATCGTGTGGCCTGGAGCCGTGAAAGGGAAGAAGAAAACGTGAAGCTGATGGCTTTCACAACTCATTTGGCCTCTCAGGAGAGTTTCTGCTACAGGAACGTATTCGGGAATGATGGTGGTGAAGCACAAGAATGGTTCGGGTAGCGGTGCTGTTGACTTTTGAAAGCTAAGGTTTGCTTTTAGACTTACAAACCGAGCACAAATTTCTAAGGAGGGCTTTGGGGGAATAAAGAAAGGGGGCGGTGAATAAGATAGTAATCTATTTACTATCTCTTACGTCAAGCATGCACGTTTTAGGTCAAATTAATGAATAAGATAGTAATCTATTTACTTGTCCAGTTCTGCAGAGACGTCATGCATGACCAATTGCGAAAGATGGATCTCCGATCAGAATAGGGTACAGGACATCCAGTTTGGAAAGTTCAGTTCTTTGTGCGCAAGGAAAAGTCATTTGGATAACTAATTCAGGGTAACATATTCATGTGTCCATCCAACTGAAGCGGGAAAAACATGGCAACAATGCCCTAACTATTGTACGACTTATTTTGATAACAAAACTTTGCAAACGATAATCTATGTGTTATGATTTTTGAAAAAACAATCACTTAAACGAGTCTGGTGACTCTAATTTGTCAGAAAATTTGACATGACTTGCCGGAGTCACTTAAATGGGATCTTTGAAGATACTTTTGTACTAAAGAGGCCGTTGGTAAAGTTTTCAGACTATATTGATTACTAATAGAAATTTTGCTCTAGAATTTAAAAATTAGAAATTGGCAAAAGCGCAAAGAGAGCCAAAAGCGAAAATCATATAGCAAATATTCTAACTAGGCCATTAATTTTATTTGTTTCAAAGGTCTCAAAAGCACAATTGTGAATGAAACATTATCTCCGAATAAGTTTATCTAAAATCACAAAAATTTATTTGGTTTTTAAAAGAAAAATAAAAAAGTAAGTAAAACTTTCTTCACCTCTCGTAACTTTGCATTCGTGTCTTCTCTGACCTTGCTCTGTTTTGAGATTGAAGATCAGAGCTAGGAGACTTGTTAAAATGGACTACTCTTTGATCAACTGGGAGGATTAATGGAAGGGAACATTAGGGAACCAATTTAACTCCAAGTTTTCCGGTCGAAAATTGATGGATTCTGTGACGTTTTACGGTACATAAATTACACACCACACTGTTTTCAAATATTTTATGTCAAATTTTCAAAACCGATCATTTTGGTGCCAAAACTTTATGAGGCTAATTTAGTGCCAAAACTATTTGATAAGTCACGTTAAATTTTTCGTCACTAGATTTACTTAATTTATTGCTAAGACACTTAAATAATAATTTTAAAATTTTGGGTACCAAATAGAATATCTTATAATAATTATAACATTAATGCCGTCTTATCCTGCTTGCAAGGTAAGCTATTCTCATCTATAGATTGTCTTGGGTTTTTACATTCATTTGCATAGAGTGCCAGAACGAGACTTCTATCGTTCAAATAGCATCTATTCTTTGTCGATAATGTATTCAGGAATGATGAAGGCGAAGCACAAGAAAGCTTTGGATGTGATGCTGTTGACTTTTGAAAGCTGAGGTCTGTCATAACTTTTGGTCAAAACCGAGGACAAATTTATAAAAAGGGGTTTTGGGAATAAAGAAGAGGGTGATCAGATAAGGACAAGTTTGATCTCTTCCTTGCTTTAGATGTCTTGTAGAAATCCTGATTTAAATGGTTGGCCAGATTCCGAGTATGCCAAGAATTTGGGGATCGCAAGAGAACAAAAAACCGTGTCTAGATTTGGAGGGTATAAGAAATAGATGAGTCGAACACATATGTCTTCTAGTCAATATAGGACACTCTTACATCAAGCATGCAAGAATGTTCCTTTGCCATGCAGAGAGAACTTCCAGGTGGGGTTATACAGAGTGAACCCATCCACATCATCATACTTAGGAACTGTGGCAAGTGGCAAGTCTACAGGCCAATCATTCGAACAGGTAACACTATCAGTGTCTACGTACTTGTGGAACGCTGCAATACTACGACAGATCTTGATTCTTTGAAAACCATAAAATTAAAAAGAGGGACATCACGCATGACCATATTGCACAAAATGGGTCGCCCATCAGGATTGACTAGGGAGCATTCAAATTGGAAATTTCGTCTTTTTCTGTGCAAGGAAAAGTCATCTTGGGTAGTTAATGCGTGGTCAAAGGAGCTCGAAACGTACTCATGTCTCCTTCCGACTGCAGCAGTAGGCCATTCTCATCCACATAAACCATATTGTTTCGCATTCTTACACGTACAGAGCGAGAGCGCCTCTTTTCTTGCCCAAATATCATTAGTCTAATACTCACCCTCATGCATAGGCTGGACTTTGACCTAAACTTTATATATATATATATATGGCCAATATCATCAGTCTAACACTCCTCAAGCGTAGTCCAAACTCTTGGTTTAACCTAAGGTGTGAAAATATGAAGGCAAATTAGAGCTTGCAAAGATTTAAACTCAGAATCTTTTGTTCTGATACCATATGAGATTTGTAAGATCACCATCAACTCTTTTAAATGTTGACAATGTTAATTGAAGATGTGGCTGAATATTTATATATTGTAAAATGGGTAAAGGTATTCCATAATACATGAAGGATGTTAGGAAACAATGCAGGAATTGAACATTGCAGTAGTTAGTAGCTCCTGAAATATGAAGTTGGTTACTTTCATTCTCAATAGGTAGGGAGAAAGATCTGGGCTTCGCTTTGCCAATGCAGCTTGCAGAGTTTTACGAAGCTAGCTCACGTACTTGTTTGGAAATATATGTCTTCGACCATCACCACAAAATACAGCAGAAGACAAGTCCTTGAAGATAAGCTAACTTGTTCCGAATTTCATTGCAAAAAGGACGGTTAAGGAATTTCGAATCGCATATACTCAGATAGACAACTTCGAGGACTCCTTCATATTGAAGGTACCTAATCAATGAATACGACATGCCTTAAGCTTCTCACAATGTCAAAGTTTGATGTCAACAATTGGTGATTTTAGCTGATGACAAATCGAAATTGTCGATTTGGTTTGGGCCAAAATACCTTCAAATCCAACTATGTATAGCAAAGATACTTGTCCCTCCAAAGCTAGCTTGGGAATTTTCAACCAAAAAAAAAAGCTTCTTGGCCAAATCCAAAGCATACTAGCAATAACGCCTAGTAGGATGAACCCAATTTCATTCAGATGTTTCTCAGTCAAATTCAACAATATTCAAGATCAAGCTTGTCTAATATAAATACGAATATTATGTAATGAATTAAAACCTTCAGAAATACACTTTGGAGTGAGCAATTACCGGATTCACTTCTAATAAGTGCATACAGAAATTAACTACGGCTTATGTAATAGAATTAGGCAAATGAAACCAGCGAGGACATTAAACTTAAATAAATCTAGCTCCGACGTTCATTGATGTAGCCTCGGAATTTTATTGAACAAGTTAAAAAAAAGGAAAGTTTTTTTTCTTCTTCTGATCTGCAAGTGTTTGAATCCCACGGCAAGGGCTTTCTTTGTTTTAGCCGATGAAGATAAAAGAAAGGAAAAAAAAAAAAAAAAAAAAAAGGGATGTCGAAACCTCTGCGCGTGAAGCCTTTGCACGCTTAAAAATAGGTGGGCCTAGAGTCAAAGTGTTGACTCTGGGCACACACACTCATGTTCAGTGTGAAGCCGAAGCCAAAATCGTGTGGGCCCAGGTCAAAGATTTGACCTGGGCACACGTATAAAAGAAGAAACATGATTTTTGCAGGTAAACGAAGTTGTCGAAGCCTCTACGAAAGAAACCCTACCCGTGACCTTTGAAGCCACAAGTCGCATGAAGCATTGAAGAGACTCGTGAAACCATACATAAAACGTTTCATCGTGTAGTAATTTTGCGCCGTGAGTTTATATCCCAGTTAAGTTGTTTATTTATAAACACTTTGCGTTTGGGATAGATATTAAATTCTTTTGGTTAAACATGAATCAGAATTGAAATTGGGGCAATTCAGGCAAATCTAGAGTCTTAATTAAAGCAAATTCATAGAATCACTAATGCAAATGACATCCCAAGGTGAACTAAATGGTGAAGTAGGAACATTATGGGCATGGGCCAATGTTAGGGCTTGGGGACAATGTAAATATTGTTTTTCTCAAGTAATTAGGTTATGAAGTTGAGAGAGAAAAAGTTTTAGTTTTTTAGGGTCACCTTTCGTAATCCTTGAAATTCTATAGTGGATTTTGTTCTCCCTAGGTGATTTTTCTCGCAAGGGTTTCCACATAAATTTGGTGTTCTTCTTTTCTTCTCAATTTCAAGTTTCTTTTGATTCCTACATGTGCCATAACAAACTGATATCTAAGCCTTAGGTTTCTTTCCTGATCTTCTAGTTATGGCTCCAAGTTCAACAATGAGATTTGATATTGAGAAATTTGATGGGAGCAACAATTTCAATCTATGGCAAGCTCGTATGTTGGTAGTTCTTACGCAGCAGGGTTTGAAGAAAACTATGTTTGGAAAAGGAAAAAAATCAAAAAGCACATTAGATCAAACATGGGAAGAACTGGATGAAAGAGTCATGTCTACTGTGACAGCTTGATTTTTGATTGAATGAATTGGGTTTTTCATCGACATGTTTATAGTCTTTTTCTCTAAGCTGATCACTCATGAGATAACTAATCTATTTGGTGAAGCCATTAAGAAGTTTAAACGTGACCGACTTGAGAATTCAACCAGAAATCGACTGTTCGATCCGTGCTAATCTGCAAGGTTCATTATGGCACCGCTAAAATCGATTAGAGATCGGAGATAACTCATTTTGACAAAGGCATGTAATTAAAGTATGGGTGATGACTCACCTAGGGCAGGGGCCTCACTGGCCCTAGGTGAGGGCCTGCGTGCCCAGATCTAGGCACCCTTGCTCGAGCTTGGCAAGGGTCTCTGGCCCTCACCTGGGGTTGGCAAGGCCCCGCCCACCCCCACCTAGGGCCGGTGACCATCGCCGGCCCCTTCGACAATGAGCGGTGGTGGTAGAAGTGGCAGCCATTTTCTTTTTCTTTTTCTTTATTTGAACTATTTTGTTTTAAATATTTTAGCTTTTCTTTTCTAATTTTTAAATCTAATTTGAATAAAAATAATTTAAAAAAGTTAACATTTTCTGTTAAAAAGTTAGACGGTGTTAACTTTGGAACTCGATTAAACCAATTTGATGAGTTTCAGGACTTACTTGCACTTTTTATAAGTTTTAGAACTCAATTGTATTTTCGTTACAAGTTTTAGGACTTCTATTGCACTTATCCCTTTATCTTATTGTTAATTGCATGTGAAAATGTGTATTTAAATTTTTCCCCAAACAAACAATTGCTAGAAGATAAGGATATTCTTATACAAACACATTGCTTATATATATATATGCTAGCAATACATTACATGTTTCTTCTAGCTGTACAACTTTATACGTGATAGCAAAAGGCCGAGGTGTCCCTAGCCCCACATGGGGCTACCTTGAGCAATTTTTTTTTTTTTTGGTCGATAAAAGATTATTTTATCTCAAATGGAAATGTAGATAGACACATGAGATGTACTTCAGAACATAACAAGTCCAAAAGAGGGAGTGGGAGAAATGCAACCCAATTAAAAGAAAGGGTGTCGAGGAGTCGAGCTTTGACGACCGAACTGGCGACATTACTCTCAGTTCTAGAACGATGGACTAAGCGAAAGTTGGGCAAAAATGTCAATAAACTGCTACATGCTTTGACCAGTTATTTTTCCTGAAACATTCTGATTTTCAGATTCTGTTTTCGATTGAATAAGTTGGGCTTTTCATTGACGCGCCCATAGTTCTTTTCTCTGAGTTGGCCACTCACGGGATAACTGGTCTATCAGATGAAGCCGTTAAGGGGTTCCAATGCAATAGACTTAAGAATTAGACTAGAAAAAGATTGCTCGACCGTGCTAGTCTGTAAGGGTGATTATGGCACAGTTAAAAATCAATTAGAGACTGGAGATAGGTTGATTCGATTGAGTCATGTGATTGGATGTGGGTGATTCCACCTAATTGCGAAATTATCGTTGATCGGCACTAGATCGATTTTTCTGTCATTTTGGTACCCTATGCCCGTATTTGAAATCTCTAGATTTTCATGACAACCGAGAGTCGCCAATGTGTCGAAAATGTACAATGTGGTTCGAAAATAATCAACCACGGGTCAATTGCACTAAAAATTCCTAAAAGCTACTTGGTAGGTTAATCAACCACGGATTAATTGCACTAAAAATTCCTAAAACCTACACCATTCCCTTTGTGTGCAGCTCCTCTTCAACGAGTCAACCACTCCTGCAGCGAAGCCCCGAAGTTGACTCCCCTTGCAGTTGCCACAAAGTCAACCTCTCGATGCAGCTCCACTTTGTCGCGATCTAAAAATTTTTGGGTGCACCACCTAGAGTTTAGGTTAATAGACTATTAAGTTTTAAACTTAGCTCGGGCCCTCCCAAGCCCATACCAATTCGTGGCTTGGGTTCAAGTTTTTTTTAACATGCAAACGGATTTATTTAGGAGTCGCCACTAATCAATTTATAGTAGGTCGATTAGACATCTAAGTAAAATAATGAGAGAATTGTTTTACTTTTACAAACTAGAGACTAAGGGTATGGGGACTTGGTTACACTAAACTTCTCTAATGCCCTTTCGATACCATTTCTTTTTATTTTTTTTATTTTTAAATGTTTTTGCAGGCAGTTAAGATTTATTTTAACCTAAATTACTATCATGCAAATATAGTGACCACACAGATGCTCATCCACTATTAAACATTCAAATAAATAAATAATAAATAAATTGCATCAAAAGAATTAAACATAAACAAGCAATTATTTTTTGGGTTTTCTTGAAATTATAATTTTTATAAAATATGCATTTTAATTACATGACCTAATTTTACTAATAAACAAATTCTAATTAAATGAACCTATTATGCAAATTAATTAACATGCACCTAATATTTTTGCATTTTTCATTAAAATTTGGAATTAATAAAAACCCTAATTAAACTATCTAAAACGAATAATTTTTTAATTTATTTTAGGGATTAATTTGATTTAAACCCTATCTTATCTAAGAAAACTATTTAAAAAAAAAAAGATTATCAAGATGTTCCAATGTTATTTAAAAGTTTGTCTATATTTTTTAAAAAATTAATCCTAATGTATTACAAAAAAATCTATATAAAAGTGCAATCCTAAAAAATGTAATCCTAAAAATGGAGTTCTAATTTACTAAACCTACATGCTCTAACGCAAGATTTGATTTTTTGATTTTTGATTTTTTTAGTGTTTTCCAAAACAAGCAATTATATCTAAACAATTGAGATATTCAACAAGTAAGTGATTAAAATAATCGAAAAAATAACATGTTGTCTCACAGTTAAATTAACGATTACTCTAACCCTAAACATCAAAACATATAAAAAGTTCAAAATAATTAAAAATCTAATCCGAAGTCTTACGAATCAAATTAATAATTATTATGATTTAAAAATTAAAATACTATCAAATGTCTCAAAATTTAATATAATTAAAGAAAATGATCCGACGTCTTACGAATCAAATTAAATAATTACAATAATTTTGACCAAAACCCCTACGGATAATATCTACAATAAAACGAAAATCAATTCCCAATATTCCAATTGGTACAATAATAGCAAAACTTAAATAAATAAATAAAATAACAAAAAATGAAAGATAAAAATAAAAAAGGAAAGCAAGAAACCTTAGGAAGGGGGACAGCAGGTTGGTTAGCGCTGGGCGGATGGTGGTCGGCGTCGGAGCTCCGACGGGGGGCTGGGCGGCGAACATAGGTAGAGCAGCAAGGGTGAGCGGTTGCAAAGGCGTCGCGCGGTGCTCATGGACGAGCGATAGAGGTTGTGGCATCCCAAAATTTTATGACAACCCCTGGATATACCATGAACCATGAATAGATAATGGAAGCGCCATTGGATTTTATTATGGCCATTAGACTAATAGATTTCAATTAAACAAGGCCGGACATTTAATGGACTATTGTTTTGGGTGGAATTATATTCTATGTCCAAGTGTGATCAAGGATTGTACTAAAGGATAATTTGACAAGGAATTTTCTGTCCTTGGCCGTGTACTCTATAAGTTGGATTTTTATTGATTATTGTTGCAATTTTATATGGCCATGTGAGTAATTTAGATTGTGAAATTAAATGGGGATTAAAGTAAATTGTTAAGAGTAACTATGGGCTTATTTATCATTATTTTTTTGGGCCATTCAAAAAGTTGGATTTTTGGCCCAAGAGTGTTGGGCCCCTCTTGGCCCAAGAAGCCCCATGGGCTGCTGTCGACCAAAGGAGGGAGAGGCCTGGCCCAAAGGAAGGCCCATTAACTTGCATGGCTAAATCCCCAAGTGGCAAGAGAAGCTTGCCAAGTGTTGTCCCTTTGTAGCCAAGTGTAAGAGCCATGCAAAATCCAATGATTACTAGTCTATTAAGCAAATAAAAGGGAGAGTGGGCAGATTGAGAGAGAGAGAGTTGTAGAGAGAGTGAGAGAGGGAAACCGAGAGAGGAAGGAGGAGGCCGTGCGAGGAAGAAGGAAGGGAGTTCGTCCGCTGTTTGTTGCTGCTTTGTCATTGTTTGTTGCTGTTTTGTGCTTGAATCTAAGGCAAGTGAAGTCCTAAAACCTACCCTTTGCATTGCTGTGTGTATGTGTAATAGATGGTAAGTCTTGGTTGTGGTAGATGGGATGAAATTTCGGAGCTATGGAGAGAGATTCGTTGGCCATGCATGCTGTTTCTGGAAAGACCAGTCCGACCATCCTTGAGTTTGTGTGTTGCATGTGACTTTCTAGTTGGAATCTTGTTTTGATTTCTTCACAAAAGTTGTAGATAACATCTTGAAGTATAACATACTAAAATTTGAGACAAAATGGATGAGTTTTGAGGGGTGAAACCCTTTTTCTATGAAAATGTTAGATTTGGAAACTGTTTTGTTGTCCTCTTGGTGATTTCGTGTGTCGCATGTAACTTTTTACTTGAAATTTCACTTTGACCTCTTCATGAAAGTTGTAGAAAACATCTTGGAGAGTAACATACTCAAATGTGAGATACAACGAACAAGTATTTCTTAGTGAAACGATTTTCCTTTGAAGACATTGGATCTGGAATTTTGTTGTACTGACCTTCAGTGATTTCGTGGACTGTAAAGTGATTTTATTTTGGAAATCTCACCTTGATCTCTTAATGAAAGTTGTAGTAGACTTCTTGAGGTAAAACAGATCAAAAATTCAGAGGAAAAGAAGAAAGATAAGTCGGTGAAATCATTTTTCTTTGAGAAAACTGGATCTGGAAAATATTACTTCGACCCAGTAAGACTTCGTGAATTTATAAAATTATCTTGTTAAAATTGGATCATATGTTCTTAATGAAAGTTGTAGGTAGCATTCTGAGGAATAACATACTGAAAAATTAGAAGAAATGAACATATATAAGTCGGAGAAACGAGTTTCTTGGAATAATGATAGTCTGGAAAAGATGAACCCGAAAATAGGAAAGTAAATTGGTTTTAAATTTTAATCCAGAACGAATTGGACTTTGATTTCTTCATGAAACTTGTAGCTCTAGATTTTAGCTACAACTTTTCCAAATTTCATAATTTTCTGAGTACATTTGAGGGTTCAATTAAAATTGTTTTCAAAACTGTGCAAGTTGAACTGTTAGGATAATAGTACTATGATGCATGGTCTATACCGAATTATATGGGGATATTTTGATGTAGTGTTCTTCATAAAGTATCTGCCTTTATGTCTTGACTATCACATGTTCGAATTTCATAATTTTTTAAGGTCATTTGAGTATTTAATTAAAATGTTTTCTAAAACTGTGCAAGCTGGATTGTGCGAATTTCAAAAGCTGTAATACATAGACTATTCCGTTTTGTATGAGCCCCATGGATTATATTGATTTAAGTGATTGAATCTTGCTGCACATGTGATGATATTTGGCATTACATATAAAATCAAAAGCTGAAATTGACATTGTTGCCATCACATCATGTGTCATGTTGATATTGAGACACAAATGTGAATATGAATTATGATAAATGAGGATATCGTCGGAGGTGTGAGCCGACGATGCCCCGGGAGTGTCGGGATGCTCAGAGGGGAGTGCCGGATGCCCGGAGTGTGTGTGCTGGATGTCCTCGGGAGTTTCGAGATGCCCGGTGGTATACGGTACGTAATTCCAGGGGAAATGCATGGTGGTATGTTGGTACGTAATTCCGGAAGCCCTAGAGGTGTGTGCCGGGGGGATTCCTCGTGATGCCAGTTGGAATGCGAGATGCTCGGAGGTGTGTGCCAGAGGTTCCTCGTGATGCCAGGTTGGGTGCAGCGATAAATTGTGGGATGCAAACATTGGTCCCTATAAACAAAAACTAATGAGATCCTTGTGAAAGATAAATACTGAAATTGAATCATGTGCATGGGTGTATGCATATGGCATGATGCATGATCTGCTTATGAAAGTAAATTGATGCTATTTGATATTGAAAATGCGATCATGAAGGCTTGAATGGATCTCATAGGGATGTATGCTTGATAGCATGGATGATATGAATCATGGTGATATATGCATAGCTGATTGATGATACATGTATAAGTGCATGGTGACATATGCACATGGCATGGTGATATATGCATGGCTGATTAATGATACATGTATAAGTGCATGGTGATAAATGCACATGGTATGATGATATACGCATGTGTCACGGGCCGAAAGAGTGTCGACCCGAGAGGTTCCCCGCGCACGATCACGACTCGCCCGTGGACTTCTTGCTCTCACTCGGATTTCCACCAAGTCTTCTCCCCGAAGGTTCCAAGGGCGGACAACATCGTCATTCCACCTGATTCTAGAAGCCCCTTATTTATGTCGGTGGTTGGTTGCTTCCGTTATTTATGTCGGTAGACGGTAGTTGATATTTATGTCGGTTGTTGAGGCGGCGCGATCTCGCCCGTCGGATGAAAAGTAGATCAACGGTTGTAAGCCGAGGCCCTCAACTATAAAAGGGGTGTCCTCCTTCATTTGTAATCATCCAACATTTCAGCAATCCAAGCTCACTTTCCTTCCAGAGCCTCTCTCTCTAAACTTTCTCTCTCTAAAAGATCCCGGTTGTGCAAGCGAGTTGAGCGGTTGATCGAGTAAGAATTGGCTTGGGTGATCCAAAGTTGCCCAAGTCACCGCACGGTTCGATCCCAAATCGATCGGCCCGTGACAAGTGGTATCAGAGCAAAGGAGAGTTCCGTTTGGAGAAGGAGTGCCAATTATTCGAAGGAATGTCGAGCCGAGAAGCTGTTACGGAGGGAGAGGCCGCACAAGTGAAGGAGACCCGTGGCCGAGCAAAGAAAAGAGATGCCTCGATAGAAGTCGTAGCTGCATTCGATGAGAAGATCGGGAAGGTCCGGAGTGCCGTGCTCGAATTCATGGAAGGTCTTGACGATGTGCGAGACCGAATCATGGAGGTTGAAACCTCGCTCCGTGAAGACTTCACGACCGGCCTCAACGAAGCTACCGCCCCTTTGCACGAGAAGGATGAAGCCCTTGAAGCATCGATCGATGTCTTGAAGGAGCGTGTCCAAGTGATCGAGGAAGAACGTCCACGGAAGGACGAGGTCGAAGCCATGAAGGCGGAGATCCAAGAGCTCAAGACCGAGCTCGCCCTATGCAAGATGAGCATTGCCAATGGAGTGATGCCTACTCAAGCGGTGCCCAAAATCAAGGTGCCAAAACCCAAAGAATTCAAAGGCGAACGATCTGCCAAAGAAATGGACAACTTCGTCTGGAGCATGGAGCAATACTTTGGCGATGCCAACATCCAAGACGAGGCAATCAAGGTACGAACCGCTTCCATGTTCCTTACTGATACGGCAATGCTTTGGTGGTGTAATAGGTGCGACGAGACTAGACGCAGTGCCAATCCCGTTGAGACATGGGATGACTTCGTGAAAGAGTTCCGCAACTACTTTTTCCCCGAGTTTGCTCAATAAGAAGCCCGTAGCAAGCTCCATCGCCTTGAGCAAAGAGGTGCGATCCGAGAGTACGTGAAGGAGTTCACGGAGCTCAAACTCCAAATTCGCAACATAAGCGAAGAGGAGGCTCTCGGAGCGTTCATGGATGGGTTGAAGCCATGGGCACTTCTTGAGCTCAAGCGTCGGGATGTGAGTAGTCTTGCGCGAGCGCTAAGCGTGGCCGAGTCACTCGTCGACCTCACCAAGACCGAACCAAGGAGTCGATCGTGGAGGTCGGATCAATTTGAGGACGAAGGAAGAAACACTCTCCGAGGCGCGCACGATCAAGGCGGCCGAGCAAAAGCATGGGGAGAAGGGTCTTCCAAGCCGTCCTTCCAAAGGGGTCGACCGTAATCGGACTGCACGACGAGTAAGTTCGATCAACCCCCGCCTTCTCCTTGCTTCATTTGCCAAGGTCCACACTGGACTCAAAAGTGCCCGAAGAAGGGCCGAATCAACGCCCTCCTTGCCATCGAGGAAGAAAAGGAGGAGCCCAAAGAGGATAAGCGGCAGATCCGGATTGGAGCTGTAAGGATGGTCAACTCGGTCCAAGCCCGATCGCCGTCGAAAGAAGAAGTTGCACCAAACACGGACATGTTCTTCGTAGAAGTCGAAGTGTGTGGCCGAATGCTCTATGCCTTGGTCGACACCGGCGCGTCGAACATGTTCATGTCGACCGAAGTAACCAAAGCCTTGGGACTTCGTGTGGAACCATCCACGAAGTCATACAAGCCCATCAATTCGGACGACTTCCATGGCGTAGGAGCAACTCCCGACGTGGATGTCAAGATTGGCGGATGGAAAGGAAAGGTGACGTTCGAGGTAATCCCTCTTGACGATTATGATCTCATCCTTGGTATGCAATTCTTTGAAAGCATGGGAGCCATGATCGACATGAGGACCAAGTGTCTCATGATCCTCGATCAAAAATGCCCGTCGATGATCCCCGTGATCAAGGGGGTGGTCGATACCAAGACCGCCGCGTCAATCCGACGCCGACAAGAGCTTGAAGGCCGTGATGTGCATCAACAAGCTGTCCGAGGTGAAGCCGAAAGTCAAGTTGGATCCTACTCCAACAAATGCCATGCCGATTCAAGTGCTCTTCCCCGAGGTCGAGTGCTCACCGCATGTCACGCCGAGGCCGAAGGTGGAGACGCATGCCAAGCCCGAGCTGACCATTGAAGGATGTGGCCCTTCGTTCGTGAGCATCCGAGCGAAACGAAACAAGAACAAGAGAGCCCGTGCCAAAGTCCGTGCTCGTGCCAAGAAGGCCGACCGTCAAGCTGAGAACTATCAGGACATCGCTCGATTGAGTGGGGGAGAATGTCACGGGCCGAAAGAGTGTCGACCCGAGAGGTTCCCCGCGCACGATCACGACTCACCCGTGGACTTCTTGCTCTCACTCGGATTTCCACCAAGTATTCTCCCCGAAGGTTCCAAGGGCGGACAACACCGTCATTCCACCTGATTCTAGAAGCCCCTTATTTATGTCGGTGGTTGGTTGCTTCTATCGGTGGTTGGTTGCTTCCGTTATTTATGTCGGTAGACGGTAGTTGATATTTATGTCAGTTGTTGAGGCGGTGCGATCTCGCCCGTCGAATGAAAAGTAGATCAACGGTTGTAAGCCGAGGCCCTCAACTATAAAAGGGCTGTCCTCCTTCATTTGTAATCATCCAACATTTCAGCAATCCAAGCTCACTTTCCTTCCAGAGCCTCTCTCTCTAAACTTTCTCTCTCTAAAAGATCCCGGTTGTGCAAGCGAGTTGAGCGGTTGATCGAGTAAGGCTTGGCTTGGGTGATCCAAAGTTGCCCAAGTCGCCGCACGGTTCGATCCCAAATCGATCGGCCCATGACACATGGCTGTAAGTTAGGGTATGCTTGAATGCATGAGTGACATGAGTATATGATGCCTTGATTGCCTTGCTAGCTACATTGTATAGTTTGGCGGATCTTTACTGCTGAGTGGATGTACTCATCCTGTTTGGGGACTAACATTTCAGACTAGACAAGATACCCTTGCTGCCACTTCCACCGGTAGATGGATCGAGTGGTTGTATATGACCGCAAGGAGGACGATATCAAAGGAAGGAACTTTTGGACGTCGACACTGAACGATGGACTTTAAGTATACGACTATTGGAAAAGATGTCGGTAATCTTTTGAAGTATAGTCGAGTATAGAAGACCTTGACATTTTGATGTACCAACTAAAGATGTCCATCTGCTTTATGTAAATAAAGGTGTTCGGCTTTAACCTATAAAAGTTTTAGTTGGTGTGCACCGTTTTAATTGGTGAAAGGGGAGTTGATAGATGTGCTTCCGCTATGTAAATTGCGCAGGGACCGGTCTAAAAGATATAAACCCCCATTATAGACTTATTATAACTCTTTGATATCAGAGTAATATATTATCAGGTTAAGAGAAAGGCAAGTGGACTGTGGCGACCCTAGCAGATCGGGGGCCGTTCGGGGGTGCCACAGAGGTGGTGTTGGCCGATGCAGCGAAGTCAAGTGTTGGGTCACGAGTTGCTAGACGAAGACGGCGTTGGGTAGATGCAAGCTCAAATCTGTAGGTGTCAGGCCGCTTCAACGGTGAGATCGGGATAACAGTAGTCAAGCAATGAGGGCTTCAAGCACTGGGTCACAGGTTGCTGAGCGGAGACGGCGTCGGACAAAGGCGAGCAGCAGTCGGCGGCGACGTGGTTGTCAAGCAAGATCGGCTTGGCGAGCTTCATGATTTGCTGCAGGGGGCTGTTGAGCGACGACGGGTCGAAAGGGGCAGCGGTTTGCTCGAGTTCAGATCTAGTGGAGGTGGCGTCAGGTGGCTGGTGAGGTGAGTTCGGGCATAGGGACGAGCGACGAGCTATTAAGGGACAAAGGTAGGAGTAGTGGTTCTGGTCGCGGGCTGGCAAACGTAGCGATGACGCTGGGTTGCGGGCTGCAGCGAGCGTCGACGAGCGAGATTGGAGTGGCAAGCTTTGCAGGTGAGGGGAAGCTTCGGCGACTGGTGGGACGTGTGTGTCAAGGGCATGTCCGGTGGGGCCGGGGTGACGAGTGTGAGTTGGCACTAGCGTAGCGGCCGGTGTAGTGGCTGACGTGGACAGGCAATGGCACCCTGAGGAAGACGAACGAACGCTGCTTTCCCTTTTTTCTTTTCTTTTTTTTTTTTAATTTCTCTCTCTCACACCTGTCCACTTACGTCACTTCCTCTCACAGTCCTTCCCTATTCTCTGTGCTGACTTTTCTCTTTTCTTGTTAAAGAAAGAAAAGGAAAACAATGTTTACCAAAAAAAAAAAAAGGAAAACAATTTTCTCTTTTTGACCAAAATGGATGAAGGTTGCCTTTCCTTGTACGAATTTCTCTCTCAATTTTTTCTCTAAATTTTTCGAATTCACCCCCTTTTGGTCACAAAAATTATGGCTCTTTTTATAGTGATTCCAGATGGCTGCTTTCTATGGCAAATTTCGAGCTTCCATCTTCTGTCGCATTAATTTATGGTATGCAAATCGGGGCCTAATTTCACAATCAGCTCGATTTTTCCTCAAATGCTTTGATTCCTTCCCTTTTTATCAAATTTAGTGCTCTTTATTTGCTTGATTCCCTAAATCTTGATCCTTTACCAGGAATTGCTTCCACATTTACCATGATTAGAATTTTCAATTTCCATGCATAATCAATCAGATTGATTTTCCCCATTTTTTCCTTTTATTTTCCTTGGATTACCAAAAATTAGGTGTTAATAGCTGCTCTTCTTTGAAGGTGAGCTCGTAGAGGTTGCCTTTAAAGAGAAGTTGATACCTAAATTTGATCATGCACATGCACTAAATGACCTTTTTTTTTTTTTTTTTTTTTTTGTATTCTATTTAGAAATGCAATTTATATGATGCATGATGATGCTAATGCAAATAATAAAGGAACCTACCTGGAATAACTTACCTTTGAAGAGGATAGAGTAATTCAAGATAGTTGATGTTATATGTCCAGGACCCGTACCTTTCTACGGTCACCTAGAATAGTAACGAGGCTTTGTAAGGAGATTGCTTTTCTAGAACCCGTACCTTTCTACAGTTGCTTGGTATGGTAGTTTTTGGTTGTTTAAGACCCGAACCTTTCTTCATTCGCGTAAACAGGGACTCACTTTCCAAGATTCGTACTTTCCTACGATCGCCTGAATGGGGAGACAGCTTTTCCAAGACCCGTACCTTTCTAATGTTGCCTGTTAGAGCTACAAAAATAATGTCTAGGACTCGTACCTTTCTATGGTTGCCTAAATGGGGTCGTTTTGCTTGACTAGGACCCGAACCTTTCTTTGGTCGCTTAAATGAGATGTCAAGATTTTTGGAACTCGAAATACTTAGATCCAAACTAAGATATAACGAGAAATATGAAAGAAATTCACATCTAGAGTGAAATGTTAAGATTAGGACATCTAGATCCAAACTGAGATGTCAATATTTTGGAAATCGAAATACCTAGATCCAAAATAAGATATAATGAGAAATATCGAAAAAATTCATATCCAGAGTGAAATGTTTAGATTAGGATATCAAGATCTAGACTAAGATGATAAGATTTTGGAACTCAAAATACCTAGATCCAAATTAAGATATAATGAGAAATATTGGAAAACATTCACATTCAGAGTGAAATGTTTTGATTAGGACATCCAGATCTAGACTGAGATGTCAATATTTTGGAACTTGAAATACCTAAATCTAGACTAAAATATAATGAGAAATATCGAAAAACATTCACATTCATAGTGAAATGTTTTTATGAAAATAAGTCAAACATCCAAATCCAGACTAAGATGTCAAAGTAACCTACTTGGAATATCATACCTTCAAGGAGGATAGAGTGATTCAAAATAGGTGGTGTTACATGTCCAAGACCCATACCTTTCTATGGTCGTCTAGAATAGTAACAGGGTTTTGTAAAAGGATTGCTTCCTATGACCCGTATCTTTCTATTGTCGCCCAATATGGTAGCTTTTGGTTGTCTAGGATCCGAACCTATCTTTGGTCGCCTAAACGGAGACTCACTTTTCAAGACTCGTATCTTTCTATAGTCGCCTGAATGGGGTTTTGCTTGACTAGGACTCGACCTTTCTTCGGTCGCCTAGCATTGTAGCATAGATCATTTGACCAAGACTCGAACCTTTCTTCGGTCGCCTTAATCAAATTGACTCTGGAGAAAAATCTTTTGGGGATAGCTCAACTGAGTCGAGTGTCAATGCTCTTGAGAAAGAATACCTGCATAATGACAAATATGTCTAGTATGGGTAGAGATATACTTACCTGGTGACATCTCTGCTCCTTGGGGAATACGTCTCCTGTAAAACATGGTCGTAGGAGAGGCAAAATGCATTTATAGTCACCGTCATGCATTTAATTCGCGTGAGATTCATGCGTGATGATTTCCATTAATCTTGCATCACCAAATTTCATTTGGGAAATATTTCAAAAGAATATTCCAGTCTGAACACATGAGTGTCATGGATGTGTCAAATGAGGGATCTTTTGGTCTAAAAGGACTTTTCTCTCATCCTCAACAAATGGGCCATTTCATCCTGACTTTTGATGCAGGATTTGACAATCACTCTATCTTACCATCATCATGCCAAACAAGGGTCCGAGCAATCTCGCAAGTGGTATGACCTTACCAATTTGAGAGGTCTTTAAGAAGGACCATAATGTGGGCTTGGTCAATGGCTTAACAAAGGGGACCCTTTGAGTCAAGGCTTGTTGAAAAATGAGCGATATTCTGTAATCATCTTGGGGTTTACAAGTCAAGAAACATGCGAAATGAGGTAGAAATTGCCTTACTCACACTTCCTCAAGCGATGCTTTCAAACATATGAACTTTTACGTTAATTTAAGTGCCATAATCTGAAAAGACTTTGCAAGGGACATAATGTAAGCTTGGTTCATGGGTTGAGAAACGAAAAGATCATTGAGCTCAAAAAGTGTTTAGGAGATCAAAGTTGGTGAACATCTTGACAATTCCACTAGTTTTCTTCTCAACTGTCGAGAATTCTTTCATATCACAACTCTATTGATTGCAACAACACTTAAGTTTTTTAGTACTGCCTGTTGGGGATACGACTCACTACATCAAGTGTTTGGTTTTTCTCTTATGGGTATTAGCTTTGCTTTTACTAGGCACACTGCTTTTTCATGCCCCTTATTTTTTGCACTTACTTTCTTGGGACTTGCACAGCCTCCATCTTTTATCAGCATTCTAAACCATGCCACTTGAAAGGAAAATTTCCTTGCTCCAATGAGGGGGATAATGATCAACTGGGTTTAATATAAAATGAATTCATAGGCTCAAGTGGGTTATGCAATCGTCAAAAGTGTGTAGAATAACGAAAGAACTGCTCTTCGTCATCCTAAGGCACTTCAATTACCGTATAAGTTACATTGCGAAAGCAATACTTGAAGATTGATGCAAGTGTGAGTAAGAAAATTTCCGTCATTCATTTCAAATTTGGTCCCAGTGTGGGATGATCCTTGACAAAGGTAGTTTTAAAGAATCTCCATAAGTGTATGGGGCTCAAAGGGGTTAAGCAATGGATCAACTGTAGTGTTTGGGATAGAGAAAATAATGCCTCTCATCACCTTGGTTGACGTACCCTTTGTAAGATAGCCCTTTTCCTTGCGGACATGGAATTTTTCCACACAACTCACTGGGGATTAGTGTATAAAACAATGTATGGAAGAAGACTTGCCTTTTGTCATTCCAAAGTATCCCATTTAACACATTCAATTTATCTCACATAATTCATCAGGGAAAACATGCAAAAATTGCAACAAATTTGAACAATTCAACTCATTGAGGCAATTTATTTATCATAGAAATGCTTGTAGTTTGAAACATAACATGGCAAATTCTATCATGGATAATATTTCTTGATAGCATCAGAACTAACTGAAGTAGAAAACTCACAATCATCCATTTATGCTAGGATCAAGGCACCTCCAAGGAGCACCTTCTTCACCACATATGGGCCATTGTAATTTGGAGTGAACTTGCCCCTGGGATCTAGAAAAATTGGCAACAACTTCCTTGGAACAAGATCATTTACCTTGAAATGTCTCGGCCACACCTTTCTATTGAAAGATTGGGCTACTCTCTGTTGATAAGTTTGGCCATGACAAAGAGCTTTCAGTCAATGGATTAGGCACTCGGCCTCGCCTTTAGGGAGATTTGCCCCAATTTTCACTTCCTTGGCTTCTTCAATGTCACTTAAATTAATAGTGACGGCTTGCTCGGATGTAAGAGCCTTGGCTTTCAGCTACACTACACCTCAATGGAGTCTTTGATCGAGTCTTCGGGATCATCATTATCAGCACTTGTTGCATTGGATTGGACCATTTTCACACCTTTGCTTATTACAATATTGTCCTTGAAACATGAAGTAGAGAAATCAGAAAGACAAATAGGGTAAACAGTATTTTTTATTTTTCGAAAGACTTTTTTTTTTTAAGATCTTTGAAAAGCCTTCGCAAAAGCATTAAAAAAAAAAATTGACATGAGAAAGCATAATGAAGCCTAGGCCTCAGAATTCTCCTTGAATTTTTCTTTTGTTTTATCGGCTGGATATCATCACCGGGCTCGTTTGGTTTACCCCATCATGTCCTCAAAATAAGACTTGTAATTTTATTGAAATTCATCAATCAATTACATTTATTGAATGGAAAATGCAATGTTTAATCCCTAAAAAAAGGGAATAAATTGAAAGCATTTCCTAGAAAGCAATGAAAATTCCCACGCAGGGGAATGTGCGAAAGCAATAAATGAATGAGTCACTCTCGTGGGCTAGGGCCCATTTCTTCTAATAGTCCTTTGTCAACGGCACCTATGAGGAGGTCATCGAACAGACTCGTGATTCCTTCTAGTGCATCATCAGGGTTTTCTGTCCTTGGAGGTGCTGGGTCGTCCATGCCACCTCATCCATCTGGGACAATATCCCGAGGGTCAATGTATAAGCTAGGAGAAGTCGAATACTTCACATAGTAATCGAATTTGCCACTTGGTTGCCCCAAGGTGTCTATCACTTTCACTCCATTGTGCATCGTTCTAGGAGGGCTAGGAAATGTTTCGCGAATATTGGGAGGTAACAAATTTTGCCTCCCTCGCCCTTGCTCAAATGGCAAGTTCTGTCTTTCTTGTCTATGTCATTCAAAATTTTATTCATCTCTTCCATGGTGTCCTATCCAGTAAAACGGGACCTTTGAGGGGCTTCAATAGGGTTTCGAATGCCTTGACTCCTTCTTCCAAGACCATATGACATCATCTTGAAATCTCAAAAGTGGAAATAAGCAGGACGACGGTTTTCCCTAAGGCATATAAAACAAGACTATGGGGAAACATTATCATGGACCGACAAAAATTGCAACAAAGTGAGTAAATTGCAAAGTGAGAGTTTAGACAATTTACTTTCAATGAGAATGGATGTGGATCACATAAACATACACATGAAGTGTGAGGCTCGATTTCTTTCTAGACGGCTTAACAAAGTGGAGCTAAGAGGATGATCTGACTGTCATAATCTCGCGTAACGTGTCAAGTCCCCCTAACTCTGGCTCAGTCAAATGGAATGTCCTATAAGCACGCAGTCTTATGGATATGGATGAACACAGTTGACACCATGAATAACTTTCGGGGAAAAGAAGGTCTACATCTAGATAACAATCTCGATTTGGAGGAAGTGTCATTCTCAACAGCATCCTAAGAATCCTATCGCTGCCCAGGTCTGGCAGCAGATTGTGTGTGCAATAGTGTAGTACTAAAAGTAATAAAACATGCACAATAGTTTAAATGCAAACAACACTTCTGTAGTTTAAATTCAAACATTCATTCCTTATACCTCCCATCTGCAAGAACATTTAACACTTTGAAAATGTTAGGGACGTACCTGGTGTTCTTGCTACCAAACGAAAACATTTTTTAAAAGAAAAATTGGCCTAAGTCTACTAAGTGTTTTAACACAAGTCCTCATTGGAGTCGCTAAATTGTCGTCACCTAAAAATTTCCAGGTGCACCACCTAGAGTTTAGGCTAATGGACTACTAAGTTTTAAACTTAGCTCGGGCCCTCCCAGAACTATACCAATTTGCGACTTGGGTTCAAGTGTTTTTTAACATGCAAACGGATTTTATTTATGAGTCACTACTAATCAATTTATAGTAGGTCGATTAGACACCTAAGTAAAATAATGAGAGAATTATTTTACTCCTACGAACCAGAGACTGAGGGTACGGGGACTTGGTTACATTGGACTTCTCTAATGCCTTTTCGGTACCATTTCTTTTTATTTTTTAAAAAAATGTTTTTGTAGGTAGCTAATATTTATTTTAACCTAAATTACTATCATGCAAATATGGTGACCACACGGATGCTCATCCACTATTAAACATTCAAATAAATAATATATAAATAAATTGCATCAAAAGAATTAAACACAAACAAGCAATTACTTTTTTGGGTTTTCTTGAAATTATAATTTTTATAAAATATGCATTTTAATTACATGACCTAATTTTACTAATAAACAAATTCTAATTAAATGAACCTATTATGCAAATTAATTAACATGCACCTAATATTTTTGCATTTTTAATTAAAATTTGGAATTAATAAAAACCCCATTTAAACTATCTAAAATGAATCATTTTCTAATTTATTTTAGGGATTAATTTGATCTAAAGCCTATCCTATCTTAGAAAACTATTTTTTTAATAAAAAAATATTATCAAGATGTGCCAATATTATTTAAAAGTTTGTCTATATATATATATATATATATAATATAAATTGATCCTAATTTATTACAAAAAATATCTATCTAAAAGTGCAATCCTAAAAATGTAATTCTAAAAATGGAGTTCTAATTTACTAAACCTACATGCTCTAATAAAAGATTAGATTTTTATTTTATTTTTGATTTTTTTAGTGTTTTTCGAAAACAAGCAATTATATCTAAACAATTGAGATATTCAACAAATAAGTGATTAAAATAACCAAAAAAATAACTTGTTGTGTCACAGGTTAAATTAACAATTACTCTAACCCTAAACATCACGACATATATAAAAGTTCAAAAAAATTAAAAATCTGATCCGAAGTCTTACGGATCAAATTAATAATTATTATGATTTAACAATTAAAATACTATCAAATGTCTCAAAATTAATATAATTAAAAAATTATCCGACATCTTACGGATCAAATTAAATAATTACAATAATTTCGAGCAAAACCACTGTGGATAATGATTGCAATAAAATGAAAATCAATTCCCAATATTCCAATTGGTACAATAATAGCAAAACTTAAATAAATAAATAACATAAAATGAAAGATAAAAATAAAAAAAAGAAAAGCAAGAAACCTAAGGAAGGGGGACAATAGGTTGGTTGGTCGGCGTCGGGTGGATGGTGGCCGATGTCGGAGCTTCGGCGAGGGGTCTGGGCAGCGGATAGAGGCGGAGCGAAGGGCGAGCAGTTGTAGAGGCGTCGCGCGGTGCTCGTGGACGAGTGACAGAGGTGGTGTCAACTGATGCAGTGGAGTCAGGCGCTGGGTCGCGAGCTATTGGGCGGCGACGGCGTCGGGTAGATGCAAGCTTAGATCTGCAGGTGTCGGGCCACTTCAACGATGACATCGGGACAATAACAGTCAAGCGGTGAGGGATTTAGGCACTGGGTCATGGGCTGTCAAGCGGCGACGGCATCGGACGGAGGCGAGTAGCAGTCGGTAGCGACGCGGTTGTCGAGCAAGATCAGCTTGGCACGCTTCGCGATTTGCTGTAGGGGGCTATTGAGCGGTGACTGGTTGAAAGGGGCAATGGTCCGCTCGAGTTCAGATATAGTGGAGGCGGCGTCAGGTGGTTGGCAAGGTGAGTTCGGGCACAGAGATGAGCGGCAAGCTGTTGAGGGACAAAGGCAGGAGTGGTGGTTCTTGTCGGGGGTTGGCAAACGCGGTGAGAGCGCTAGGTTACGAGTTGCAGGGAGCATCGGCGAGCGAGAATGGAGTAGCAAGCTTCGCGGGTGAGGGGAAGCTCTGGTGGCTGGCGGGACGTGTGTGTCAAGGGAGTGTCCGTTGGGGCCGAGGTGACGGGCGCGAGGCAGCGCCGGCACAGCGGCTAGTGCGGTGGCCGACGTGGATAGGCAACGACACCCGGGGAAGACGAACGGATGTTGCTTTCCCTTTTTTCTTTTCTTTTCTTTTCTTTTTTAATTTCTCTCTCTCACACCTGTCCACTCACGTCACTTCCTCTCACAGTCCCTCCCTATTCTCTCTGCTGAATTTCCTCTTTTCTTGTCAAAGAAGGAAAAGGAAAACAATTTTCTCTTTTGACCAAAATGGATGAAGGTTGCTTTTCCTTGTACGAATTTCTCTCTGAATTTTTCGAATTCACCCCCTTTTGGTCACGAAAATTATGGCTCTTTTTATAATGATTCCAGACGGCTACTTTCTTTGGCAAATTTTGAGCTTCCATCTTCTATTGCATTAATTTGCGGTCTGCAAATCGGGGCCTGATTTCTCGATCAGCTCGGTTTTTCCTCAAATGCTTTTATTCCTTCCCTTTTATCAAATTTCCTGCTCTTTATTTGCCTGATTCCCTAAATCTTGATCCTCAACCGGGAATTGCTTCCGCATTTACCAAGATTAGAATTTTCAATTTTCATGCATAATCAATTAGATTGATTTTCCCCATTTTTTCCTTTTATTTTCCTTGGGTTATCAAAAATTAGGTGTCAACACACTTCCTTGCCCTTCCTCACGCCGCCACACGTTCGAGCCCATCCGCTCCATCTCCACAGATTCCCTCACTTACGCCAGCAAACTCCACCGAATTCTCCATTTTGCAACTCCACCATCCCAGGCGTTGAAGCAGCCACGAACTCCCTCTGCCCTTGTCGTGTGCCAACCCCTCCTCTCAAAAAGCAGCAACGACACACCGCTCGACCGAAGCAGCGATTGAATCCTTCTCACATCGGCTTCCTTGCTTCCCTCCACATTTGCGACTCACCATCGCCTGTAGCTCACACCCCCACCAGCGACTTCGTAGCAACATCTAGCCCATCTCACACCATCCCACACTCCAGTAATTCAGCCAAGCTCGGCACTGATTCGAGCAGCCCTCCTCACCTCTAGTTCGGCCCACAATTCCGTCTAAAAGCAAGCAGAAGCTAGACCTCTCGGGCGGATCAGCAGCCCTCTGCAGAATAGGACTGGGGTTTCAGCTCAAGCTGTGACCTGTTATGACATTTTTAGCTCAATCCGGACTCCCTTTAGCATCGTCGTAAGCTTGTGTTTTGGTCGCTGTTATGCCACCCTCATCGTGGACTCACCGGCCCACAAAACCTGTGAGTTTACTCGCTAAACTTTGCTTAGGGAATTTAATGATACTTAAGGGGTGTTTATATTAGGCTAATTAAGGTTTAGGTGATTAGTTAAAACAGATTAGCAATTTAATTATTCGTTTATGTATGTTAGGTGGTTAGAACTGCTTAGTTAGGGACTAGATAAGCTGTATTATTTATTTAGATTGGTTCGGGAATTTTCTGGACCCGTTTCGACATTTAATTAGGCTTTTCTAGCCTAAGTTTCTATTTATGACATTTAATTGTATTTATTTAATTAATTTTGGCATTGATTTAATTAATTATTATTTTTCGGAAATAAGACCGGGATAGCCAGTAACCGGAATTTCACGTTGATTGTAATTGTGTGCTTGGTTTATTTAATTGAATGCTATTTTGTGCAAATTAAGTGGCAGTTGAAATTTTGGGTATTTATCCCAAAATTGAGTAATTTTGGTATTTAATCAGAAAATACTAGGGCGTCAATTTTTAACGCCGAAAATGTTTTCGGACACTATATGAATAATGGGATTTTCTAAAAGAAAGATATTGCACTTTTGGCTCAGGCTGACCGTATACTTACACACGATTATTTTTATCAGGTATTTTTAACATGAAGAAAATAGGCTAAGACATTATTTTAATTAAGGAATTTAAGTGTGAAGCACAATGTCCTTGGCCATGAGTGAATAATCGTGTAATGGTTTATAGTCATGGCAAGATGACTATTGAAAGTTGAGGTGATAGGTGTCGTGTTGAGGGAACCCAATGAGTTATAAGTCGCCTCTAGTATCTTATACTATTGTTTAGTGCAATAAAAGACTAAAACTACACAATAGCAAGACTTCATGTAAGTTTCCTCTAGTATCTTATTCTATTGCTTGTTGTAATCAAGGGCTAAGTGTTACATGGCGACTTGAGTCGCATGGGAACTACCTCTAGATCTTTGTAGTATTGTCATGCATAGTGAAGAGCTAAGTGTTACATGATAGCAAGACTTCGTGTGAGTTACCTCTAGTGCCTTATACTATTGCTTTTTGTAGTGAAGGGCTAAGTGCTATATGATAACGAGATTTCGTGTGAGTTACCCTAATGTCTTTTATACTATTATTTTTTGTGGTCAAGGACTAAGTATCGTACCATGACGAGACTTCGTGGGGGTCACCTCTAGAGCCTTGAGTTTGTTATTGAGTTAGAGCCTTGAGTCTGGTACTAATATTGAGTGGGGATGTTGAGCTTGAATTGGGAGTTTGATTATTGAGAGTGAATGTCGGGTGTAGATGGAACCACTGATATGATTTACCCGCACCTGATTATGGGACGAAATTGTGTGACACGGTAATGGACATGTCATAATGATTTGGTTTTATAATTGGGACTCTTGTAAATTGTTTGATTGAATGATGGATTAATCGTGTTGATTCAATTGATTGATTGATTGATTGAATAAGATTGAATGAGACATTCAAAATGCTCGAGTGTTATTATTGCACTTATGTGATATATAAATTGTACTAATATGCAAGAGGGAACTGAGGTGAGGTAAGTCTTTTGTATTATGTGCATAGACTGCCTCTAGGTGTATTTCCTTCTTAGTCAGGGTTTAGGGGGTGAACTTGCTGAGACATTGTCTCATCCTGTCGTGGGCTTAACATTTCAGGTCCCTAGTGTGAATAATCCAAAGCTTAAGGCAGAAGGGTCAAGAGTATGGATGGCTCAGAAGTTCTTTTTGGATATAGACCTCCTGTACTTAGACCCTAGAGTTGACCTTTGTTTGTAAACCAGATTGTGGTTTTTAATAATATGTTTGATTTGAAATTTGTTGTCTTGCTTTTCTATCCTATGTATTTTTCTGTTGGGGGATTAGTTTATATGCTTTCGTATGTGCATTAAAATGAATGGTTTGATGATGCATTATGAGACATTGCAAATTTTATCGATTATTTTGGAATGGGCACGTGCTCAAGTTCGGGGCGTGACATTTCCTCCCACATGGGTTGCTCAGCACCAAAGTCCTTGCTAAAGCACCGAAGTCCTTGCTAAAGTAAAGATAGGTTGTCAGATTCGCCCATCCACTTTTGACCGGGTTGAGACAAAGCATAACGAAGACCTTGCACCAACTTTTTATATCTTTGCCACCACATAATTCAAGACAATGTATACTTTTCCCTTATCTCAAAAGAAATAAAGGCTTATCCTACATATTGAATGATCACAACTCGTAAAATAAATCCACGAAAACAAACGGCAAATCAAGCAATTTTCTCTACGGCTAAGCCACAACAGAAACTGAGAATGGAGGATTTCTGCACAACCGAAAATTCAAGATTGATTGCTTCAAGTCATGAATCAGATCTTCTTGTTATGAGCCAATCTCTGCTGTCCCAGCTCTTGAAGCAGAGCTCCCAAATCAGACCAAGAAGATCCCCCTTCTTCCACAGCCCCTCTTGCCATCTCTGCAAGTGCCTTGGCCCTCCTCCTCATTTCCTCTGCTTCCTCACTCACCAGGACTCTCTTCACTGCATCCTCCACTCTCTCGCTCTTCACGCTGTCACCGAACAACCTCACCCACTGCTTCACCCCTACGCTGACCCCGACCTTGAGCACTTGGGTCACGAACTTCTCGTTGAAGAATTGCTCTGCCGCTACCGGCCAAGTCACCATTGGCACGCCAGCCGTGATCGCCTCCAACGTGGAGTTCCACCCGCAATGTGTCACAAAACCCCCAATCGCCTCATGATCGAGAATCAGCACCTGAGGAGCCCAGCCCCTGATGATGAGGCCCTTGTTTCGGATTCTTGATTCGTACCCATCAGGCAACCACTCTTCTTTGCCTTCTTCCACATTCGGATCCTTCTTCACCACCCAAATGAATTGTTGACCTGACGCTTCTAGTCCAACTGCGATCTCGTGGAGCTGAGCAGCATTGAAATTTGCCATGCTTCCGAAGCAAATGTAGATCACTGAGTTGGGTTGCCTCGAGTCGAGCCACTTGAGGCACTCGTGCTGGTCGATGGATGCTTGGTTGCCCCTGTGTGCTTTGTCCTCACTCTCCTTATTGCACAATGAGAGCGGGCCAACGAACCAGGATCGTCTCCCAAGGAAGGTCCTGTAATGGTCAGCGTAAGCTGGCTCGAGCTCGTAGAAGCTGTTCATGACGAATCCGAAGCTCCTCTTCTCCGATTCTTTTATCTCGTTGAAGAACTTGGTGAACTCGGTCTCTTCCCGGTAAAAGTCCGGCAACTGCATCCTGGACATTGTGATTTCTCCAGGGAAGTTGGGGATGATGAAGGGCTCCGAATCGCGTGACACCTTCTTATGAGGCTCATAGATCCTCACACATCTTGCGCCAGCAACGGAGAAGGTACTTGATCCGTGGAAAACGAGCCTAGGGATTCCCCACTTGACCGCAATCTCGGTTGTCCAGGGGAGGAACATGTCCGAGACTAGACAATCAGGGGCAAGTTTTTCTATCAGCAGCTCAAGCTGTTGGTCCAGCATCATAATAGCTCTCATGAATTGCTTGCGTATTTCCACTGTAGTGACCTTGTTCAGATTGTCAGAGTCTTCCGGCAAGCCAACCTCTTTCAGGGGCAATGTCACTGTGACGATATCAATGTCGAAGCCTGAATCCTTGGCTTTGGCGATGGATTTCAAGAAGGTGGGCTCATCATGGGGGGTGGCGATAAGAGTGGACTTGCAGCCTTTAATGGCGAATAGTTTGGCCATGTCGATCATTGGGATCATGTGGCCTGGAGCCACCAAAGGGAAGAAGAAAATGTGAAGCTGATGGCTTTCACAACTCATTTGGCCTCTCAGGAGAGTTTCTGCTGCAGGAACGTATTCGGAAATGATGGTGGTGAAGCACAAGAATGGTTCGGGTTGCGATGCTGTTAACTTTTGAAAGCTAAGGTTTGTTTTTAGACTTGCAAACCGAGGACAAATTTATAAGGAGGGGTTTGGGGGGAATAAAGAAAGGGGGCGGTGAGAGAAGTTTGATTTCTTATATGCTTTAGATGTTTTATAAATATCGTGTTTGTCAGGAACTTTGTGATTGCGGATGAGGACAAGAAGGCTCAATCTAGATTTGGAGTGATTAAGCATGATGAGTGGAATATGTACGTCCCTCTTACGTCAACATGCACGCTTTAGGTCAAATCAATGAAAAAGATAGTTATCTACTTACTTGTCGAGTTCTGCAAAGACGTCATGCATGACCAATTGCGCAAGATGGATCTCCGATTAGAGTTGGGTACAGGACATCCAATTTGGAAAGTTCAGTACTTTGTGCGCAAGGAAAGGTCATTTGGATAACTAATTCGGGGTCACTCAAGCTTGAAACATATTCATGTGTCCATCCAATTGCAGCGGGAAAACACGTCATCAATGCCCTTACTATTGTACGATGCTTATTTTGATGATCAAACTTTGCAAATGATTATTTATGTACTATGATTTTTGAACAACAATCACTTAAATGGGTCCAATAATTCTAATTTGTCAGAAAATTTGACATGATTTGCCGAAGTCAGTTAAATGGGAGCTTTCAAGATAGTTTTGTACTAAAGAAGTCGTTGGTGAAGTTTTGGGACTATATTGATTACTAATAGAAATTTTGCTCTAGAATTTAAAAATTAGAAATTGACAAATGGGCAAAGCGAAACAAAAGCGAAAATCACATAGCAAATATTCTAACTATGCCATTAATTTTATTTGTTTCAAAGGTCTCAAAAGCACAATTGTGAATGAAACATTCTCTCCGAATAATTTCATCTAAAATCACAAAAATTTATTTGGTTACTTAAAAAAAAAAAAAAAGTAAGTAGAACTTTCTTCACCTCTCGTAACTTTGCATTCGTGTCTTCTCTGACCTTGCTCTGTTTTGAGATTGAAGATTAGAGCTAGGAGACTTGTCAAAATGGACTACTCTTTGATCAACTGGGAGGATTAATGGAAGGGAACATTTGGGAACCAATTTAACTCCAAATTTTCTGGTCGAAAATTGATGGATTCCGTGATTTACGGTACATAAATTACTCACCACACTATTTTCAAATATCTTGTGTGAAATTTTCAAAACCGATTATTTCAGTGCCAAAACTTAATGAGGCTAATTTAGTGCCAAAACTATTTGATAAGTCACGTTAAATTTTTCTTTGCTAGAGTTACTTAATGTATTGCTAAGACACTTAAATAATAATTTTGAAAGTTTTGGTACCAAATAGAATATCTTAAAATAATTATAACGTTAATGCCGTCTTATCCTGCTTGCAAGGTAAGCAATTCTCATCTATAGATTGTCTTAGGTTTTTACACTCATTTGCATAGAGTGCTAGAACGAGACTTCTATCATTCAAATAGCTTCTATTCTTGGTCGATAATCTATTCAGGAACGATGAAGTTGAAGCACAAGAAAGCTTTGGATGATGCTGTTGACTTTTGAAAGCCGAGGTCTGTCATAACTTTTGGTCAAAACCGAGGACAAATTTATAAGGAGGGGTTTTGGGAATGAAGAAGAGGGTGATCAGATAAGGACAAGTTTGATCTCTTCCATGCTTTAGATGTCTTGTAGAATCATGATTTAAATGGTTGGCCAGATTCCGAGTATGGCAAGAATTTGGGGATCGCAAGAGAGAACAAAAAACCGAGTCTAGATTTGGAGGGTATAAGAAATAGATGAGTCGAACATATATGTCTTCTAGTCAATATAAGACAGTCTTACATCAAGCATGCAAGAATGTTCCTTCGCCATGCAGAGAGAACTTCCAGGTGAAGTTATACAGAATGAACCTATCCACATGATTATACTTAGGAACTGTGGCAAGTGGCAAGTCTATAGGCCAATCATTCGAACAGTAACACTATCAGTGTTACGTACTTGTGGAACGCTGCAATACTACGACAGATCTTGATTCTTTGAAAACCACACAATTAAACGCATGACCATATTGCACAAAATGGGTCGCCCATCGGGATTGACTAGGGAGCATTCAAATTGGAAATTTGGTGTCTTTCTGTGCAAGGAAAAGTCATCTTGGGTAGTTAATGCGTAGTCAATGGAGCTCAAAACGTACTCATGTCTCCTTCTGACTGCAGCAGTAGGCCATTCTCAGCCACATAAACCATTGTTTCACATTCTTACAAGTAGAGAGCCAGAGCGCCTCTTTTCTTGCCCAAATATCATTAGTCTAGTACTCTTCCTCATGCATAGACTGGACTCTGACCTAAACTTAAAACGTATATATGGCCAATATCATTAGTCCAACACTCCTAATAAAAACACACAGAAGACTCAATCCGGGGATTTCAGCTTCAAAAGATGTCTTGAGAGGTGAGGGGAGCTGCAACGGTTATAAAGCAGGCCAGAAGGCTTCTTCCAAGCAATGTGGGACAGCTAAGATCCCTTTAGTATGCACTCAGATCCACCTTAACCTAACTTTGATGCCAATCTGAGGGTCTCAACCTCAAAAGACGTCTTGAGAGGTGAGGGGAGCCGCATCGATTATAAAGCAAGCCAGAAGGCTTCTCCCAAGTGACGTGGGATAGCTAAGATCCCTTTAGCATGCACCCTGTTAACAAATTTTGACATAGCTCACCAAAGTTGCCTATATGGGATTTTTCAAAAAGTTCTAGTACTAAAGAGGTCATTACAAATGTTTACGGTTAGATTGAAAATTTATAAAAATTTAGCTTCAAGTTCTCTAGTGAAAAATTAATGGATTCCATGACGACGTTCTGTACATAAATTATGAACTATACGTTTCAAATATTTTGTGTGAAATCTTGAGAATTGATCATTTTAGTGCCGAAACTTTATGAGATCAATTTTGTCACAACATCAACTCCAACTCTAGGGTCGCGAGCTACAGGGGTTATTTTTACGATGTTCCAAGCATGTCACCGTCCCATTTCTTTTTATCTTTTCATTAAGCATACATACAATACCTAGACAACTACTAGTAGCTAGAAAAACAACCATTTGCAAATACTCAAATATATCAGTTATATTTACAAACCCTTTCTTCATGGGCCATTATATTTACAATCACTACATGTTTTATACTAAAAAAGGTTGGGGTAAATCTAAACTCCTCTATCGAGACTGTAATTCCTCCATTCCTATAATTTTGAAAAACAACGGGGTGATTCATGGATTCTATAAGTAAAATCCCTAATTCTTTTCTAAGAGGACATCTCATTATCAAAATCTAGCAGGTACAACACTCGTAATGTAATGTCAATAATAGATCAATGATAAACTTATTGCTACACTTCGGCTACATGTAGATGTCCATTAGAATATGCTTCAATGCATACTTACCTTTGGCTTATCAAGAGACATATCGACATATCATACTTATGCATAACCGGCACTCATGCAAATTCATTTACAATCGTCCTGGCTCGACCAGGCCCTTCTAGCTTGACTAGGGCTTCCAGCTTCTTGCTGGGCTTCTTGGGTTAACCAAGGCATCTTGGCTCAACCAAGGCATCTTGGCTCAACCAAGACATCTTGGTGCTAGCTCATCAAGGCATCCGGACTCAATCTAAGCATCCTAGCTCAATTATGGCATCTTGGGACTAGCTTACCCAAGACATCCAGGCTCAAATCCAGGTATCTTGGCTCGATTAGGGCATCCCCTTCAATGAACGAGGCATCATTGCCAACTCTATGTGGTGACAGGCATTTTTTCCTCTTTAAGTGCATAATGAAAGTGCATAATACAAGCTGATTCTTACTTTTCTTCTTAGACCACTCATACGTGGCGTGAAGGCATGCTCATTCAAGTGAGTGTACCATGAGTCTTAACATCATGCTATATGACATGCCGAGCACGAGTCTTGTTTCGTGGTTTGAGCCGCATGCCTAGGATGTCTGCACCAAGCAAGACTTGGAACTAGCACACTTCAATGTTGATCTAAGGCCTTGCGGCTTAGGCCATCGTGACTTAACATTGATTCCAAGTTGAGCGAACCTTGACCTCATCTCGGGGTGTGAACATATTCAAGCATGCAAATATGAGCAAACCATATAAAAGAACATTACAATATATACACGTTTTACAAAGGCAAGTACACCACTAAATTCGACAATGTAAGCTATCGCCTTAACCAAGAGTTAGAGATTCTACTTACCTTCAATGAACCTCAATGAACTATAGGTGGTTTTACCAAGAGAAGACCTTCCGATGAGGCTATGTGTGAGCAAGGCTGAGAGAGAGAGAGAGAGAGAGAGAGAGAGAGAGAGAGAGAGAGAGAGAGAGACTAAGTGAGGGAAAAGTAGGGTGGTGTGGTGTGGTTATGGGAGGGACGCCCCTATTTATAGACAAATCTCTCATCATTACCCTTCCAAATGGACCAATAGGATTTCTTTGGGTGGCAAGGCTAGGTTGATAAGGTGGCGAGACGAAGGAGAAAGATGTGGCAAGCCTAATCTCTAGGGCCACATTTGTTCCTTCTCTTATTGGACCACCCAAGTTTTGAAATGATGAAATGATTACTTGCTCTCCAAGTTTTAGGTTAGGTGTCATTATGGCCAATTCTTTTAGAGGACACCTCAACTTGGTGTTGAAGAACTAGAGTCCAAAAGTATTTAATGCAACCTTATCCTAATCCAAGAAGACTTTAGATTGCTTGCTCTTCAAGTTGGGCATGCAGCTCCCTCCTCTCCAAGTTTGGTCATGTGACTCTCTCATCTTGGGGCGAGAAATAATTTTGAGCAATTTTTGAAATCAGTATTGTTACTTTATCAAATGAGCTCGAAAAATTATGAAATTTTAATACATTGTAGAAAAGATCTCAAATAACATTTTACATGAGGAGGCTAAGTCCAATTTATGCTATGGAAAGAGCATAAACTCATTGAGCACAACTCAATAATTCGTCAATCAAACAGATCTAATGGTTATAGAGAAAGATACATTTCCAAATCCAAATCTTCACAAAATACTTTGAAATTTTAATATGTTGTAGGCATGAATGTCTCTAATGATTTTATGAAGGAAGAATGTCCAAGTTTGAAAGGGAAATTTTTATAAAAATCTCAAGAAGACAATCTATTCATTGTTTCTACTACTCCGGGCAGATTTCAAATGGTAAGTGATTGAGCCTTTGTCCGACCATTTAACCTTAGAAAAATATGAAATTTAAGTATGTTATAAGCCAAAATGTTTTGAACAACTTTAATGAGGGAAGTTTCTCCAAATTCGAACCACAAGGATTTTCAAAAAATTGGAAAGCAAGAAAGGTCCAGCTGTTTTGAAAAATTGGGAAGTCAAAACCTATGAAACTCAAGATGGCAAGTTCATGGAAGAGAGGTGGCGCCCTACTTAGCTTCCAAGATCATTTATCATCATTCTTTTGTTCCATGAGTCACTCAATTTCATTAATTACTTGGGACATCCAAGCCTCTATACTCTTTACTCTCATTTAATGCATTTGACTCTTACTATTCAAGGAGATTGACCTATCTAGCTTAGTTTTCTAGTTATGACCAAAAGATGGGTCAAAATTGAGGATATTACGAATTTAGTGCCAAAACTATTGATAAGTAATGTCAAACCTTTTGTCACCAAAGTCACTTCATTTATCGTTGTGACACTTAAATAATCATTTAAAAAGTTACAACAATAATACAGTCTTATTCCAATTGTAGGGTAAGCTATTCTCATCTTCAAATTGTTTTGGGCTTTTACATTCATTTAAGCCAAGTACGAGAACACAAATTCTCTCGTTAAAATATCATTTAGTCTTAGTTGGTAATGGTAATGCATCACAAACCAAGAATGTTTGGCAACAAAGCATGAATTGAACGTTACAGTGGTAACTCCCGAAATGAAATCATGGTGCAAGATGTTCTTGATTGATCATCAACGCATCGAAAGGACTGAGAAAACATTCGGAACTATGTCATGGACGTTTTCTCTTTCAAAGATGCGGAAATATTCATCAACCAGTAAGTCAACCAATGAATCAATTATTCGCTTCCTAAATCTCAGTCTTACATACAAACACAGAATCTCATAAAAGCTCAGCATTAACATATCGACTAAAAATGCTTCTCGACCAAATCCAAAGCATACAAATATTAACGTGCAGTAGGAATTTTATCAAACAATTTGCAGACATTGAACTTTCTTTTCGTTAAACATGAATCTGAACTGAAATTGGGGTAATTAAGGCAAATCCAGAGTATCAATCAAAGCAAATTCAGAGAATCACATATACAAACATCACAAGGTTTCTACCACCGCCTGCGGTGGCCGCGATGGTTTGAGCTCTCTCCCCCTAACGCAAGGGGAGGAGTTCAAATCCCCTCACGATCGCTAGGGATTCTTAAGTGTGGCGTCGGGGTGGTGGGTCCTCCGCTAGCGTCACTCCAGGTTTACTCTCCGGCTGTCGGCCGTGCGGGGGTTCCCTGGGTTACCAAAAAAAAAAAAAAAATCACAAGGTGACCTAAATGCTGATGCAGGACCACCACACATCTAACAAGATTGAGACTAAGCATGCATAGTAGGTTCATGGAGAGCATTGTGTTGGATGTATGCCCTAAAGTAACTATGCAATAGTTACATGCTGGGGATTTCAGTTGTATTATCAATATTATTAATTAATTAATGACAAATACATATTTTTTATTTATCTAATTATATATAAATGATTCCATAAAATCAGTTGTAACTAAACCTATTCTTGAAATGTTAATAATATGTGTGATGGGTTTACATATAGACCGAACCTTTAAAACTATTCCCGATCAATTGATTTTTAAGTAGATATTAATGATAGTGTTGAGACCAATGTGCTCTCAACTAAATGATGATTCACTATTCAATGGGTATAATGATGTCCGAGTTAAAACTCGAGTGCTTATACAAGAGAAGTTCACTAAACGTGACACGCATAAAGCACTTAGCAACATAGAAGCTTTTAGCATGGTTAATAACTAATTATTCATACTTGGGTCTTGTGTAAATGACCCTTAGACTTGAGGTACAACATTGACTTGTGTGTTAGATGGTTATGGTTCATAGGTTTGCATATTGTCGATTTGTTGATCCATCTCTATACTTAATAATCATAATTTGTTCACGTATAAAGTTACACGTGCACACAAAATGGAATTAATCTGCCCAAAATGCCATAGGCCGGTCGCGCCTTCTTATGTTTTAATAATTATCTCTAAAAATAAAATAAAAAGGTAGGTGCACGCACGCGGTCAGCTACCGCTGCTGACAATGTGCAGTACGCGGTCAGCGACTGTTGCAGACCAGGTGCAGCACCCACCACATGCACGATCAGCAACATTTACCAAAAAGAAAATAAGGGTGTAATTTGCGCACGTGAGAGTTTGGATTATCGGTTCCGGTCTGGTCATTTCCAAGATGGAATCAAGGGATGAGAATGACCGGCTAAGAATCAAGGATTGGATCAATTGATTTTACTATTGGGAATCGGTCACTTATTTTTTCTTCCATTTTCCTATTCGGATATTTTATTATCTAAAGCATGAGTAGAAATAAATTTAGAACTCGAGATAAATTCTATACCTTATCCAAATGCCTTATTGTCTAATTACATGTTCATATTTCCTTGGAAACAATAAACTAAGTCCTATAATTCCTTTTGAAGAAATAAAACATATATATGTAGTCAGCCTGATTCAGTTCTCCGTTGATATTGGGAATCGAACCATCCAAATATCGATTCCACTTTTAAGAATCGAGAACTAGATTGATACTCCCTGAAAACTGGTCCAATTGGCTAGTTTGGTCTAATTAGGGTAGTTTCCAATTCTGGCTGTCCATTTTGCACCACGTGCGGGAAAAAAGAGATTTTCTCTCTCGTTGGTGCTACAACTGAAATATCAAGAGTGTGAAGAATTATTTTTACGAGATTGCTAGTACAATTATAATTGTGATTACCCACAAGTTCTTTTTTCCATTCAACATACAATTAATATTGTGTCTAAACTATAGATTCAACGTTTGCAATGCTCGAATCGAAGAACATCTAAACCAAAGCCATTTTGGGCACACTACCAAAGTTAATCGGTTTAGCCCTCTTTATTCTTTTGATTATTACAATGTACGAATAACGTCTTTGGAGATAATGGTTTGATTTTATTTTTATTTCTGCTGCATCTATATTTAATTTTTCCTATGCATGTTCCACAAACTCCAACAGATCGATCTTGACTTAAGACGACAATTGCAAACTAATTAAGCGCAGTGACGCTCAGGATATGAGCCAGCGAATGAGAAATGAACAAGTACAGAGCACTTCGAATGCTCGCTTTCGAAGCAGTCGAGGAAGAGGCGAGCCAGCCATCGGCAGTGATTGCTGGCGGACCAGAGGCGATCGAGAGAATGAAGAAGCCACTGGAAATTCAGGAAAAGACCGAGAATCGGTACTAGTGGCTGAATCAAACATGGAAATCGTGAAGAGAAGACTCAGCTATCGTTCTCGTTGTCATAGTCAAGTGATATAGAGCTTGAAGCGGTAAATCCCGAGCTCGATTGAACTCCATTTATGGCTGCTGCAGATTGCTTCCATGGAGTGGTGGAGCTTGAACGACCGATGCGAGCTCTCTAGCTCGGAAACAAGCAGAATGGAGGAGCTATCGCGCGGCCGTAAGAGAGACGACGGCTTACGACAGCGATTAGCGACGTTGGGCCTGTGATATTTAAGCCTTTGGACCCATCTGGCAACTCTCTATGAAATTGGATGGGCTACTCAAATTAATTTATAGGTCGAGCCCAATGAAGCTGAGGTGAATTACATTAACGGGTTGCCGGCGTTTGTTGCGCGAAGAAAATTGTCCAAAAAATTCTAAATATTTTCCCTTTTTGTTAATTCATTCGTAAACCTTTAATATTTTGTCAATTAAATTTTAAAACCTTCTACCTTTTGCCAATAGAATCCATCTGACCAATTTTAGTTGAAATCGCTCATGCAGACGTTGCTGTTCAACATAACACAATCAGTGCTGACATATATAACTTTTAATAATTAAAACGAATTGTGTCTTATTTATTTATCATCCTTTTTTCTTTTCATTCTTTTTTTTTTTCTTCCCTTCTTCTTCTTCCTCCAGCCGATTGTTGGGCCTTGGTGATGGCTCATGATCGCTAGGCCTCATTGATTGCCAATAACTAGCAAGAGGCAAGGGTCCATGAGGTCGACCTCATCAACCTTTGGCAAGGCTTGCCGAACACAAATGAACCCAACTTTGCCATCACTCGGCAAGTTTGAGCCTAGCCATGGTTGGGTGAGACTCTAACTTCATGAGGCCTAGCAATCGGCTAGAAGAAGGAAAACAATAATAAATAAAAAAATTGAAAAAGTTATTAAAATATTATTAAAAATTATCCATATTAGCGCTGGCCATGCTACATAGGACGGCTAATGCCACATTATTGATTTCCAATCAAAATTGGTCGGATCAACTTGATGGCAAAAGATGAAAAGATTTAAGGCTTAATTGGCAAAATTGAAACATTTATGATTGAATTGACAAAAGTGTAAAATGTTTATGACCTTTTCGACAATTCTTCCAAGTGGGTTGCGTATAAGGAAAGTTTCTAAATCAGGTAAGTGATTGATATAGTGCAATAACTTCCCCGGCGCACATAGCAAAGAAACTTATCCCCTCGAAAACTAGCTTGGGAATTTTCTGTTGGTATTTGTTTTGATAAACAAGCACGCATATATAAGTAAATTAAGACTAAAGTCTGATCGCAGTGTAAGTAAGAATGCTTATACATGTGTTTCCAAAGGATTTTCGTGCATTTTTAATAAAAACACACAGAAGAGATAAATGGGCTAATTATATTATTCTTGTATTGTGCTCCAAATTTGGTTCGATGTTCTTCAGATCCTAAGCACGTATGTCTGATGTCCTCGTAGCAATGATTATGACGTTCTTCAGACTCTGATTACAAATATCTGACGCCTTCTGGTAACACCGGTTATGAAGTTCTTGGAATTTTGACCACACAAAAATCTGATGTCTTCTAGTAATACTGGTTTTAACGTTTTTCAGATGCAAAATGTCTGATCTCTTTGCATTGCAGGTTTTAATGTTCTTCAAATTCAGCCTCACAAGTGGGGGGCCTCTAGTTTAGACACACCACCTATCTCATGTTGAATAGAAGAGAAAAATTGAGAGATCTCACAACTACAATTGTGCTAGCAAATGCTCTTGTGTGTGAATGATTTGGCTAATCATTATCAACACTCTCAATTATCGATTGTCAATCATCAATCATCCAAAGATCTGTTCTTTGTATTGCCTTTTGTAGCTTGTGTATATCACATTTAAATTGGCTCATTAATTCTAAAACCACGAGCTGCCCTCATTCCACTGGTCCTTACCACGAGTTGCCCTCATTTCGCCGTGTGGGTCTTCTTCCACCGCCCATGTCCGATCAAATTAATCAATGGGTTTTGAAGAAAATGCCGAGACGAACCCATAGGTTCAAGATCCAGCAAAAACAACTAACATATTGACCGGAATTAAGCCTAAAACGATCTGCCTTAAAATCCTAATCACCAAAATTTCATCGCTTGATTAACCTCCAATGATTAGTAATATCCTGAAAAATTTAAGGGTTTTTCTTCCTAATGACGGTGTGACAATGTAGATCCATTATCGCGTGATGGGTCACCCAAATTTGGCCAAAATTTGAAATTCTGTTCCAAGCCATAAAACATCCAAATTTTACCCATACATAATATAGTGAAAATAAACAAAAATTCCAGAATTTTCACCAAGGTAAAGATTATAAACAAGCTTTGATACCAACTGTAAGACTAAACTTTAAATAAAACCTGATGATCCCGAGCTCTCATTCTCAAACAAATATATGCATAATTTGGGATCTATTTGCGGAAATGTAAGGATTGACATACCTTCAGTCATTGATGAAAATATGCAGATATAGAAAATCCCCAAACCTTGGACGGATGTACGAAGCGTGATCAATTTGCAAATATGGAATCACCAGATCTACATCATGTTCCACTAGCCAATACCCCTTAAACGTGATGGTGTGTTTTCTATAATGATAATATTTGAACTAGACAATCTGACGTTTTATTTTATTTCTTATGTTACCAACGTATTCCATCAAGACTGTTATGATAACAATTAATGGGAAAATATTACGTAATAAACGTGGGTAATAAATTAGACAATAAATCGGAATTAATTGGGAAATACAAAATTGGTATCACATTTAGAATAATAAAAATATTTTATAACATCTTCTACTAGAAAATTTGATCAATGTGCTTCTAGGATATGCAACCTGCAAGATCGGTTCTTGGAGCAAGCACAAGGCCTCCCAGAATTTACCCATCAATTCCACCTAATTTTGGCTTGATATGACTGCATCTGTATTGTCCAAACCTTCTGGCAACCCTAGCTCAGTTGGATGTTGAACTCCAAACCTGATTGATTGATTCGTTCGGTTTGTTTCGAAAAAAGGGTCACCCAGACAACGGTGGTGATGGTGGTGATTTATGCGCCTCGAGTCACGAAGGTCTTGGCCATGTCCACCATGGGGATCATGTGGCCTTGGGCGATTATTTGCAGAAAGATAATGTGAAATCGGTTATGTCTATGCTTTGCTTCGTCTATGCAGATTCCAGAGTTTTATGAAGCTACCTAACGTACTAATTTGGAAATATATGTCTAAAACCAAATATTGACATACGCACCACCAAATACAGGAGAAGACAAGTCCTCGTAGGGATAAGCTAACTCGTTCCAACTTCTATCACGAAAAGGGCAGTAAGAAATTTTGGAATCACATAATCCTCAGGTACAAATCTGTGAGGAAGCACTAGAAATTTCTCCGACATACTGAGTGTACCTAATCTATGAGTATAACATGCCTTAAGCTTCTCACTATGTCAAAGTTTGATGTCAACTACTGTTGACTTTAGCCGATGACAAATCGATTTTGTCGATTTGGTTTGGGTTTAAAAAGCTTCAAACCCAACAATGTATAAGGAAAATAACCTTCAGGACCAAAAGAATTGGTACCTCTCTATCTTCTCCTCTAGAATTGTTGCCAAGTTGTATACATATCACAAGATCGGTGTTGCAACAGCCAAATATGCCATTAACATGTGACGACTGACATAGGTTGAGCTTGTCGTCCTCTTCTTGTCTTTTCACTTTTGCTTGTCTTTCCTTTATTTTTTTGTCTGTAATGGGAAAATGCAGTCTATTGAATGTGAAGTTGCAAAGATCGCTTAACCTTTTGAGTCTCGAGGACAGAAAATTCAGGAAAGGGAAAGTACGCAGGGCATCTGACTGTTGAATTGCACTACTAGACTAACTCTAATTTCTTCGGCACAAAAGAACTCAAGATCATGTATACTTTTCCTATTACCTCAAAAGAAATGAACTCACATCCTCCACATGGAATGATCACAACTCCTAGAATAAATTCCATGAAACGAAACAGCGATTCCAGTATTTTTCTCAACGGCTAAACCACAACAGAATCTGAGAATGGAAGATTTCTATTTCTTCAGTTTTATTCTCCAGAACCAAATATTCAAGATTGATTGCTTCAGGTCATCAATCAGATCTTGTTGTGAGCCGATCTCTGCAGTCTGAGCTCTTGAAGCAAAGCTCCCAAATCAGACCAAGAAGACCCACCTTCTTCCACAGCCCCTTTTGCCATCTCTGCAAGTGTTTTCGCCCTCCTCCTCATTTCCTCTGCTTCCTCACCCACCAGGACTCTCTTCAATGCCTCCTTCACTCTCTCGCTCTTCACGCTGTCACCGAACAACCTCACCCACTGCTTCACCCCTATGTTGACCCCTATCTTGAGCACCTGGGTCACAAACTTCTCGTTGAAGAATTGCTCTGCCACAATCGGCCAAGTCACCATTGGCACACCGGCCGTGATCGCCTCCAGTGTGGAGTTCCACCCGCAATGTGTCACAAAACCCCCAATTGCCTCATGATCGAGAATCAGCACCTGAGGAGCCCAGCCCCTGATTATGAGGCCCTTGTTTTGGATTCTTGATTCGTACCCATCAGGCAACCACTCTTCTTTGCCTTCTTCCACATTCGGGTCCTTCTTCACCACCCAAATGAATTGTTGATTTGATGCTTCTAGTCCAACTGCGATCTCGTGGAGCTGAGCAGCATTGAAATTTGCCATGCTTCCGAAGCAAATATATATCACTGAATTGGGTTGCTTCGAGTCGAGCCACTTGAGGCACTCGTGCTGGTCGATGGATGCTTGGTTGCCCCTGTGTGCTTTGTCCTCACTCTCCTTATTGCACAATGAGAGCGGGCCAACGAACCAGGATCGTCTCCCAAGGAATGTCCTGTAATGGTCAGCGTAAGCTGGCTCGAGCTCGTAGAAGCTGTTCATGACGACTCCGAAGCTCCTCTTCTCCGATTCCCTTACCTCGTTGATGAACTTGGTGAAGTCGGTCTCTTCCCTATAAAAGTCCGGCAACTGCATCCTGGACATTGTGATTTCTCCAGGGAAGTTGGGGATGATGAAGGGCTCCGAATCGTGTGACACCTTCTTATGAGGCTCATAGATCCTCACACATTCTGTGCCAGAAATGGAGAAGGCACTTGTCCCGTGGAAAACGAGCCTAGGGATTCCCCACTTGGCCGCGATCTCGGTTGTCCAGGGGAGGAATATGTCCGAGACTAGACAATCAGGGGCAAGTTTTTCTATCAGCAGCTCGAGCTGTTGGTCCAGCATCATGATAACTAATTCGGGACATCCAATTTGGAATGTTTAGTACTTTGTGCGCAAGGAAAGGTCATTTGGATAACTAATTCGGGGTCACTGAAGCTTGAAACATATTCATGTGTCCATCCAACTGAAGCGGGAAAAACACAGCACCAATGCCCTAACTATTTATTGTACAACTTATTTTGATGATAAAACTTTGCAAACGATTATTTATGTGTTATGATTTTTGAAAAAACAATCACTTAAACGAGTCCGATGACTCTAATTTGTCAAAAAATTTGACTTGACTTGCCGGAGTCACTTAAATGGGAGCTTTCAAGATACTTTTGTACTAAAGACGTCATTGGTAAAGTTTTGGGACTATATTGATTACTAATAGAAATTTTGCTCTAGAATTTAAAAATTAGAAATTGAAAAAAGGGCAAAGCGAGCCAAAAGCGAAAATCACATTGCAAATATTCTGACTATGCCATTAGTTTTATTTGTTTCAAAGGTCTCAAAAGCACAATTGTGAATGAAACATTCTCTCCAAATAAGTTTATCTAAAATCACAAAAATTTATTTGGTTTTTTAAAAGAAAAATAGAATGTAAGTAAAACTTTATTCACCTCTCGTAACTCTGCATTCGTGTGTTCTCTGATCTTGCTCTGTTTTGAGATTGAAGATCAGAGCTAGGAGACTTGTTAAAATGGACTACTCTTTGATCAACTGGGAGGATTAATGGAAGCGAACATTAGGGAACCAATTTAACTCCAAGTTTTCCGGTCAAAAATTGATGGTTCTATGACGTTTTATGGTATATAAATTACACACCACACTATTTTCAAATACTTTGTGTCAAGTTTTCCAAACTGATGACAAACCTTTATAAGGCTAATTTAGTGCCAAAACTATTTGATAAGTCACGTTAAATTTTTCGTTGCTAGAGTTACTTAATTTATTGCTAAGACACTTAAATAATAATTTTAAAGTTTTGGGTACCAAATAGAATATCTTATAATAATTATAACATTAATGCCGTCTTATCCTGCTTGCAAGGTAAGCTATTCTCATCTATAGATTGTCTTGGGTTTTTACACTCATTTGCATAGAGTGCTAGAACGAGACTTCTACCGTTCAAATAGCATCTATTCTTTGTCGATAATGTATTGAGGAATGATGAAGGTGATGCACAAGAAAGCTTTGGATGTGATGCTGTTGACTTTTGAAAGCTGAGGTCTGTCATAACTTCTGGTCAAAACCGAGGACAAATTTATAAGGAGGGGTTTTGGGAATAAAGAAGAGGGTGATTAGATAAGGACAAGTTTGATCTCTTCCATGCTTTAGATGTCTTGTAGAAATCCTGATTTAAATGGTTGGCCAGATTCCGAGTATGCCAAGAATTTGGGGATCGCAAGAGAGAACAAAAAACCGAGTCTAGATTTGGAGGGTATAAGAAATAGATGAGTCGAACATAAATGTCTTCTAGTCAATATGATACACTCTTACATGAAGCATGCAAGAATGTTCCTTCTCCATGCAGAGAGAACTTCCAAGTGGGGTTATACAGAATGAACCTATCCACATGATTATACTTAGGAACTGTGGGAAGTGGCAAGTCTACAGGCCAATCATTCGAACAGGTAACACCATCAGTGTCTACGTACTTGTGGAACGCTGCAATACTACGACAGATCTTGATTCTTTGAAAACCACAAAATTAAAAAGAGAGACATCACGCATGACCATATTGCACAAAATGGGTCGCCCATCGGGATTGACTAGGGAGCATTCAAATTGGAAATTTCGTCTCTTTCTGTGCAAGGAAAAGTCATCTTGGGTAGTTATTGCGTGGTCAATGGGAGCTCGAAACGTACTCATGTCTCCTTCCGACTGCAGCAGTAGGCCATTCTCAGCCACATAAACCATTGTTTCACATTCTTACACGTAGAGAGCCAGAGCGCCTCTTTTATTGCACAAATATCATTGGTCTAATACTCTTCCTCATGCGTAGGCTGGATTCTGACCTAAACTTAAAACGTATATATGGCCAATATCATCAGTCTAACACTCCTAATAAAAACACATAGAAGACTTAATTTGGGGGTTTCAACTTCAAAAGACATCTTGTGAGGGAGTCGCAACGGGTTATAAAGTAGGCCAATAGGCTTCTCCCAAGCGATTTGGGACAACTAAGATTCCTTTAGCATACACCCGGATCCATCTTAACCTAACTTTGATGCCAATCTGGGAGTCTCAGCCTGAAAAGACATTTTAGAGGTGAGGGGAGCCACAACAGTTATAGAGCAAGCCAGAAGGCTCCTTCCAAGCGATGTGGGACAGCTAAGATTCCTTTAGCATGCACCCTGTTAACAAATTTTGACATAAAACCAAAGTCACTTATATGGGATTATTCAAAAAGTTTTAGTACTAAAGAGGTCATTACAAATGTTTAAGGTTAGATTGAAAATTTATAAAAATTTAGCTTCAAGTTCTCTAGTGAAAAATTAATGGATTCCATGACGAGGTTCTGTACATAAATTATGCACTATACTTTTCAAATATTTTGTGTGAAATCTTGAAAACCGATCATTTTAGTGCTGAAACTTTATGAGATCAATTTTGTCACAACCCCAACTCCATCTCTAGCGTCTCGAGCTACAGGGTTATTTTTACGATGTCCCAGACGCATGACCATCCCATTTCTTTTTATTTTTTAATTAAGCACATGTGGAAGCATATATACAATACCTAAACAATAACTAGTAGCTAGAAAAACAACCACTTGCAAATACACAAATATATCGGTTATATTTACAAACCCTTTCATCATGGGCCATTATATTTACAATCACTACATGTTCTATACTCAAAAAGGTCGGGGTAAATCTTAACTCCTCTATCGAGACTGTAATTTCGCCATTCCTATAATTTTGAAAAATAATGGGATGATTCATGGATTCAGTAAGTAAAATCTCTAATTCTCTTTTAAGAGGACATCTCATCATCAAAATCTAGTAGGTACAACACTCGTAATGTAATCTCGATAACAGATCAATGATAAACTTATTGCTACACCTCAGCTACATGTAGATGTCTATTACAATATTCTTTAATGCATACTTACCTTTGGCTCATCAAGAGACATATTGACATATCATACTTATGCATAACCGACACTCATGCAAATTCATTTACAATCGTCTTGGCTCGACTAGGCCCTCCCAGCTTGACCAGGGCTTCCAGCTTCTTGTTGGGCTTTTTGGCTTAACCAGGACATCTTGGCTCAACCAAGACCTCTTGGCACTAGCTCACCCAACAATGTATAAAGAAAATAACCTTCAGGACCAAAAGAATTGGTACCTCTCTATCTTCTCCTCTAGAATTGTTGCCAAGTTGTACACATATCACAAGATCGGTGTTGCAACGGCCAAATATGTCATTAACATGTGAGGACTGACATAGATTGAGTTTGTCGTCCTCTTCTTGTCTTTTCACTTTTGCTTGTCTTTCCTTTATTTTTTGTCTGTAATGTGAAAATAAAATCTATTGAATATGAAGTTGCAAAGATCGCTCCACCTTTTGAGTCTCGAGGACAGAAAATTCAGGAAAGGGAAAGTACGCAGGGCATCTTACTGTTGAATTGCAACTACTAGACTAACTCTAATTTCTTCGGCACAAAAGAACTCAAGATCATGTATACTTTTCCTATTACCTCAAAAGAAATGAACTCACATCCTCCACATGGAATGATCACAACTCCTAGAATAAATTCCATGAAACGAAACAGCGATTCCAGTATTTTTCTCAACGGCTAAACCACAACAGAATCTGAGAATGGAAGATTTCTATTTCTTCAGTTTTATTCTCCAGAACCAAATATTCAAGATTGATTGCTTCAGGTCATCAATCAGATCTTGTTGTGAGCGGATCTCTGCAGTCTGAGCTCTTGAAGCAAAGCTCCCAAATCAGACCAAGAAGACCCACCTTCTTCCACAGCCCCTTTTGCCATCTCTGCAAGTGTTTTCGCCCTCCTCCTCATTTCCTCTGCTTCCTCACTCACCAGGACTCTCTTCACTGCATCCTCCACTCCCTCGCTCTTCACGCTGTCGCCGAACAACCTCACCCACTGCTTCACCCCTACGCTGACCCCGACCTTGAGCACCTGGGTCACGAACTTCTCGTTGAAGAATTGCTCTGCCGCTACCGGCCAAGTCACCATTGGCACGCCGGCCGTGATCGCCTCCAACGTGGAGTTCCACCCGCAATGTGTCACGAAACCCCCAATCGCCTCATGATCGAGAATGAGCACCTGAGGAGCCCAGCCCCTGATGATGAGGCCCTTGTTTCGGATTCTTGATTCGTGCCCATCGGGCAACCACTCTTCTTTGCCTTCTTCCACATTCGGGTCCTTCTTCACCACCCAAATGAATTGTTGACCTGACGCTTCTAGTCCAACTGCGATCTCGTGGAGCTGAGCAGCATTGAAATTTGCCATGCTTCCGAAGCAAATGTAGATCACTGAGTTGGGTTGCCTCGAGTCGAGCCACCTGAGGCACTCGTGCTGGTCGATGGATGCTTGGTTGCCCCTGTGTGCTTTGTCCTCATTCTCCTTATTGCACAATGAGAGCGGGCCAACGAACCAGGATCGTCTCCCAAGGAATGTCCTGTAATGGTCAGCGTAAGCTGGCTCGAGCTCGTAGAAGCTGTTCATGACGACTCCGAAGCTCCTCTTCTCCGATTCCCTTACCTCGTTGAAGAACTTGGTGAAGTCGGTCTCTTCCCTGTAAAAGTCCGGCAACTGCATCCTGGACATTGTGATTTCTCCAGGGAAGTTGGGGATGATGAAGGGCTCCGAATCGTGTGACACCTTCTTATGAGGCTCATAGATCCTCACGCGTTCTGTGCCAGAAATGGAGAAGGCACTTGTCCCGTGGAAAACGAGCCTAGGGATTCCCCACTTGGCCGCGATCTCGGTTGTCCAGGGGAGGAATGTGTCCGAGACTAGACAATCAGGGGCAAGTTTTTCTATCAGCAGCTCGAGCTGTTGGTCCAGCATCATGATAGCTCTCATGAATTGCTTGCGTATTTCCCCCGTAGTGACCTTGTTCAGATTGTCACAGTCTTCTGGCAAGCCGACCTCTTTCAGGGGCAATGTCACTATGACCACATCGATGTCGAAGCCCGAATCCTTGGCTTTGGCGATGGATTTCAAGAAGGTGGGCTCGTCATGGGGGGTGGCGATGAGAGTGGACTTGCAGCCTCTAATGGCGAATAGTTTGGCCATGTCGATCATTGGGATCATGTGGCCTGGAGCCATGAAAGGGAAGAAGAAAATGTGAAGCTGATGGCTTTCACTACCCATTTGGCCTCTCAGGAAAGTTTCTGCTACAGGAACGCAATCGGGAACGATGGTGGTGAAGCAAAAGAATGGTTCGGGTTGCGATGCTGTTGACTTTTGAAAGCTGAGGTTTGTTTTTAGACTTACAAACCGAGGACAAATTTATAAGGAGGGGTTTGGAGGGGAATAAAGAAAGGGGGGCGGCAAGAGAGATAAGTTTGATTTCTTCCATGCTTTGGATGTTTAATATAATTCCTGATCGTGTTTGTCAGAACTTTGTGATTGCGAAAGAGGACAAGAAAACTCAATCTAGATTTGGAGTGATTAAGCAAGATGAGTGGAATGAGTGGAATATGAATACCTTGCAATTAAGGTTACATCATCCCTTACGTCAAGCATGCACGTTTTAGGTCAAATCAACGAAAAAGATAGTTATCTACTTACTTGTCGAGTTCTGCAGAGACGTCATGCATGACCATTTGCACAAGATGGATCTCCCATCAGAATTGGCTACAGGACATCCAATTTGGAAAGTTCAATACTTTGTGCGCAAGGAAAGGTCATTTGGATAACTAATTCAGGGTCACTAAAGCTTGAAACATACTCATGTGTCCATCCATCTGCAGCGGGAAAAACACGACATCAATGCCCCAACTATTGTACGATGCTTATTTTGATAATAAACTTTATAAACCAATATTTATGTGCTGTGATTTGTGAAAAATAATCACTTAAATGACTCCAATGACTCTAATTTGTCAGAAAATTTGACATGGCTTATTGGGGTCACTTAAATGGGAGCTTTCAAGATATTTTTGTACTAACGAGGTCGTTTATAAAATTTTGGGACTATATTGATTGCTAATAGAATGTTTGCTCTAAAATTTAAAAATTAGAAATTGACAAAAGGGCAAAGCGAGCCAAAAGTAAATCACATAGCAACTATTCTAACTATATCATTAATTTTATTTGTTTCAAAGGTCTCAAAAGCACAATCGTGGATGAAACATTCTCTTTGAATAATTTCATTTAAAATCACAAAAATCTATATGCTTTCTTTTAAAAAAATAAAAAAAAGTAAAACTTTCTTCACCTCTCGTAACCTTGCATTTGTGTCTTCTCTGACCTTGCTTTGTTTTGAGACTGAAGATCAGAGCAAGGGCACTTGTCAAAATGGACTACTTCTCTTTGATCAAGTGGGAGGATTAATGGAAGGGAACATTTGGGAACCAATTTAACTCCAAGTTTTCCATTGAAAAATTGATGGATTCTGTGACATTTTATCATACATAAATTACACGCCACACTATTTTCAAATATTTTGATAAGTTATGTCAGATTTTTCGTCGTTAGAGTTACTTAATTTATCGCTATGACACTCAAATAATAATTTTAAAAGTTTTGGTACCAGAGAGAATATCTTATAATAATTATAACATTAATGCCGTCTTATCCTGCTTGCAAGGTAAGCTATTCTCATTGATAGATTGTCTTGGGTTTTTACATTCATTTGCATGAGTGCTAGAACGAGACTTTTATCGTTCAAATAACATCTAGTCTTTGTCGATAATGTATTCAGGAATGATGAAGGTGAAGCATAAGAAAGCTTTGGATGTAATGCTGATGACTTCTGAAAGCTGAGGTCTGTCATAAGTTTTGGTTAAAACCGAGGACAAATTTATAAAGAGGGGTTTTGGAAATAAAGACGAGGGTGATCAGATAAGGACAAGTTTCATCTCTTCCATGCTTATTGTTGGGATATAATACGCAAATACGATGTGATCTTACAATTTACGTTAACACAAAATCATCAGAAAAATAAACGAGAAAAATAAGGATACTAGAAATTTACGTGTTTCGATCCGAGTATCGGTACCTATGTCTACGGGGAAAGCCAGTAGTAAATAATCAACAATAATCGGAATATCAAAGTTTACAATCGCTCAAATGTTCAAGTGTTTCGGCACACTTAGATTTAACCTTAAATTTAAAGTGTTTATAAATAAACAACTCACTTGGACATAAATTCACAGCACAAAATTACCGCGCGTTCAAGCTCAAAATAGAAACGCTCTATGTACACCAAAATCAGGAACTCTTGTGTTCGTCTTTAGTCAACGTACGTAAATCTTCGCGTTCCTTTGGAAAGCTTCGCGTGGCTGCCAAGGCTTCTTTGATGTGCGGCTTATCTTTTACGTAGGTCTTCGGCCACTTCACGCATGCACTCAAAGAAGGAAATTATGTCTGTTCATATATATGTGTGTTGGGCCCCACCTTTCCTACGCGTGCAGAGAACTCGGTGACTTCTCATGGCAAAAGGGAATTCTTCTACGTGCGTGTGTGCCCAAGGTCAAAACCCAAGGTCAAACTTTTGACCTTGGGGCCCACCACCTTCCTCTTCATGTGCAGAGGGAATCATGTGCAGGGGCTTCACGCGGCTTCGTCCTTCTTTTCTTCAATTTGGATTCCGTAGGCTTCAATTTGGATTCCGTAGGCTTCACAGCAAAGAACTTTCCTCCATTTTATTTTATTTTATCCAAGCAAACCTTGTTTTTGCAAACGCTCAAAATTCAGACATAATTTAATAATTTTCCACCTTGGCTCGATATTTGAAACCAAGTTATAGTACTCATTATCCATGCTGCTCTCCCAACGCTCGATAGGTGCTCACTCTCCACATACACCAATAGAGCTCAAGTAGAGTTTGAGCCTCGCCGAAGGAACAAACTTAGTCATCATATTTGTCGAGTTATCTGCTGTAGCAATCTTTTTTATAATAACATTACTCTTAGCTAAGACATCTCGGATGAAGTAGTACCTGATGTCGATATGCTTCGTTCGCTCGTGATAAACTGGATTATATGGCAAATATATCGTACATTGGTTATCACAGTATATATCAACACCTTTCTGTTTTAACCCAAAGTTCGAGAGCAAACTTTGTAACCATATCCCCTCCTTCGCTACAAAGGTTAGTGCCATGTACTCCACCTCAGTTGAAGATAAGGCAATGTAATCCTGTAAGGATACTTTCCAACTAATTGCACCACCGGCTAGCGTAAACACGTACCCTGCTAATAATCTACGATCATCCAAGTCATCGGCGTGATTTGAATTCACAAAACTAGTGGTCTCACTACCATTGCTGTCTCTCCAATACATTATACCCATGTTTATTGTCCCCTTCAAATATCTGAGGATTCACTTCACAGCTTCCCAATGAGCTTTACTAGGACGCTTCATATAGTGACTAACCACGCTCTCAGCTTGTGAAATATCAGGCCTAGTGCACACTATAGCATATAAAATACTATCCACGGCACTAGAATAAGGAACACGGGACATATGCTCCTCCTCCTCCTCCTCATTTTGCGGTGATAATTTATTTGAAAGTTGAAACTGCCTCGCTAAAGGTGTACTTATGGATTTTGTTGACTGCATATTAAAACGTGTCACAATCTTCTCAAAATATTTCTTACCGAAAATTTTCTTTGTAGCACCTAAATCTTTTATCTCAAATTCAGCATTTAATTGCCTCTTCAGCACATCAATATCAGACATATTTTTAGCTGCTATCAGCATATCATCAACATATAAGAGTAGATAAATCAAAGAACCATTTTCCAATCTCTTAAAGTAAACGCAATTATCCATCTGACTTTTTGTGTAGTCTTGACTAGCCATGAAAGTATCAAAACGTTTATACCATTGTCTAGGAGATTGTTTCAGCTCATACAAAGATTTCTTCAACAAGCAAACATGATCTTCCTTACCTGGAATAGCAATAGCAAATCCCCAGGTTGCCTTATGTAAATCTGCTCCTCCAACTCACCGTAAAGAAATGTAGTTTCTCACATCTAGTTGCTCTAATTCGAGATCCTGTGAAGCAACTAAGGCAAGTAAAACATGTATAGAAGTTTGTCTTGCCACATGAGAGAACACCTCATTGTAGTTAATGCTCTCACACTATGTATATCCTTTCGCCACAAGTCTCGCCTTATATCTCGCTGCCTCAACATCGAGAATGCCCTCATTCCATTTGACGACCCATTTACTTTCAACAATCTTTTGTCTCTTGGTACTTTGAACAGCTCCCATATCTGATTTCGATGGAGTGATTTCATCTCTTCACTCATAGCCACTAACCACCACAATGACTCTAAACTAGCCATCGCCTCAGAGTAAGACGAAGGCTCATCTATCTCCACCTCATCCCCTACAGTCAATGCATAAGTAATATTTATATAACCATAATGTAACGGTGATTTAATGTGTCTTCTCTGTCTATCTGCGGCTATAGTGTGCCGCAACTTTGCTGGTTGTTTACTATCATTGACTTTAGGAACTGCGGCCTCATCTGCATTCTCAACTTCTGTTACCTTTGAGGTCTCTAGAGTCTCCACCTGAAGCTCCACCTCACTAATGACACAATGATCTGTCTTCTCTGCTAATTGTGTCTTAGAACTCCTCTGTTGAAGCATTATAGTCTCATTGAAAATCACATTTCTGTTGACTGGAAAACCAGGTGATCTGGAATCAGTAAACCATAGCCGGTAGCCTTTCACCCCATGCGCATAACCTAGAAATATGCACTTCTTTTCCTTTGGTTCAAGCTTATCATCACTCGTATGAGCATATGCAGAACATCCGAATATACGTAATTCAAAATAATCAACGGGTTTCCCTGACCATACTTCCTCAAGAGTCTTCCACTCGGTAGCAGATGATGAAGATCGATTAATTAGGTAACATGCCATGTTTACTGCTTCAGCCCAAAATTCCTTACCAAGTCTTGCATGCGAAAGCATGCATCGAGTTGGCTCAAGCAAAATTCTGTTCTTCCGTTCTGCCACGCCATTCTGCTGTGATGTCCCAGGTACTGTGTGGTGTCTCACAATACCTTCTTTCTCACAGAACTCGGTAAAATCTTTACCACAAAACTTCATGCCATTATTAGTTCTCAGGCACTTGATTTGTTTATCTGACTGCTTCTCAATCAATACTCTTAAATTTCTTGAATCGATCAAACATATCATATTTGTGCTTTAAAAAGTAAACACATACATTCATCGAATAATTGTCAATAAATGTCAGCATATATCGGGCACCTCCTTTTGAAGGAACTGAAAATTGGCCCCAAACGTCTGAATGAATATATTCAACTGGTTGTTTGGTTGAAAGAATAGCTGTTGTAAACTTAACTCGGTGCTACTTCCCAAAGATGCAATGCTCACATAAGTCCAGTTTCCCTGTCTTCTGACCTTTCAACAATCCCCTTTCACTTAGCATCGTCATACCTGTCTCACTCATCTGCCCCAAACGCATATGCCATAACTGATTCAAGTTAGAGTTTGACTCACCTGATGAAACTGCAGTGGTTCTAATCACAGTCTCTCCCAGTAGATGATAGAAAGTATTTACTTTCTTCCCTTTCATCACTGTCATAACACTTCGAGAGATCTTCAGTATTCCATCTTCAGCAGTGCACCTACACCCGATGTCATCGAGTGTCCCCAGAGAAATAAGGTTCTTCTTGAGCTCTAATACATGCCTCACATCTGTCAATCTGCGAACCACCCCATCGTGCATCCAAATCTGAATTGTCCCTATCCTCACAGCCTTACAAATTGCATTATTCTCCAAAAGAACTCTACCACCATCTGTAGTCTGGTAAGTAGTAAACCGGTTCTTATGAGACGTCATATGATAAGAACACCCAAATCTAGCACCTATTCGTCTCATGAGGAAGTAGTAGTCACACATAAAACAGCTTCCGCATCACTATTGCTCCCTTCGGCAACGTTTGCCACACTGCTTGTAACATTCTACCTATCAACTTTATTCATCCGCTTTGGACAATCTCTCCTGATGTGCCCCTTCTCGTGACACTCAAAGTACTTCACATGTCCTTTGAACTTTCTCTGGCTTTGATTTCGATATGCTTTTACCTCTGCTGCTACTAGGCCCTCAATGTTATTCTCTACCCCGAATCGTCAGTGCTTGTGCTACTCTTTGCGCTAGACCATCATCTCGCAACTTTCTCTGTCACTCCTTATAGAATAAAGCGGACTCTACCTCCTCTGAGGTAATAGTAGTACGCTCTCGCAACAGTTAATCAGTAAAGCGCTCTCATGACTCTGGTAAAGAAGCTAACAACATCTTGCCTTCTTATTCATCATCAAGTATCTTACCGTCGTTCTTCAAATCCATCATGAGTTTATTAAATTCATCTAGGTGGGTTCCGATAGACGTACATTCAATATATCTATATTGAAACATCTTCTTCAACATGTACAAGTAATTGTTGAAACCTTTCTTCATATAGAGTGCTTGAAGATTTGCCTATAATGCCGCGGCATCCTTCTCCTCAGCAAGCTTTATTAAGACCTCATCCGACAAATTTAATAGGATTGTACTCTTTGCCTTTTCCATTAGCTCTTCCCTCTCAGAGACTTTCATTATAATTGGCAACTTATCTTCACCATCTAGTGCCTTGGCCAAACCTTGGGTTGTCAATAAAGCCCACATCTTGATGCTCCATAACACAAAGTTGTTGTTCCCGTTAAATTTCTCAATTTCAAATTTCCTCTCAGACATAGTTGCAATAACAGAATTTCCTAATAATAATCAGACAAGCAAAAGCTTCAAATCACAATCAAGAAATCCAACCTCAAGCTCTGATACCAATTGTTGGGATATAATATGCAGAAACGACGTGATCATATAATTTACGTCAACGCGAAATTACCAAAGAAATAAATGAGAAAAATAAGGACATCAGAAATTTACGTGGTTCAATCCGAGTATCGGTACTTACGTCCACGGGGAGAGCCAGTAGCAAATAATCCATTATAATTGGAGTATTAGAGTTTACAATCGCTCAAACGCTCAACTGTTTCCCATACGTAGATTTAACCCCAAACTCAAAGTGTTTATAAATAAATAACTCACTGCACAAAATTACCACATGTTGAAGCTCAAAATAGAAACGCTCTACGTACGCCAAAATCAGGAACTCTGGTGTTCGTCTTTGGTCTACGTACGTAAATCTTCACATTTCTTTATAAAGCTTTGCGTGGTTACCAAGGCTGCTCTGACGTGCGGCTTCTCTTTTTATGTAGGTCTTCGGTCGCTCTACGCACGCACTTAAAGAAGGAAATTATATATGTTCATATATATGTGTGTCGGGCCCCACCTTTCCAACGTGTGTGCAGAGAACTCAGCGACTTGTCATGGCAAAAGGGAATTCTTCTACGGGCGTGTATATGTGCCCAAGGTCAAACTTTTGACCTTGGGCCCCACCACCTTCCTCTTCACGTGCAGAGGGAATCACGTGCAGGGGCTTCACGCGGCTTCCTCCTTCTTTTCTTCACAACAAAGAACTTTCCTCCCTTTTATTTTATTTTATCCAAACAAATCGCGTTTTTACAAACGCTCAAAATTGAGGCATAATTTAACATTTTAGATGTCTTATAGAAATCCTGATTTAAATGGTTGGCTAGATTCCGAGTATGCCAAGAATTTCAGGATCGCAAGAGAGAACAAAAAACCAAGTCTAGATTTGGAGGGTACAAGAAATAGATAAGTCGAACATATGTGTCTTCTAGTCAATATGAGACACTCTTACATCAAGCATGCATGAACGTTCCTTCGCCATGCAGAGAGAAATTCCAGGTGGGGTTATACAGAATGAACCCATCCCCATCATCATACTAAGGAACTGTGTCATGTGGCAAGTCTACAGGCCAAACATTCGAACGGGTAACACTATCAGTGTCTACGTACTTGTGGAACGCTGCAATACTACGACAGATCTTGATTCTTTGAAAACCATAAAATTCAAAAGAGAGACATCACGCATGACCATAATGCTCAAAATGGGTCGCCCATCAATATTTAATAGGGAGCATTCAAATTGGAAATTTCGTCTCTTTCTGGGGAAAGAAAAGTCATCTTGGATAGTTAATGCGTGGTCGATGGAGCTCGGAACGTACTCATGTCTCCTTCCGACTGCAGCAGTAGGCCATTCTCAGCCACATAAACCATTGTTTCACATTCTTACACGTACAGAGCGAGAGCGCCTCTTTTTTTGCCCAAATATCATTAGTCTAATATTCTTCCTCATGTCTCTGACCTAAACTTAAAAGGTATATATGGCCAATATCATCAGTCTAACACTCCTTCTCAAGCATATTCCGAACTCTTGGTTTAAACCTAAAGTGTGAAAACATGAAGGCAAATTAGGGCTTACAAAGATTTAAACTTAGAATCTCTTATTCTAATACCGTATGAGATTTGTAAGACCACCATCAGCTATTTTAAATGTTGACAATGTTAATTGAAGATGTGGCTTATTATTTATATATTGTAACATGGGTAAATGTATTCCATGATACATGAAGGATGTTAGGAAACAATGCAGGAATTGAACTTTGCAGTAGTAAGTTAGTAGCTCCTGAAATATGAAGTTGGTTACTTTCATTCTGAATAGGTAGGGAGAAAGATCTGGGCTTCGCTTTGCCAATGCAGATTGCAGAGTTTTACGAAGCTAGCTCACGTACTTGTTTGGAAATATATGTCTTCGACCATCACCACAAAATATAGCAGAAGACAAGTCCTTGAAGATAAGCTAACTCGTTCCGAATTTCATTGGGAAAAGGACGGTTAAGGAATTTCGAATCGCATATACTCAGACAACTTCGAGGACTCCTTCATATTGAAGGTACCTAATCAATGAATACGACATGCCTTCAAATCCAACTATGTATAGCAAAGATACTTGTCCCTCCAAAGCTAGCCTGGGAATTTTCAACCAAAAAAAAAAAAAAAAAAAAAAAAAAAGCTTCCTGGCCAAATCCAAAGCATACTAGCATTAACACCTAGTAGGATGAACCCAATTTCATTTAGATGTTTCTCAATCAAATTCAGCAATATTCAAGATCAAGCTAGTCTAATATAAATACGAATATTATGTAATGAATCAAAACCTTCGGAAATACACTTTGGAGTAATAGAATTAGGCAAATGAAACCAGCGAGGACATTAAAGTTAAATAAATCTAGATTCTGACGTTCATTGATGTAGCCTCGGAGTTTTATCGAACAAGTTGTAGACATTAAACTCTCTCTCGGTTAAACATGAATCAGAATTGAAATTGGAGTAATTGAGGCAAATCCAGAGTCATAATTAAAGCAAATTTATAGAATCATTAATACAAACGACATCCCAAGGTGAACTAAATGGTGAAGCAGGAACATTATGGGCTTGGGCCAATGTTAGGGCTTGGGGACATTGTAAATATTGTTTTTCTCAAGTAATTAGGTCATGAAGTTGAGATAGAAAAAGTTTTAGTTTTTTAGGGTCACCTTTTGTAATCCTTGAAATTCTATAGTGGATTTTGTTATCCTTAGGTGATTTTTCTCGCAAGAGTTTCCACATAAATCTGGTGTTCTTTTATTCTTAGTTTCAAGTTTGTTTTTATTTCTACATCTGCCATAACAAACTGATATCTAAGCCTTAGGTTTCTTTCTTGATCTTCTAGTTATGGCTCCAAGTTCAACAACGAGATTTGATATTGAGAAATTTGATGGGAGCAACAATTTCAATCTATGGCAAGCTCGTATGTTGGGAGTTCTTACGCAATAGGGTTTGAAGAAAACTATGTTCGAAAAAGGAAAAAAATCAATAAGCACATTAGATGAAACATGGGAAGAATTGGATGAAAGAGCCATGTCTGCTATTCAATTGTGCCGCACAAAAGAAGTTCTACAGAAGTACTAGATCAGAAAATAGATGTTAGTTTATGGAATAAATTGGAGAGTATTTTTTTTTTTTTTTTTTACAAAATCCCTCACTAATCGATTGAGACTCAAGCAACGATTTGTCACTCTTTGCATAGCTGAAGGTGCTTCTCTTAAATCTCATATTTTTGAATTCAATGCTATTATCTATGAATTAAGAAGTATAAATGTTAAGGTTGAAGATGAAGATTAGGCTATCTTATTGTTAGTTTTACTACCTTCATTTTATAAGAATTTTAGAGAAACCATGATTGTTAGTAGAGAAGCTATTGGTGTTGAAGATGTCAAGACTAGTGTGACATCCTCAATTCGGACCCTTATCTTAGGTGCGAGTAATGGAATAAGGATGGGTACATCAATAATGAAAATGGGTTGTGAGTCAATTTTAGGGATTGTTCATGGGCCAATTAGCTGATTAGGGATGAGGTGACTCAAGATCGAGGTTACATCAGACCAGAGCATTCAACCATGAAAAGATTGCATGACCATAAGGATCAATATAGATGATCACGTTTAATCTTGAGTCAATCAATGGATAAATATAGATTGATTTAGCTCAAGTATATACTGATCGTGGATGACTTTGCATGGTCATTGTACCGTCTGTGAACAACCCTAATTTGATTCCATGCGACCATATGCCAAAGCAAATCGATCAATCCTACACAATTACATGACAACCAATGGTCTTTCATGGATCAACCAAGCTCAAACATAGGTCATACATAGAACCCCGGACAAGTGTCGAACTCAATTTAGGTCTAGCCACCTGAGCAATGCCGATGCCATTTAATTAGCATAGGTTGCGTTAAGGCCAAATCCAATCAAAACTTAGCCACAGACCAAGGTTCGATTATTGATGTTGCTCATAGGTGACCTCAAGAAATTCTTGTCCAGTTAAAATGATAATTAGATAGTCCTTTTAATTATATCTTGTCCTCTTGCATTTGGATTAATTGGGAGTGAATTGGAAGCTAGTGAGTCCCCTCCTTACATGCCTATATGGAATGATCTTGTGGGAAAAGTTGTCTTGCAAGGCTTAAACCTGTCCTTAAAATTTTCGAGGATAGTCCATTAGTGCATTGATTGGAAATGTGTGCTTGTCGCAACCCAATCCCCTTTTTGGCCCTCCTCAATGGGGAGTAAAAGGTTGGGTTTATGGGTATTTAACCATGAGAGTTCTCTCATGGCTCGCGTCCCAAAAAATGTTATCACCTTATCTTTCAAGATGAATTATTATGAGTTCACTCATTCACAATCGCGATGTGACATCCGGATTTTCAAGTTCAAATTTCGACTGGATAAATAGGGCCGTTTTCGTTCAGTTGAAGCCGGGGATTAAATTTGGACGCAAAATTAAGATGCAAGATGGGTGATTGGGTGAGGAAAGTTATCAATTTTTTTTTTTTGGTCAGTCCTATTCTATACCTATTCTACACTCACTCTCAGACTTTTGCCCTACCTCTTGCAGGGCGTGGGCGTCGAAACCCACTCCTGAAACTTGCGCGTCCCCATCCCATCCCTCCCTGAGAAGGTGGGGATTTGAACCCCTCACCTCCCCCTTCCATATTGGAAGTGTGGCCACTGGGGCGAATCCCAATTGAAAATGAATCAAGAGAGAGTGGAAGAGCAATTGAAGCCTTGGCCAAGAAATCCGTGACACCCCCTCACCCTAGCATTAATGGACTACTTGAGAGGATATGGGGGTCTTTTAGATGGTCTAGTGAAGGCCAAGTGTTTTTACTTGGCCAAGAGTGATTCATGGGGGATATTTTTGCAAAATATCAAGCCAAGGCCCCACCTCACTCCTCATCTTTATCTTCTTGCCTTCTCCCATCCACCGCCCACCCCCATCCTCTCTCTTCCTCTTGCTTCGTGAGACGCCAGCATCAACGAAAGAGAAGAAGCCCAGCTCCTTCGATCAGCCTGCAACAAACAATACCTCCACCAGCAAATTTCTTTAGTTGACTGGATCTTCACGCCAGCAAGCCATCTTCCTCTACCACGAAGCCCACTCACCGAAGCCAAGCCCCCACGCCATTTATTCTCTCTCTTCACCACACCTTCACCCATGCGAGCTGCCGCCACGTCTTCTGGTTTTGTTCGTTTCATTTGGAGTTTCCTCCGAAGCGCTGCCCCACGCCACATGGCCGCGCCTCCACTTCACTCAGTCAACACCCCATCGAAATCCCTCTCGGCTTTGGCTTCGTTGACCCGCGGCTCCACTCCATGCCTGCAAAACCCCATCGAAGCATCATCCGTTTGAAGTAGCATCGATTCGAAGCTGCTCCCTCCGTCTCTGTCACCTTGCTGCGTCTCCACCAAGCCGTGTCTTCCCAGTCAACACGGCGATTTCTCTGCTAGTCTGTTGACCACCGATTCACCTTTGCGTGGCCGCACAACCGAAATAGCTCTTGCGAAATCTTCAGTCCACGTCTCCAGCAAAGTCATCTCCATCGAGGCAAGTTCCGAAGCCCAGCGATCTCTCTCTTTGTCCGCATCTCCCCTCCACCAGCTCGCTACCACCGATTCAATCGAGGAAACTTGCATCCGTCCGCGAGAATTCCCCTAAATTTAGTTGGCCACCGAGTCAATTGAGTGAGGCCAGCGAATTTCAGCTCAACGTCTTCGGTCAGGAGTGGTCCACGAGTGTTGCAACTTCTTCTTGAATTCTTGTTGGGCCAATAGCCCACGTAAATTTTTCTTGAGCAGACCAAACGCAAGTGAAGCCATGGATCCAACAAGCTCAGCCGTATTATCTTCAGCTCAATGAAGTCAGCTTTTGATCCAGACATTTGAAGCCCAATAAAGCTTGCAATTTGCTTAGCCAATCTTGAAGCTCGGAAGTTTCTGCGAGCTTGCTAAGTTCTTGGCCCGGCCCAAGTTCGGCCGCCGTCGCATCGCCGTATGGTGATCCGGTCTTCGCGTTTACCAAGTGAGTTTTACTCACTGATGCCTTCTTAGTTTGCTAATGATACCTAGGGTTGATTAGATTTATTTAATTGCAATTAGGTGGTTAGATTAGATTACAATAATTAAATTAGAGACTTGTTAGTGCATGTTAGTTAAATTGAAGGTACATTTAGCAAGTAGACTTGTCCTATTAATTATTGGATGCTTCTAGGGATTTTTCCCGTCCCTTATCAGGTGTTAATTTAATAATTCGGGCCTAAAATGAATTTTTAGGATTTAATTATTAATTTTCGAAATTAATTTAATTAATTAATTATTTCCCGGAAATTCATTTAGGATGGTCAGGAACCGGAATTTTATGTTGATGATCGTGGTGTAGACCGTTTATTTAATTGAGTTTTATATTGTGCTAAATTGAATTTATTGCATTTATTTATTTAAATTTCGAAATTAATTATTTAATTATTTATTTTCCGGAAATTCAACCGGGATGGTCGGTGACCAGAATTTCGTGCTGATTGTCGTGGTGTAGTTCATTTATTTAATTGAGCTTTATTTTATGCTAAATTGATTTATGAGTGATATTGGAAATTATTCTTTAATGGAATAATCTTTGGTTATTAATTAGAAAATAACCGGGTGTCGGTTGACAGCACCAAAAGTGTTTTGGTGGACTATAGAAAATGTGGGAGTTATGGAAAGGAAAATATTATATTTTGGCTAAGGCTGACCGTGTCCCCACACACGGCTATTTTATCGAGAATGATAAAAGAGGGAATTGATTGAATGATCAGAATAGTATACTATATCATCCTACGGGCTATGATATGTCAGCTTAGTGAGAGCAGTATACTATATCAGCCTAGAGTGAGCATTGAGGGTATACTATATCAGCCTGCGGGCGATATGTCAGCTTAGTGAGAACAGTATACCGGTATACTATATTAGCTTATGGGCGATATGTCAGCTTAGCGAGAGTAGTATACCTTAACCCTATCAGCTTAGTGCGAGTTATACTATCTATTTATCAGCTTAGAGTGAGCAATTGTTCGTGAAATTCTAAACGCAAGTGCACGTGTCGAACAAGTAATATAATGATGAGGAAAAGTATCGTCCCACGAAGATCGATGATTAATAAACCAATTAAATATTAAAATAGACTAATTCTAAAATTTATCTAACAAATCAAAATATAATTAAGAATAAATTAAAAACGAAAATTGTAGACTAAATGCAGTAAATCAATCATATAAATATGTTAGAGCATCCGATTTCACCATAACTACTAGATATGAATTTTAGATTATTATGAATACAAGAACGATATCAAACATGTGATAGCGGAATTTCCTAACCTATTTACTATCCTATCTCTAGGTATAGCAAATCTACTCAGTTTATTAATCCACTATATCTCTATGTGAATTAAAATAAACATGAGTGCATTAAAAACTATGAATATTCCCGGCTTACAATGAGTCTTTTGGATCACTTTATCACCGAAAGCTACACAAATAACGCGGTATATTTCTATCCACGTTTAATTCATGGTTATACATTATAATGAGCAATTGCATATTATCACTTCTCGCCTCAAACATGCACATCGATCATCTAAGTGGTGGTCATCACTTAAAAGCATTAAACACAATAATATATAACTCACATGAATGAAATCAATTGTAAAACATAAAAATCATGAAATTCACATCATCATGGTTAGGCTACATCGTAGCCTAACAAAAGAAAATTAGAACATAGTAGAAGAATAAATAAAAATATAAATCAAGCCCAGCATCTTGAATCAAAGAACAAGAATTCTGTCACCACTTTTGTCTTCTCTTCAAAATACTTTGAAAAACTCTCCTCGAAGAATGAAAAACGATCTAACAATAACCTCTCTCTTTTCCTATTTATAGGAGATCCAAAATATCTATCTCCCAACGCTTGCAGATAACATTAGGGAACAAAATCAAGAATTTCCTGATTTGATATCCATCTTCCACTGCTGCTTTTATTTGAATTCCGATATTTGCCATTCTTTTCTTTATCTTCTCCATATCTCATTATTCTGCATAAACAAAGAAAATTCAAATAATCAGAAGGAAATCCAAATATTTTCTCTAAGATATTGCATTAATTGTTGCTTAAAATAGGTAAAATAACTCTATTTTTATAGAGTTATTAGCAGTCCTGGACTATGGTCGGACTTATAGATAGTATATGTTGAGCCGACCAAGAAAGGGTCGAGATGACGTGTAATCGACTAGGTCGATTGATCATTGTTTTGATCTGATGTTGTGAACTGATTGATTGAATGGAAATGACCGTGAGTGGTCTTGTTGGCGTGTGATCGACTAAGTCGATTTGATCGATGCTTCGATCTGTGATGTGATTTCTTGGGTGCCTATTTGATATGTGCTAACGTGCAGGTGGATTCTGAGGCCAAGGTAAGTCCTTTGACTCCTGTTGTGCTTAGGCAGCCCTAAGGTGTATTAGTTTACTAATCGGGTCTTAGGGGGTAGGACTTGCTGAGACATAGTCTCATCCCGGTTGTGGGATTATATTTCAGGCCCCTAGATTTCTCGAAGGTTGGCCGGCATTTGAAGTTGAGGATGAGCGAGAAGAAGGAGATGAAGAGTTTGAAAAAAATGAGCTTAGTGGTGAAAGATCTGAGGAGGGCTGGGATGATGATCTCGAACATGGTCCTATACTCTTTGTGAACTCTGTATTTGTAAAGTTGTGAATTTCAATAAATAAAATTGTGGCCTGTTTTTCTATCCCATTGTTTTATTGTCTGGGGATTTTTAAATACTTCCGCATGTGCATATATAAATGAAAGGGTTGGCGATACATAGTCCTGGGATATCGCATTTTAAAATTGACCAAAGGTAAGGGATGTGCGTGTGCCTGAGGATCGGGGTGTGACACGTGAGCTCTCACAAACTTATACCTCGCGTGATAGCGAAAAGTGTCATAATTTGTACCCACACGAGCAATACACCTAACAAGAGGAGATCAGATGTAAACATCGAATTTAAGGGTATCCTTATCATAGTAGCGCTCCCAATAGTTTTCGCTCCCTAGTGATGGCATCACTTTATCCACTAGGAACTTTCCACATTGGGTATGCTAAACTACGGTTAGTCTTGTTGAGATGCATACCTCTCACGACGGGTTCATTTATTTTCTAATTGTTTAGAGCAACCTATAAAAGATAGGATTGCCACTAGCCTCATTTTTTGGGGTCAGCTAGAAAACTCAATCAAGGGTTGAGAGTGGTCTATCAATTTCCACGCACTAGAGATTCTAGATTCAAGAACTTGGGTTATGCTAAAATTTCTATTAGCACTCTTTTAGTTCCTAATGGTTTGTTGCGTCTCCTAAAGTAACCATACATTTGTTTTTTTTTACATTTTAGGGTCAATGAAACTAATTAAGTGATCATGCGTGGATGGTTGATTTTATGTAATTCTACTTCTATAAAAGAGAAAAGAAGGCAAACAATTAAAACTTAAAGACAATACAGTAAGTAAACACCCAAGTGAATACGAGACAGGATCGAATTGGACATTAACCTTCCATCGTCTTCATGTCTTGATGGACCTCTATCTCCAAGGACCTATCCTAATGCTAATCTAAAATTAGGACTAGGTACATATAATAGAGAAGAAACAAACAATCATTACAAAAACAATCACGAACACCAAACAATTAGGAATAGTCATGGAATGAACAGAATACACACAATTTAAACAAAATTGGCATCGGGGTCGGCCGTCGCATTTCATGCGACGATCCCTCTAGGTAGTCTATCTCAATTCATTTTTATGGCTTACAGCCATTGATTACCATTTGTCTTCTTGAATGGCAATCAACGCTTATAAGCTCCTAAGACAAGTTATAAATGGATCACAAGGATATCCCACGGAATCATGTATCGCACCTATGCATCCATGTAAAAGGTACATGGATAGCGAAAAGTAAACTTGCAGGTAGGTTCTTTAGCCTTAGTTCTCAATGAATTAGACAATTTTAGTGAGTCAACACTGGCTCACTTATTCAATCGACAAACGCCAAACACAATCATAGGTGTTTCAAAAAGGTAAACAAGTTGAAGGTTATGAAAGTTCAGATGGTGCCTAAAAGTCATTTGAAGAACAATTGGTAGTGAATTGCGATAAAGAATGCTAATGGCATAGTAAAGGTGTGTCACAGCTATATAACACATTTAATCATCAAGGGTAACTTGGGTGCCTCCTGTGCACTTTGATTGAGCCTCGCAAATGCCCTAAATATGTTCCAAAATTTAGACAACATCAATGTTAAACTAAGAGCATAGTTTGCAAGTTTAGAATCTAAAGGACAAAATGAGAATTTGGAAATTTTATGCATGAGCATCCTTGAACTAAAATAAAGTTCAAAACAACAAGAGCAGGAAAATTCAAACAAATTCATGACTTTCGAAGGGTTTGAAAAGCATGGTAAAGTGCTTTTCATTTTTTTGAGAATTTTTGTGTATAAAGTTCGAAAGATGAGGATCAAAGTCTGTGGAGACAAGTGACATAAATTCAGCATGCAAGTTAAGCTAAAAAATTCCAGAGGAAAATCACAGCAAAGAAGTACAACAAAACATCATGGAACAAGGCAAACAAAATCAACACAATTGAAAGGGAACCCATCAATAATTTGTTCCAAGAAAATTACACAACATCAAGAACATCATGGGGAACAAATTTTATGAAGAAAGTTTTCTAAGGCAAGCTACGTAGGAATTCATAAAAATTCAAGAATGCTGAGTCTCACATAAAAAACGTAGCAAATCAGCCGGGTATCATGGCATATCAACAGAGATTTGACTTAGTAAATGAAGTCTAAAAAATATGAAATTTTATTATAACTGAAGACGAAAGAAGGACAAACAAGCTTCATTCAGGACCAGACCCCAAAATCCTTAATGAGAAAATCACTCAAAGATAACAAAAGGTCAGACTTAACAGGGGTAAAATAGGAGTTCCGAATTTCAGTTAGGACAAATTTCTAACCTGAATTAAAAAAAAAATGAAAAATGGATCAAACGATGTGCAAATCTGGCAAAATCAACATCATTGGAAAGATTAAGATGAGCTCTAAGACATTATAAGAGGGATCAAGTCCAATTGGGGTCAAATTCATGTCGAACAACGATAATCATGAAGTCGCATGCATCAGTCACGAGCAAATTAGAATGTGATGCATAAATGGTTTATAAGACCATCTAGACAATGTGCAAAAAATGTGAAACTAAAAATGTGAAACTTCTACACAACATAATGTTGAATGCGATGAGAGTTTGGTTAATACATTTAACCCTAAATCGAAGTGCAAAGAAGCCACATGATTCACCAGCATCGAAAGGCGACTCATTGCTAAGAACGACATGCTTGACAAATTTCAGTTTCAATTTGCTAAATTAATGCATGATTTTCACATAGTAAATGTGGTTCAAATATGTCATGCCATACATTAAAACAAAGCTCATAACTTGTACTTAAAATATTTAAAAGACATCAAGAGTTGATTTGGCCTTTAAGAGGCCCGAACAAGGAGGTTTTAATAAGCTCGTGATCAGCCTCTAATTCAACATGACTATCACAAAACATGAGTGATTTTTGACAATTCAATGTCGTGCAAAATTTTCAGGGAAATTCCTGTGTGAATACAACAACATCACGAACATTTGATCATTTCATGAAGACATGTAACCGTAACTTGATTTACGTGAGCCTACACGAAAATGACAAAACAGACTCATGTGATGAACAACACAAGTCACGGCAGCGCCTAAGCATCTTCACACGTGCGATTAACATAGCAAACGATGCTCAATTTGCACAAATGATACCTAGTTAGAACACTACAGTATGTACTATAATTTTCATGAAGGATGCAAACTCTAATGGACTCATTTAAGACCTTAATTCTAAGCAAATATAGGTCGGACTTAGTGTAGGGCAAATTGACTTAAGGACGATTTTTGTTGATTTTACCTAACCGAATCAACTCCAAAAATTCTGGAAAAAAATATGATGTAACCAAGACAATTTCGTGCAAATTATATGAGAAAGTTTTTCCAAAATACAAGCACAAAAATCAGTATAATAATAGCAATATAATAATTCGCTCAAAGTCAGAACTGCAAACCAAGCAAAAAATCACTATAGAATCGATGAACTATGGAGGCATTATTCAGGTACCAAGCAATGTCCGCTCGGGATGTGTAACCCATCAAATCGAAGCTTGTCAAGTCTCGATTACATTTCTAAAAACTCAAGGCTAGAAAACATCTGTTATCGCCTCGTTTTTGTTAAGGAAATCTCTTATTATGTTTTGAAAATAACAAAATAAATCAAAGGCAAATAATGTGTTTAATGGTTGAGTAACAGACTATGTTGATGATAGAATGTGTAAATAATATTATCAAGGTCTATATTTGGAAGAACTATAAGATAGACTCTATGCTGAAGTTGAACTTATTCAGACTATGTCTAGACCTTAAAGCCAAATTATTCAAAAGTAGAATATGTTGGAACTTATGTCCAGATTGTAAAATCTATTTCAGACAGAAGACACTCAGATTCTACTTCAGATGGAAGAGTCTCAGACTTTAAATCTAGAATGAGACACAAGTCTAAAATGTGACAAAATCTAGAACGAGACACAAGTTTAGAACATAACAGATTCATAATTAAACATGTTCAGAATGAGATAACTTGACAAAACGTAACACAAGCCCCAAACATATAACGGCTAGTTATCTGGTTTGGATTTCACATCAAGATAGATTTGATTGAGTCAATCTAATTGATTGACAATTGGATCATGAAGACAAGAACTTTCTAAATGAAGAAGCTCTATTTATGAAAACCAATATTCTGTTTGTATGGGTAATCAGAATCAATTTGGGATTCTACTTCTGTCACTCAACGACTACTAAATCTTCTAGATACAAATCTGTCAAATGAGTAGATTGGAAGATGATCCTCTAGATATTATCAAACGGCTAGTTTGGAAGTGGATGAGTATTTAAGGAGACCAAGGACCGTTGAGCAAGTAAGAGACAGAGCATAGAATTTAGAATTCTAAAGTCTGAGCGAACTTTGATCATACACTTGTCTTTCGTGAGCTTAAACGTTTGTGATCGTAAAATAAATACTAAAAGAGTGACTTAGTGAGATAATGTGATCTATCACTAAATGTTTGCACTCAAAGATGCAATCTTTTGTTGATCGCATAGTAAAATCTAGCCAGAAGGTTGTTAGCGTGGGAGAGTGGACATAAGCTTGATCTAAGCTGAACCACTATAAATTTCATGTGCAACATTTTCTTTCCTTAACTCTTCATATTTAAGTCTGTTACATACTTATAAATTATTTCAGAAGTCTATTTCATCGCATAACATATTTTGAGCTTCTACCAGAAGTCTAGTGGCTTGCTTATCAAACTCTGATCCTTATTCAAACTTTGCTCGAAATTTATTTTATTCCGTATTTATATGCTAAGGTTTATTTTAAACACCTATTCACCCCTCTCTAAGTGTTCGTACTAGCACATTCAATTGGTATTAGAGCCAAGTGCTTGTTTTATTAAAGTGTTTTTACTTTTGAGCTAAAGATCTTCTATGGCTAGTATCTTAGTACTAGGACTTATGGAAGGGCAAAGCAATACGAGGCCACCATATTTCGATGGAAAGGAATACAATGTTTGAGGGAAAACAAAATGAAGGCATTCCTAAGATCCAAAGATCCCTTGCAATGGGATGTTGTGGAAAAAGGAATTAATCCCATTATTGCGTCTACATCAAATAAAAATGGCAAAGACAAAGAAACCAAACCTCCCGCTCCCATGTCTCGGACGGAAATGTCCAAAAGAGAAGCTATTAATACAAAAGCTATTTATTCTTTATATTGCGCCTTGTCTCCTGTTGAATATAACAGAATTTGATCATGTGAAACAGCTAAGGAAGTTTGGGATAGACTTCATGTCACTTATGAAGGGATGATCATGTAAAAGAGACAAAAGTAAATTTCCTGCTCGGCCAATATGAATCCTTCAAGATGAAGCTAGGAGAGTCGATTGGATATATATTTAGTCGTTTTACAGAAATTGTGAATGGTTTGGCATGTCAAGGTTATCCAATTTCTGGTCCAATAAAGGTCAACAAATTTTTGCGAGGTCTCTTAAAAAATTGGAACCATGTTAAGACCTCAATCAGAGTGACATAGAGGATTATGCCACTCTCCGTTGATTAATTAACTGGCACTCTTCAATCCTACGAAGTGGAACAAATCAACAACAAAGATCCCGAAGGTAAGAAATCCATCACTTTAAAATCTAACGCTGATTCCGATGATACAAACTCAGAAAATGACATGGAGGACGAAGAACTTGCTTTTATGATCAAGAAATTCACAAAGTTGAATAGAAAATGAAGGAAATTCAGTAGAAGAAGACAATACAAGTAGAATGGGTAGAAAAGAACCATGAAAGAAGATAATGAGCAAGGACATATATGCTTGATGGGACATTCAGACTCAGACTCAAATTTGAAATCAGAATCAAACTTAGAATTAGAGTCTAACTTAGATACAAACTCAGAATCTGACAAGAAAATCGAAAAATATGGGTACCAAAGAAATGATGAGCTATTTTTGCAGGAAATAAAGGAAAAGAAGAAATATAATTTGGTAAGGAAGGTATGTATATTTTATTTTCAATTTGGTTTGAGTACATAATTTAAAAATTCTCATTATACTTATATTCTCTTTGTGCATTGATTGATTCAGACTTTATTATGACCATATTTGATGATTGGTTTTATTAAAGAAAAATCGTGTGATTTGTTATTAAGATTCATGAATTGAGATTTGATTTAATACATGTGATTATTTTTGAAATCTTTCTTAGAGACAATTGAGTTTATTTGGATTGATTTTATGCTCTTAGATTTTGTTATATTTTGCAAAGTGAAAATGTATTTTACGAGATATTAATTTATTATGCAAGATATTCTTTAGATACTCAAGGATTTTATTCCCTTTGATTTATCGTACTTTGACTAAGTGAGAATTTTTTTTTAAAGATATTATTGTGCATAATATTCTTTCCTTCAATAATTTGCTATAATGAGTTAAGAAAAAATATTTGATTATCAATGGAGATTTTATATTTTGTTCTAACGGAATGGAAGGATCCAAATTCATGGATACCAAAAAGGAAATGAGTTCATTGCTAGAAATTCTATAAAGAAAGAATGATTGTGAACTTACGCAAATTTTGGTGCAATAAAAAAGCAGGAGAAAGTGAATCCAAAAGAAAGGAAAAGAATGGTGATCTCTTCACAAAAGGCAACAAATTGAGGGGGAGTATTGATTATTTATGGAAAAATCTTTTTGAATTGATCATGATCTTGATTATTATGGGAGGAAGAAAAAGGTAAATGTGATAGAATTTGTCAAGTTCTACAAAATATGGTTAGTGCATCTTTTATTACATTTTGTCATTGACAAATATCTTATTTATAATATCATTTTATTATGAAAAAAATGGTAAGTAGATAATGCATCTGTGATTTTTCTTATATATTTACTGATATATATGATCGAAGTGAGATATTACATATCTTTAATATTCGACTTACTTTGTAAAAGCTGATATTTTGGAAATTGTGTTTTATGCAAGATATATTTGTTATCACTTTATATCCTCTATGTGATACTTTTTCCATTATTATCACTTTTTGATTATGATAAAAAGGGGGAGAGTTTATAAATATGCGTATGTGTTGATTGGTTGATATTATTGCATAATAGTGAGTTGCAATTATTTTTCTATATGTTGTTATGCTCAATCTATTTGCTATCTTCTACTATATTTGGATTTAAATTACATTGTGTTTAAGATTGCCTTGATTTATTAATATTTTTAGAAAGTGTGATTACACATCTGCATATTTAGAGATTATTTGTCATCATTAAAAAGGGGGAGATTATTAAGAAAATCCTTTATGATGTTTTGAAGATGACAAAATAAATCAAATGTTACTAACGTATTTAATGGTTGAGTAATAGACTATGCATATGATAGAATGTGTAAATGATATTATCAAGATCAATATTTGGAAGAACTAAAAGACAGACTTTATGCTGAAGTTGAACTTATTCAGATTGTGTCTAGACCTTAAAAGCTAAATATATTAAGAAGCAGAATATATTTAGACTTACGTCCAAATTGTAAAGTCGATTTCAAATAGAAGACACTTAGATTCTATTTTAGACGAAGGACTCTTAGACTTCACATCTAGAACAAGACACAAGTCTAGAACGTGACAAAATCCAAAACGAGACACAAGTTCAAAACGTGACATATTCATAATGAAGCACATTCAGAATTAGACAACTCGACAGAACATAACACAAGCCCCAAGCATATAATGGCTAGTGATCTGGTTTAGATTTCACATTAAGATTTGATTGACTCAATCTAATTGATTGACAATTGGATCTTGAAGACAAAAACTTTCTAAATGAAGAAACTCTATTTATGGAAACCAAGATTCTATTTATATGGGCGATCAGAATCAATTTGGGATTTTACTTCTGTCACTCAATGGCTACTAAATCTTCTAGATACAGATCTGTCCAATGGATAGATTGGAAGAAGATCCTCTAGATACTATCAAACAGCTAGTTTGGAAGTGGATGAGTATTTAAGGAGACTAAGGACCGATGAGCAAGTAAGAGACGGAGCATATAATTTAGAATTCCAAAGTCTAAGTGAATTTCGATTATACACTTGTCTTTCATGAGCTTAAACGTTTGTGATCGTGAGAGAAATACTGAAAGAGTGACTTAGTGAGATAGTCTAATCTACCACTAAATGTTTGCACTCAAAGATGCAATCTCTTGTTGATCATATAGTGAAATCCAATCAGAAGGCTATTAGCGTGGGAGAGTGGACATAGGCTTGATTTAAGCCGAACCACTATAAATTTCATGTGCAACGTTCTCTTTCCTTAACTTTTCATATTTAAGTCTGTTGTATACTTATAGATTATTTCAAAAGTCTGTTTCATCGCATAACATATTTTGAACATCTACCGAAAGTCTGATATCTTGCTTATTAGACTCTAATCCTTATTTAGACTTTGCTCGAAATTTATTTTATTCTGTATTTATTTGCCAATGTTTATTTTAAACACCTATTTATCCCCTCTAGGTGTTCGTACTAGCACTTTCAATTTCAACAAAAATCGAAAGTCAACACAAGAACACGATTTTGCATATCAAGGAAAATCAAGCAAGTTCAAGTTCATCATTTATCATCATTCACTCATCACAAATCATCTCATAACCTCCTAAACTTTAGATCTAAGCATAAATCATGATGCTAGGATCAAATCCTAGCTCACTAATCCGATCTCGCTTCATCATATTCATAATTAGAGAGTTTACCTTTCGAGGTTTCATTGAATTCAAACGTGATCAGATGAAACTTGAACCCTTGAAACATGATCCAAATTTTGAGTACTATCAGATGGACTTCAAGGACCATTGAAGTGGCTGGAACGGGAACACCTCTCTCTAGACCGATTTGGAGCATCGATAGGAGATCCAACCATCGGAAGGCTTCAGATGACTACTCGACCAAACTTCGATCACTGGATGTCAGGTATACACCAAAGAGAGGATTGCTAGTGATCAGGGCTTCCACGAACCACCTCAAACTATTGATCAAGAAGGAGGAGGCGCCAGTTCAATCAGCGGCTTGATCGCTAGTGAACCTTGAGCCACGATCAAGCTTGGAGGGAGGGAATCAAGGGCTGCCGGCGGGAATGCTAACCTCCGACACGTCAGGAAGCAGTTGAGGAAGGCCGCAGAGGGGGTGATCAACGGTTGCAAGTCAGTCAGCATGCAATGGTGAATGGCAAAGGGTGCGGCAAGAGGAGAGGGAGTTTTCAGAGTATTTGATCTACAAATTTTACAAAATGAGCCCCTCTAAGATTTTAGAGGGAAAAACCCTTATATACTCTTGATTAACTGTCAAATCTCGATCATCAATTTGATTCGACGGTCAAAATTTAATCTAATGGCTAAATTAAGGTCATTGAGGGCTAATCCTATTTAAATGAGTCTTGTGACTGATCAGATGACTTTGATTCACAAAAAAAGGGGAATTAAAACGGAGATTGTGATTAAGGCCTAATTAGGGGCGAGATTTTGTAAGTTCACAAAATCCAGGAGTATTTTCGAAAAATTTTGAAAATCAATGGACTTGAGGACGATATGCACACAACAAAGAGTCGATGGGTGGTCACCAGCGATCAAGAATCAGTCGGCAAGGGGCTGAGCCGGCCTGTCTCGTTAGCGACTGGTCGAGTCGGTTCGACTGGTTCTGGCCAAGCAATCTTTATGGGCTAAAAATTTATGCAATTTGGTCATTTGACGGCCAAATTGAAAAGAAAAGTTACTTAATTCGAGGAGAAACGATTAAGTCTAATGGGATTAGGCTGATCAAACCACGTAAATGCAATCCATTGGTTTTCTATTGACCTAATTGCTTGATTATCGTGAGAAATAGTGGGCCTACAACATGGGTACACACAATTGAACATTATAGGCTAGAACGACAATTTTGCAATTCCTTGCTCGAAATTGCAAATTAGTTGAAATTGAATTCAATTAATATCGCGATAGATCTATTCAACTAATTGCCTATGCTTAGGATAACCAGTTGCATCCAAATTGACCTGAATTAATATCACGACTCTTATGCGAAAAATGAATCAAGATCTAATATCGAAATTGGACCTAGATTTGCAAAATTGAACCATAGTCTCGAATAGATCAACTTGAATTTCTTCAATTGAAGCTTCATGGCTTGGTTTTCCTATATTTAAGAGAGTGAAATTCCTCCAATGGGAAAGATTTTGAGTGAATTTTTTAGAATGGACCCTGGATTTGGACTTATCTCAAGAAAATGGATGAAATGAAAAAATTTGTTCGCAACTTATGAAGAACTGATTCAAACCCCCTAATCAAGGCTAAAAATGGCAATTCACCTTTTAACACTACTGTTCTCGAAATTGAGTGAACGAGTGGATGAGAAATCATCTATAGACTAAATGTTGTAAAAGGAACTAAACCTAAGTATAACTAGAATGAAAGTAATTTTATTTTTGGTTGATTTCGAACCTAAAATCGAAAAATTTGGAAAATAAGGTTGTTAATCGATTTATGGAAAATTATTGACATTAAGGTTAAATTGACACTACAATGAAGTGTTTTGTAGAGAAACGTACTCCGTTGCAATCGATACCCTAATCTCAATTTTTATTTTTTAATGACACGTTGACTAACAATCACGTGTCAATTAGGGATATAAACTTCAATAGCCCTAGAGGCGTGACTTATTTAGCTTCTTAAGATTAAATTGAGAGAAGACAAGATTTGGTGGCCATTCAAAAAGGGGTTGGGCACCATTTAGTAAGGAACTTGGAGGATGGACAAGCCTAGTTTTTGTAATTAGACTAGTTGCTTTTGAACTAGTAAATAATCGAGTCCTTAGAACTTGAAGAACAAGCTTGGCAAGATGAGCTCATTTGTTGACACTTGTAGGTTGGAGAGTCATTCTTACCAAGTTTAGGAAGCCACCATTGCAACACAAATAATTGAGTCTAGCATTTAAAGCCTGAGGAAACCCATTTCTCTCTCCCCTTTTACTTCTTCCTCAAGTTCTTTTTCTCATTCTCTCATCCTCTCTCTCCCCTAGCTCACTACCCCTCTCTCCCTCCCTTTCCCTCACACTGCTCCCTCTCTCTCCCTTTTGATTCGCTGCACCACCGTTCGCTGTTGTCATGCCGTTTGCTATGCCACATCGCTGTGCCATCGCCATGAGCCACAAGCCACCACCGTCTGTTTCTCGTTCTTGTCCCAATTTTGGTAAGTGGATCCCCTAAATGTTGGCTAGACCATTGTAATACATAGCTCGGATTTAGGTTGATTTTGTTTGTGTTATTAGTTTGGATCAAGCTATCTTAGAAGGCATAGAACTATGTACTGATTTTGTATAGTTTGCTCATTTGTTTGCTTGAGTTATGAGATTTGAGGTAGGCAAGGAATGATTTTGTGATTGTCAAGGTTGCTCAGTTTGTTGTCGTTAGTGGAAACAGCTGCTTATGTCCATTTACATACTTGATCATGAAGATTCATGGTTGTTCTTAGATATGGTTAGTTTGTTTGTGGTAATGATGCAGCCTGCATTGAAGACCAGCTCTCTTGACCAAGAAGATCGGCCCACATTCAAACTCAACGAAACCGTGAAGCCGTATCGACATCTTGAGTCTATCACAGAAGCTTGAAAGACACATTGGGAGCCATGAAGACATTATGCTTTTACTAGTTTCTAGTTCCTAAGCTCTTTACTACTTTTCTAGTTTCAAAGTTCTTTAATGCTTTACTAATTCCTATGCTCTTTCCTAGTTTCAATGCTCTGCCTTCTTTAACGATATAAGCCATCCAATTCCTTGTACAAGACAGACGACTTTTGATGAATGAAAACTTTGCTTTGAAGCAAGTATTGTGAACCTTGTAGAGTTCATACCCTTGAAAACCTAGAAGATTTTTCACTCCGTCCTTGAAGAGTCGAAGCTTTCAAAATCTGCATTCTTGAAGAGTTGCAGTCATCGATCTAGAAGAATCAGTGTCCCCTCAACTTCCTTGGAAGCCTAGAAGAGCAACCAATGGAGTCTCTATCTTATCCTATTCTGTTGGTTATTTCCAACCCGAATTCGACCATCCTACAGTGCTTATTTCAGAAAACCCAAAACGGAGAAATTGTAGATCAAGAAGTCTTTGTTCATTTGGGTTTGGAATCAGGTCGATCCGATCTGTATTGACACAGATACAACTATTCTCCTGAGCTTGCGCGGTGTTGAAATTCCTGTTCGTCCTGTTTCCCGTGTGCGAGTCACTCTCCCGATCCTACTGTTTGAGAAAGCCTACCTTTGGCTTGCATCAGGTAATCTAGGCTTAGTTACTTGGAATCATTATTATTATGAATGTGTTTACTCTATGTAATTTTAATTCGTATTAATGATAAGGTTTTGTATCTATTTTTTGAAATCGGTCTCAATATATGCAGGCCCATAGTTCATGGTCGTCGCTTGAGAACACTCCGAGCCTCTTAAATGAGATTGGCAATGGTTCTTGGATGTGCATGGAAGAATGCCGGGCTGAATCTCTCTCTTGGTTCAGTGATATTGAGGCGTGTTGTTTTTGAACCAGATTGGACTTAGGCCAGCATTCGAACATGACGAGTCAAACCACAGATTCTCATCTCGTACTTGGCATATTTTATCAATGTAGTTTCGATAGGCCATGAGATACACAACGCTTGGCATGCCTTTGGGCACTCAAACATTTGACTAAAGAGGAAGATAAGAACCGATTGTGTACTTAATCCATGTGGTCATACGAGGAAATGTCATTGGTAGATTTTGGGATGATGCTTGATAGATTACAAATGCCTAATGAATTTTAGATGCCGTTTGCAGAGATGGTTAATTGGAACAATACTAGATGGATTTCGGATGCTATGCCCAATAGGGCAGGATGATGCCCTAGAGGTTTTTGGAAGAGCTGAAGGGTTTTGACAATGTGTGTGTAATAAACGAATTTAAGATAACATAATATTATGGGGTATTATGTGGTTCTCAAGGCAAAAAGTGTATGTGAGGCATTTGAATGTTACATTGCATACTTTTAAACTTGTAATATGTCACATACATATTTGGTATGACATTGTTTGAGACGTGGGAGGCACATGTATAATTTAATAGTCATTATTTACGACTTGGGAGGCACGTGCATAATATATTTGTTATTATTTGTGACATGCGAGGCATGTGGATATTTTGGAAATCATTAGTTGAGACTTGAAAGCTGTGGTAAAATTTTAGAAGTTATTATTTGACACGTGAGAATTTTTGACGCCATTAATTGTATTATGGGAGGCACGTATGAATTTATATTTCATTAATAAAAATTTCTTAAGGAGCATGTATATGTTGTTGAAGTTATCATTTAGCATGTTTAGAAATTTTATGGGTATAAGATATTTCTTAGATTCTTGATAGTGTGGATATTTAGATAGTCGAGGACTTCTCTTCATGTGCATAGTTAAGGAAAAGCAAAGGTTTTGCTATTGATCTAACATCAACAAGCTGGCATCGAGTTTCGTAAGATTTCAATACGAGACATCCACCTATACGAAGTTTAAGTGACTTTCTTGTTGAGTTTTCAAGTCATTTGTTGTTGTTTTAGCCTTTTTTAAGCCCATAGGTATCAGTCTTCTTCCAACCCGTTACGGTCTGCCTATTTAGATGGAGGTGGTGATCCTAAATATAAAGAATGTGGAGGTAGACATTGTGTATCAGAGGCACACCACAACGGTGTGGGTTGAGGAGGGCCTAAGGTATTGGTCCCCCATTTTTTTGAGGCATGGTTTGTGTAGGTCGATCAGAAGATCTCCGGGCCCCTCCGTGGTTTCGAAAATCCACCTAGTGATCTTGACAGCTCGGTAGTGAACTCTTTTAACGGCACCATGGACGACTTCAAATCCGACCTTGACTATGATCCAGAGCCCGAGCCATGAGGAGCCAGCCTCTTGATGGGAACCATTTTTTCTAGTCACCCTTGTAGAGGAGCTAGAACTAACTTCCTATCCTTTTTGAATATATATCGATATGGCCCAACAAGCGGGCTTGTGAATTAAATGTTCTTATCTATTGAAGTAATATATAAGTTGTGTATTAGCATAAGTTTTTTCCTCGCTATCTCGTTGTTGTTTGTTGATTGGGTGTTGATGTTGTAGGCTTCTGCACGTATTTAACTAAAAGATAAAACTCAATGGGACAGTGACACCTCTTGATACATTGCAAAATTAATTCTCATGGATGTCACATTCCCAATACGGGGAAAAGGTCTGGGGCGTGACAACTAGTCTTCTAAATAAGCAAAAACTACATATACAGTTGACTTTTGAAGGCAGTAATGATCAATGGGTTGGTTTAGTTGCTAGAGGAAGGTTTGTTGAGAAAAGTAATGGTGGTAGATCTAGATCAAAATCAAAGTATAGGAATTTGATTTGCAACTATAATAAGCCTAAGGGGCATATCAAGATAAATTGTCTGAAACTGAAGGCAAAATAGCAAAGAGAAAATAATATGAATCAGCAAAATCAAGGAAATGCAAATCGGCAGAATAATCAGAACTACCAAATCAAACAAAATCAAGGAAACGAAAACCCTACTAAACCCAATGTTATTGAAAAAGAAAACGAAGATTGGTTATTAGTTGTAGATGCTTAAGACAAATTTAGTGATAGTTAGACTTTTGATTCAGGTCGTACGTATCACATGTGCCCTAATCATGACTAGTTCTCCACATACAAAGAATTTAACGTTAAGAGTTATTCTAAGGGGAAACAATGTTAAATGCAAAGTAGTTAGGATTGAGACTGTTAATATTAAGATATACGACAACATCATCAGGATTTTGGATAATGTCGGACACATTCTTGATTTGAAGAAAAACCTCATCTCTTTGGGTACACTTGATGCTAACAGTTATAGGTTTACAGTTGAAGGTAGAGTTATGAAGATTATGAGAGGTTCACTTATGGTGATTAAAGGACTGAAAACTAGCACCTTGTATTAGCTGCAAGGAACTATAGTTACCTTTTAAGCTGTAGTCTCATTTGATATAATAGAATCAGACAACTCTAAATTATGGCATTTGAGATTAGACCATACAAATATTAGAGGAAAGGAGGAGCTGAGTAAGAGAGGTCTTCTGTGTGATCAGAAAATTGAAACACTAGATTTTTATGAGCATTGTGTCTTTGGAAAACAAAGAAGGATAAGTTTTAAGAGAGAATTTCACACAACAAATGGCACTTTGGATTATATTCACTCTAATCTTTGAGGGCCTTCGAAAGGCCCTAGTTCAAGGTATTTACTTACTTTCATTGATAATATTCAAGAAAGATTTGGATTTATTTTTTAAAACAAAAAAAAAAAAAGATGTTTTCGTTAGATTTGAACAATGGAAAATATTAATTGAGAAGCAAACTAGCAAAAAGATAGATAATGGGTTGGAATTTTGTGAAGGTAAGTTTAATGAGTTTTGCAAAGTTGAAGGTATTGTGAGATATCGCACTATAGTGAATACACCATAACATAATGGTATAGCAGAATGTAAAAACCTTATTAGAAATGACTAAGTGCCTCTTGTCTAATCAACAAGGAGTTTTGGGCTGAAATAGTCAATACAGCTGGTTGCTTGATAAATCGTTCTCCTTGCATATCTATTGAGTGCAAGACACTTGAGGAAGTATGGTCAAGTAAACCTACTAATTATTCTTCTCTTAAAGTATTTGGATGTCCAATAGATGCACATGTTAGTGAAGGCAAATTATATAGCCTAGAGTAAAAAATTCATCTTTCTTGGTTATGTTTCTAGTGTAAAACATCATAGACTTTAGTGTCCTAATTTATCTAATATTATTATCAAGAGAGATGTTACTTTTAATGAGTTTTGTTATGTTTCATCCTAAGAAAGAATCATCTATTTCTTGGGATGAAAATCTAGAAAGTGTTGAGGAGATAGTGGAGCTTGAAGTAATTTCGTCAAAACTAATTCAGTCATCTACTGATAATATTGAGTCTGAAGAACCCGAAGAGGAATAGTATTCCATTGCTAGGGATAGACCAAGAAGGACGATGAAGCCTCCATAGAAATATGGGTCCTCAGATTTGTTGCTCATGCTGTTTCAATTGCAAAGTTCATAGAGTATAGTGAGCCTAAAACCTACAAAAAAGCCATTTCTTCAAAAGATTCAACGAAGTGGTTAGTTACTATGAACGAAGAGATGGAATCTCTTGAAAAGAATCAAAATTGGGAGTTTGTAAAGCTACCAAAAGAAAAGAAAATTGTGGGATGTAAATGGGTTCTCAAAAGAAAGGAAGGTATTCTTGGAGTTGAAGACATCAGGTTCAAAACTCGTCTAGTTGTTAAAGGCTATAGCCAGATTGAGGGAGTTGATTTCAATGATGTGTTCTAACTTGCCAATAAATATAGCTCTATTTGAATTTTTCTTGTGTTAGTTGCTATGCATGACTTAGAATTGGAACGACTCGATTTGAAAATGTTTCCTTGCTTAGTGAACTTGAACAGAAAATCTATATGGCTTAACCAAAGGGTTTTCAATTTGAGGGTAAGGAAGATCATGTTTGTCTATTGAAAAAGTCTATACATGGCTTGAAACAATTGTCTAGACAATGATGTAAAAGGTTCAATTCATTTATGGTGCAAATTAGCTTTTGTATGAGTAAAGATGATAGCTATATATATCTGTACAAACTTTCAAGTGACTCTTTTATTTATCTGTCATTCTATATTGATGATTTGTTGATTACATCAAAAGATAAATATGATATACAGAATTTGAAGGCATAGTTGGGCACTGAATTTAAGATAAATGATTTAGGTGCAGTGAAATAGTTCCAAAAAAGCCTACATCAAGAAGGTGTGAGATCATTTTGGCATGAAAGATGCCAAACCAGTGGTAGTCTTATAGATGCCATGGTTTATACTCGACCCGACATTTCACATGCTATTAGTGTGGTAAGTAAATATTTATCATGCCTATGCAAAGTTCATTAGCAAGCTATGAAGAAGATTTTGAAATATTTGAAAGGCACTTTGGATTTTGGTTTAGAGTTTGGGAAAGCTAGTGACATTTTGACAAGATATGTTAATTTTGATTATGCTAGTGACCTGGATAAGAGGAGGTCTTTGACCGGGTAGATCTTTATTATTGGAGATTGTGCAATTAGTTGGAAAGCTTCTTTGTAATATCCAGTTGCTTTGTCTACAACAAAATCAGAGTATATGACTATTGCATAGGCAGTTAAAAAGGCCATATGTTTAACAAGCTTATTTGAAGGGCTCGGTGTGGATCATGGTGTGATTGTTGTCCATTGTGATAGTCAAAGTACTACACATCTTCCTAAAGATCAAATGTATCATGAAAGGATAAAGCACATTGATATACGGTATTATTTTATTCAAGACATTCCTGCTAATGGCTATATTAAGATCTTCAAGATTGGTACAGAAAATCAAATTAGATTTTCTATAATAAATAATGGAAAATACTTTTAAATTTATTTTCAGATTTCAACCAAATATTGGAAAAATATTGCCATTTTGCCAAAAAATAACTTCATGAAATTATTTTTCCAGAAATGTCACATTTTTAACAAAACAAAAGGAGCAAAGTGATAATTGCAAACAAATTAAGCACAAGGATGCTGAGGATCTAAGCTAGCGAATGAGAAATGAACTGGTACAGAGCACTTCGAACAGAGAAAGCTTCCGAATCGGTTGTGGAAGTGGCAAGCCAGCCACCGGCAGCGGTAGCTGGCGGACTGAAGGGGATCAGGAGACATGAAGAAGCCACTTGAAATTCGGGAAAAACCGAGAATCAGTACCACTAGCCAAATCAAACATGGAGAGAGAAGACTTAGCTTTCATTCTCGTTGTCATGGTCAAGTGATATAGAGCTGGAAGCAATAAATCCTGTGCTCGATTGAACTCCATTTATGGCTATTGCAAATTGCTTTCATGGAGCGGTGAAGCATGAACAACCGCTGCGAGCTCTCTGGGTCGGAAGCCAGCAGGACAGAGCACCTGTTGCGCGGCCGTGAGAGACGGCTTACGCTGGCGATTAGCAATGTTGGGCCTTTGATGTTTAAGCCTTTGGACCCATCTACCTACTTTCCTTGAAATTGGATGGGCGCTATGCAAATTGATTCATAGGTCGAGCCCCATGAAGCTAACGTGAATTGGATTGATGGGCTGCGGATTGTGTTGCCCGAAAAAAATTGTCCAAAAAATCTTTAAAAATTTTGCAATTTTAAACTTTTCAATTTTACTCTGACCAAAGAAAATTACTTTTCAATTTTGCCAATAAAATCCTAAAACTTTTTACTTTTTTGATCAATTTTGGCCTAAATTTGCTTACGTGGACACTGATGATTCGATATGGTACAAGCCAACACTAACATGAACAATTTTAATAATTAAAATAAGTAATTAATTAATTAATTAATTAATTAATTTTTTTTTGGTTCACTACTTCTTTTTCCTCTAGCTGGTTGTTGGGCCTCGACCATGTTCAACGTCTAGGTAGAGGCAAGGGTCAACGAGGTTGACGTCATCTGCAGTTGGTGAAGCTTGCCCCTATAGGCCATTGGTGAGGCTCACCTAATGCTAGTGAACCCAACCCCGCCATCACTAGGTGAATTTGGGTCTTGCCATGACTAGGCGAGGCTCAAACTTCATAAGGCCTGACAATCGGCTAGAGGTGGAAGAATAAAGGAAGGAAAGAAAAAGGAAAAGGAAAAGGAAAAAAAATAAATAATATAAAAATTTGAAAAATATTAAAATATTATGAAAAATTGTTTACATCAATGTCAACTGTGTCATATAAGATGTCTAGTATTCACATTAGCGATTTATGGTCAAAATTGACCGGATGAACTCAACTGACAAAATTAAAAGGTTTATAACTGAATTGACAAACGTACAAAAGGTTTAAGACTTTTTAGATAATTTTCTCTAGTTGCAAAAGTTTTTGAATGTGAGATAACACCCTCGCGTGGTTGATATAGTGCCATCACTTCCCCAGTGCACATATCAAAGAAACTTGTCCCTCCAAAGACTAGCATGGAAATTTTCAACCGAGCAACAACATTGGTAGCCCACCGAACAAATACATCTGCTACTAGAGAATTCGATCCATTTTCTTCTAGGATATGCCACCTGCAAGATCGGTTCTCGAAGCAAGCACAAGGTCCCCCAGAATTTACCCACCAATTCCACCTAATTTTGTCTCGATATGACTGCATCTGTATTGTCTAAACTTTCTGGCAACCCTAGCTCAGTTGGATGTCGAACTGCAAACCCGATTGATTGATTCGTTCGATTTGTTTCAAGAAGAGCGTCTCCCAAACAGCGGTGGTGATGGTGGTGATTTCTGCTCCTCGAGTCATGAAGGTCTTCCCATGTCCACCGTGGGGATCATGTGGCCTTGGGCCATTATTTGCAGAAAGATAATGTGAAATCGGTTACGTTTATGCTTTGCTTCGTCTATGCAGATTGCGGAGTTTTACGAAGCTACCAAACGTACTAATTTGGAAATATATGTCTAAGACCAAATATTGACGTACGCACCACAAAATATAGGAGAAGACAAGTCCTCGAAGGAATAAGCTAACTCGTTCCGACTTCTATCATAAAAAGGGCAGTAAAAAATTTTGGAATCACATCTCCTTAGGTACAAATCTGCGAGAAAGCACCAGAAATTTCTCCAACATACTGAGGGTACCTAATCTATGAGTATAACATGCCTTAAGCTTCTCACTATGTCAAAGTTTGATGTCAACAATTGTTGACTTTAGCCGATGACAAATCGATTTTGTCGATTTGGTTTGGGTTTAAAAACCTTCAAACCCATCAATGTATAAGGAAAATAACCTTGAGGACCAAGAGAATTGGTACCTCTCTATCTTCTCCTCTAGAATTGTTGCCAAGCTGTATACATATCACAAGATCGGTGGTGCGACAGCCAAATGTGTCTTTAAAATGTGACGACTGACATAGGTTGAGTTTGTCGTCCTCTTCTTGTCTTTTCACTTTTGCTTGTCTTTCCTTTATTTTTGTCTGTAATGTGAAAATACAATCTATTGAATATGAAGTTGCAAAGATCTCTCCATCTTTTAAGTCTCGAGGACAGAAAATTCAGGAAAGGGAAAGTACGCAGGGCATCTTACTGTTGAATTGCAACTACTAGACTAACTTTAATTTCTTCGGCACAAAATAACTCAAGATCATGTATACCTTTCCTATTACCTCAAAAGAAATGAACTTACATCCTCCACATGGAATGATCACAACTCCTAGAATAAATTCCATGAAAAGAAACAGCGATTCCAGTATTTTTCTCCAAGGATAAAACGCAATAGAATCTGAGAATGGAGGTTTGGGCTCTCAAGGGGTTTGGTGTTGCTCATATTTTACGAGAGATACTTATAAATCGGATCATATTAGAGCTCGTTAAGAAATACTTAGTACTACAATCATTGGGGGAACAATACCTAAACCTGAAGATGCTCCAGAATCATTTCGATTGCTCATTCGAGAAATTGGGCGCCGCTCTCCTATGAGCTATTCATGGTGCTAACATAGAAAATACTTTATTTGAAGATGGTGATGGTGCAAATACATTCCATGCTTTTAACCCAACTCAAGCTGAAGAAACTTATTCAATGGTCACCGCTAATCACTTTTGGTCAGGTCATCAATCAGATCTTGTTGTGAGCCGATCTCTGCAATCTGAGCTCTTGAAGCAAAGCTCCCAAGTCAGACCAAGAAGACCCACCTTCTTCCACAGCCCCTTTTGCCATCTCTGCAAGTGCTTTCACCTTCCTTCTCATTTCCTCTGCTTCCTCACGCACCAGGACTCTCTTCACTGCCTCCTCCACTCTCTCGCTCTTCACGCTGTCCCCGGAGAACCTCATCCACTGCTTCACCCCTATGTCGACCCCAATCTTGAGCACCTGGGTCACGAACTTCTCGTTGAAGAATTGCTCTGCCGCGAGTGGCCAAGTCACCATTGGCACGCCAGCCGTGACCGCCTCCAGGGTTGAGTTCCACCCGCAATGTGTCACGAAACCCCCGATCGCCTGATGATCAAGAATCAGCACCTGAGGAGCCCAGCCCCTGATGATGAGGCCTTTGTTTCGGATTCTTGATTCATACCCATCAGGCAACCACTCTTCTTTGCCTTCTTCCACATTCGGGTCCTTCTTCACCACCCAGATGAATTGTTGACCTGATGCTTCTAGTCCGACTGCGATCTCGTGGAGGTGAGCAGCATTGAAATTGGCCATGCTTCCGAAGCAAATGTAGATCACTGAGTTGGGTTGCTTTGAGTCGAGCCACTCGAGGCACTCGTGCTGGTCAATGGATGCTTTATTGCCTCTGTGTGCCTTGTCCTCGGTCTCATTATTGCACAATGAGAGCGGGCCGACGAACCAGGATCGTCTCCCTAGGAATGTCCTGTAATGGTCAGCATAAGCTGGCTCAAGCTCGTAGAAGCTGTTCATGACGACTCCAAAGCTCCTCTTCTCCGATTCCTTCACCTCTCTGTAGAACTTGGTGAAGTCAGTCTCTTCCCTGAATATATCCGGCAACTGCATCCTGGACATTGTGATTTCTACGGGGAAGTTGGGGATGATGAAGGGCTCTGAATCGCATGACACCTTCTTGTGAGGCTCATAGAGTATCACACATTCTATGCCCGCAATGGAAAAGGCACTTGTCCCATGGAAAGCGAGCCTAGGGATTTCATACTTGGCCGCTATCTCGGTTGTCCAGGGGAGGAACGCGTCCGAGATTAGACAATCAGGGGCAAGTTTCTCTATTAGCAGCTCCAGCTGTCGGTCCAGCATCATGATAGCTCTCCTGAATTGCTTGTGTATTTCCAGTGTGGTGACCTTGTTCAGATTGTCACAGTCTTCTGGCAAGCCGACCTCTTTCAAGGGCAATGTCACTGTGACGACATTGATGTCGAAGCCCAAATCCTTGGTTTTTGCAATGGATTTCAAGAAGGTGGGCTCCTCATGGGGGGTGGTGATGAGGGTGGACTTGCAGCCTCTAATGGCAAAGAGTTTGGCCATGTCGATCATTGGGATCGTGTGGCCTGGAGCCATGAGAGGGAAGAAGAAAATGTGAAGCTGATTGTTTTCAGTACCCATTTGTCCTCTCATGAGAGTTTCTGCAACAGGAACGGATTCAGGAACGATGCTGGTGAAGCCCAAGCAAGGTTTGGTTGTGATGCTTACATTTGAAAGCTGAGATTTTGCTTATAGACTTCAAAACTGGGACAAATATATAAGGAGGGGTATGGTAATAAAGAATTGGGTGACGAGAGAAAGACAAGTTTGATTTTTGTTTTGTTTTGTTTTGTTTTGTTTTTTTTTTTTTTGGTCAGTTAAAGACAAGTTTGATTGCTGCTATGCTTAACATGTTGATAAAATTTCTGATTTGGTGACCAGTTTCCGTGTTTGCCATGAATTTTTGTATTGCAAAAGAGAGCAAAAATAAAAAAACAGCTAAGTCTAGATTAGAAAGATGAGTGGAATATGAATGTCTTCCTGTCAAGAGTACATTATCTCTTGCATCAAGCACGCAAGTTGTAGGCCAATCAACAAAAAAGGTAATCTACTTGTCGAGTTCTGCAAAGACGTCATGCACGACCAAATTGCACATGATGGGGCCTCCCATCATAATTGGCCGCAGGACATTCAATTTGGACGACTTTCATTACTTTCCCTGCAAAGAAATGTCACTTGGGAATTAATATAACAAGTTACAGACATCTGAAGTGCCAAAACTTCATACGAATGGATACATAAGTGCCAAAATTACCAAAAGGCACATTTAAGTGCCACTTTTTTCGAAAATTAGATACTTAAATGCTAACCTTAATAAAATTTACCAAAAATCTGACGGTGCGTTATTTTATTAATAAAACCAATCTACGTTATCTGCTAGAATATCCCCTCAACATCCTTGTCCCAAACAATGTCGTTTCGCCCCTAAATTTTACTTTTATTATAAATATTAATTAAATTAAATTTTGAAATAAAAAAGAAGAAGAGAGAATCGGATTTGGGGCTGTAAAGGCCATCACCACCGCCGCCCCTGCCCCAGCCAGAGGCAACCCTCGGCCCCTTTGGGTGAGCATCAACGGACCCCTCACTCAATTTGGATGAGAGCCATGACTCCCTGCCCAAAATGTGAGCAAGCCCTCGCCGATAATCAGCCAAGGTCACTAGCCACTAGTCAAGGCTTGACAACTCCAACTAACCTTTACCCCACCATCGCCAGCCCTTTCTAGCGACAGTGGAGTGGTAGTGGCAAGGTCCTTCATGGCCCCGAATGTGATTCCCTTTTTTATTTAGTTTTTTAAAGTTAGTTTAATTAATATTTATATAAAAATCCAATTTTGACTAAAACAACATCGTTTTGGGCTTATCTAACTACATCAACGTCACATAATTTTTTTTTTTTAATAAGATTTGCCACACTAGTTAAAAATTTTGCCGGAAAAAGCTACGTCAATTATTTGGTCAGAAATTCTCGCCGTTAACACTTAAGTATACATTTTAAAGTTTTGGCACTTATATATCTACCTATGGTAAGTTTTTGCACTTAGCATGTACTTCTTTCTTTGTATACCTAATAGTGGTCAACGAAGCTTGAAACATTTTTATGTCTCCATCCAAGTGCGGCGGGAAAAACACGGTGTCGGTGCCCCAATTATTATATGTTGCTCATTTTAAAGATGAAAATTTTCAAACGATTATATATGTGCTGCAAACTTTGAAAACCGGTCATTTAAATTACCCCGATGATTTTAATTTGCCAAAAAAAATTGATACGGTTCACCAGAGTCACTTAATTGTCCATTTTAAAGAAGTTTTTGTACTAAAGACGTCGTTTATACAATTTTGTGAATAAATTGGTTATTTATAAAAAAATTTCCCTATAATTTATAAATTTAGAAATTGACAAAAGGGCAACATGAGCCGGAAGCAAAATTGATAAAGCAAATATTCTAACTCTGCCATTATATATATATATATTCGCGGATTTGAGGAGCAAAATTGTGGAGAAAGCACTCTCTCCAAATAGTCTCGTTAAAATCACAAAAATCTATTTATTTCCCCAAAAAACATGACAAGTGAAATTTTCTTTACCTCTCGTAATTTCGCATTTGTATCTTCTCTGACCTTGCTTTGTTTTGAGATTGAACAATAGAGCTAAGGACTAGGGAAAATGGACTGCTTCTCTTTGATCAATCATGAAGATTAATGCAAGGGAACATTTGGGAACCAATTTAACTCCAAGTTCGTCAATGAAAATTCGATAGATTCCATGACGTTGTTCAGTATATAAATTATGCACCACACTATTTTCAAATATTTTATGTGAAAATTTCAAAAACGATAATTTTGATGCCAAAACTTTATATGAACAATTTAGTGCCCAAACTATTTGGTCTGTCACGCTAACCTTTTCATCTCTTGAATCGCTTAAGTGATTATTGTGACACTTGAATGATCTTTTTAAAAGTCTTGGCACCAAAGTAAGCATTTTATAATAGTTATGACACTAATGCCATCTTATCTTTTTTGGGGTAAGCTATTCTTAGACACGATTTGGTTTGGGTTTTTACATTTGTTGTGACCTTGCCAAAGTAGGATCTAGGGTTAAAGGTAATGTTGAATTGGGACCAATGGTTCTCATATGATGCGGTTTCTCCCAAACTATAATCTTACATTATGTCGGGAGGTTCATTTTAAAGAATTAATCTATGAGTCTTCTAACTTTTGGGGGAGTCACCACTAACTTGTATGGCTGGTTGTTGGGGTGAGCATTGATCCAAGGTCAACCCCAAACCAACTGTACACCAACCCAACCTAGCCGATCCCAATCCAATTCCCAAGGGGACTAGGGTCCTAAGACCCTTGGATCTTGCACTATGTGGGTTGATCCTCGATCTTACAATTTTAGAATTGGTCAAATCCAAAGCAACCCTATACTTAATAGTTTATATATATTATATATCTAATATATTATATATTATATGTTTTTGTCTACTTTAAATTCTAAAGCTTCCTCCTATGTTCTCTTTGCAGTGCAATTTATCGTATGATTAGAAAACAGGAAGAAACTTAGTGGTAATTTGACCAAAAAAAAAGGAACCCTCTTGAGTAAGCCTCACTTGCCTGCCTTGGCCTCACTTACCTACTCGCGTAGCCAATCACCTTTGTTCACTTACCTTGTTGCTCACCTTTTCTTCCTCGCCTCAAATGTTCGTTTTTATAGTTTGTTACTTTTAGCAAGTGTAAATTTATGTTGTTACCTTATCTTGTTTATATTATATATATATATATATATATATATATATATATATATTAATGTTCATAATTTGGTTGCATAGTATCACATTGTTGAAATAGTATGTTTGTCTTTTTAAGGAATATAAAAACTAAAAAAAAAAAAAAAATGATCGGTTGGTTCACTTATATCGTCAATCCCAAGATCAATAAGGTTAGTCCTTGATCCAAAAAACTATGGAGTCAATCCCTTGATTAGGTGCCGGACTAACCCAACTGTGACATCCTAATTTTCAAGTTGTATTTTCGATTGAGATAAGTTGGGCTTTCATCGATGCATCTATAGTTCTTTTCCCTGAACTGATCACTCACGGGATAACTAGTCTATCAGGTGAAGCCGTTTAGGAATATAAACGCAATAGACTTGAGAATTCGACCAGGAATCGACTGCTCGACCGTGCTAATCTGCAAGGGTTATTACGGCTCAGTTAAAGATCAAATAGAGACCGGAGATAGGTCGACTCAACAAAGGTATATGATTAATGTGTGGGTGATTCCACCTAATTGCAAAATTCTTGTTGATCGGCACTAGACCGATTTTTCTGTCGTTTTGGTACCTTGTGTTTGTATTTGAAATCTCGAGATTTTCACTACAACTGAAAGTCACTAATGTGTCGAAAATGTACAATGTGGCTCAAAAATAATCGACCACGGGTCAATTGCGGTAAAAATTTCTAAAAACTACCCAGTATATTAGGTCACGCTAAAATCGCATTAAATTAAAATTAACCGCGAAATTGAACCCGATTTTAGAAATTGAAAATTCTGTCATATCACGATTTATTTTAGGACCGTTGACTCATCCTTCGAAGAATTTTTGGTAAACCAGGATTTTTGGCAAATTTTCAAAGTAAGGATAATTTGGACTAGAAAAATCAGAGGACTGTTTTTGGTCGCATTTTTGGGATTCAAGTTGATTCAATTGGTAAGGAAAAATGTTGAATTGGATGATGGAACCTTGGCTGGATTTATGGACATCAAATTGGATCCAATTGGAGGGGAATTGATTCAATTTTGGGGGAAAATGTTCCAAAACTCGTAGGTCTCTTGGGGTGCAACATTTGGACCACTTGGAGGCTTGTTGAGGAAGCTTTGAGGGTGGCAATTTGGTTAAGGAAGACAGCCATGCATGGTGGGGCCTTGCTAAGGGAGAAATGGATAGATATGTGGATTTTGGAGGCAAAATGGGACCCTCCATCTGCAGCAGCTCCTTCAAGCTTGCGGCGACTTTATACATTGTTGTGGCCTTGAGAAAGCTTTAGAGAACCTGAGAGAATCGGCAGCCCTTCCCCTTAACCCATCAACCACCCACCTAGCCACCGGACTGTCACTCACCAGCCGCTTGCGCCGTGCGTCCCCCACACACGCCGTCCACCTGCACCCACGCCTCCTCACCATCCCGCAGCCTCGCTGGTCACCAAAGGAGCTCAGCTGGAGCCCCGCCATCACCGTCCAGCCGTTGTCTGCCTCCACCTGACTCGCTGCAACCACCCGTCCGCCCGCTTTGCCGTTTTAGCCACTGGTTTTAGCTTTTCTCAGCCCAAGCAAAACCGAAAAGCCAGCAAGGGCTTTGAGGCTTCATGGCCCGTTTTCAGGCCTGTCTGATCTCTGTTTGGTGTTGCTGTAAGGTTGTTTGTCGCCCATCTCTTCGTCGCCGTCGTCGTGGACTCACCGAATTGCTAAACCGGTGAGTTTACTTGCTAAACTCTGCTTAGGGAGTTAATGATGCTTAGGGGGTCATTATTTATGCTAAGTATGATTCAGGTGGTTAGTTAGAATGAATTAGTAATTTAATTATTTAATTATGCATGTTAGATGGTTAGAATAGCCTAATTAGAGACTAGATAGATTGTACTATTTATTTACATAGGTTCGGAAATTTTTCGGGCATGTTTAGGTGTTTAATTAGGCATTTCCGGCCTAAGTTGGTATTTTTGGCAATTAATTATATTTATTTAATTATTTTTTGTATTTATTTAATTATTTAATATTTTCCAAAAATTAGACTGGGATAGCTTGTGACCGAAATTTCGTGCTAATTGCAGTGGTATGCTTGGTTGATGCAATTGATTGCCAAATTGTGCAAATTGAGTGGAAATTATGATTTTGGGTATTTATTCCAAAGCATTGAATCGTCAACTTGTGTGAGTATTGAATTGTTAGCTTGTATGAGCACTACTATATATCAGCTTATACGAGCTACCATCTATATATCAGCTTGTGAGAGCAATAACCATCTATATCAGCTTGTGAGAGCTATAATCCATTTTAGCTCATGTGAGTAGTAATTGTATCGAGTGATTGATAGATTGTATTGATTAATAGATGGTATTGATTGATTGATAGATGGTATTGATTGATGGATATCGATTGGATTGAATTGATTGGTTCAGATTATGAATTATATTGACATGTAAGAAGGAACTGAGGTGAGGTAAGTCTTTTGACTTGTGTGCATAGGCTGCCTCTAGGTGTATTTCCTTCCAAGTCGGAGTTTAGGGGGTGAATTTGCTGAGACATTGTCTCAACTCGTCATGAGCTCAACATTTTTAGGTTCTTAGATGGCAGTTCCTCCGAAACGTTTTGGTTGGCCAATAAGGGTTACCGAGCGAAGTTTTGATCACCATGCCCCGAGGGGTCAATGGGTCTATGAACTCGTGGTAACCGCCGGCTAGGTCGATGAGGGCCTACCTTAGAGGGTACCTTATCGGTTCAAAGCGTGGTTTCACTACGGTTTCAAAGAATTCTATGTGGGTCCTCTTTAGGGTTTTAAAATTCCCGCTATGGTAGTCGATGTCACTTTAGGTGAGAGTGCAGCTGACCCTTTTGATGGTGCTGTGGAGGACCCAACTCCCCCGGAGCCTGTGGAGACCAACGAATCAACGAATATGTCTGACTAGATGGTTATAGGACAACTTCATTTTGAAAGCCAGTTTTTTGTAGACTCTTGACCTTAGTCTATTGTTGTATATAAATTGGGGTGTTTATAAATATATTTTTTGGTTGTGATTTGTTTTCTGCTTTTCTGTACCATGTTGTTTGTTGTAAGGGGTAATCGTTCGCTTCCGCATGTGCATTAAAATGAATGGGTCAGTGATGCGTCCTAGGATGTCACAATTTTATTGACTGTCACGACTCGATCTAGCCACCCTCGAGTACCTCATCATCGCAAGGAGAGAAAAGGAGGAAAGGTCAAGTTTAGGGGTACTTGATCATGAGAGTTCTCTCATGGCTTGCGTTCCAAAAGACGTCATCACCTCACCTTTTGGATCAAGCCTCTCGTGAGTTCTCTCCACAAGATCGCGAGCTCTCCCAAGCTCATATCTCGCGTGACAGTGGAGTGTCGCAATCCATACCCATATGAGCAACACACCTTAGAAAAATGGGTCGAGTGTGGATATTGGATTTAAGGGTATCTTTACCATGATAGCCCTCTTGTCTCACCCATTGAAGTGGCTCACCCATAAGGATGACATCACTTCATCCTTTTGGGTTACTTCCCATGTTGAGTATGCTAAACCATTGTGAGTTTCATCGAAACTCATACCCCGCACGACAGGTTATTTATATGGTTTAGTTGTTTATGACAACCTAAAAATAGACAGGAGTCACCATTAGCCTCATTTTGGGGGTTGGCTAGAAAACCCAGTCGAGGGTCGGGAGTGTTCCCTCGATTCCTACACAACCAAATATCTAGGTTCGAAGACTTGGGTTACACTAATATTCTATTAGCACCCTTTCGGTACCTAAACAGTATGTTGTGTTTTCCTAACATGTTTATACATTCCTTTTTACATTTTCGGGATCATTAGTCCTAAACTAGGCGATCATACATGGTTGGTCATTTTCATTCTATTTTATTTCTAGAAAAACAAAAACGGAAAACAATAAATGAAATTTGATTTACAAGATAGTAAGTAAACAATCAAGGAAAGTAATAAATCTATTATGCAATCCTAAAAAATATAAAAAAGAAACACAATTGAAAAAGATAAGAGAAAGAGAGAGAACCCACAACTCATCTGGTTTTATACAACAAATGGAACTCGAGACATATGTCGGGAAAATGAATAATACATGATAATGGTCGGAATGAATATCGAACTCCATCGTCTTCACGCTTTTTCCATCTTCGGGGTTCTAATTTAATCCTAACCTAACAAACGCATAACTAGGTACATATAATGGAAAGAAACAAGCATACATATTAAAACAACCAAAAACAAGACATCATATTGAGATCAATTATTTGAAAGAAGTGCAATTCAAAAATCAAGTTTTGGGGCCTCGGGGTTGGCCTTTGCTTTTCATGCGAAGGTCCCACTAAGACACTTACCCAATTCTTTTTTTTGGGTGACTTATAGCAATTATTGACCAATTGTATTCTCGCATGGTTAATAACGCTAATAAGTCTCCTAATCAAGTGATCTATATGATTCCACGGTTTTCACTCGATATCATTCATCTAAAAATCACATGCATTGCAAAAGATTTAAACATGCATGCAGACCTTTTGAACCTTGTTTCTCAATCAATCAAACAAGAAAGTGAACCGTTGGTGGGTCACTTATTACAAGGGCATGCGCCAATCACAAACACAAGCAATTTCTAATGCATCATGGGATTATATGTATGAAGGGTACATATGATATTTCAAAAAAATTTCAAAATCATTCATGAAAAGTTTTGAGACAAGATGATGTCTGAGCTATGAAAGGCATTTAATTGCCAAGGCTAGCCCGAGACTCGCATTAGAATTCACAAGCATCGCAAGCATTTTGAATACAATTAAAACTGTGACTTTCATGATGTCAAATCGAGTTTTAGAAAATAACCTTTTTAAGGAATCATTTTTAAGAAACATCACATGTACCAAAACATTTTTTTTTTTTTTTTTTTTAAAGATGCAATTTGAAAAGGTCGGTTGTTTAACGAAAAAGATCAAGGCATTTAAATCAATTTTCATGAAAATGGCATGTCCTAATTTCACGCATAAACTAACCTAAAAGATATAGCTAAACAATCACAATCATATTCATATCAGAAAATTTCAGAATAAACGTGTAAGGACAGCAAAATTGAGTAACATCCATTGACAATCTAGCTATGGAAAAATTTCCTAACATGCATGACATGATGACAAACAACTTTTGTGAATAAATTTTTATTGAATGAGCTGCACATGAATTTACAAAAATCAGACAACAAGCAACAACACATCAGAAATTTGTCAAAACGACAGGACATTCAGCTAATGTCATGAGAATTTGTCCTATCATAACATGTCTAAAAATCATAAAATAAAATAAAAACACAGAAGATGCACAAAACCTATACGAGAAACTTTCATCAAGGAATGTTATTCCAGAACTCAACACAAAAATCAGCACAAAAATAGAAAAACGTAGATCGATATGGAACAGATTGACCTAAACCTAGATCTAAGTAGTTCTGACCTAGTTGAACACATCCAAAAATGATGGAAAAAAATAAAGAAGATGCACAACATGATTTGGAACAAAATTCATGAAGAAATTTTTATCAAAAAATTATCATGAAAGTCGGCACAAAAATAACAATGTCAGGAGGCGGAACCGGATCACAACCGAAAAAAAAAAAAAAAAAACAAATTACTGCAGAATCGTTAATCTTTGGAGATGTTTTTGGAGGGCCATATGATCTTTGTTTTGGACGTGCAACCTATTCTTTCAAAGCTTGGGATGTCTACTATCTGATCCCAAGAGGACTCAAAATCAAACGAGGTCGTTTCGGAACTCATTTTAGCCCAAAGAAAAAGTTACTCCTGGTATCAAAATATGCAGAAATAAGAACGATTTTTTTAAAAATCTACCTATCCGAATGATTTTAAAAAATCCTGGAAAAATTGTATGTTGTAGAGAAACTTGTTTGAACAATTTTCGTGAAGGAGTTGATTTAAGATTCAAAGTACAAAAATCCAGAAAAAATCGACAAGCAGACAAGGTTGAACAATACATAACAGTGAACTACAACGTATCAGTTTTCCAGAATCATCTCCTGACTTTCGAAGCAGATTTCAGATAGCTAATGATGTCGGATCGGGACGTGCTATAGCTCGTTGGAAAGCTAATCAAGCCATCTTTGACTCTCATGAAGACATGAAGCACCAAAATTCACATATACTAACTCATTTCCAGGCATATACACAAAAAGGTCTGTCAGTAATCCGAAATTGCATAACAGACATCATTCAAGTTCAAAAATCATTTCAAATAGCAAATGATATCGAATCGGGACGTGTTATACCTCATTGGAAAGCTAATCAAACCATCTTCGACTCTCGTGAAGACATCAAGCACCAAAAAACTACATATACTAACTCATTTCCAGGCATATGCACAAAGAGGTCTGTCAGGGATCCGAATTTGCAGAACAGAGATCATCCAAGTTCAAAAATCATAGAATCAAAAGATCTAAATGTAATCTACTCTTGATCATTCAAGCATTGATTCTAATCAGATTCGCAATGCATCCTGGCCCCAAACTTTCATTGTCAATAAAGAACAACGAACTAGATGTGAGAGGATGAGTGGAGGCTTTGGGACTTGTTCTTGTCAGCGAGAACACGAGCGCGAGAACACGAGCGAAGGATCCCTCCGTTTCTTTTTTGCTTGATCGAATTTAGAGAATAAACGGGGAGAGAGATATAGAGAGAGAATTCTAGTAAGAGAAACTAGACCTGAAAAATGGCCCCCTCCCAATTTTGGAGGGAAAATTTGTTATATAGTCCAAGGGCTAAGGTTGGATCTTAAAGTTGTTAAGAGCACCCCTAATTGAGCACATGTCCATTTCAATGGCCACTATATATTTTTAATGAATGGTGACGATAAATTGTGAACTAATTGGGGTCTTTCCTCTCTCTCTCTCTCTCTCTCTCTCTCTCTTTTTAATTTAGTTTTCATAACACACGAGGTCGATTTGAGAATTTCGTAAAATCCGTAAGAAACACGGAATTTCGAAAATTAAAGGGCGTGGATGCAATTGGCCATGAAGTGGGCTAGCAGATGGTGGTTTACGGGCAAAATATGGCCGGAAAAATTCGCCGGTCAATGCTGGTCAAATCTGGTCAACGCTGGATTGACCGGGTTGACTCTTTTTTTCCTTTTTCTTTTTTCGACTAAATGTGTTTGCTACTTGCTGTTGGATGCCACAAGTTACTCTATCATCACAGAGTGTCCATTGAAAAGGAAGCTGACAAAAGCCTCCATGTACCAAGAGTTGATTCTGTTGACTAGGCTGTAGCAAATTAGAACATTCTGTGACACATCAGAATCGTCTGAAATCCATTCTCTCACCATAACACAAGCATCCTTATTCCTTGAGAAAGCTAAGTGAATCTCCCAGCTAAAAGAGCAGAGATGGTGAGCAGGACAACTAGGAAATTACAGTGCAGATGCCGCCCCCAACAAGCTACAAAAGTTTTTCATGTGCTTTCTGCTTCATTCGCTTACATCTCAGGCTGTCTATCAAATGATCCAACTGTGACGGCTCAGAAGGGGCGCGTCTCCTGTCCCACATCACTTAAGGGGGAGACTTGGGCTAAGTTTATAAGGGTTTGGGGTCCCTCTAACCTGTGTAACGCATTTTAAGTCCATGAAGACTTAGTGTCCAAAGCGAACAATATTACACAGTGGAACCTGGAAATCTCTCCAGGTCGTTACACTAACAGGAACGACACCGGCAGATTCATGGTTAGAGCCATTTGTTACGTCCATGTCCTCGTTCGTCGAAGTCTGCCCTTTAGTCCTTGTCGAAGTCTGCCCCTTAGTCCTTTGAGGCCGGGAATTGAGATCAATCATTTCGTCCTCCATCTTGTCTTCGCCACTAGAACTAGCATCTCCGACAGGCACTGGAGACGCCCCTGTGATTCTGCTGGACCTCTTTCATCGCAAGCTTATGCGGCTGATCTTTCTCCCTCTTCACCTCATTTTGGTTAGGCGTTTGCGATTCTAATCGACCAGGTTTATCCCCAGGAAACTCGACTCTCTGCCTCAACAAGAGATATCTCCCATGGGTTCTCTTGCCGCCAACATGCACGAGCATGTCGCATCGCAGGCAGAGGGAACTACCATCTATCTCACAGTAAAAGAAGGCGGGGGCATTCTCACATATATCGCAACGCTGGACCTCACAAGGATCGGCGAGCCCGACGCGCACATGCCGACTCGCCAAATTGTTACACAGATGAACCTTCTCGTCGCAAGCGCGGCACAGAGCGGCCTCGTTGGCGGCACAGAAGAAGATTGTGGCAGCATTCTCGCACACATCGCAGATCGTCTGCATCTTTTTCCTTCCCTATTCGTCGTCGTCGTCGTGAAATCTCTTGCTCCGGCAAAGCAATCTGATTCCTCTCAACGGGCTAATCCGGTCCATCATCGGCATCGGCATTGGCCAAATTGAAGCTCAGTTGCTTCAATTGCACTCTAGTCTAAAATGAGCCAAGTTGAGTTACGTAGATTGAACCACGTTAGCTGGGCTTTCTAATTTTTGAACACGTCAAATCGACCAAATTAAAAAGTATCCGAACAAACCTCCCAAAATTGACTCTGAATTTAGATTCATCTCTTTTAATGATGTATCGACTAAAAATCAGGTGTCACCATCGACCACCGAGGGATGGGCACGCGCTCGAGAATCAGGGTGTGACACCAACCCCAACCCTGACCATGCTCATCCTTAGCTAGTTGGACACCAAGTAAAATATGAGATGGTATCTCACTTATTATGCAAATAGAGATCTAAATCCAGGAACTTGATTATACTAGTTATCTAACTAATGCTATTTTGGTATAACTTGATTGATTGTTGATAAGTCACATGTGGGTATTTTATCCAAATATGAGTCCTAAAGTTATTGTCCATTAAGTGTCCATGTGATATTTTTATGTTGAAATAAATCAGAGTCATGCATCAAAAAGAGTAAGAAAAAATAAAAATGCAGAAAGTAATCCAATACGAGTCAAGCAAAAAGCATTCATCACAATGTCATGAGCCCCGAGACATATCCCTCTTGAGCTTGACCCAAAACTAAACACGTGACTACTTTAAACTGAATAATGCAAATTTTTCTAAATGCAGGATACCGAATTGAGTTTACCATAAGATTTTGGTGACTGTTCTCCTAATATGCAACTACGAAATCTGATGAATGTGTACGATATGTCATGAAGGATTTCTTTAAAGAATGCGACATGTAAATTATGTGTAATGAAATTAAACGTGATGACCAATCCTCACTTGATTAGAGTCCACAGTTTAAACGAAATTACAGCAAGAGTACACGTTCAGACAAATGACAATAGGAAACACGCAACACACGGGATCAAAAACAAGAAGACGCTTGGCTGCTGAAGAGGATTCGGCCGACACAAACACCATGCAATTCACTCACGCAATGGCGCACAAGGTTGGGAATTTTGAAACAGGGGGAAGTGTGTGGTCAGAGAAGAGGAGACTCGGTCAAGTGCTGTCCACAGTTTTCCTTTTTAGCTTTTGTTAATCCCTCCACCGGTCATTACTCTGTAAGAAAAGTGAACGTGTTGAGCATATTCAGATGGGCGACTCCACCTTAGCATAAACATAAAAAAGGCGGAGAGAGAAACATCTAAATGAAGCACATTGGTAGTGGCTAGGTGATGCGAACGGATTCAACTTAAGATGTTGTGGAAAACGAGCGATCGAAAAATAAAATTAACATAACAAGAAAATAATATCAAATGCCAAATTTACGTGGTTCCCTACGTCCACAGGATAACAGTAACAAATTTCACTATAAATCAAGTGACACGTGGAGCTTACAACCATACTCAAGTTATTCAAAGTATTTTCTAACCCCTAATTACACCAAATAACTCACGAATGTTTAACCTCATAATTTCTCACAAATTAATCTCTCAATTTTATGAAAAAAAAAATAACAAATCTTGAACTCACAAGAAAACAATCTCTCAATTTTACAAAAAAAAAAAAAAAAAGTTAACAAATCTTGAATTCATAAAATTTAATCGGCTCAAACACCGAATCGTGTTGGATGTAATTCATAAACAAAACCAACGCCTGGCATCCGCTTCAACAACGCCCTTTTTTGTTTTTCTGGACACATACGGCACAAAGATCCGCACTTTGATCGACAACGGCTTAAACTAAAATCCAAGAATATATAAACATATAAAAACAAATCTCCCAAACCGACTTCTGCAGGGAAAGATTTCCTTGTCTTTAATTTCTTCTTATCCCTTTCTCTGACATTGACCGAGTCAGGGGCGAATTCAACATCCCAGATTGACTTTCCAATTCAGCCCAACTTCTCCAACGCTTATTGATGATATTGATGTCCGTGTATTTCCTTTCTCTATTTTATCTTGGAATCCTTGTCCAACGTGGATTCTTTAACACCCGAAATAAAGAATTTTAATTTTAGTGACATATATTTGAGCGTCCACAAAATAATAATAATTTATCTTGAGTCAGGTTTCATTCATGAGTTAAATTCGAGACATATTTTAATAATTTCTACATTGACTTAATGTTTGAGCCAAGTCACAATTGTTTTGCCAAAAATTCGAACTCTACTAATATTGTCCCATAGCCCCCCAATGGCCTCAACCACCACATATTTTATCCTAATCCAAACCTTACTTGAACTTTGCCATAACCGAGGATCTCATTAGAACACCAACTTCTCCACAATGATTTTCTGACACAACTTTCTCAACCATAGATAAAGCAAAACCATTATTGCATGCATCGAACACATACTTCGTTGATATTAGTAATTACAACAACCGTTGGTTCTATATGCTTCACCTCTCCATGAGCACCATTTGTGTCGATTACCATACCAGTACTTGCCATCTTAGGAGTTTCTAATTACAACTCCATCTCTAGCTTAACACCGTTCAAATTTGTATGAACATTGCTAAATTTATTCCAAGGCAGAAGTACTGGAAACTCGTCAAATGTAACTTCTTTATCGATACCAAGTGAATTTAATTCTGGGCACCACAATCGATAGCCCCACTCACATTGTGCACAACCTAAGAACATATACTTTCTTATCATTTCGTCAAGCTTACCATAACTTGCTCGAATATAACATGAGTAACCAAACATTCTAAGAATATAATAATTGATAATGTTACGTGACCGCACTTTTTCAGGAGTCCAAATCCAATCGCAAACAATAGGGACCTATTTATCAAATAACTCGCCATACAAAGCACATCTAGAAGGAATATCTTAGTCATACTAGTATTAGAAAGTATTTCATGGCCGTCTTTAGTAATGTTTTTGTCACGCCCCGAACCTCGAGCACGTGCACATCCCACTGTGGTTGATAGAAATGCGACTTCCCAGGACACGTCCCCGATCCATTCATTTTATTACACATGCAGAAGCGAAACAAATCTTCTTTCAACATTTAACTTGGGATAGAAAAGCAGGCAATCAATCACAACCAAACAAGCTTTCTTATAAACACATAGGTTTATATACAATACTGGATTGTCTACAAAATAGACCGGCTCAACAAAAAGGGAACTGTCCTAAGACCAACTAGTCAGACACGTTCGCCGATTCTTCGGTCTCCACCTCCACAAATGTCCATGGCTTCAAGTCCTCCACGACCGCCATCTAATGACCTGAAAATGTTGAGCCCACAACGGGGTGAGACAATGTCTCAGTGAGTTCTACCCCCTAAGACTCGATTAGGAAGAAAATACGCCTTAGGGCACTCTAGCCACACAAAGAGGATTGAGGACTTACCTCGCCTCAGTTCCTTCCTGCACATTAGTACAATTCAAATATCAATCAATCCATTCACTATAAACCACGGTCCAAAGGACGAGACCTAGCTTTAGGTAATAATTACGGCCTAATGGACGCAACCTTAAATAGGTGGCAGATTATAATTAGTGGTATTACAGCCCCACTCGGCGCGACCTTTATTAGGTGGCAGACTCAGAATTGAGTGGCATTACGGCCCCACTCGGCGCGACCTTTATCAGGTGGCAGATTTAGAATTTAGTGGCATTACGGCCCCACTCGGCGCGACCCTTATCAGGTGGCAGATTTAGAATTTAGTGGCATTACGGCCCCACTCGGCGCGACCTTTATCAAGTGGCAGATTTAGAATTTAGTAGCATTCCGGCCCCACTCGTCGCAACCTTTTTCAGGTGGCAGATTTAGAACTTGAGTGGCATTACGGCTCCACTCGGCGCGACCGATTCCAAATTCGGTGGCGAGTCTCAGCCCGAAGGCATAGCCATACTTCGGCAGTTTTCTAGATCCACTCACAACCTTTCACGATCAAAACCAATCAAACACCGGCATTAAACAACCATGGAATAAATTCCCACATAAACATCCATTCAATCAATCGATACAAACCGGTCCTACAAACCAATCACGGTGCTAGAAGCCGACACCGGGTATTTTCAAGTTAAATACCAAAACTTCTCCAATTTCACACAATTCCACACTTTTGAAATAATTAACCATAATGATCAATCACTCAATTTCTCAATTTAAACATACAATTGGCACAAACCGACCGTACTGCTGCGATCAGCGCGAAATTCTAACGACCGGCCATCTCGGCATAATTTTCGAAATTATTAAATAATTAAATTTAATTCCGAAAATTAAATAATTAAATATTATATTATAATAATATAATTTATTAAAATAATATTTATAAATTCGAAATAATTAATTAATTAAAAATAATTAATTAGGGCTTAAACAAGATTACACTAATTTAATCATACAATTAGCCCTAATTAATCAACCACTAAACTAATCATACAATTAATCTAATTAACAATTAAATAATCTAATTTAACCACCTAAACATACTAAAACTAATCTAAACACCCCTTAAGCATAATTAACTCACTAAACAAGGATTAGAGGGTAAATTCACCGGTTTTGCGATCCGGTAAGTCCACGGCAACCACGACACCAAGGCGGTCGATAAACCTCGAAGCGGCGACACCAACGGAGGCCGGGAAGGGCTTGAAAATGGGCCACAAAGTCTCCAAAACCTTGCTGTCTTCTGCTTCTGTTCTTGGCTGAACTGCAGTGAAGAAACCAGCAGCTGAACGGCGAGGAAACGGGCCGATCGGAGCTCCGGCGAGTAAGTGGTTGGCAACCAACGGTTCCCGGGGGTCTTGGGGGTCTTGTAGGTGGATGGGACGGCCAAAGGAACGGTCGGAATGGGGCGAAACAGCCGGAAAACGCAAAACAGTGTAGGCGGGCAGCAGACCGACGGAACAGCAAGCGGTAACTTCAAAACGGCGTACCGGACGAACGGCGGCTCCTTTTCGGGGTGATCTTGGGCTTGTTGGAACGGTCTGGATGTCCTCTTCGTAACGATAGGTGGCTCGTTTTCTGATTCAACCTAGAAGACCACTTTTGACTTCGATCTTTGGTGAAAGGTCGGCTGGAGCAGAAACTGGAACGAGTGAAAACAGATGGGGAAAATGGGGTCTGATGGGCAGCAATGGTGGAGGGGTTGATGCTGCGGTTTTCCTCTGGTTTTTCTGAGCTTCCTCTCTTCCTCTACCATGGAGAAAGCTACAAAATGAGGGAGAAGAAGGCTGGCTGAGCAAGGGGGACCTTAAGGGCTCTCTAGAGCTCAACACTTGTCTCTCCCTCCCTTGGCCTGCCCCCACCACTCATGGCCCTCACCCTCAGCCTTTTCCTCTGCTTAGCTTCCTCAAGAAGCTTCCCAAATGGTCCAAAATGTTGTGTGCCAAGGAGAGTTACGAATTTTGGACATTTCTCTCTTTAATCCATTCAATTCTCACTCAATTCCAAGCAATTCTCAAGCAAACCAATCCAATTGAAGCACAAATAAATCAGCCAAGGTGTCCTCGCTCTTTGTATGACTTTTCCCCGTCATATGATCCAACTTGCATCCCAAAGATGCGATCAAAAACGGCCCTCTGACAATCCCGAACAAAAACGGCCTCACTTTGCTTTTCCACCAAAAATCTCGATTTGTAGAAAAATCTTCTGAAGATGAGTCGACGTTCCTAAAATGAATTGTGACATGCCAGAACTTTCAATTTTTGAATTCGGATTTAAAATCACGGTTAATTTCAATCTGGCGCGACTTTAGCGCGTCCTAATCTACCAGGTAGCTTTTAGGAACTTTTCGTGCAACTGACTCGTGGTTGATTATTTTCAAGCCACAAAGTGCATCTTCGACACATTGGCGACTCTCGATGGTCGTGAAAATCTCAAGGTTTCAAATACGGACACAGGGTACCAAAACGACAGAGAAATCGGTCTAGTGCCGATCGACAAGATTTGTGCAATCAGGTGGAATCACCCACACTTAATCATATGCCTTTATCGAGTCGACCTATCTCCGGCCTCTAATCGATCTGTGCCGCAATGACCCTTGCAGATTAGTACGGTCGAGCAGTCATTTCTTGGTCGAATTGTCAAGTCTATTGCGTTACGATTCCTTAACGGCTTCACCTGATAGACTAGTTATCTCGTGAGTGGCCAACTCAGAGAAGAGAGCTATAGGCGCGAAGATGAAATGCCCGACTTATTCAATTGAAACCAGAATTGGAAAATCAGGATGTCATAGTTTTACTTATCAATTTCATAACATGTTGTGGTTCATTAACAATAGTATCGTGTTTCTCTATGCTTTCCTTCATGCAGAATTCATTTTAACAATTTCGAGCAAAACTCCATGCTATTGTCTATCTGCACTTGCTTGATCATTTGACCAATCTCATTTTCAATCAAAGCTCTCAACTATCTACACTCGTGCCTAACCACAAACACCCATGTCTTCATTGAGTAGTCATCAACAATTATTAGCATAAATCTAACACTCTTCTTCGAAGGAAACTGTGACAACCTAAAAATGTTTCCATGGTTTATTTGATAGTCATGCTAAATTGCACTTTCTGTAGTTGATCAAAATTATAACACCTATCTACATCCAGTTCATTAGTAATATAACCATGTAACATCTTTCTTTCAATTAAAATCTTCAAGCTCCTCTCGTTAATGTGTCCTAAAGACATATGTCACAATTCAGACTCTTAAACAAATGCACCCAATGTCTTCGATGCGAAATCTGTCACCGTCTCACCTTAAATTCATATAGGCCACTATGCTTGATTCCTTTCGTTATATATATCGGGACCCATCTAAATTTTGTCACACCCCAACCCTCTGGCACACGCACATCCCTTACCTTTGATCGATTTTAAAATGCGATATCCCAGGACTATGTATCGCCGACCCTTTACTTTTTAATTGCACATGCGGAAGCAGTAATAAATCCCCAAACAATAAAACAATGGGATAGAGTAGCAGGAACACAAACTTTCAAACTAACTTTAACCTTTTTATAAACAAACTTATTTATTTACAATAGCCGACTGTTTACAAAATCTATCGACTCCACAAAAAGGTAATGGTTTTATGACCCACTAATCGGACACGTTGCTGAATCTTCAATTTCCACCTTTCCAAACTCTAGGGCTCCCGGTCCTTCATGACTGCCATCTAGGGACCTGAAATATAATCCCACAACCGGGATGAGACTATGTCTCAGCAAGTTCTACCCCATAAGACCCGATTAGTAAACCATTATACTATAGGCTGCCTAAACACGCATACGTTAGAGGACTTACCTTGGCCTCATATTCCACCTGCAAGTCAGTACAATTCATAATAGGCATCCAAGCAATCACATCAATGATCGAAGCATCGATCAAATCGACCTAATCGATTACACGCCAACAAGACCACTCACGGTCATTTCCATTCAATCAATCAATTCGCAACATCAGATCAAAGCAAATGTTTATCGACTTAGTCGATTACATGTCATCCAAATCATTTCCCACGGTGAGATATCTAGAAGTCAGGCCACGTGCATTCTCCAGGACGACATACCAAGTCTCCGAGCCACGTGCCTCAAACCTTGGGCCCACGTGCGTTCTCTAAGGTGACCTCTTCGCCAAGGTGGTATATCAAGTCACCGAGCCACGTGCCCTTTTAGATGTCATTCTCAATATTGGATCCACGTGCATTCTCTCAGGCACTAATTCGCTAAGGTGACGCATCAAATCACTGAGCCACGCGTCCTTTTTACGATTCCCGGGCCCACGTGCCTTCTCTTAGGTGCTAACTCACCAAAGTGATGCATCAATTCACTGAGCCCACATGCCCATTTTACGATGCCATACTCTGTCACTGAGCCACGTGCATTCTCCAGGAGAACATATCGAGTCTCCGAACCACGTGCATTCTCTAAGGCGACCTCTTCGCCAAGATGACATATTCAACCACTGAACTCACGTGCATTCTCCAGGTGATATTCCCATTCACCGAGCCCACGTATTTTCTTTCAGGTGATAACCGACTTACTTTTGATACCGACAACCAATACCTAACGATTTCCCAATCAGATATTTAACAATCAACTCAATATGAATAACTTCTAAAAATTCATAATTAAATCAATTCCATACAAATTGAAGCTTAATTAAATAAACGGACTGTGCCACGACAATCAGCACAAAGTTCCAGTGACCGGCCATCCCGGTTGAATTTCCGGAAAATAAATAGTTAAATAATTAATTTCGAAAATTAATATTTAATTCCTAAAAATTCCACCTAGGCCTAAATTGTCAAATTGAAGGCCGATAAAGGGTTGGAAAAATCCCGAGCTACCCTCAATAGATAGTAGACCATGTCTACTTGCTAAATACAAATTCAATTTGTCTAATTTGCATCACAATTAACTAATAACCACTAATCTAACAACCTAAACCTAATTAAATAAAACTAAACAACCATTAAGTATAATTAGTAAAATAAGCAGGGATTAGTGAGTTTACTCACCGGAATTAAGCGCAAAATGTATCAATCCAATAGGTACGACACGAGAAATGATAAACCCCAAAGCATGGCTTGGGTTCGGGGCTCGGAAACAGCCCAAAACAGCCCACGAACCCGCTGGAAACCCACTCGCTGGGCTGCTGTTCTTGGCTGGCAGAGGCTGGTCCGGTGGCTAGGGTGGTGAGGCAAGGTTGGTGGAGGGCATGGGAAGCTTTGGTGAGGTCGAACGGAGCCGAGCGATGGCCGAAGGTGGCTGGACACGGCTGGATAGAGGCAGGGTCGCACGGGAGAGGACGCCTGGGCACGAGGAGACGAGCAGCAGCGAGCGGTGGGGGGCGGCGGGAGCGGTGGACGCGCGGACGCGGGCGGCGGTGCGGGTGGCGTCCGGCTTCGATGCAGCGTGACGGCCTTTAGCGAGCTGCTGTCTTCCTCTTCCTGGTTCGCTGGTTTGTACGAAGAAGGAGGGAGGAGGGGATTTGATCACATGGGGGAGTGGAGGAGAAGAGAGAGGAGAGAGAAGAAGAGAGAAGAGAGAGAAGAGATAAGGTTTGACTAGTCAAAAGGAAAGAAAGAAGGAGAAGCCAATTTGAAATTGGCAAGGGCATTCGGTCGGTGGGGAGGGGCTGCGCATGAAGGGGAGGGGAGAGGAGAGAAGAGAGAGAGAAGAGAGAGAGAAAATAGAAAATAGTAAAATAACAAGAAAATTACCTTATTCTTATTACTACTATTATTTTCCATTTCTCTTTCCCTTTTTATTTTCTTCTGATCTTCAATTGCACATCAAATCTCCCTTAATTTATTCTCAATCGGATCTCATAAAATCAATCGATGCTTCAATGCCTCAATTGCTATTTTTCCACATCCAATAACCCACCTTGCACCTCAATTTTGCATTCAATTTTAATTCCTAGCTTCAACTGAACGAAAATAGCCCTATTTATCCAGTCGAAATTAGAACCCGAAAATCTGGATGTCACAAATTTAGGACACTTAAGGAAAGTAAAATCAAGTTCTTCTTCAATTCTAGAACATGCCTTACTCCAATCATTGTCCTTACCATACAATCATGTATTCTAATTCTTACATTGTCAACACCAACAACATCGCATTTAATGTTGTTCCCCAGCTACACTTTACTACTATCCATACATTGAAAAGTAGTAAACCAATTTTTATTTGGCATAGCATGAAAAAAACAACCATCCATTAAACGATGAATCATTAGTGACAGACAAGATAAAATTGGCACAATTAGAATTACCTTCAATCGCAACTATAACATCATCTGCAAAATCAACTGTAATTTATTTGCCTTTCTAATTCTACAACTTAGGCAATTCCTTCTAAGATGTCCTCTCTTGCCATAGCTCCAACAAAAAGCACCACTAGTCCTAGACTAACAACATCGTATACTGCTAACATGTGCACTAGTTCTTCCTCTAATTTCACCAACTAGAGCAACAAAAACAAGGTGGCCAAATTCTCTTCTATGGATGTTCTCACTCACAATTAAATCTCAAGCCCCATCAAACATCAAGCTTGTTGACCTAAAAGAGTTACTAACATTAGTAATATTAGTATTTCAACTATCAAGCAATAGGGATTTAGAATCAAAACACACATGTCATCTTCAAAGTCAACATCAACTAAACTCAATTAATTGACAATCACATTGAATTCATTGATATGATATGTAATTGACACACCTATGCTCGTCTTCAAGTTAAATAGACATTGCATCAAATAGACCTTATTGATCGTAGGTGGCTTCTCATACATATCCAATAGGGCCTTCATCAAACAACAATAGTCTTCTCCTTAACGATTTTAAACTCGACATTACAAGCTTATATCAACTAAGTAACACCCATGGTTAGTCTATCTATCAATTCTCAGTCAGCTTGTTTCATCATCTTTGGCTTCTCCTTAGAAATGCGCAAGTGCAATTTCATTTGATAGCGATAATCTTTAATTCGTATCTTCCAGAAACCAAAATTCTTCCAATCAAATCTATCAATTCTTACTTTTCCTTCTTCGATTATCATTGATTTGCTTCAACTTAGCCAAGCCTAGCTTTGATATCAATTGTTACGAAATGTGAGCGATTGAACAATGGGTTAGGGAAATCATTGTATTGTTCATAGTCACTATTCATATCATCTAGAATAATTCCTGACTGGGAATCCTAGAGCCTTTATGTGTTTTAAGACCCATGAGCTTGATCTTTGTTTCGTGTGACCTCTTAATGCCCATAAAAGGCAAAGAGGATGTAATGTTTTGGGCAGAGTCCCTTAAAATGAAGTGCGTGCTTAAACAAATTCTCTCAATGTCTTTCTATACATTTCTTTTTCTCTAACATGGTAGGATTTTCTGAGAAATGCAACTTGGCTAAGTTAGAGATATTACTATCATGGCATTTTTTAGCATCTTTATGCTATAATCCAAATTTCTGAGTAGTTCACAGCTAAAAGGCAGTCTCTACAAGGCTTGAACAGAGGTTCGTCTATTGTGGTATAGCATACCTGCTAAAACATAACTGGTCTTCCCTAGTTCTAAACATAGATCCCTTCATTAGTATTAGAGCCATGGTTTCATTTGCAACTTGGTTAGTTCCATGCGCTCAAATTATGAATCCAATGCTAAAAAGGTCTTCTCATCATCATGACCAACCCTAAAACTCTCAATGCACCTATTACTCATGCTTCATCTCCATCTTCCTCTTCTCTTTCAGACCTTCGTATGTCAAATGCTTCTAAGATTGACTATTTTTATGAGATCTCTTTTAGTGATGACACAAAGATATTTGAAACTCAACTTCCTCTTATGAACCCATATTCTGCTTTTGCTAAACCCTTTTCATCATTTTGCCCCATCCATTTTTCCTCTTCTCTTTCATAATACATGCAGTCTTCCAAGTTTGATCAGCATCATATTCTAGCCATTGAAAAGGAGTACTTTGTTATTCTCCAAATCCCTCTACAATCTCCCAAATAGTGGACCCGATAGCAATACTCTTATATCCACTATGGAGCTATCCATCTTGCACTCACTTTCCATGGCCGAAAAGGCTTGCCAATTGTGGCTAGGATGACCCTATTGGACACTCAGTTCCTAGAATACTAGAATGCTTGTTTTGGCATCATCCAAACCACTTTAAATGCTGGGATAGACTTTGTAACCCTATATCCAAATCTCAATATTGCTCTTTTAGAACCTTAGCAACTCTCCTTCTTGAAGGTTCAAATCCAATGTATTAAATCACCCTAGATTGTAGATTCCATTGCAGTGACACTACACTACCAGATGGTCTCCTAAGCATAGCATCACATCCTTGATCTAAATTTCCAAAATGGAAATGAAGACGCCATGTTCATCTCCATGCGAAATGACTAGGCACCCTGCATCCATGTCCCTAGGAAAATTCCCAAAGAGATGTTGGCCAAACTCCTTTCGGAGACTTGGATTTTTTTTTTTTTTTGGTCGGTCTTACTCTATTCCTGCTCTAACACTCACTGTCGGACTTTTGCTGTGCCTCCTTGCAGGGCGTGGGAGTCGAAACTCACTCCTGAAACAAAATTGTCCCTACCCCAACTCCTCCTAAGAAGGTGGGGATTCGAACCCTCTACCTTCCCTTTCCATGTTAGAAAGGTGGCCACTGGGGACTTGGATTACCAACTATGAAAAGCTGTACCAAAACAAGAAGCCTCTTCAATCCTCAAATTTTGAATTTATGAGAAAAATGGATGGCATTGTTGCCATCAAATTCAACAAAGAAAAGGAAGAAAACCCTTATATCTTCTAAACTCTTTTTATGATTGAATCTTGCAATCCAGAATCAATCTCTAAGAGAGATCGAAAAAAATAAAAAATAAAAAATACTTCCAGAGCAATGGAAATCTTGTCCATTACTACAAAGACCGTTATGGTCATTGCTTTTGGGATCCTTTCTATTTGTGTTCATACTGTACAAACTCTCTTGATGAAGTGGACCCAACTACAAAGCCTAGGTAAAAACCTTGAAAACCAAAAGATGGTATATACCAAAGATATTTAAATGGAGATCTCTCAGTTGACACCCTTGGAGAAAGAGATAAATTTCAGTTCATGATTTCTTATGCTTCATCTCCACCAATTTCATTTGCTTCACCATCACCAACTTTGCCACCTTCGCCTCCTCTTTCTACCCCTCATAAAAAATCGACCATTTCCATGTTCTACAAGCCAATCCTTAAGTGGGCAAAAAAGCATTCATGCTAACTAGAACTCTCAAATGAAACATCACTCAACCAAGAAGAGGAAAAGAAAGAAAATCATTCTATCTCCATGTTCCATTCCATGACGTAGACTTTCCCCCTCTGAATCGAAAAGGCTTAAAGCTTCGTTTTCCTATTGCCGAAGAATTTGTTGATCCACAAGGAAGGTATCATCACTTCCCAAAAATGCTTGCGCCAACTGATGTGAATGAACATGGAAGGCAAAAGAAAACTGCTATTACTGAAACTGTACTAAATTGGCAAGTAGAGACTCTTTTGGCACACAACAATGCTTTCAAAATAATTGACTCCAAAATAGTTGAAGTAAAAAGAAACTCAAAAGATATGATAAGACTACCAAAAAGATGCTTGTGGACTTCCAAAAATAGCCTCATGCCTTGGAATGGGGACAACATTTGGGATATCATTTTCTTGAAAGATCAAAAGCTAAAATAAAGAAACTCAAAAGGCAAACCAACTTCTTGGAGAATGGAAATTCAAACCTTCTGATCCATTCTCAACCTTGTCACGAATAGAGTATCCTCTTCAACCACCACAAAGTACTTCGATCTTTGTTGCTCTTATAGGAACCTCTACTAGAAGAGACAAAATCGATGTGGTAGAAATGTGAAACTGACTTACTAAAAGGACTGACTAAGGAAAAAAAAGGGAAAAAAAATATTTTTGAAGAATCTTCGACTCCCGCAAAGGAGAAGCTAGACTAAATAATACTATCCAACATGTTAGAATCATTCCTAAAAGATCTTAGCAATCAAAAGGAAAAAAGGCTTGACCCTATTGTCTTGAAAGATGAGATTCGGCTTCCTCCAGCACGATTCTTCCAATCAATTCAAATTCAGAACTAAATTTGATATCTCTTTCATCCTCATCCTCTTTTTCAATCACTGCTATTGAATCATTTCCTATTATACCAGCCACCTCTTCATTATTCATGACTGATCCTCCAGAGTAAGAGGTGGATTCAAATCCTTTTGAGCCAAAGGTTATCCAACCAAATAACCCATCTTAGATCCAACTTCTTCTTTCAAACAATTTTTAATCATTGATGATATTCCTCATTCAAAATGGCCAGAATGATTAGAAGAATTTCATTCTTGGCTAAGCACTCGAAATCTCACAAGTAATGAAAAGTATGAGTCCTCAAATTCGTTACAAGGTTTACTAGAAGTCTTAAACATCGGTGGCAATCAATCCTATAAAATGACCAAGTTTAATTCATGCTTTTGGCAAATTTTGGCCAAGCAATGACCACCATCTACTACTTTTTCATAGAAAACCTGCTGATCTTATTGAGTTTGTTATGTTTCATCCTAAGAAAGAATCATCTATTTATTGCGATGAAAATTTGAAAAGTGTTGCAGAAAAAGTGGAGCATGAAGTAATTTCTTCGAAACTAATTCAGTCATCTACTACTAATATTGAGTCTGAAGAACTCGAAGATGAATAGTATTCCATTGCTAGAGATAAACCAAGAAGGACGGTGAAGTCTCCATAGAAATATGGTTCCTCAGATTTGTTGCTCATGCTATTTCAATTGTAGAGTTAATAGAGTATAGTGAGCCTAAAACCTACAAAAAAGCCATTTTCTCAGAAGATTCAACAAAGTGGTTAGTTACTATGAACAAAGAGATGGAATCTCTTGAAAAGAATCAAAATTGGGAGTTTGTCAAGCTACCAAAAGAAAAGAAAATAGTGGGTTGTAAATGGGCTTTCAAAAGAAAGGAAGATATTCTTGGAGTTGAAGACATCAGGTTAAAAACTCGTCTAGCTGTTAAATGCTATAGTTAGATCGAGGGAGTTGATTTCAATGATGTGTTCTAACCTGCCATTAAATACAGCTCTATTTGAATTTTTCTTGTGTTAGTTGCGAATCTACGCAAATCATGGTGCAATCAGAAAAGTATCTCATGCGAAGATTGCAAATTTGATACGCAAAATCAAAGGAATGAGGCTAAAAAAAATTCTCTTGTGCAAAGTTTTTGCAAATTATTGAGGAAATCCCTTATGTGTCGTATGAAAGGAGGAGAAAGCGAAATCCAAAAGGAAAGAAAAAGAATCATGATCACCTCAAAAAGGCAACAAATTGAGGGGGAGCGTCGATCAATTATAAAAAAATCTTTTTGTATTGATCATGATCGTCATTAATATGGAAGGAAACAAAAGGTAAATGTGTTAGAACTTACCAAGTTCTACATAAATCCAGTTAGTGCATCTTTTATTACTTTTTGTCATCAACAAATCTCTTATTAATGTTATCATTTTATTATGACAAAAGCGGTAAGTAAATTTTATAATGCATCCGTGATTTTTATTGGATATTTGCTAATATGTATGATCGAAGTGAGCTATATTCCATATCTTTAATATTTTATTTACTTTGTAAAAGATGATTTTTCTGGAAATTGTATTTCATGCAAAATATATTTGTTATCGTTTTATATTCTCTACGTGATACTATATCTATTGTTAACGCTTTTTGATTATGACAAAACGGGCGAGAGAATATAAATATGCATATGTGTTGATTGATTGATATTATTTATTGCATATTATTGAGCTGGGTTTATTTTTCTATATTGTTACGCTATCTTTGATTTGACGTTATCTTTGATTTGACTTACATTGCTTTGATTTATTAATACTTTAGAAAGTGTGATTACACATCTACATATTCAGATATTGTTTTGCTATCATTAAAAAGGGGGAGATTGTTAGGGAAATCCCTTATGATGTTTTGAAGATGATAAAATAAATCAAAGGCTACTAACTGTTTAATTGTTGAGTAATAGACTATGCAGATCATAGAATGTGTAAATGATTTTATCAAAGTCTATACATGGAAGAACCAGAAGACAGACTCTATGCTAAAGCTGAATGTGATCTACCACTAAGTGTTTGTACTCAAAGTTGTAATCTCTTGTTGATTACATAGTGGAATCTAGCAAAAGGCTGTTAGCGTGGGAAAGTGAACATAAGCTTGATCTAAGCCGAATCACTGTGAGTTATGTGTTCTTATTATCTTCCCTAAACTCCTTTATTTTGTTCGTAATTTTGTTTAACTGCTAAAGTTTAAACTTGCTCAAAGTCTATTGTTCTTTAGACTTAGTTTCAAAAGTCTATTGTTCATCAAACTTAGATTCAAAAGCAGAATATTTTACTACGTTTCGCAAAAAATTTTATTCGTACCTATTCACCACCCTTTAGATGTTCATACTAGCCCTTTCAAATTGTAGCAAAAGATAAATATGATATGCAGAATTTGAAGGCACAGTTGGGCGCTGAATTTGAGATAAATGGTTTAGGTACAGTGAAGAAAACCCTAGGCAGGAAATTCAGCCAGAACAAAATAGGGGAAATTCCAAAAAAGCTATGTTAAGAAGGTATGAGATCATTTTGGCATGAAAGATGCCAAACCAATGGTAGTCTTATATATGCGGTTTATACTCGACCTGACATTTCACATGTTGTTAGTGTGGTGAAAAGGAATATTTACCATGCCTATGCAAAGTTCATTAGCAAGCTGTGAAGTGGATTTTGAAATATTTGAAAGCCCTTTCTGATTTTGGTTTAGAGTTTGGGAAAGCTAATGACGTTTTGACAAGATATGTTGATTTTGATTATGCTAGTGACCTGGATAAGAGGAGGTATTTGACCGGGTATATCTTTATTATTGGAGGTTATGCAGTCAGTTGGAAAGCTACTCTGTAATATATAGTTGCTTTATCTACAACAGAAGCAGAGTATGTGACTATTGCAGAGGTAGTTAAAAAGGCCATATAGTTAACAAGCTTATTTTAAGGGCTCAGAGTGGATCATGGTGTGACTGTTGTCCACTGTGATAGTCAAAGTATTATACATCTTACTAAAGATCAAATATATCATGAAAGGACAAAGCACATTGATATACAATATTAATTTATTCAACACATTCTTGCTAATGGCTATATTAAGGTCTTGAAGATTGGTACAGAAAACAATCCAACTAATATGTTGACAAAGCCTTTGCCTATTTCCAAATTAGGCATTGCTTGGATTTGTTTAATGTTTGTTGCAACTGAGTTTTACTCTAATGGGATGAGAAGATTGTTTGTTACTTATGCAAAATTCAAGCCAAGGTGGAGATTTGTTGAGTATGTCTTGAATTTTTTTATGTGCTTGGGCCAATGTTAAGGCTTGGGGACAATATAAATATTGTTTTTCTCAAATTATTAGGTTAAGAAATTGAGAAAGAAAAAGCCTTAGTTTTTCCACCTTTTATAATCCTTGAAATTCTATAGTGGATTTTGTTTTCCCTCCGGTAATTTTTCTGCAAAGGTTTCCATGTAAATTCAGTGTTCTTTTATTCTTCTTAGTTTCAATTTTGTTTTAGTTTCTACATCTGCCATAACAACTACACATCTAACAAGATTGAGAATGAGCATGCAGAAAAGGTGCATCCAGAGCATCGAAAATGCTTTGTCTATTTTTTGGGAAAACATTTTACTCATTATTTGGCGTTTGGTTCACTGAGGAAAATTAGTCAATAGAAAATGTTTTCCTTGTCACTGGAAAACCTATGCTTAATTTTAGGACTCCTTGAAAAGTTGAAAATGATTTTTCAGAATATGATAAGATATCATCACTTGAATTCAAAATTCTATGTTGGGCACAAAAACCTAATACTAGTTCCTAGGTCCCTGGCGTTCTAAGCCAGGTCTCTGGTGCCCAAACCTGAGTCATCAAGGACGAGCCCCTAAACTCAATGCCCATGCCTAGCAACTCGGTGCACATGCTCAAATCTTGACACCCCTGTACGGGTCCATTGAGGCAGAGTTCAAGATCTAGTGTCTGGACCTAGGTCCATTTAGACCAAGCCTTGGTCCATAAAGGCCAAATGCAAGATCTAGTACATGAGCTCATATCCTTAACACTGAAGCCAAGGTCCACAAAGGCCATGCCCAGGTCAACAAAGGTTGGGCCCAAGCCATCAAGGCTAGGCTTAGGACCCTGGTGCCTAGGCTTAGGTTTATCAAGGCCGAGCTTGGAACTAGGATGCCCGTGCCTTGATCCTGGTGCCGAGTTGGTATTAAAATATTAAAATATTATGAAAAATTGTTCAAGTCAATGCCGACTATGTCCCATAAGATGTTTGGCATCCAAAGTAGTGATTTATGGTGAAAATTAACTGAATGAAGTCAATTGATAAAATTGAAAGGTTTATAACTGAATTAACGAATATGTAGAAGGTTTAAGATTTTTTGGACAATTTCCCCGACTTGCGCACAAAAGGTTTCTGAATGTGAGATAACACCCCGTGTGGTTGACATAGTGCCATCACTTCCCCAGTGCACATAGCAAAGAAACTTGTCCCTCCAAAGACTAGCTTGGGAATTTTCAACCCAACAACAATATTGGTAGCCCACCGAACAAATACATCTGCTACTAGAGAATTGGATCCATGTTCTTCTAGGATATGCAAACTGCAAGATCGGTTCTTGGAGCAAGCATAAGGCCCCCCAGAATTTACCCACCAATTCCACCTAATTTTGGCTCGATATCACTGCATCTGTATTGTCCAAACCTTCTAGCAACCCTAGCTCAGTTGGATGTCGAACTCCAAACCCGATTGATTGATTCGTTTGGTTTGTTTCGAAAAAAGGGTCTCCCAGACAGCGGTGGCGATGGTGGTGATTTTTGCGCCTCGAGTCAAGAAGGTCTTCCCATGTCCATCATGGAGATCATGTGGCCTTGGGCGATTATTTGCAGAAAGATAATGTGAAATCGCTTACGTCTATGCTTTGCTTCGTCTATGCAGATTGCGGAGTTTTACGAAGCTACCTAACGTACTCATTTGGAAATATATGTCTAAGACCAAATATTCACGTGCGCACCACAAAATACAGGAGAAGATAAATCCTCGAAGGGATAAGCTAACTCGTTCCAACTTCTATCACGGAAAAGGTAGTAAGAAATTTTGGAATCACATATCCTCAGGTACAAATCTACGAGGAAGCACCAGAAATTTCTCCAACATATTGAGGGTACCTAATCTATGAGTATAACATGCCTTAAGCTTATCACTATGTCAAAGTTTGATGTCAACAATTGTTGACTTTAGCCGATGATAAATCGATTTTGTTGATTTGGTTTGGGTTTAAAAACCTTCAAACCGATCAATGTATAAGGAAAATAACCTTGAGGACCAAAAGAATTGGTACCTCTCTATCTTCTCCTCTAGAATTGTTGCCAAGTTGTATGCATATCACAAGATCGGTGGTGCCACAGCCAAATATGTCTTTAAAATGTGACGACTGACATAGGTTGAGTTTGTCGTCCTCTTCTTGTCTTTTCACTTTTGCTTGTCTTTCCTTTATTTTTGTCTGTAATGTGAAAATACAATCTATTGAATATGAAGTTGCAAAGATCTCTCCATCTTTTAAGTCTCGAGCACAGAAAATTCAGGAAAGGGAAAGTACGCAGGGCATCTTACTGTTGAATTGCAACTACTAGACTAACTTTAATTTCTTCGGCACAAAAGAACTCAAGATCATGTATACCTTTCCTATTACCTCAAAAGAAATGAACTTACATCCTCCACATGGAATGATCACAACTCCTAGAATAAATTCCATGAAAAGAAACAGCGGTTCCAGTATTTTTTTCTCTAAGGATAAAACGCAACAAAATCTGAGAATGGAGGTTTGGGCTCTCAAGGGGTTTGGTGTTGCTCATAATTTACGAGAGATACTTACTTATGAATCGGATCATATTAGAGCTCGTCAAGAAGTACTTGGTACTACAATCATTGGAGGAACAATACCTAAACCTGAAGATGCTCCAGAATCTTTTCGATTGCTCATTCAAGAAATTGGGCGCTGCTCTCCTATGCAATATTCATGATGCTAACATAGAAAATACTTTTTTTGAAGATGGTGATGGTGCAAATACATTCCATGCTTTTAACCCAACTCAAGCTGAAGAAACTGGTCACCGCTAATCGCTTTTGGTCAGGTCATCAATCAGATCTTGTAGTGAGCCGATCTCTGCAGTCTGAGCTCTTGAAGCAAAGCTCCCAAATCCGACCAAGAAGACCCACCTTCTTCCACCGCCCCTTTTGCCATCTCTGCAAGTGCTTTCACCTTCCTTCTCATTTCCTCTGCTTCCTCACGCACCAGGACTCTCTTCACTGCCTCCTCCACTCTCTCCCTCTTCACGCTGTCCCCGAACAACCTCACCCACTGCTTCACCCCTATGTTGACCCCAATCTTGAGCACCTGGGTCACGAACTTCTCGTTGAAGAATTGCTCTGCCCCAACTGGCCAAGTCACCATTGGCACGCCGGCCGTGACCGCCTCCAGGGTCGAGTTCCACCCACAATATGTCACGAAACCCCCCATCGCCTGATGATCAAGAATCAGCACCTGAGGAGCCCAGCCCCCGATGATGAGGCCTTTGTTTCGGATTCTTGATTCATACCCATCAGGCAACCACTCTTCTTTGCCTTCTTCCACATTCGGGTCCTTCTTCACCACCCAGATGAATTGTTGACCTGACGCTTCTAGTCCGACTGCGATCTCATGGAGCTGAGCAGCATTGAAATTTGCCATGCTCCCGAAGCAAATGTAGATCACTGAGTTGGGTTGCTTCGAGTCGAGCCACTTGAGGCACTCGTGCTGGTCAATGGATGCTTGGTTGCCCCTGTGTGCCTTGTCCTCAGTCTCCTTATTGCACAATGAGAGCGGGCCAACGAACCAGGATCGTCTCCCTAGGAATGTCCTGTAATGGTCAGCATAAGCAGGCTCAAGCTCGTAGAAGCTGTTCATGACGACTCCGAAGCTCCTCTTCTCCGATTCCTTCACCTCGTCGTGGAACTTGGTGAAGTCATTCTCTTCCGTGATAAAATCCGGCAACTGCATCCTGGACATTGTGATTTCTCCGGGGAAGTTGGGGATGATGAAGGGCTCTGAATCGCATGACACCTTCTTGTGAGGCTCATAGAGCCTCACACATTCTGTGCCCGCAATGGAAAAGGCACTCATCCCATGGAAGGCCAGCCTAGGGATTTCGTACTTGGCTGCTATCTCGGTTGTCCAGGGGAGGAACGCGTCCGAGATTAGACAATCAGGGGCAAGTTTCTCTATTAGCAGCTCGAGCTGTCGGTCCAGCATCATGATAGCTCTCTTGAATTGCTTGCGTATTTCCACTGTAGTGGCCTTGCTCAGATTGTCACAGTCTTCTGGCAAGCCGACCTCTTTCAAGGGCAATGTCACTGTGACAACATCGATGTCGAAGCCCGAACCCTTGGTTTTTGCAATGGATTTCAAGAAGGTGGGCTCATCATGGAGGGTGGTTATGAGGGTGGACTTGCAGCCTCTAATGGCAAAGAGTTTGGCCATGTCGATCATTGGGATCGTGTGGCCTGGAGCCATGAGAGAGAAGAAGAAAATGTGGAGCTGATTGTTTTCACTACTCATTTGTCCTCTCATGAGAGTTTCTGCAACAGGAACGGATTCAGGAACGATACTGGTGAAGCCCAAGAAAGGTTTGGTTGTGATGTTTACATTTGAAAGCTGAGATTTTTTTTTTTTAGACTTCAAAACTGGGACAAATATATAAGAAGTTTGGTAATAAAGAAATGGGTGAGAGGAGAAAGACAAGTTTGATTGCTGCTATGCTTAAGATGTTTATAAAATTTCTGATTTGGTGACCAGTTTCCGTGTTTGCCATGAATTTTTGTATTGCAGAAGAGAACAAAAAGAAAAAACAGCTAAGTCTAGATTTGGAGTGATTAGAAAGATGAGTGGAATATGAATGTCTTCCAGTCAAGAGTACATAATCTCTTGCATCAAGCACGCAAGTTATAGGCCAATCAACAAAAAAGGTAATCTACTTGTCGACTTCTGCAGAGTCGTCATGCGTGACCAAATTGCACATGGTGGGGCCTCCCATCAGAATTGGCTGCGGGACATTCAATTTGGAAGACTTTCATTACTTTCTCTACAAGGAAATGTAGCTTCGGAATTAAGATAACAAGATGCAAACATCTCAAATGCCAAAACTTGATACGGATGGATATGTAAGTGCCAAAACTACCAAAAAGCACAGTGCCATGTTTTTCGAAAATTTGATACTTAAATGCCAATTCCAATAAAACTTGTTAGAAATTTGATAGTGCGGGGATAAATACACTATCAGTGTCAAAAGTTGTGTACAGCGCTCACTTTGATGCTAAAAGCTTATTTTGGATCACTTAAGTGCCAACAAATTTGAAAAACGATCATTTCGATGCCAATGCTGATCAAATTGACTTGAAATCCGACGTGGCACTTTTTTATTAATTTTTTAAGCTGACGTGGCTCGTCAAAGAGTATAGTCAGCATCCAAACAACAAAATGACATCTTTCCCCCAACTTGAAACCCTAATCCCCAAATTGAGAGAGAGAGAGACAGAGACAGAGACAGAGAGACAGAGAGACAGAGTATAGTTAGCATCCAAACAACAAAATGACATCTTTCCCCCAACTTGAAACCCTAATCCCTAAATTGAGAGAGAGAGAGAGAGAGAGAGAGAGAGAGGCATGTCGTCTTCTTCTTCCACGAAGAACAACACCAACAGTGGCACTAGCAATGGCACTAGCAGCGGCATCAACAATGGCACTAGCAGCGGCAGCAACGGCAGCACCAACAACAGCACCAGTGGCAGTGCTGGCACCAGCGCACTAGTAGCGGCACCTAATCCCTCTTCTTCCTCCTCCTCCTCAGCCATTGTCTCCTATTCTTCCCGCCACTTCTTGCTTGAGCAACAATCTCAGTCTCTTCTCGCTCACCTGGTTGAGCAACTACAATGGAGGCCGAGCAATGGTGGCTAAGCGGTGGCCAGCAAATGATGGTGGCCAAGTGGCGAACAACAAAGAAACCCTAATTTCAATCCCCATATGAGCTATATGGCATCATTTCTGTGAGAATGTCCACATATGATGGCAAAACAACATCGTTTCTTGAGGAGGATGGAAAATAACATCGTTTTAAAGCCACCTCAACTTTTTTTAATATATATATATATATATATATATATATATATATATATATAGCCATGTAATTAATCGGCCAGAATCTCTCGCCGATGGCACCAAAGTGATCATTTTTTTTTTCTGATTTGGCATTTAAGTGATCCAACGAAAACTTTGGGCACCCGAGTGAGTGTCATACACAACTTTTTTGGCACCGATAGTATACTTATCCTAATAGTGCGTTATTTTATTCATAAAACTAGTCTACGCTACTTGCTAGAATGTCCACTCAACATCCTTGTCCCAAACGATGTCGTTTTGCCCCAAATTTTACTTTTAATATAAATATTTATTAAATTAAAATTGAAAAAATAAATAAAAATAAACTAAATAAGAAGAAGAAGAGGGAATCAGATTTGAGGTTGTGGAGGCCCTCGTTACTACCGCTCCCACCCCATCCAAAGGTGACCCTTGGCCCCTTTGGGTGAGGGTCAACGGACCTCTCACCTGATTTGGATGAGGACCACAATCCCTCGCCCCAAATTTGAGCAAGCCCTCGCCAATAATCAGCCAAGGTCACCAGCCACTAATCGAGGCTTGACAACTCCAACCGACCTTTGCCCCACCATCGCCAGCCCTTTCTAGAAGTAGTGGAGTGGCAACGGTGATGTCCTTCATGGCCCTGGATGTGATTCCCTTCTTTATTTAGTTTTTTAAATTTAATTTAATTAATATTTATATAAAAAATCCAATTTTGACTAAAACAATGTCATTATGGGCTTATCTAGTTACATCAACATCACATAGATAATTTTTTTATAAGATTTGCCACACTAGTTAAAAATTTCGCTGGAAAAAGCGACATCAACTGCTTGGCCATAAATTCTCGCTATTGGCACTTAAGTATTCGTTTCTTCTCCAATTTAATATTTAAGTGTACATTTTCGAAGTTTTGGCACTTATATATCTACCTATGTCAAGTTTTTGCACTTAAGATGTACTTCTTTCTTTGTGATGTTTTTAATTAAATAATCGGATGGGCCTAAGTTGGCCCGTCCGCCCATGTTGGTCCGAAAAGACCGGCCCACAAAGAATGAGGGCCCATGGACGGAGGGAGGTGTTGAAGGGGTGTGTTTTGCATTTTTTTTGGGAGAGGTATAAAAGGGGGAGAGAGAGGGAGAGAAGATACCTTTTGATATTACGTACGTCTTCTTTCCTTCTCCCTCCAAAACTCACAAGGAAAAGGAACAGTAGGCGAAAGGGCCAAAAAGGCAACACCCGACTTCCCTCCAAGGCGTTTTTTTTGCGTCATCGGATTGAATAGGACCAGTTTTCTCTTCCTCTTGGCGTCGTTGGGGTTTAATCCGTGGAAAACAAGGTACGTTCGATTCTGTGATGTGCCTTAGGATCGGTGATGCATATGAATTTCTTGGGCTCGTCTTCCGCGCAAGTTTAGAGGTTCGATTTAGGGTTGAATCTGTTTTTTGGGATCCGACGATCCCAACATTGGTATCAGAGCATAAGTTTATGTTTCCCGATCCCTTTTCATGTTTTTCCCGACCCCTTTCATGTCTGTGGATGTGTTTTTTATTGATTTTCGTGAAAATAAATTCGGCCGACACCGATCGGGGTGAGAAATCCCGACACCCGAGACTGTTTGTGCATTTTTCCAACTTTCTGTAAGTCGAAATCGATTTCTGATGGCACTGGACGAACGGACTCATCGAGACGAGCGCGACGAGTGGCGGAACGCCGCCAACGGCTGCCGGACGCGCCCCCACGCGCAGTTAGAGCGAATGGGTGTCTTCGGCGCGTGCAACGCACGCGCCGACACAGAGAAGGAGCAGGCGCGTGCATCACACGCGCGTGCGCGCGTACGCACGTGCAACGCGTGTGCACTGCTCGTGGCCGCTGGCGCGTGCCTCGCACGCGCCGAGTCGGTCCGTCCGACCCGGCCCAACCGGCAACCCGGCCCGACCGGCCGACCTGACCGGTGACCCGACCCGTCCGACCCAGCTGACCGTCGACCGTTGACCGTTGACTCCGTTGACCGTTGACTTCCGTTGACCGTTGACCGTTGACTTCCATTGGCCGTTGACGACCGTTGACCAAAAAAAAAAAGGAAGGAAGAAGAATGTGTTTCTTTTTTCAATTATGTCTATGTGGATTATATGTAATCCCTATTTGTTCTGCATTTGTTGCAGGGACAATGCCTCCCCTTAAGTTTCGCTCGCCTATTCGCATACATACCACCGAACAAAAGGAAAGGCTTGCAAGTTTGATAGCCGATTTGGATGATTATCGATGGGAGAGTGGGGACATAATAGATAATGTTCTTGAAGTCAACACGAAACTTCAAAAGGTCATATGGAATGGTCGTCCAATGCCACAGTCTGAGATGGTGCGATATTTCATGAACACCCTACCACCAGAATGGCAAGGAGTGTTGAATCGCATATGGGATGCCAACCAAGCCGCTTCATATAAGAAAATTGTGATGGAATTCGTAGATGATTATTACCTTATTATTACAAAGGACAAGATCAAGAAATTGAACAAAAAAGGAGCTTTCCCAGTTCGTGTACTGGCTTGGGTTTAGACATTATGAGCTGTCTCTCTATTAATATAGTTTGTGGATACTTTAAGTAAATATTTTTTTTTGTGTTACCTGGTTGTTGTTGATGTAGCGACTAAAATGTAAGTTGTATTGTGTCAAGCATACTTATTCTATTGAATGTAAGATATTATTTGCTTTCTGCTGTTAATGATTGTTGTGGATAGCACATAGAAGTTTTTTGTAACTTCATGAAATTTAGTTTGCATAAGACAATTATATTAATGACAGTTTTGAGTTAGGATTTTTTGGAGGATGATTGGAAACATAGTGACCTTTTGATTCCAAAGCCTTACTTAAAATTGTTTATTAATATGATGGGTCTGTGCAAGAAGATGCATAAATGATAGGCATTAATTATTTGTGCATGTATGTATAATATGTTCAGATCAATGACTTCAGCCACAAAGAGCATAATTGCCGAGCTAAACAAAGGTGAAAAGCTCAATGGCGACAACTATGAAATCTGGCACATGAAAATCCAATATGTGCTGGAAGAGCAAGAGGCGCTAGAAGCTCTTAACCTAACCATGGAAGAGCCTGAAGATGGAACCACTACACAACATAAGAGGAATAAGGATGCATTTGCTGCGTGGAGAAGGAAGAACTCCCTAACTCGCATTACGTTCTGAAAGCGGCATGGAAAATGATGTCATGCGAGAGTTCGGGCGCTTTGAGAATGCCAAAGAAATGTGGGAAGCATTGGCAGCAAGATTTGGTCATACTTCGGTGACCAAGCGAGGCAGCTCACCATTAGGTTTGACTCCTACAAAAAGCCTCATGGTCGACCATGAAGCGACACTTGAGAAAAATGTCAAACATAATAAATGAGCTGAAGGATGCTGGCCATGTCCTAACCGATGAGCAGCAAGTGCAAGCAGTGATTCGTTCCTTGCCTCAAAGTTGGGAGCATATGAAGGTGCACCTGACCCACAATGAAAATATCAAAGTCTTTGAGGACGCAGTGCGCCATCTTGAGCTGGAGGAGGACCGCCTCTTGGCGACTAAGCCGGAAACTGATATATATTATGCTGGTTCTAACTCAAATGGAGCTTCGGGCTCCAAGCGCAAACGTCCTGACTGGTTCAAGAAGTGGAAAGGCAAGGGACCAAGTGCTTCAGGAAAGAAACCGAAGCTTAACCAACGTGAAAGAGGAAAGCGTCCTCGAATGAAGAAGCTGACAAGGGTGAAATGTTACAAATGTAGCAAGAGGGGTCATTATGCTCGCGATTGTCGCGAGCCAAAGAAGGTATATACCCCTTGTGCTTTTAAGAACTTTGTTTATGTATCAAGTTCTGTATTCTTGACTGAATCTAATCCTTTGTGGATCAGATTCGGGAGCAACAGACCATGTAGCGAAGGATAGAGGATCCTTCGTGGAATTCCGACGAGTACCAACCGGAACTAAGTGGGTCTATGTGGGAAACAACTCCGAGCTGAAGTAAAAGGAAATGGCACCTGCCAACCGAACATGCGTGGTGGACGCACTTTGATCCCGCATGATGTATTGTATGCTCCGGAGATTCGTCGGAATCTAGTGTCTGTTTTAGTGTTGGTCAAACTAGGTTTTAATATGAACTTCCATTGTAGAGGTGTGGATTTGTTTTTGGACACAAATTTTTATGGTTGTGGTTATTTTCTAGATGGTTTTATTGTTTTAGACATTGACTATGTTAATGCAAATGTTTGTTATTCCCTTATCACGTCTCCTAATTCATATGACAATGATGTGAATGTATGGCATGCTAGACTTGGTCATATTAGCCAACAACGTATGAATAGACTAGCCAACATATGTGAGCATTGCCTAGCAGGGAAAACAACAAGGAAACCATTTGGAAAAGGTAAAAGAGCTGAATTTCCTCTGCATTTAATCCATTCGACATCTCGTGGTCCAATGAATGTGAGAGGAAGGCATGGGGCTGTTTATTTCATCACTTTTATAGATGATTATACTCGATTCGGATATGTCTATTTGATTTCTCATAAATCTGAAGCATTAAGTTGTTTCAAAAGGTTTATGGCCTTGGTAGAGAATCAATTAGACAGGAAAATAAAAGCATTGAGATCCGATCGAGGTCGAGAATATTTATCTGATGAGTTCAGAAAATTATGTGATGAAAAAGGAATAGAAAGATAGTTGTCTATTCCATATACTCCTCAACAAAATGGTGTTGCGAGAGAGAAGAAACAGAACCCTACTCGGAAATGGTTAGGTCCATGATGGCACATGCTAATTTACCTATCACCTTTTGGAGTGATGCATTATTGACAGCTGCCTATGTACTTAACCGGGTGCCTTCCAAATCAGTTACTTCCACTCCATATGAGTTATGGACAGATAGAAAACCAGACTTAGGTTTTCTTAAGCCATGGGGTTGTGCTGCCTATACCCATGAGCCCTCTCACAAATTTGGGAAATTAGGTCCCAGAGGAAAGAAGAGTATTTTCATAAGATACTCTGAACACTCAAAAGGATATGTGTTCATAGGTGAGTAGGAAAGTGGGAGTGTAACTGAATTTGAATCACGGGATGTCACATTCTTAGAGGATGAGTTTCCTAAGAAGGGCAAAATAGGTGAAGATTACTCCCTATTTGAAACCATGGATCCAGATAATGATATTAGTGGGGTTTGCCCAAGTGGGAGTAATGTGAGAAGTGATGAATTGTATACAACTGATTCTCAATTACAGCCACATGATGAGACGACATCATCATTATCTGATCCTAGTGGGAGCATAATGGGAAATGATGTGCTAAGTGTACAATCTCCTATACGGCGAACAAGTCGTAAAAGTATTCCCCGTCGACGTTTTGACATTGAAGGGGAAACTTTTATGATTGCCCCACAAGATGAGGATGAGACAAGAAATATACATGAGGCTCTAAGTTGCCCTAGTAAAGAAAAATGGATGGATGCAATGGGAGAGGAAATGGAGTCAATGAAGTTAAACCATATTTGGGAACTGGTTGATCTTCCAAAGGGACGCAAAGCTATTGGGAACAAGTGGGTTCTCAAAATAAAGCGTAAAGCTGATGGCTCGATAGAAAGATATAAAGCTCGCCTTGTGGCGAAAGGCTATAATCAATAGGAAGGAATTGATTATGAGGAAACATTTTCCCCTGTTGTGAGATTCACCTCAATTCGCATTATTCTGGCAATAGTGGCAAGTATGGATCTTGAATTACATCAAATGGATGTAAAGACTGCTTTTCTCAATGGAGAATTATATGAGGAAATATATATGGAACAACCTGTTGGTTTCATTACGAAAGGCCAAGAAGGAAAGATATGTCGACTTTTGAAATCGATATATGGCCTTAAGCAGTCGTCAAGACAGTGGTATATACGTTTTCATAATGCTATGATGGCATATAATTTTACAATGATTGATGAGGATCATTGTGTATATATCAAAAGATCCAAAGATCAATTTGTGATCATATCATTATATGTTGATGATATACTAATTGCCGGAAGTAATATGGAGTTAGTTAATACCATCGAAAGTTGGTTATCTTCCAATTTTGAGATGAAAGATATGGGTGAGGCTGCATACATACTTGGAGTTAAGATTTCAAGAGATCGTTCGAAGAGATCATTATCTCTTTCGCAAGAAACATATATAAATAGAGTTCTTGAACGATTTCATATGCAAGATTATAAACCCATAGACACTCCTATTGCAAAAGGTGAAGGATTGAGTCATAGACTGTGTCCAAGGACTCCACAAGAGAAGGAACAAATGAAGCATGTTCCTTATGCTAGTGCTGTTGGGAGCTTGATGTACGCTATGTTGTGTACAAGACCTGACATATGCTTTGCAGTTGGAATGGTGAGTAGATACCAATCCAATCCAGGTCAAGCACATTGGAAAGTCGTTAAGAGAATACTGAGGTATCTGAAGGGAACTGCTGATTACAAGCTGAATTACCAAGGAAAGGATCTGCGACTTGAAGGCTATTCAGATGCTGATTGGGGAGAAGATTTAGATGAAAGAAAATCTACCTCTGGATTTGCGTTCTTACTGAACAATGACGCCATATCATGGAGCAGTAAGAAGCAAACATGTATAGCCTTGTCCACGATGGAAGCTGAGTTCGTGGCACTATCAGCAGCGATACAAGAAGGAGTTTGGCTTAAGAGATTTTTAGATCATTTAGGTGTTATTGAGAAAGCTGCAAATCCATTATTGGTTAACTGTGATAGCCAAGCAGCTATAGCGTACACCAAAGATCCAAAGTGTCATGGCAAGACCAAACATATAGATACCAAGTATAACTTTGTCAAAGATATGGTTGCACGAAAGGATGTGAACTTACAGTACATATCTACGCATAGAATGGTAGCAGATCCTATGACAAAGCCAATACCTAGAGATGTGTTTTGTGGTCATGTAAAATCTCTAGGATTGCGTAGAGTCTGATGTATTGGATATTGTAATTTCCCGAGTTGTTCACATTTATGAACTTGTGTTTTTCATCATTAATGCCTATGAATCTTTTGTTTGATCTTTATACATCTTAATGCTCAGTGCATTATATTAAGTTGAGAAAGTATGTCGGACAGATAAGAGATTAGCCCACTGACACAGGTAATCGCCTCCATTTACTGTGTGATAAATAGAGATGAGACGGTTTTTTTAAGCTTATTATCTAGGTGATAATTGAGAGCTCAAGCTTAAAATATATATGTCGCCTTAACTAAGTGTTAAAATGAGGACATAATAAGTACTATGTCCGAAAGTAAAATGCCCCACATATTTTACTTTATCTGTCTAAGATGCCAGATGTGAATTCTGATGAATTAAGTGAATGAGTAGGTACGTGAACTCAAGTTAGACATTGGGTGTGTCTGAACTATCATCTGTACGGTATTGAAGGAATAGACATACGCTCCATGGGAAAGGAGTTAATACCGTAATACGTATTTCATACTACGTATGCATGAGACGACCAAAAAGAGTGGCAAAAGTTTTGATCTCAACTTTTATACCGTGTGAGACTCTTGAGGAAAATAAGTTCCTCATTTTTAGTCCCCTCAGGACTCTTACTTATTCTCAAGATTTCTATTTAGTGTTTGCTATCTTAGGATGTTGCCAATGGTCATGAGTTGATTCGATCTAATGGGACATTTCTAGAAAAGCAAGCTAAACTGAAATTGAGAGTTTGAAGGAAAGAGGAAGATCGATTTTGGTGAATCACATTGTTGTTTTTGTATTCACTGGTCGACCAATTATGACTGTCTTTGGGATAATCATAATTGTGAATGCAATATATATCATTGTTAAAAAGAGATCAAGAGAGATATAAATGTGATTGATCGATCTAGGGTACTGCATATTAAATCTACTCAGAGTGTGACGCCCATTTTGAGCTGCTATATATTCCTAACAGATGTATGGCAACGAGCTCTCAAAGTATGCCGGTCGCACGGATTATTTACCAGTATGAATGTTGAAAAGAGGTTAAGAGGATCCTGTTCGGCCCACCATGTGCGAGTGGGAGATGATGTTTTTAATTAAATAATCGGATGGGCCTAAGTTGGCCCGTCCGCCCATGTTGGGCCGAAAAGCCCGGCCCACAAAGAATGAGGGCCCATGGACGGAGGGAGGAGTTGAAGGGGTGTGTTTTGCATTTTTTTGGGAGAGGTATAAATGGGGGAGAGAGAGGGAGAGAAGATACCTTTTGATATTACGTACGTCTTCTTTCCTTCTCCCTCCAAAACTCACAATAAAAAGGAGCAGTAGGCGAAAGGGCCAAAAAGGCAACACCCGACTTCCCTCCAAGGCATTTTTTTTGCGTCATCGGATTGAATAGGACCGGTTTTCTCTTCCTCTTGGCGTCGTTGGGGTTTAATCCGTGGAAAACAAGGTACGTTCGATTCTGTGATGTGCCTTAGGATCGGTGATGCATATGAATTTCTTGGGCTCGTCTTCCGCGCAAGTTTAGGGGTTCGATTTAGGGTCGAATCCGTTTTTTGGGGATCCGACGATCCCAACACTTTGTATACCTAATATGTGTTCAATGAAGCTTGAAACATTTTTATGTCTCCATCCTAACTACAGCGGGAAAAACACGAGGTCAGTGCCCCAATTATTATATGATGCTCATTTTAAAGGTGAAATTTTTTTAACGATTATATATGTGCTGCAAACTTTGAAAACCGGTCATTTAAATGACTCCAGTGATTTTAATTTGCCAAAAAAAAATTGATACGGCTCGCCAGAGTCACTTAAATGGGCATTTTTAAGAAGTTTTTGTACTAAAGAGGTCGTTTATAAAATTTTGCGATTAGATTGATTATTTATTAAAAAAAAATCCCTATAATTTATAAAATTAGAAATTGACAACAGGGTGACATGAGCCAGAAGCAAAAATCATAAAGCAAATATTCTAACTCTGCCATTAATTATATATATATATATATATATATATATTTCTTTTCGCAGATCTGAGGAGCAAAATTGTGGAGAAAGTATTCTCTCCAAATAATCTCATTTAAAAATCACAAAAATTTATTTATTTTCCTAAAAAACATGAGAAGTGAAATTTTCTCCACCTCTTGTAATTTCGCATTTGTATCTTCTCTGATCTTGCTCTGTTTTGAGATTGAACAATAGAGCTAAGGACTGGGAAAAATGGACTGCTTCTCTTTGATCAACTATGACGATTAATGCAAGGGAACATTTGGGAGCCAATTTAACTCCAAGTTCCCGATTCCATGACATTGTTCAGTACATAAATTATGCACCACACTTTTTTCAAATATTTTGTGTGAAAATTTCAAAAATGATAATTTTAATGCCAAAACTTTATATGAACAATTTAGTGCCCTAACTATTTGGTCTGTTGTGCCAACTTTTTCGTCTCTAGAATTGCTTAAGTGATTATTGTGGCACTTGAATGATTTTTTAAAAGTCTTGGCACCAAAGTAAGCATTTTACAATAATTATGATACTAATGTCATCTTATCTTTTTTGGGGTAAGCTATTCTTAGAACATTTGGTTTGGGTTTCTACATTTGTTGTGATCTTCCCGAAGTAGGATCTAGGGTTAAAGGTAATGTTGAATTGGGACCAATGGTTCTCATGTGATGCGGTTTCTCCCAAACTCTTATCTTACATTATCTCAGGAGGTTCATTTTAAAGTATTAATATATGAGGCTTCTAACTTGTGGGGGAGTTGCCACTAACTTGTGGGGTTGGTTGTTGGGGTGAGTATTGATCCAAGGTCAACCCCAAACCATCCATAGACCAGCCCAACCTAGCCAATCCCAATCCAGTTCCCAAGGGGACTGGGGTCCTAAGATCTCTAAATCCTGCATTGTGTGGGTTGGTCCTCAATCTTAGAATTTTAGGATTGGTCCAATCCGAAGCAATCCTATATTTAATAATTTATATATATATATTATATATCTAATATATTACATATTATATGCCTTCGTCTACTTTAAATTCTAATGCTTCCTCCTATGTTCTCTCTACAATTCAATTTATCGTATAATTAGGAACCAGAAAGAAACCTAGTGCTAATTCAACCAAAACAAAAAACAAAACAAAACAAAAAACAAAAGGAACCCTCTTCAGTGAGCCTCACTTGCCCGCCTTGGCCTCGCTCACCTACTTGTGTAGGCAATCACCTTTGTTCACTTACCTTGTTGCTCGCCTTTTTGTCCTCACCTTGAATATTTGTTTTTACAATTTGTTACTTTTAGCAAGTGTAAACTTTTATTGTTACCTTATCTTGTTTATATTTGATATGTATTATTGTTCATAATTTGGTTGCATAGTATCACGTTGTTGAAATAGTATGTTTGTCTTTTTAAGGAATATAAAAAGTGAAACAAAAAAATGATCGGTTGGTTCACCTATATCCTCAAACCCAAAATCAATAAAGTCAGTCCTCGGCCCAAAAATTGAGGACTAACACTGTGCAAGTCGATCCCTCATTTAGGTGCTGGACTAACCCAACCCTGACCATGCTCACTCCTAGCCTATGTAGCATCGACACGTGACACGCGACACACGACACGCGACACGTCATTTCTCAAAAAGTAGAGATTTTCGACACGTTTTGACACGTTAGATATTAAATAAATATTTTTATATATACATATGATTATTTCAACAATAAAGAGTAGAGTCAATTTATTTAAATGAATTTATAATTTTTCATGGTGATCATAATTTATTATTATTCAATATTATTCATCTTTTTTTCTTTTTTGAAATCACCCTTCATCCCCTCCCTCCCAAAAAGAAAAGAAAAAAAGACAAATCCCGCCCAAGACGAGCATCCCATTTTAATTTTTTTTGGCTCTTCATGGCACCATCATTTTTTTTTCCCACTCTTCCTTGAAAAGCCAAACACTAGCTACCTATTATTTCTCCTAGGCGTGTCCTCCTTGCACACGGTACCTCATTTTTAAATTTTTTCCTGCCCTCCTTGGAAACCAAACCTACCTGCCTCATCCTCCTTTGACTCCTCCTTTATGGCACCCCCCCTCCTTGGAAAACTAAATCGTAGCCTCCTCCTCCTTCTGTGCTCATCCTCCTTGCACGGCACCCATTCTTTATCTTTTAGAAACCCTTCGAGAGCAGGCTTGAAAACTCTCGGAAAACGGCTGCTCCCTCCTCCATTGCACAATCCTCTTCCTCTCAATCCCTACTCTCTCTTGGTCACTTCGTTGCAGTTGCTCGCTGCTTTGCCTCTAGTCCTCTCTCTTTTGCGGTCGTAGCCTTGTCTCCGGTCCTCTATTGCGGCCATCTCGGTCACCTGGTTCTCTCTTCCTCCAACCTTCTCTCACCGTCGCGGCCTCACTGCTACTGCCTCGCCTCCGCAGCCTTGCTTCCTCTCCCTTGCCTCTTCTTCACCCTCCATCGCCAACGATTCACTCTCCCTTCACGCTTGCAGATCCGCTCTAGAAACCCAGCCTCTTGCTTGGACACGCTCCAACTTGCATGTCGAGAAAAGTTGACCACGTGTCGGAAAATCCAACACATGTTGACCGCATGTCCGAGCGTGTCCGAACGTGTCGGAGCTTGTCGGACACGCCGACACGTGTCCGACACGCCGACACGTGTCCGACACGACACAGAAGGTTCCCGAGCATGTCCGTGCTTCATAGCTCCTAGCTAGTTATTGGTTGTAAATAAGTGGCACATGTGGGTATTTTATCCAAATATGAGTCCTAAAGTTATTGTCCATTAAGTGTCCATGTGATATATTCATGTTGAAATAAATCAAAGTCACGCATCAAAAAGGGTAAGAAAGAATAAAAATGCAGAAAGTAACCCAATACGAGTCAAGCAAAAAACATTCACCACCATGTCATGAGCCCCGAGACATGATCCCTCTTGAGCTTGACCCAAAACTAAACACGTGACTACTCTAAACTGAATAAATCAAATTTTTCTAAATGCAGGATACCGAATTGAGTTTACCATAAGATTTTGGTGACTGTTCTCCTAATATGCAACTACGAAATCTGATGAATGTGTACAGTATGTCACGAAGGATTTCTTTAAAGAATGCGACATGTAAATTATATGTAATGAAATTAAACGAGATGACCAATCCTCGCTTTATTAGAGCCCACAGTTCAAACGAAATTAGATCAAGAGTACGCGTTCAGACAAATGACACTAGGAAACACGCAACACACGGTATCAAAAACAAGAAGACGCTTGGCTGCTGAAGAGGATTCCGCCGACACAAACACCATGCAATCCACTCACGCAATGACACAAGGTTGGGAATTTTGAAACAGGGGGAAGTGTGCGGTCAGTGAAGAGGAGACTCGGTCAAGTGCTGTCCACAGTTTTCCTTTCTAGCTTTTGACTTTTGTTAATCCCTCCACCGGTCATTACTCTGTAAGAAAATTGAACGCGTTGAGCATATTGAGATAGGCGACTCCACCTTAGCATAAACATACACAAGGCGGCGAGAGAGACATCTAAATGAAGCACATTGGTAGTGGTTAGGTGATGCGAACGGATTCAACTTAAGATGTCGTGGAAAACGAGCGATCGAAAAATAAAATAAACATAACAAGAAAATAATAGCAAATGCCAAATTTACGCGGTTCCCTACATCCACAGGATAACGATAACGAATTTCACTATAAATCAAGTGACACATGGAACTTACAATCATACTCGAGTTATTCAAAGTATTTTCTAAGCCCTAATTACACTAAATAACTCATGTAATGTTTAACCTCACAATTTCTCACAAATTAATCTCTCAATTTTACGAAAAAAAAAATTAACAAATCTTGAACTCACAAGAAAACAATCTCTCAATTTTACAAAGAAAAATTAAAAAATCTTGAATTCATAAAATTTAATCAGCTCAAACACCGAATCGTCTTGGATGTAATTCATAAACAAAACCGCATCCGCTTCAACAACGCCCTTTTTTTGTTTTTTTCTGGACACATACGGCACAAAGATCCGCACTTTGATCAACAACGGCTTAAACTAAAATCCAAGAATATATAAAGATATAAAAACAAATCTCCCCAACCGACTTCTGCAGGGAAAGATTTTCTTATCTTTAATTTCTTCTTACCCCTTTCTCTGACATTGACCGAGTCAAAGTCGAATTAAACATCCCAGATTGACTTTCCTATTCAGCCCGACATCTCCAACGCGTATTGATAATATTGATGTCCGTATATTTCCTTTCTCTATTTTATCTTGGAATCGTTGTCCAACGTGGAATCTTTAACACCCGAAATAAAGAATTTTAATTTTAGTGACATATATTTGAGCGTCCACAAAATAATAATAATTTCTCTTGAGTCAGGTTTCATTCATAGAGTTAAATTCGAGACATATTCTATTAATCTCTACATTGACTTAATGTTTGAGCCAAGTCACAATAGTTTTGCCAAAAATTCAAACTCTACTATTACTCTCCCATAGCCCCCAATGGCCTGAACTGCCACAGATTTTATCCAAATCCAAACATTGCTTGAACTTTGCCATAACTGAGGATCTCATCAGAACACCAACTTCACATGCACCTTTAATTACTCCACAATGATTTTCTGACACAACCTCCTCAACCATAGATAAAGCAAAACCATTGTTGCACGCATACATATCAGGAGATCGAACACATACTTTGTTAATATTACTAACTACAGCAACTATTGGTTCTATATGCTCCACCTCTCTATGAGCACCATCTGTGTCGATTACCTTGCCAATACTCGCCATCTTAGGAGTTTCTAATTACAACTCCATCTCTAGCTTAACACCATTCAAATTTGTATGAACATTGCTAAAATTATTCCTAGGCAAAATTACTAGAAACTTGTCAAATGTAACTTCTCTATTGATAATAGGGGAATTTAATTTTGAGCACCACAACCGATAGCCCCACTCACCTTGTGCATAACCTAAGAACATACCCTTTCTTATCATTTCATCAAGCTTACCATAACTTGCTCGAATATAACATGAGTAACCAAACTTCTAAGAATAGAAAAATTGGTAATGTTACATTACCGCACTTTTTCAAGAGTCCAACAACCAATCACAATCAATAGGGACCTATTTATCAAATAACTTGCCACACTAAGCACATCCACAAGGAATATCTTAGTCATACTAGTATTAGAAAGTATTTTATGGCCGTCTTTAGTAGTGTTTTGCTTATCAATTTCTTAACATGATGTGGTTCATTAACAATAGTATCATGTTTTACTATGCTTTCCCTCATGTAGAATTCGTTTTAACAATTTCAAGCAAAACTCCATGCTATTGTCTATCCGTACTTACTTGATCATTTTACCAATCTCATTTTCAATCAAAGCTCTCAACTACCTGATCCTAACAATAGTATCAAACTCATGCCTAACCACAAACACCCATGTCTTCATTGAGTAGTCATCAACAATTATTAGCATAATTCTAACACTCTACTTCGAAGGAAACTGTGACAACCTAAAAATGTTTCCATGGTTTATTTAACAGTCATACTGAATTGCGCTTTCTGTAGTTGATCAAAATTATAACACCTATCTACATTCAGTTCATTAGTAATATAACCACATAACATAGTTCTTTCACTTAAAATCTTCAAGCTCCTCTCATTAATGTGTCCTAAAGACATATGTCACAATTCAGGCTCTTAAACAAATGCACCCAATGTCTTCAATACGAAATCTATCACCGTCTCACCTTAAAATTCATATAGGCCACTATGCTTGATTCCTTTCATTATATATATCGAGACCCACTAAATTTAGGGCACTTAAGGAAAGTAAAATCAAGTTCTTCTTCAATTCTAGAACATGCCTTACTCCAGTCATTGTCCATACAATACAATCATGTATTCTAATTCTAACATTACCAACTCCAACAACATCGCATTTAATGTTGTTCCCCGGCTACACTTTACTACTATCCATACATTGAAAAGTAGTAAATTAGTTTTTATTTGGTGTAGCATGAAAAAAATAACCATCCATCATACAATGAATCATTAATGACAAACAAGATAAAATTGCCATCATTAGAATTACCTTCAATTGCAACTACAACATCATCTACAAAATCAACTGTAATTTATTTGCCTTTCTAATTCTTCAACTTAGGCAATTCCTTCTAAGATGCCCTCTCTTGCCATAACTCCAACAAACAGCACCACTAGTCCTAGACTAACTACATCATATATCACTATTGCTAACATGTGCGCTAGTTCTTCCTCTAATTTCACCTACTAGAGCAACAAAAACAAGGTGATCAATTTCTCTTCTATGGATGTCCTCGCTCATAATTAAATCTCAAGCCCTATCAAATGTCAAGCTTGTTGACCTAAAAGAATTACTAACATCAGTAATATTAGTATTTCAACTATCAAGCAATAGGGATTTAGAATCAAAACACACATCTTGTCTTCAAAGTCAACATCAACTAAACTCAATTAATTGACAATCACATTGAATTCATTGATATGATATGTAATTGACACACCTATGCTCATCTTCAAGTTAAATAGACATTGCATCAAATAGACCTTATTGATTGCAAGTGGGTTCTCATACATATCCAATAGGGCCTTCATCAATCCTTCACGATTTTAGACTCAACATTACGAGCTAATATCAATTGAGTAACACCGATGGCTAGTCTATCTATCAATTCCCAGTCAGCTTGTTTCATCATCTTTGGCTTCTCCTTAGACACGAGCAAGTGCAATTCCATTTGATAGAGATAATCTTTAATCCGTATCTTCCAGAAACCAAAATTCTTCCAATCAAATCTATCAATTATTACTTTTCTTTCTTTGATTATCATTGATTTGCTTCAACTTAGCCAAGCCTAACTTTGATACCAATTGTTACGAAATGCGAGCGATTGAACAATGGGTTAGGGAAATATGTAGCACCCCTCGATGGCCTCCGATCCGTTAGGGTCGCCACAAGTACCTTTCACTTTGTCCTGAGAGTCTATTACTTTGATACCAAAGAATTTCATGATAACTCAGAAATTCTAGGGGTTTATATCATTTAGATCGGTCCCTACATAGTAAATACAGTGGAAGCATAACCAACTACTCCCCGCCTTGAAATTAAAGCGAAGCACACCAACTACACATTTTATAAGTTAAAGACGAAAACTTTTATCTACATAACTAGATGGACATCGTTAGTCAGTACATCAAAATGCCATAGTCTTCTATACTTGGCTACACTTCGAAAGATGACTGACGTTTCCAATAATCGTATACATAAAGTCCATTGATTAGTGTCGGTGTCCGAAACTTCCTTCCTCTACTGTTCTCCCCATCGTAGTTACTCCACATTACTCGGTCACTCGTTGTTGTCTTCTTGTCTAGTCTGATATGTTAGTCTCCAAAAGGGGTGAGTACAACCACTCAGCAGTAAAAGATCCACTAAACTATATCGTACAGAACCATTACCATCCAATTTCATGCAAGACAGACAAAACATGTATAATCAAAGGAATGAATAATGTGCATCAATTTCATAAGACTCCTCAATGCAATGACAAGTACAATTTCAAAGCTAAGATGCACCATTTTAGTCTCACAGGTCCTAATTATAAACCTAAACTGTTATAACATGTCTCATTCCATGCCACACAATTTAGTCTCATAACCAGACCACACACATACTTAGTAGAACCATCTATTTTAATATTCAAAAACGTTTCACCTCCTGGAGGACTAATGTTTGCATCCCTCTGGACATTCGCACCTAACCTAGCATCGTGAAAGCCTCTGGTATTATGCCACAGGGCCACCGAGCATCCAGAGCGCATTACATCACGCCTCTGGGCATCTCGCATCCCACCTAGCATCACGAGGAATCGTCGAGGCTCGCCATGAAAATGGTTACCCTGCCTTCCAGAATTATGTACCAACATACCACCGGGCATCCCCCAGAATTATGCACCGATATACCACCGAGCATCTTGAAACTCCCGGGGACCCTCTAGGGCACTGTGGACCCTAGGCATCCAAAGGGCATTGACTCATTCGAACCTTTGGGCATCCCAACACACCCGGAGCATCGTCGACTCAGCCATTCGACAGTAATATAACTATCTTGATATATATATATATATATATATATATATATATATATCATTACTAAAAATATAATTCCAATGCAATGATGTCGAAAATCTCAAAATTCTATAAATCTTTATCAAATTTTGATGTCACATGAAATGATGAATGTCACCACATTCATTGAGTAAATAACAACTCAAGATATAATGACTTTCAGGACACATTGAACCATCTCAAAGTAAAAGAAAAGCTCAAAGTAAAATAGTTTAAAACCAGAATGCGTGCCTTTAGTAGAATTTCAAAATAATCCTTAAATAACCTTAAAAGAAAAGCTCTAAAATGTTGACATGTTATAAATGAGATTTAGGGGAGAAAATTTTATGAAGAACACTAAATCAAGATAATTTTGTATAAATTGCAACAGTCCGTGTATCACAGCTATATAACTCAAACATCACTACTGCACAGTTTCAGTAAGAATTTCGGTATAACCCCTAAATGAACTCAGAAAATTCTGAAATTTTGATATGTTATAGATAAGACCCAGAGAAAAAAGTTTCATGAAGAACACTAAGTCAGATTCATTGTAAATCAAGAGCCATAATCGCTATAACCCTCATTAACCTTTTGTATAGTTTCCAGGTTTAACGTTTTCAAAGAAAAATAATTTCACTGACCAATACTTGTCCGATTCTTCTCAAATTTTAATATGTTATTCCTAAGGATGTCATCTACAACTTTCATTGAGGGTCTGAAGTCAAATTCTAATTGGATGATTACAGAAAATTTACAGAGTCACCAAAGGTCAAGCTGTTTTTCCATGAAACAGTTTACTAGTTCTAAGAAAACTACTTCAATTCTTTCGAAATCCAGCATCCAGCATCAGCAACCCAAACATCTCCAAAACTATTGCATACCACTAGACAATAACAGCACAGCAAGATGTAGATCAATGGACTTTCACTTGCCTTAAGCCTTATGCGACCACAGCAAATAAAATGGGAACTTGAGGGCTTCGGGCGCGGCTCTACGGCAGCGAAGATAGGCGGCGTCGACGGCGGCAACAGGCGTGTGCATGGCGGGGGCTGGTCTCCTCCTTTCCCTCACTGACACACCCTCACGAACTCTCTCTCTCTCTCGGTCGCTCACTGAATCTTGCTCACCCTCTCTTTCTTTTTCTTGGTTAACAATTACCATGGCCGCTGGTTTTCTACTTAAAACCAGTCAACTTAAGGGGGTTTTTCCATGGTTTGGCTGCATAAAGGGTAGCTGGATTCGTACGTGTCCAGCATGCTTTTCTTCCTTCGACACCTTGCTCCTCCTTGCAACGTGTCTTCAGCAATTTAACTAATTCTCTTCTTAATCCTAATCTGCTGGCTGACCGAGGGAAAGCAACGTGGCATCATTGGTCAATGATTTCCCCTCATAGTTGACTAGGGTGTCGACTAAATGGAGGGGTTGGGGCGGCATTGGGCATGGATGATTTCTCTTCTCCGCATGGGCGTGCATGTCCCTCATGCACGGCCGAATTCTATTTCTTCAGCTCAAAATTTTCAATTAATAGAAGTCCAAAATTTCCCTCTCATTTCGTATACATTTTGGTGGTACAATTGTGTAGCGTCATCAAAGCAAATTTGCCAATAGGATTGTATGTAGCACTAACAATGACGAATTCCAATAGTAGCTTCGCCAATCCATGACATTTCATCATTTTCCTAAGATCGGCAAAATATGGGTGAGATTGGTCTTACTAGTAACCTTACGTAAAGAGTCTTTTGACAATACTCTAGTCTATTCCACGATCAAACTATTTCCAAACCTGAGGTATTGGTCCATTAATGAAATAAAATGGTGTTCATATATGATGCCAACGGCACCAATTGACTGTACTTCTGTTGATTCAGTCACGGTTACCGCATATCCGAGGGTTATCGAAATTCTCGGGTGCCATAAAATCACTGTTTATAGTTACTATTCATATCATCTAGAATAATTCCTAACTAGGAATCCTAGAGCCTTTATGTGTTTTAAGACCTGTGAGCTTGATCTTTGTTTTTTGTGACCTCTTAATGCCCATAAAAGATAAAGAGGATGTAATGTTTTGAGCAGAATCCCTTAAAATAAAGTGCGTGCTTAAGCAAATTCTCTCAATGTCTTTCTAAAAACTTCTTTTTCTCTAACCTGGTAGGATTTTCTAAGAAATGCAACTTGGCTAAGTTAGAGATGTTACTATCATGACATTATTTAGCTTCTTTATGCTATAATCCAAATTTCTAAGTAGTTCACAACTAAAAGGCGGTCTTTACAAGGCTTGAATAGAGGTTCACCTATTGTGGGATAACATACCTACTAAAACATAACTGGTCTTCCCAGTTCTAAACATAGATCCCCCCATTGGTATCAAAGCCATGGTTTCATTTGCAATTTGGTTAGTTCCATGCACTCAGATTATGAATCCATTGCTGAAAATGTCTTCTCATCATCATGACCGACCCTAAAACTCTCACTTAAGGGTGAGCGTGGTTCCCGGGTAGAATCGGGAACCGGAGTGTAACAACCCAGGCCCCACTGTATAATATTGTCCGCTTTGGATGGGATTGCACGAAGCCATTTCCCCCCTCACGGCTTTAAAACGCGTTATACAGGTTAGAGGGACCCAAGCTATTATAAACTAGCCCAGGACTTCCTCCCTAGGCGATGTGGGACAGGGACTCCTTCCTTGCGCACGTCCGAGGACTGAGGTGCGGACGCACCGCCATCCCTCCTCCCCGCGCACCGCCGCTCGGGCCGTCACACGGAGAACCAAACCAGAGGTTTCCATTCGATTCCTACCGGTTCCGGTTCCCGGTTCTCTTTTTCAGGGAACCGGAACCGGCAGAATCGGAACCGGTTAGAGTAAGAAAAAAAAAAAAATCCATGATTTCTCTTCCCCCTCCCCCAACATGATTCCCCCTCTTCCCTTTTCCTTTTCTCTCTCTCTCTCTCTCTTTCTTTCTCTCCACTTTTTCCTCTCCTCACGTCACTTCCCGCCCCCAACTTTTTTCTTTTCTTCTCTCTTCTCTTTCCCCCTCTCTCGGCCGAAACACCCCTTCTTCTTTTCTTCTTCTTCTTCTTCCTTTTCTCTTCTTCTTCTTCTTCTTCTTCTTTCTTTTCTCTTCTTCTTCTTCTTCTTTTCTTCCTTTCCTCTTGCTGGCTGCTTTGCTTCACCCACCACCACACCGCGGCCCCACGCTCTACTCACCACCACCTCTTGGCTACCGAACCACCACCACCCCGCCACCCCATGCTCATCTAATGAGCCGTCTCGCTATTGAGCCCGATGAGCTGTCGCACTATCCGCGCCGCCCCTCGCCGCCGTGAGACACCGCTGTCATACCCAAGCCATCGTCAACACCTCTTGCCACCGCTCGCTCGGCCGTCTGGGCCGTCGTTGCTCAAAACCGCCACTGCCTCCACCAGAACCGAGCTCTTCCCCCTTTGGCCGTGGGTTGAGCCGCGACCGCCGCCGTCTTCGCCTCGCCGTCCATGCCGCCGTTGGTGCCGTGAGACTCATGTGTCGCCGAACCTCCCTCGACACCCTTGAAGTTCTTGGGGTTCATGTGGAATCCCCTGTCCTGGGTCATGGAGCTTGCTGCTATCATGGCCATTGCACTTACGAATGGAGGGGTTGGTTAATTTTTCCTCTACTGTTCTATCTCTCTTTCTATTTTAGGGTAAAATTTGAGTTTTTGTGAAAGATGGTATTTATTTGTTTCTGATTCTTCCTTTGCAGGGCAAGCCTCCAAATTGGCAAGATTTCATAGGCATCGTTACTCTTATGTTTATAAACTCCACTATTAGCTTTATCAAGGAGAACAATGCCAATAACGCTGCGGTTTGAAGAGCTCGCTAAATCGATTCTAATTACTGAAGTCGAGGTTATCTAATGAACTCAGAGCATGAACATTACTTTTTCGGCTTCGATAGTTAGTTTAAAAATGGCTTATTTTGCTTCATGTTGCATTCTTTTTTATAGGAAACAGAGTGATAATCATAATATAGAAGAAGCTAAGAAATTGACCTATTAACTTCATGCTTCAGTTTCTGGGCATCCCTTAACCGAGTCATTACTGTACTTTGGATCAATTGGTAAGTGCCGTGCTGGCGTAGTTCATCTTGAAGGAGAAACTACACAAGCTGGGATGTTGGGTGGTGTGATGTGCAGTGTCGGTTTTGTCATATTTGTCATCCACGCACCGCAAGAAAGTCCTATCACTTCTGTTTAAGAAATATGGATTTTGGCGACTCAACCAGGTCAGTCTTCAAGCCTGGTTTATGTGTTCTTTATACGATCATTGATTTGCTGATAACTGACTGCATTTACATATTTTTTCAGCTTTTCCGCTTTACGTCAGCTCGGTAATCATGCTGGTGTTCATTCCGGTTTTCCATTTTTCACCTAGATGTGGGCACATGGATGTGCTAGTTTACACTGGCATCTACTCATTAATGGGCTCTCTCTCGGTAAATCAACTGCTTCTGCATCTTTTGGAATTTTTTCTTCCTTCCAACCTACTTTAGTGTATTTATGCCAACCAGATTGTTCGAAGCCCCACTTAAACGCAAGAGTTGACCTTGCATCGTTAGCTTTAGATAGATCATTGATTCGAGGTGCAGGGAGGCTCATCACCAAGGACAAATCGTATTCTTTTCTGATTCTTTTTGTCCTGCCAAAACAAAGTTAAATGAGTTACAATAATTGTCGTGGGGACATGTCTAAATTACTTCTGCGTATGGGTATTTTTTCTTTCTCAGTTCTCATAAGTTGTATGATCTATCTACAGGTGATGAGTGTGAAAGCTCGTGGTTCCGGTTCAGAAACTATTTACAGTTGTTTTTTTATTGCAAAAGGTTTCTTAGGGTTCTGTTTACTTATGGATGATATAGTGCTTGATGAGAGCTTATTTTAAGAGCTTATCTTAGTCTGCTTGGTTTCTCTTTGGTTTGTCTCTTTCCTTATTCATTATAGTTCAAATTTGAAAATGAAAAAAAAAAAAAAAAAAAAAAAGAACCCGTTGGAACCTAGAACCGACCCCGGAACCTGTGACAAGGTAGGTTCTAGGTTCTTAGTTCTGACGAGTAGATTCCAGGTTCCAAAAAATGAGGAACCTATACCCGAGGGTAGGTTCCAAGTTTCAGGCGGAACCTGTAAGGAACCTGAAACTGCTCACCCCTACTCTCAATGCACCTATTACTCATGCTTCATCTCCATCTTCCTCTACTCTTTCAGACCTTCATATGTCAAATGCTTCTAAGGTTGACTATTTTTATGAGATCTCTTTTAGTGATCACAGAAAGATATTTGAAACTCAACTTCCTCTCAAGAACCCATATTCTGCTTTTGCTAAACCCTTTTTATCATTTTGCCCCATCCATTCTTCCTCTTCTCTTTCATAATACATGCAGTCTTCCAAGTTTGATCAGCGTCATATTCTAGCCACTGAAAAGGAGTACTTCGTTACTCTCCAAATCCCTCTAGAATCTCCCAAATAGTGGACCCAATAGCAATACTCTCATATCCACTATGCAGCTGTCTATCTTGCACTCATTTTCCATGGCTGAAAAAGCTTGCCAATTGTGGCTAGGATGACCCTATTGGACACTCAGTTCCTAGAATACTAGCATGCTTGTTTTGGCATCATCCAAACCACTTTAAATGCTGGGACAAACTTTGCAACCCTATATCCAAATCTCAATGTTGCTCTTTCAGACCCTTAGCAACTTTCCTTCTTGAAGGTTCAAATCCAACATATTGGATCACCCTAGACTATTGATTCCATTGCAATGACACTACATTACCAGATGGTCTCCTAAGTATAGCATCACGTCCTTAATCTAAATTTCCAAAACGGAAATGAAGACGCCTTGTTCATCTCCATGCGAAATGACTACGCACCCTGCATCCATGTCCCTAGGCAAATTCCCAAAGAGAAGTTGGCCAAACTCCTTCCAGAGACTTGGAATTTTTTTTTTTTTGGTTGGTCTTACTCTATTCCTGCTCTAACACTCACTTTTAGACTTTTGCTTTGCCTTCTTGCAGGGCGTGGGAGTCGAAACTTACTCCTGAAATGAAATTGTTCCTACCCAAACTCCCCCTGAGAAGGTGGGGATTTGAACCCCCGACCTCCCCATTCCATGTTAGAATGGTGGCCAGTGGGGACTTGGATTACCAACTATGAAAAGCTGTACCAAAACAAGAAGCCTCTTCGATCCTCAAATTTTGAATTTATTAGAAAAATGGATGGCATTGTCGCCATCAAATTCAGCAAAGAAAAGGAAGAAAACACTTATATCTTCTAAACTCTGTTTATGATTGAATCTTGCAATCCAGAATCTATCTCTAAGAGAGATCCAAATATATATATATATATACTTCCAGAGCAATGAAAATCTTGTCCATTACTACAAAGACCGTTATGGTCATTGCTTTTGGGATCCTTTCTGTTTGTGTTCATACTATACAAACTCTCTTGATGAAGTGGACCCAACTACAAAGCCTAGGTAAAAAACCCCAAAAACCAAAAGACGGTACATACCAAAGGCATTTAAATGGAGATCTCTCAGTTGACACCCTTGGAGAAAGCGATAAATTTCAGTTCATGATTTCTTATGCTCTATCTCCACCAATTTCATATGCTTCATCATCACCAACTTTGCCACCTTCGCCTCCTCCTTCTACCCCTCGTAAAAAATCGACCATTTCCGTGTTCTACAAGCCAATCCTTAAGTGGGCAAAAAAGCATTCATACTAACTAGAACTCTCAAATGAAACATCACTCAACCAAGAAGAGGAAAAGAAAGAAAATCATTCTATCTCCATGTTCCATGACGTAGACTTTCCCCCTCTTAATCAAAAAGGCTTAAAGCGTTGTTTTCCTATTGCCGAAGAATTTGTTGATCCACAAGGAAGGTATCGTCACTTCCCAAAATATGCTTGTGCCAATAGATGTGAACGAACATGGAAAGCAAAAGAAAATTGCTATTACTGAAACTGTACTAAATTGGCAATTAGAGACTCTTTTGGCACACAACAATGCTTTCAAAACAATTGACTCCAAAATAGTTGAAGTAAAAAGAAACTCAAAAGATATGATAAGACTACTAGAAAGATGCTTGTGGACTTCCAAAAACAGCTTCATGCCTTGGAAGGGGGAAAACATTTGGGATATCATTTTCTTGAAAGATCAAAAGCTGAAATAAAGAAACTCAAAAGGCAGACCAACTTCTTGGAGAATGGAAATTCAAACCTTCTAATCCATTCCCGACCTTGTCAAGAATAGAGTATTCTCTTCCACCACCACAAAGTGCTTCGATCTTTGTTGCTCTTATAGAAACCTCTACTAGAAGAGACAAAATCGATGTGGTAGAAATGCGAAACCAACTGAGAGAAATGGACTAACTAAGAAAAGAAAAGGGGAAATTAAAGATTTTTGAAGAATCTTCGACTTCCACAAAGGAGAGGCTAGACTAAATGATACTATCAACATGTTAGAATCATTCCTAAAAGATCTTAGCAATCAAGAGGAAAAAAGGCTTGACCTTACTGTCTTGAAAGATGAGATTCGGCTTCCTCCAGCACGATTCTTCCGATCAATTCAAATTCAGAACTAAATTTGATATCTCTTTCATCCTCATCCTCTTTTTCAATCACTGGTACTAAATCATTTCCTAATATACCAACCACCTCTTCACTATTCATAACTAATCATCTAGAGTAGGAGGTGGATTCAAATCCTTTTGAGCCAAAGGTTATCCAACCAAATAACCCATCTTAGAATCCAACTTCTTCTTTCAAACAGTTTTTAATCGTTGATGATATTCCATTCGAAATGACCAGAAAGATTGGAAGAATTTCATTCTTGGGTAAGCACTCGAAATCTCACAAGTCATGAAAAGTATGAGTCCTCAAATTCATTACAAGGTTTACTAGAAGTCTTAAAGATTGGTGGCAATCCATCCGATAAAATGACCAAGTTTAATTCCTACTATTGGTAAATTTTGGCCAAGCAATGACCACCATCTACTACTTTTTCATAGAAAACCTGCCGATCTTCTTGAGTTTGTTATGTTTCATCCTAAGAAAGAATCATCTATTTCTTGTTATGAAAATCCAAAAAGTGTTGCAGAGAAAGTGGAGCTTGAAGTAATTTCTTCGGAACTAATTTAGTCATCTACTGATAATATTGAGTCTGAAGAACCTGAAGATGAATAGTATTCCATTGCTAGAGATCAACCAAGAAGGACAGTGAAGCCCCCAAAGAAATATGGGTCCTCAGATTTGTTGCTCATACTATTTCAATTGTAGAGTTAATAGAGTATAGTGAGCCTAAAACCTACAAAAAAAAAACCATTTCTTCAAAATATTCAACAAAGTGGTTAGTTACTATGAACAAAGAGATGGAATCTCTTGAAAAGAATCAAAATTGGGAGTTTGTCAAGCTACCAAAAGAAAAGAAAATAGTAAGTTGTAAATGGGCTTTCAAAAGAAAGGAAGGTATTCTTGGAGTTGAAGACATCAAGTTAAAAACTCGTCTAGTTGTTAAATGCTATAGTCAGATCGAGGGAGTTGATTTCAATGATGTGTTCTAACCTATCATTGAATACAATTCTATTCGAATTTTTCTTGTGTTAGTTGCTATGCATGACTTAGAATTGGAACAACTCGATGTGAAAATAGTTTTCTTGCTTAGTGAACTTGAAGAGAAAACCTATTTGGCTCAACCAAAGGGTTTTCAATTTGAGGGTAAGGAAGATCATGTTTGTCAATTGAAAAAGTCTATACATGGCTTGAAACAATTGCCTAGACAATGATGTAAAAGGTTTGATTCATTTATGGTGCAAATTGGCTATTGTATGAGCAAATGTGACAGCTGTATATATTTGTACAAACTTTCAAGTGGCTCTTTTATTTATCTTTCATTATATATTGATGATACCTTGATTGTGTTAGGGAAATCCCTTATGATATTTTGAAGATGACAAAATAAATCAAAGGCTACTAACGTGTTTAATTATTGAGTAACAGATTATGCAGATGATAGAATGTGTAAATGATTTTATCAAAATCTATACTTAGAAGAACAAGAAGACAGACTCTATACTAAAGCTAAACTTATTCAGACTGTGTCCAGACCTTAAGGCTAAATCTATTCAGAAGTAGAATATGTTCAGACTTACGTCCAGATTATAAAGTCTATTTCAGTCTGAAGACACTCAGACTCTACTTCAGTCTGAAGACTCTTAGAGTTTACATCCAGAACGAGACAAGACATAGCAGATTCAGAACGAAGCATGTTCCAGAAGGTAACATACGCAATAAACATATAACGGCTAGTGATCTAGTTTGGATTTTACATCAAGATTGATTTTATTGACTCAATCTAATTGATTGACGATTGGATCATGAAGACAATAACTTTCTATACGGGGAAGCTCTACTTATGGAAATCAAGATTATATTTGTATGGGCAATCAGAATCAATTTGGGAGTCTACTTTTATCACTCAATGGCTACTAATGGCACGTTTGGTAATGATTCTGTTCCCGAAAATAGATTCTAATCAGAAATAATTCTTTTTTAGTCTATTCCCAAGAATAATTTCTAAGCATTTTAAGCCGTTTGGTAACTATCTAAAATTTCTGATTCTCAAATAGAATTGCATTCGATCTTGTGTTCATTGATTCTATTCCAAATTAATTTCTTTTAATTTTTAAATAATTTTTTTTACTATTTTCTTTTTTTTTCTTTTCTTTTTTTCCTTATTCTCATATTCTTCTTCTTCTTCTTCTTCTTCTTCTTCTTCTTCTTCTTCTTCTTCTTCTTCTTCTTCTTCTTCTTGTGGTGGGTCGCCGAATTGGCGACTGGCCAAATGAGGACCGGCGACCTCACTGGAGAGTCGCCCGCCCTCGGCGAGGTCGGCCCTTGTCGGTTGAGCCTCGCCAATGGCCAAGCCAACCTCATTGGGGTTGGGTGAGGCTTGCCGGCCATCGGTGGGGCTGGGCGAGGCCCTCGGCGAGGCTTGCCCAACCCCGCCAAGGTGGCGAGGCCGAGACTCGCGATGGTTGGGTGAGGCCCGCTTGGCCACTAGCGGGGCAACCTCGCCATGGCCAGGTGGGCCTTGCCTAGCCCCGCCTCGCAAGTGGCTCGCCTAGCCAAGGCGAAGTCCGGCGACCCCGTTGAAGGCTTGCCAGCAACTGGCGGCGACGGTAGTGGACGACAGCAAATGACGGTAAATGAAGTGGTCAATGAAGAAGAAGAAGAAGAAGAAGAAGAAGAAGAAGAAGAAGAAAAATTGAAGAAGAAGAGTTGGTTTTGATTCTTAGATTTGTTCCCCAAATAAGAATCAACTTTTTTTTATTCTTGATTCTATTCCAAATCTACTTCCGGGAACAAAAAAATAGAAATTTGTTCCCCAGAACAAAAATTTTACCAAATGTGATTATGTTCCTAAACTACTCCTGGAAACAAAGAATCAGAATCAGACCCTATTTTGATGGTCACCAAACAGGGTTAAAATCTTCTAGATACAAATCTCCCCAATGGGTAGAATGGAAGACGATCCTCAAGATACTGTCCAACAGCTAGTTTGGAAGTGGAGGAGTATTTAAGGAGAACAAGAACCGATGTGCAAGTAAGAGACAGAGTGTAGAATTTATAATTTCAAAGTCTGAGCGACCTTCGATCATACTTTAGTGAGGTTAAACATTTGTGATTGTGAGAGAAATACCAAAAGAGTGACTTAGTGAGATAGTATGATCTACCACTAAGTGTTTGCACTCAAAGTTGTAATCTCTTGTTGATTGCATAGTGGAATCCAGCAGAAGGCTGTTAGCATGGGAGAGTGGACGTAGGCTTGATCTAAGCCGAACCACTATAAATTCAATGTTCTTATTCTCTTCCCTGAACACCTTTATTTTGTTCGTAGTTCTATTTAATTGCTAAAATTTGAACTCGCTCAAAGTCTGTTGTTCTTCAGACTTAGTTTCAAAAGTTTGTTATTCATCAGACTCAGATTCAAAAGCAAAATATTTTACTACGTTTTGCGAAAACTTTTCTTCACACCTATTCACCCCCCTCTAAGTGTTCATGTTAGCCCTTTCAATTGGTATCAGAGCCTAGTACTCATTTTATTGAAGTGTTTTTACTTTTGAGCTAAAGATCTTCTATGGCTAGTATCTTGGCACTAGGACTTATGGAGGGACAAAACAACACCAGGCCACCATATTCCGGTGGAAATGAATACAACATTTGGAAAAACAAAATGAAGGCATTCCTAAGATCAAGAGATGGTGGAAAAAAGGAATCAATCCCACTGCTACGTCTACATCAAATAAGAATGGCAAAGACAAAGAAACCAAACTCCCTGCTCCTATGTCTCGAACGGAGATGTCCAAAAGAAAAGCTCTTGATACAAAAGCCATTTATTCTTTATATTGTGCCTTGTCTTCTGCTGAATATAACAGAATCTCTTCATGTAAAATAGCAAAAGAAATTTGGGATAGACTCCATGTTACATATGAAGGGACTGATTGTGTAAAAGAGACAAAAGTAAACTTCATGCTCGGCAAGTACGAATCCTTCAAGATGAAGCAAGGAGAGTCGATTGGAGATATGTTCAATAGTCTTACAGAAATTGTAAATGATTTAGCATATCAAAGTCAGCCAATTTCTTCCCTAATGAAGGTCAACAAACTCTTGCGAGGTCCCTCAAAAGATTGGAACCATGTTAAGACCTCAATCCAGGAGATTCAAAGGATTATGCCACTCTCCGTTGATGAATTGATTGGCACTCTTCAATCTTATGAAGTGAAACAAATCAACGACGAAGATCCCAAAGGTAAGAAGTCCATTGCTTTAATATCTAACGCTGATTCTAATGATATAGACTCAAAAAATGACATGGACGACAAAGAACTTGCTTTTATTATCAAGAAATTCAAAAAAGCTAAGTAGAAAAGGAAGGAAATTCAGCAGAAGAAGACAATACAAGTAGAATGGCCAGCAAAGAACCATGAAAGAAGATGACGAGTAACGAAATATATGCTTGATGGCACATTTAGACTCAGAATCAAATTCGGAATAATAATCTGACTCAGACACAGACTAAGAATCAGAGTCTGACTTAGACATAGACTCAAAATTCGATGAGAAAATCGAGGCAAGTCATTTAGAAATTCCTACTAAAGTTCTTAAGTATATAAATGAGTTTTGCTTAAATCTCAAATCTTCACTTCAAATGATCTCCAAACTAAAAAAGGAGAATTCTTTGCTTAGGCAACAGGATCTTTCTTGAAAAGAAAAGTTTGAACTTTTGCAAAAAGATTTTCTACAAATAAAAGAAAATCGAGATTTACTTGTCAAATAAAATGATTTTTTAAAAAATGAATTTTCTAATATTTTGACAAAATTTTCAAAGGGTTCAAAAACATTAGAGCATATCCTTTGCATACAAGTACCTTACTATAATAAGTTGGGACTTGGCTTCAATAAGGAAAGTGATTCTCTAATAAATTTTCCTAGAGTCAATGAGAGACTTAGACAAAGGCCTCCTAGACTTGTGTACAAGAAGCATTTTCGAAGGATATTTCTCACGTCCCAATCCTCTGAGCACATGCTCATCCTTGTTTGGTCGATTAAATAGTGATGTCCTAGGACACATCGCCGACCCATTCAATTTTAATGTGCATGTGGAAGCGAATAAATAAATCCCCAAACAACAATAAGATGGGATAGAAAAGTAGGGCCATAATTTTGAAAACCAACAACATACTTATATATATATATATATATATATATATTTATATAGACACACACACACACACATGCCAAGTCTACGAAATAGGGGGGTTTTCAAACAACTACTAGTCTTCATCCTTCACTTCATCCTCTTCTTCATCCCAGTTAGAGCCTTCAACAGATTTCACCGGGGACTCTGGTTCTAATAAGTTCGGCTCTGCATCCACCACTGAACCTCCTGGACGATCCGCCGTGCCTTTCCCAAAGGCAACCTCCATGACATAAAAGGGAACCTAGGACTCCGGTATTGGCCCTTCTCTTTGACCAATTCGCTTTTGGCAATACCATGATCTGTATTGATGGGGCACCTTTTTGAGCAAACCCACATCGACCCAGACCATGGTTTTCACCAATTCATAAACCCATCCCCTTGGGTCTCCGTGAAATGGGATGAAGCACTTATGTTATGTCATCTTCTTAGGCTAATCAAAATGTTCAGGTGGGGCGGCCATCTAGGGACCTGAAAATGTTATCCCATAATGGGGTGAGACGACTCCCTAAGCCCTGACTAGGAAGAAAATATGCCCAAATGGCTGCCTAAGCACAACCATGAGATAGAGGACTTACCTCTGCCTACGATTCTTCCTGCAAGTCAGTATAATTCCAATACAACTAATCGAGTCATCGATCAATTGACTTAGTCGATTATATGTCACCACGACCTTCCCTTAGTTGGTACACTCAATACTATCTATAAGTCCAACCATAGCATAACTACTCACCCTAAGCTAAATATAGATAGAAATGCTCGCCAGAAGCTGACAACAATGTATACTGCTCATCCTAAACTGATGTAATATACGACTAATGCTCACCAAAGCTGTGCAAATCTTAATTGCTCACTAAAGCTGTGCAAATCTTAATTGCTCACCAAAGCTGTGCGATACTTAAGGTTTATTGCTCACTCTAAGTTGATGTATCAAGCCTGCAAGCTAATACAATATACAATTCTAATCAACCAATGATTTTTCCACTTTTATCATACCCGAAAAAAATACTCGTTTGTGGGTACACGGCCAGCCTTAGCAAAATACAATACTTTCCTTTCCATAAATCCCACTATTAATATGATCCACTAAAATAGTTTTGGCATTATAAACTGACACTCGATTATTTTTCAAATAAATAATGGATTATTAAATATTAAGATAAATTCCCAAAATTACAAATGACACTCAATTTGCACAAACTAGCAATCAAATAAATAAATCAATCACACAATTGCAATCAACACGAAATTCCGGTCATCGATTATCTCGGTCTAATTTCCTGAAAATAAATAAATAATTACGAAAATTAATTCATAAATACTAAAAATGCAAACTTAGGCTGGTAATGCCTAATTAAAAGCCGAGACGAGTTTGGAAAATTCCCGAACTTGTCTAAATAAATACTAGAGTATAATTACTTGCTAATTACACTAATCTAACCACCTAACATGCATTGAGAATTAACTAATTCACTAAGCCGTTCTGACTATTCACCTAATTCTAGCTTAGCCTAAACAAACCAACCCTTAAACATCATTAACTTACTAAGCAAGGATTAGTGAGTTAAACTCACTTAATTGACAATCAACTCAGATCAAAACTGTTGACACCTAAATTTTTGGGGTTAATTTTTGCTAAAAAATAAAAAAAATCACATGGCATGTAGTTTAGGCAGATTTTATTGATTTTGTCTTATTTTGTTGAGATTTTTATGGGCTTAGGAAATATACACTGGAATATATATCTTTGCGCAAGAGGGGAAGTTTTTTGATCAAATATGCAAAGAATATTATGTGGGGGTGAAATGTTATATTCAATTGAATTTTATGCGAGCAAAATTGGTAACGAAATATACCACGAAGATACATTTCTTTGGTGTATAAAAAGGGGCCTTTTCATCGAGTAGAAGGAAGCCAGACGGATTGATACATACGGCCGTAGGAAGACACAAAAAGAGAGAAAAAAGCCCTCGGTTCATCGACGAAAAAGGGCGATTCCTTTGTCTTTTTGGGTCAAAAAGTCAAAAAGAAAAAGGAAAAAGTGAGAGACAAAACAGCAGAGGAAAGGGACGTGAGCAGAAAAAAAAGGCAGAAAAAAAGAAAGGGAAAAAGAAGGATGTTCGTCTTCTTCATGAACTCCTTTGGCCGGAACTCCACGTCCGCACTGTCACATCCGCCTCCGCAGTCATCGATTCTGCGCTACTGCCACCGCAGCCGTGACCCAGCCACTCTGCTGCACCGCTCGCGATCGCCGATCCTGTTCTCTTGCCCTTGTGCTCGCGACCCCTGCTAAACCCGACGCACCCCTGAGTGACGTCACCGCTGCTTCTGTTTCCGCCCGTGACCTGCTGCATCTCCGCCTCTGTTCGCCTCACCAGCACTTGCCGCCGGAGCACCACTTGCAACCCGACGCCGCTCCGTTCGTTGCAACAGGTCCCAAACTAGATGCCGGCCCCCTCGGCCCGAGCCGAGTTGAGCCGCTCCACCTACAGCCCGACGCCGATCTCGCCGGGGCGCAAGCCGCGACACCGGCAGCCCGACGAAGCCACCACCGGCTCACCGCCCCTCACCGGAGCTCCGGTGACCCGCTGCCCTTGGTGACCTGTCGCCCTTGGAGACCCACCCACAATCCGTGCGTGGGTGAAAAAGGAAAGAAAGAACAAAAAAGAGGAAAAATCTTTTTTTTTTAGGTAGTTTTTTTTCTCTATTATCTATTTGCCTTATTTTATTATTTTTGCTTTATTTGTCCTTTGGTAGTTTAATTGTCCTTTTATGTGAAATTGAAATTCCATGAGATAAATTTGCTATGAACTTAGTAATTGTCAGTCTGATTTTCGCGCCCGAAATCCGACTCGCAATTACTTAAAAAATTGCCAATCTGATCTTTAGTCTGAGATCCGATTTGTGATTTTTTTGTGAAATTGGCCAACCCGATCTCATGCGCGAGATACAATTCGTCAATTTGGGGGATCAATTTTGCTTGATTTGCTAGAATTGTTTGAATTAATTTTCTAAAAAAAAAATCAAAAATCAAAAATGTAGTTTTAGGGTTCGCATGCTTAAGATAGAAATTTCATTTTTTTTAAATAATAAAAAATCATAAAATCATTTAAAAAATCAAAATCTTGCATGAGCATGTATAATTAGATATATAGATTTAGTAAATAAGACATTTAGGCTAATAAATTAGGTTTTTTTTTTTTTTTAGAATCACCTTTTTAGGATTATATTTTTAGAACAGGATCGGCGATCGCGAGCGGTGCAGCGGTGCGGCTGGGTCACACTGCGGTGGCAGCGGCACAGAATCGGTGACTACGGAGGCGGATGTGACGGTGCGGACGTGGAGTTCCGACCAAAGGAGTTCACGAAGAAGACGAACAGCCTTCTTTTTCCCTTTCTTTTTTGCCTTTTTCTGCTCACGTTTCCCTCTCACGTCCCTTTCCCTCCGCTGTTCTCGTCTCTCACTTTTTCCTTTTCTTTTTGACTTTTTGACCCAAAAAGACAAAGGAATCGCCCTTTTTCGTCGATGAACCGAGGGCTTTTTTCTCTCTTTGTGTCTTCCTACGGCCGTATGTATCAATCCGTCTGGCCTCCTTCTACTCGATGAAAAGGCCCCTTTTTATACACCAAAGAAATGTATCTTCGTGGTATATTTCGTTACCAATTTTGCTCGCATAAAATTCAATCGAATATAACATTTCACCCCGCATAATATTCTTTGCATATTTGATCAAAAAATTTCCCCTCTTGCTCAAAAATACAAATTCCAGTGTATATTTCCTAAGCCCATAAAAATCTCAACAAAATAAGACAAAATCAATAAAATCTGCCTAAACTACATGCCATGTGATTTTTTTATTTTTTTATTTTTTAGCAAAAATTAACCCCAAAAATTTAGATGTCAACAGCTGCCCCTCTTTGAAGGTGAGCTCGCAGAGGTTGCCTTCAAAGACAAATTGAGACCTAAATTTTGGTCATGCTTATGCAATAAATGAGTTTTTTTGTTGGAAAATAAATTTCATTTTTTTAATGCAAATTATATGATGCATGGAAATGCTAATGTAAATGAACCTACCTGGACTAACTTACCTTCGAGGAGATAGAGTAGCCCGAGGTAGTGGATGTTACATGTCCAGGACCCGTACCATTCTACGATCGCCCAGAATAGTAACATGACTTTGTGAAGATTCCGCTTTCCTGTGACCTGTACCACTCTACGGTCGCCTAGTATGGCGGAAGGGAATTGCTTTCCCAGGATCCGTTCTATGCTACGGTCACCTGTTAAAGCAATAAGTGTTGTCAAGGACTCGTTCTATTCTACGGTTGCCTCGACGAAGAAATTTATTTTTCAAGATCCGTTCTATTCTACGGTCACTTGAATGGAGAAATTGATTTTTTAGGATCTGTTCTATGCTACGGTCACCTGAATGGAGAAATGGCTTTTCCAGGATCCATTTTGTGCTACGGTCACCTGTTAAAGCAATAAATGCTGTCTAGGACTCGTTCTATGCTACGGTCACCTAGACTAAGGTTTTGCTTGGCTAGGACCCGAACCATTCTTCGGTCGCCTAGCCTTGCGACAGAAATCATCTGACCAGGACCCGAACCATTCTTTGGTCGCCTTAATCAGATTGATTCTTGGAGAAAAATCTTTGGGGACAACTCAATTAAGTGTCATTGTAAAGGACTTTGGGCTACGAAAGCACACCAAGTCGATAAAGAAAACCGGGCCATGGAAGCACGCCGATTCAATAGAAGGGAACCTAGGCTATGAAAGCACGCCAGATCAATTTAAAGGGACATCGGGCTACGGAAGCACGCCGAGTCAAGACCTGGACAACGGGTTACGGAAGCACACCGGGTCAATGAAATGAGATACTGGGCTACGAAAGCACACCAGGTCAATATAAAGGATACCGGGCTATGGAAGCATGCCGGGTCGATGAAAGGGACTATGGGCTACGAAAGCACGCTAGGTCAATATAAGTGACACTGAGCTACGGAAGTACGCCGGGTCGATGAGAACGACAGCTTGACCGAGTCAAGTGTCAATGCACTTGAGAGAGAATACCTGCGTAATGACAAGTATTTTGAGTGTGGGTAGAGATATACTTACCTGGTGATATCTCTGATTCTTGGGGATATGTCTTCTGGAATCTTGTGGAGGTCTCTCACCTCCTAGTAGAAAATAAATTTTGAGAACATCAACAATGCACCTTGAATGTTTGTGATGGTTTCTCATCTTCTAATATCATGAGGCATTCTGAAAGGAACTTGAATGTCAGAAACTCTTGGGTCTTTGAGAAAGCATTACCTGTCAGACACAATTAGAGAAAAAACTTATATGCATTCATTGAAAAGGTAGTCAATCCGAGCCACCTTAAAATGCAAAATTCAACAAGATTTTTATCAATTCAATCAAGGTTTATGCATAATGACTCTATTATATCTGCATCACCCAAATTTCCACACGAGAGAATTGTCGCTCAAGACAATAGCATTGATTTTTAAGAATGCTAAATGAGAGACTTTCAGTTAGAAAGGACTTTCACTCACTCTCATTTAGAAGGCTATTTTATGAGAATCACTCCATCTCACCATCATCATATCAATAAGGGTCCAAGTATTCTCGCAAGTGGTACGATCTTACCAATCTGAGAGGTCTTTAACAAGGACCATAGTAAGGGCTTGGTCAATGGCTTAACAAAGGGGACTCTTTGAGTCAAGGCTATTGAAAGAACAATTCTGTATTCATCTCCAGGTTTACAAGTCAAGAACCCTGCAAAATGAGAAAGAAATAATCTTGCTCACACTTCTTCAAGCAATGCTTAAAAACATATGAACCCCTACGTTAATTCAAGTGCCTTAATCAGAAGAGACTTCGTAAGGGACGTAACGTAGGCTGGGTTCATGGGTTGAGAAATGAAAGGATCATTAGGCTCAAAACGTGTATAAAGGGTGAGAGTTGATGATCATCTTGGCATTGTCGCCAATTTTCTTTTTCATCATCAGGGATTGTCTTCATAATGCCCCCATCGATTGTAAAGACTCAACATTTGAGCTCTTTGAGTATTGTTTCATTGGAGATACAAACTTATCTCGACTCTCTTTTTTCATCTATGGGCATTGGCCTTGCTTTTACTAGGCACACTGCTTTTTCATGCCCTTAGTTCTCATTTATTTTTTTCACTTCTTTTTCATGGGCATTTGGCCTTGCTTTTACCAGGCACACTGCTTTTTATGCCCCTTAGTTCTTTTTTGATTTCAATTCTTGCACATAATGCATGCGTCAAGCAATTACATTTTGAATGACACTCAAACTTTTTAGGGTCTTCATCTGCCTTTTGCCTTGCCCAGTGTGGGGGATGATCACCAACTGGGTTTACATAAATGAAATTGCAGGCTCAAGTGGGCTATGCAAAGGATATAAGTGTATAGGATAAAAAAAAAATGCTCTTCATCATCTTAAGGCACTTAAATTACCACATGAATTCAATGTAATAGCATGACAAGAAGATTGATGCAAGTGAGGGCAAGAAAATTTCAATCCATTTTCTTCACCTTATGATGCTGTCTTACCCTTCAATTTGCCCCAATGTGGGGTGGTTCTTGGCAGGGATAATTTGAAAAGAATTCCATAAGTGTATAAGGCTCAAAGGGGTTAAACAATGGATCATATGTAGTGTTTAGGATAGAGAAATGAATTGCCCCTCATCATTTCAGTTATCGTACATTTCATGAGAGAACTCTTTACCTTGTGAATACGGAACTTCCTACACTCATCCCACAAGTGTATAAGTAAGGGACTATGTATAGGATAGGGCTTGCCTTTCATCATCCCGATACGTCTCATTCAGCATTCTTAAGCATTGATGTCTCTCAATTGAGTTGTCCATCTTGACAAATCTCCTCATCAAATTGGTGAGCTAAATCAATATGAAAATTCTCTTTTCAAAAGAGTCTAACACCATGAAAAGTTTTTCTGACTCAAACAGACAAAAAATGCTCTCATAAGTATGAAAAACATGATTTCAAACATTCATTCAATGAATTGTCCCACGAAGGGACTATCTCAACAATGGGTGTCCTTGGATTGCCCCATACAAATTAATCAATCAAGGACGAAAAATCTGATCTTTGATTCAATGAAATCTGGCTTTTGCCCCTGCATAGAACAACATGCATGAAATTTTGTCTCAGTCATGTCACTACTAGAATCCATAGTGTCCCAATTCGTCATCTGCAAGGAAAAGAACAGTGTCAATTCCAAAATTGATTATGTTCATGAACACAATGTATCCATTTCATCCAAGATGGATGATTCTCTTTTGGACTTGTTCCATCATTTTCTCATGGAAATGGCATCATACACAAATTGTAAAGAGATGTGCCACACATCACACTTTGGAATCTAGATGATCTTCTTCTGACTTGCCCTCAATTTCTTACTGATGTGCAAGGAAATCGCTCGAAACAAGTAAGAGGATAAGTAATGTTTAAAGTCTTCTTCACTCTTGGAAAATGTCATCAAGATCAGCTAGGAAATGGTCCTTTGCCTCCACATCTATTTTTCCTTCAGATGTATGTTCCCAAATCAACAGGTCCACTATCACTGGAAACTGACGCTTTATTTTCAAATGCCTTTCTGTTATGATCTAAGACATGTGGTAAATGAGTTAGAAAAACAAACAAGGATAACCTAATGCATGTTTTTTTGAGATGGTTTCAAAAACAAATTTTTTTGGATGAGGAAGCATGAAGAAGCCCAGTCCTCAGAATTTCTCCATGGATGATGTTTTCTTTTCATTGTTGGATATCATCACCGGGTTGGTTTGGTATACCCCATCATGTTTTCAAAACAAGACTTGTAATTTTTTTGATATCCATCAATCAATTACATTTATTGGAATGAAAAAATGTGATATTCAAGCATTAAAGCAAAACAGAAGAAATTGAAACCAATATCTAAAAAGCAATAGAAATTCCCACGCAGGGGAAGGTGCAACTGAACATGCCCCTAATTAAATGAGGAAGCGATCTACTTAAGACCATGAATCATGCGTGCTTGAGTTCTTCACCCTCCTTGATCTTGTGATGCGAATCCTCCAGATCAGAGATTCTTCCTTCTAATTATGTCACTAGTCTCTTCATGGTGGTATCAAACTCAGCTACCTCAGGAAAATAAGATGATTCAAAAGTTCTCTTGGCTCTCTTCTCCAAGTTGTAGTTTCTCACTGAAGATAAGGTACCTATGTTATCACAACCTTTTTGCTTGATGAGAAAAGCTACAGTAGCTGACAATTCATCGGCTTGACTTTGGAGGTGTGCAATTTGCTTGTTCATATTGTCAATAATACGATCCAGCACATTGTTTTGATCCGCCATTTTAGCTCTCGACCGTGTACGGATGGGTGAGTGAGATCGCTCCATAATCACCTAGGAAAAATAAATGGGAACATGTAAGCATGAGGTGTAAATAGAGGGCTAATCCATGACAATGATCTAATCGATTTTTTTCTTTTTCCATTTTTCTTTTTATTTATTCATGAAAAGTCTATACAAGAATGGAATTTCCTTAAAAAAATGAATATCCTAGTAAAACCAAATTTTCTAGACATCACATAAAGACAAATTCTCCAAAGTTTTTTCAAATGCATCATTGCATGACAATTTACTCATTTCATTTTTGATTGACAAATGAATTAGATCAAATGACTAAGCCCCCATTGTCATGGACCGACCAAAAGCACGACAAAATAAATTGCAAGGTATAGGGATAGAAGAATTACTTCACCAAGAAAAACCAATGGCAATCACATAGACATGCGCATGGTAAGTGGTTCGATTTCTAATCTATAAGGCTTAACAAAATGAAGCCACAAGGATGATCGGACTAGCCACGGGCATGTGGACTAAGTCGGGTCCTCATGACTCCGGCTTGGCCAAAGAGCCGACCTATGTCGCGGGCGTGCGGACCGAGGTGGGTACTCTTGACACCATGAATGAAATTTCGGGATTAAGATGGGTGACTCGTACCGCGGGCTTGCGGTCGGAGTGGTATCCATCTCAATACCATCCTAGATGATCCTATGCGGCCCAGGTCCGGCGGCAGGTTGTGTGCGCAATAGTGTAGTGCTAAATGCAAAGCATGCACAACAATTTAAATCATACAACACTTCAATAACTTGAATTTAAAACATTCATCCCTAACTCCAACCTGCAAAACAAGGGTTAGCAAAGACTACTCCCCTTATACCTCTCAATCTGCAAAAACATTTAAAACCTTAAATGTTAGGGGCGTACCTGGGATCCTCGCTGCCAAACAAAAACATTTTTCAAATGAAAATAAAAATTGGCTTAAGTCCACTAAGAGTTTTAACTCAAGTCCCCAGCAGAGTCGCCAAGCTGTCGCGACCAATTTTTCAGGTATGATCCACCTAAGGTTTGGCTAATGGATTGTTAAGCCTAGACTTAACTCGGGCTCTCCCAAGCCCCTACCAATTCGCGACTTAGGTTTGAATTCTTAACATGCAAATAATTTTCAATTGGGAGTCGCCACTAATCTATTTTTGGTGGGTCGATTAGAAACCCAAGTAAAGCAATGGGAGATTTACTCTACTCCTGCGAACCAGAGATTCTAGATACAGGGACTTGGTTACGCTAGATTCCTCTAACGCCCTTTCGGTACCATTCTTTTATTTTGAAAAAATGTTTAGCAGGCAGCTTGAATTGATTTTAATTTATCTCCCTAACATGTGAGGTGATCATGCAGGTGCATAAACCACCAATTTAACACCCAAGAAAAACAGTGAATAGATTGCAAAACTTATCTCAAAGCAACGAAAGCATCTGCAATGTTAAATTAAAATCCACATCAACAATCCTAGATATGGTTGCTAATTAACACGCAAATTTCTCTTTTTTTTTTTGTTTTCACTTTATTTAATGGAATTTAATCTAAATGCAATGCATGCTAATAACCTCATATGGCATGGCAACATGACCTAAATTAAATGACATGAATAGAGTAGATCCTAAAGAAATTTAATTTAGGTCATGTTGCCATCCCCTTGGGTGTCTGTGAAATGGAATGAAGCACTTTTGTTCTATCACCTTCTTAGGCTGACCAAAATGTTCGGGTGGGGTGGCCATTTAGGGACCTAAAAATGTTATCCCATGATGAGGTAAGACGACATCTCAGCAGGTTCGACTCCCTAAGCCCTGACTAGGAAGAAAATACACCCTAAGGGCTGCCTAAGCACAACCACGAGATAGGGGACTTACCTTTGCCTCTGATTCTTCCTGCAAGTCAATAATTCAAATACTCACAAATCACATCAGCCAATCACAACTGATCGAGTCATTGATCAATTGACTCGGTTGATTACATGTCACCACGACCTTCCCTTAGTTGGGACACTCAATACTATCTATAAGTCCAATCATATCAGAACTGCTCACCCTAAGCTGAATATAGATAGAAATGCTTGCCATAAGCTAACAACAACGTATACTGCTCATCCTAAACCAATGTAATATACGACTAATGCTCACTAAAGCTGTGCAAATCTTAATTGCTCACTAAAGCTGTGCGAATCTTAATTGCTTACCAAAGCTATGCGATACTTAAGGTATACTGCTCAATCTAAGTTGATGTATCAAGCCTGTAGGCTCATACAATATATAATTCTAATCAACCAATGATTTCTCCACTTTTATCATACCCGATAAAAATACTCATGTGTGGGTACAAGGTCGGCCTTAGCAAAATACAATAATTTCCTTTTCATAAATACCACTAGTAATATGATCCACTAAAATATTTTTGGCATTGTAAACTGGCACTCGGTTATTTTCCAAATAAATAATGGAATTATTAAATATTGGGATAAATTCCCAAAATTACAAACAACACTCAATTTGCACAAAATAAAAATCAAATAAGTAAATCAACCATACAATTGCAGTCAACACGAAATTTTGGTCATCGATTATCTCGGTCTAATTTCCGGAAAATAAATAAATAATTACAAAAATTAATTAATAAATACTAAAAATGCAAACTTAGGCCCATAATGCCTAATTAAAAGCTGAGACGGGTTCGGAAAATTCCCGAACCTGTCTAAATAAATACTAGAGTATAATTACTTGCTAATTACACTAATCTAACCACTTAACATGCATCAAGAATTAACTAATTCACTAATCCATTCTAACTATTCACCTAATCCTAGCTTAGCCTAAACTAACCAACCCTTAAGCATCATTAACTTACTAAGCAATGATTAGTGAGTTAAACTCACCTAATCGACAATCCAGTCGGATCAAATCGATGGGGATGCGACGAGGACCAACTAACTCCAAAGCGAGATCGCCAAATGGGGTTCGGAAAGGCTTGAAAACAGGTTGAGTAGTGGTTGTGATACCCACTCTGCTCGGCTTCTGTTCAGTGGCTGAAATGGCTAGCCAGTGGCTGCGGTTTGCTTGGAAACGGCAAGAGAGGGCTGCAGTGGCCTAGGCAAGTAAGGACAGTGGCTTACAGTGGTAGAGGGAGCTCTGACGACCTCCACATGGCTCAAACAATTTGCTAGATAGTGAGCAGGACCAAATAATGCAGATAGGACGATGGAAAAGGGCACAGCTTGCGCGGGGCTCACAGGCGAGCGTGGACACGTAACAGCAGCAAGTGATGGCTCCAACAGGTGGCGAACGGCATCGACGGGGAAGGTGGTTGGTTTGTTTGGTTTTCTGGGTTGGTTGGAGCTTCAAGTAAGCTGGGATGAAGGGTTGGTCGACCGGTTAGGAGGAGAGAGGGAGGGGGAGACAAGTTTGCTTGGAGGGGTCCACCTTTGGTCTCTTCTCATTTCTTTGTCCCATCAACTTGGTCCCCACCACCAGCTAGCTTCCTCAGCTGCTTTTCTAGCAGCCACCCCTCTTCTAGAAGCTTGAAGTGGTCCAAAAGTGTAGAGCAAGGGGGCATACAAATTTTGAGTAAAATTGGCTCAATTTCCATTCAATTTCTCCTTGAAATCACTTGATTCGGCTTCTAAAAATCCAACCGTCAAGCCTTCGATCCAATTGACATTTTTCCTTGCCAATTGAACCCACTTGCATCCTAATTGCGCAATCGAAAACGGTCCTCTGAATTTTCTAGACAAAAGCAACCCTACCTTGACCTTTTCCCAAAAAGTCTCGGTTGGCAGAAAAATTTTTGGAGATTGAGTCTACATTCCTAAAATGACTTGTGACATGACAGAACTTTCAATTTCTAAAATCGGATCCAAATTCGCAGTTAATTTCAATCTAGTGTGATTTTACCATGACCTAGGCGACCGGGTAGCTTTTAGAAATTTTTAGTGCAAATGACCCGTGGTTGATTTTCTTCAAGCCACAATGAACCTATTCGACACATTGGTGACTCTCAATTGTCATGAAAATCTCAAGGTTTTAATTACGGACACAAAGTATCAAAACGATGAAAAAATCAGTCTAGTGCTGATTGACAAGAATTTTGCAATTTAGTGGAATCATGCACGTTTAGCCATATATCTCAATCACACCGACCTATCCCTAATCTCTAATTGATTTTTAACCATGCCATAATGATCTCTGCAGATGAGCATGGTCGAGTAGCCGATTCCGGGTCAAATCCTCAAGTCTATTGCATTAAAATCCTTTAATGACTTTCCCAGATTGTCTAGTTATCTCAAGAGTAATCAGCTCTGAGAATAGCATTATAGGCGTGTCAATGAAAGGCCCGATTTATTTAATTGAAAACAGAAGTGAAAATCCAGGATATCATAATATTTACAAAACCTGTTAGTCAAAATGCCCACAAGTGTTCAAATTTTCAGAACACTTTGAGAAAGAATGTCCTAAAGTCTAGAGACCTATTAAGAAAGATTTCATAAAAATAACATACCCTACTAACTCTCATGGACCCAGAAAAAATGGATACCAAAGAAAATATGAATTGTTTTTGCAGGAAAAGACGAAAGAGAATTTGGTAATGAATGTATTTTTTATTTGGGCACATAATTCTCATTATGTTTGATATTTGATATATCCTTGATTGATTTAGATTTTATAATCATCATATTCTTTGATTGGTTTGATTAAAGAAAGAATTGCGTGATTATTTTTTTATTCTTGAGTTGCGACTTGATTTAATACATGTGATTAATTTGATATTTTGCTTAGAGACAATTGAGTTTATTTGGTTTGATTTTATACTCTCAGATTTTTTCATATTTAGCAAAGTGAAAATCTATTCTACGTGATGTTAATTATGCAAGATATTCTTAGATACTCAAGGATTTCATTCTCCCTGTTTTTATTGTGCTTTGACTAAGCAAAAAGTTCTTTTTCAAGAAATTATTGTGCATAATATTCTGTCCTTAATTAACATGTTCCGATGAGTTAAGAAAGAATATTTAATTATCTATGGAGATTTTATATTTTGCTCTAGCAAAATGGACGGATCCAAATTGATGGATACCAAAAAGGAAATAAGGTGATTGCAAGAAATTCAATAAGGCAAGAATGATTGCGAATCTACGCAATCATGGTGCAATCAGAAAAGTATCTCATGCGAAGATTGCAAATTTGATCCGCAAAATCAAAGGAATGAGGCTAAAAAAAAATTCTCTTGTGCAAAGTTTTTTCAAATTATTGAGGAAATCCCTTATGTGTTGTACGAAAGGAGGAGAAAGCGAAATCCAAATGAAAGAAAAAGAATCGTCATCACCTCAAAAAGGCAACAAATTGAGGGGGAGCGTTGATCAATTATGAAAAAATCTTTTTGTATCGATCATGATCTTCATTATTATGGAAGGAAATAAAAGGTAAATGTGTTAGAACTTACCAAGTTCTACAAAATCCAATTAGTGCATCTTTTATTACCTTTTGTCATCAACAAATCTCTTATTGATGTTATCATTTTATTATGACAAAAGCGGTAAGTAAATATTATAATGCATCTGTGATTTTTATTGGATATTTGCTAATATATATGATCGAAGTGAGCTATATTGCATATCTTTAATATTTTATTTACTTTGTGATAGATAATTTTTCTGGAAATTGTGTTTCATGCAAAATATATTTGTTATCGTTTTATATTCTCTACGTGATACAATATCTATTGTTATTGAAATGGGCTAGTGAATCAACCTAGAGGGGGGTGAATAGGTTGTTGCGAAATTCTTTTGGAATCTTTTGCGGTGGAATACGTTGATATCAAAGATATATCAATAATAAATAAAGCACGTATTCATAAAGTAAATAGAGTAAAGTAAGAGAGAATTGACACAAGGATTATAGTGGTTCGGCTTAGTCCAAGCCTACGTCCACTCTCCACGCTGGTAGCCAACTGGCTGTAACCACTATGTAGCAAACGAGAGCCGTTACAGTAAACGGACTAGACTTCTTCAATAGACAGTCTCTCCTATAGCTTCCTGCTGCTTTCGCACTATATCTCACTCTCTTCAATACACAATTTGAACATGAAAGATTTTAGAGAACAAGTGATTTTGGAGATTCTAACATCGAGATTTTTCTACCCAGTCTCTCCTTGTTTCCAAGCAACATCGATCCACCTTAAATAGCCTCCGTGCCTTCATACCCGTTAGCACTTACCAAGAATTCATCCAATCAACCCGTTGGACTGAATCAATTTAAGTGATCTCCTTGTCGTCGAAAACGTAAGTAGACAGTAGCTCGTCAATCCTGTTCGCCCATACAATTAGGATCTTGAGTTCCCAAAATTATATTCTTCCAAGAATAAATTTGATCTTCAACGAATAAAATCCGGAGAGTAAATCTTCCAAGCTCTCGATCACAGCCAGAGATATTCCATGGTTAAGATTAGAAAATACGAAATCCAATATCTTACTTTCCTTAGCCATGAGAATAACCTGTGGCCAGCCTGTAAAAATCGCGAACTGTCTTCAGACTTAGATTTGGGTCTTTGAAGGTCGTTAGACTGAAACTGAGTCTTGAAGGTCTTCAGACTGAAACTGAGTCTTGACTGACTTCAGACGGAAAAACTTCAGACCGAACTTCTGGGTCTGACTGTCTTTGAAAACCTTTAAACCTTGAAAACTTCAGATGTAACCGACTGAGTCTTGGAGTCTCTAGACCGTACTGTTGAGGCTGTTTTGTCAACTTCAAAACTCCAAGGGATTTTTCTTCAACAATCTTCCCCTTTTTGATGGTGACAAAACCCTCGACAGATTTGCGAATCATAAACCTGCAAGGAAACACTCAAATATTTTTTAGGATTATATCTGCGAAACAGAGTGTTAGTTCAATAATAATTATCCTTACAAATATAATAATCCTGCAATCAAATTCACAAGTCTAGATCCAAATCATCAAATCAGCATAAGGTCATAGAAGTTCAAACAACCCAATCGAAATCCAAAACGAAAACAGTCTAAATAAACTTCAAAATAAAAACTCAATAACTTCAAAATAAAAACTCTCAAAGCTTTCTCAAAACTTCAAAAACTTCAAATCTTCAAAACCTGCAATCGAATCTGCGCAACTCTCCCCCTTTTTGTCCCATCAAAGAGGTAAAGTGAATGTGATAAAGTTTTGAAAATATTTAGGGGCCTGCAGGGAAACGAACAAGTTGAAACTTGCTAAGCTCCTGGACTAACTTCTCGAGTTTGGCAAGATTTTCCTTCACTGAAGCTAATTCTGCACTGGTCTGATTCGATTCCATTTGTGCTCTCAGTGCATTGATTTGTTCCTGCATGTTCACTGAAGTACTCAACAGCACCTTTTTCAAATCTCTCATCTCGAAGTCCATCCCAAAACCTGCTTTTCAAGTCCAAAGATAATATCCAACAACTGTGTGAAGGCTGTGGAATTAGTGTTGCTTCCACTTGGACCAGCAGAATGGGTTTGAAAACTAGGAGCTTCCCTTTCAGCCCTTTCCTTCTCAATCGGTGAGGATTCTTCATGCTCTGGGAAGTGAGATGCATAAACCTCCTCAGGGTCAGCACCAGACCTACTCACATCACTAAAGTGTAGTGGCGATATCGTTCCTTGTTCTGTAGCAACTCCTCCTGAATGAATGCTAGTGGGTGGAGTAGAAAATTCATCGCCAACATCCATATCAGCACGTGGATGTTTCTCGGTCTCTTCCCCAGCAAAAGATGGCTCAAATGCAGCAGCCATATCCTCCTGCATTTTGCTTTCTTCCTCAGCCTTCCTTCTTCTTTCTTCTTCTTCAGCTTTCCCTTGTCTCTCTTCTTCTCTTCTCTGTTCTTCTGCTCTTCTTCTCTCATCTTCTCTTCTTCTTTCTTCTTCTCTTTTTCTCTCCTCTTCTTCTCTTCTTTTCCTTTCTTCCTCTCTTCTCTTCCTTTCTTCTTCTTTTCTCTTCCTTTCCTCTTCTCTTCTCCTTTCTTTTTCTTCTTTCTCTTTCCTCTATTTCTTTACTTCCTTCTTCTCTGCTTCTCTTCTCACTCTCTCTTCAGCCTCTGTTCTCAGGATTGCAGGGCTTCTCAATCTAGAGAGAGTGGACAAGGTCATGGCATCTTCTTCATCCTCCTCGTCTTGCAGGATGATTTTTCTTCTTTTCTTTTCAGCCATGGGCTCTTTGCCCTTCCTTTTCGATGAAGCAATGGGGATCTCCCTTGAAGGTGTTTCCCTCCTCAACCTTTCCAGTGCTGCAGTCAGTTCTAAAAATTTCATCTTCATCACCATTTTCTCACCAACGAGCATCGAATTCTACTTTGTTAGGCATAAAGATGCAGGAACTTGAATATCAAAATGCCTAATCAGTTTGGTGATGATTGATGAATAAGGCAGCTGACCTTTATCCTTTACCACAGTTCTATACATATGGAAAAGAATGACATGTGGAAGTAAGAAAGGTCTGCCCTGGTTGATGGCAAACATCAGCTTTGCCTCTGTTTTGGAAACATCAATCTTCGAGGTCGTTTTTGGCCGGATGCAGTTGATGATAATTTATGCAACAAAACATTGGTGGCATTCATCCTAGTGTAGGATATCTTGCCTTCAACAGTTCTGTCTCATACAATATCCAAGGTTGCATAGGCTGTTGAGACTTTGATTGGTTGGAAACTCCTTCTTTCCACACCAATAATGTCAGCCAGCAAGTCAACATCAACAACATAGTCTTTGTCCATGAAAGAAAAGGACAAATGATTTGCATCATAAAAAGATAGATTCGAGTAAAAGTAAGCCGCCAGTTCAGAGTGGGCCACAGTCATATCCGTGCAGAAATTCTCCGCTTGCAACCTAGCAAACTTCCCTCTTAAATTAATCTTTATCGAATCTAGGAAGTCAAAATCTACACTCCTTGGATTGACCACTCCCCTCTTCAACAGCTTCACATAAACTCGTTCATGCTCCTTCGACCAAAATAGACTTCCCGAAGGACAAACAATATTAGTAGCCACACCAAAACGAGGTTCAAAGTGAGAGAAAAGTCTCTCATCATCATCTAAGGTCTCAGCAGGAGCATTCTCAAGTGGATTACTCGAAATATTTTCCAGCGTCCTCTATGCAGTACCTTTACCAACGACATTCAGCTTCTCCATCTCCATCAAAAACGCATACTCACTCTTAAACCCTCTTTCCTTCAAATATTCCTCGATCGTCTTAAGGCTAACCTTTCCATCCTTAAGCCTTTTATAGAGATCGTAAGCAACATTTGGCTTGAGAGTTCTTACCGGTTCTGCCTCCGTAACCACTTCCTCAAAGTGTTGACTTTCAGCTTCTTGTTGAGGCGAATCTTCTTCCGTTAGATCCACTCGAGTAGGACCCTCTTGCTGTCTCTGTGGTCCCCTGCTGGCAATTCTAGAAGAATTGCGAGACGACATTCTTGGAGAGCAAGCAAGGATTCAACTTGAACGCGAAGAAAAATGGAAACTTTGTGACGAGAAATGGATGGAACAGAAACGGTAAATGGGATCTTTTAGGGTTTTGAAAGTGAAAGAGTGTGAGGATGAATCGTAAAGGAAAAGCTGTGAGTGAAAAGTGACGGTTCGAGTGTATAAGTAGTGAGAGAGATAACACGGGAATACAAATCGTCGCCAAAAAGTAAAGGTAAAAAAAAACTACCAAAAATAAACCGTAATATCGAAAAAGAAAACTGCCTTTTTGAAAATGCAAACTGCCATAATTACATGTCAGAAAAAGAGTAAAAAGAGATTTTGAAATATCGAATTTGAAATAGCGAAAAATAATTACCAAAAGTAAAATAAAGAGAGAGTTAAAATGCGTAAAGAGATTAAACAGTCGACAAATGTTCGTACCGTACCTCGAGTCGAACCCTTTTCGACTTTACCTTGCGTCTGAGCATAATTAGTCTTTACGAAGAGTCTGAAACACTTTCAGACTTTGCTTTGAGTATGAGCCACCTTCAGACCTAGTGTTAAGTTTGAACACCCTTCAGACTTAGCGATGAGTCTGAACCGCCTTCAGACTTTAATTTTGAGTCTGATGATCTTCAAATTCCACGATACTCGCCTTGAGCGAATTGATTCAAAGTGAGCCTTCTCTAGGGGTTTTGTGAATATGTCAGCTAATTGATTCTTTGAATCTACATGCTGAATCATCACATCTCCATTTTGAACATGATCTCAAATAAAATGATGCTTGATTTCAATGTGCTTTGCTCTTGAATGAAGTATAGGATTCTTTGTGAGGTTGATTGTGCTTGTGTTGTCACATTTGATTTCCGTATGTGTTTCATCAACTCCAAAGTCTCTTAATTGCTGTTGCATCTATAGAATTTGAGAGCAGCAACTTCCAAGAGCTATGTACTGCTTCGGCGTTGAAAGAGCCACGCACTGTTTTCTTGAGAACCAAGACACCATTCTGTTTCCCAATAATTAACATGTACCTGTAGTGCTTTTTCTATCCACTCTACAACCAGCAAGGTCAACATCAAAATATCCTAGGAGAGTAAAATCTCCTTGCTTAGAATACCATAGACCTAGCTTAGATGTAGTTGCAACATATTTAATGATACGCTTAACAGCAATCATATGAGATTCTTTAGGGTTAGATTGAAATCTAGCACATATGCAAACACTAAACAAAATGTCAGGTCTAGAAGCTGTAAGGTAAAGAAGTGACCCGATTATACTTCTATATAGCTTTTGGTCTACACTCTTCCCTTGTTCATCTTTATCCAGCTTTGATGAGCTTGACATAGGAGTTTCTGTTTTCTTGCAATTCTCCATTCCAAACTTCTTGATAAGGTCTTTTGCATACTTCTCTTAATGGATGAAGGTTCCTTCACTTGATTGTTTGACTTGAAGACCCAAAAAGAAGTTTAGTTCTCCCATCATGCTCATCTCAAATTCATTCTGCATATCCTTTGAAAAATTCTTGCAAAGTTTCTCATTAGAAGAGCCAAAAATAATACCATCAACATAAATTTGAACAAGTATGAAATCCTTGCCTTCTCTTTTTATAAATAAGGTAGTATCTACTTTACCTTTAGAGAAGCCATTTTGTATTAAAAAATTGCTTAACCTTTCATACCATGCTCGAGGTGCTTGTTTTAAACCATATAAGGCTTTCTTCACTTGAATACAAGGTTTGGTCTTTTAGGATCTTCAAATCCTGGTGGTTGTTCCACATAGACTTCTTCTTGGATAATTCCATTCAGGAATGCACTTTTCACGTCCATTTGGAATAACCTAAAATTTTTAAAACAAGCAAAGGCAAGAAGTAATCTTATAGCTTCTAACCTTGCTACAGGAGCATAGGTTTCATCATAGTCGATGCCTTCTTCTTGTGTGTATCCTTTTGCCACAAGTCTTGCTTTATTCCTTACCACTTTTCCTTGTTGATCAAGCTTGTTCCTGAAAACCCATTTGGTACCAATGATTGATTTACCTTTTGGTTTAGGAACTAGCTCCCAAACATTGTTGATTTTGAATTGATTCAGTTCTTCTTGCATTGCTTCGATCCAGCTTTCATCTCTCAATGCATCTTCTATATTTTTCGGTTCGATCTCGAAATTAGTGCAAGAGCACTAGAAGCTTCTCGTCTTTTAGATCTTGTTCGAACTCCTTCATCAATATTGCCAATGATGAGGTCTGGGGGATGACTTGACTTTTGCTTCCAGCTTGTAGTTGGTTTGTCAGTTTGGTGAAGCTCTTCTTCAGTTGGAATTTCTGAATCTGTTTGAGGCTCAATATCTGAAGCTTGATTTTCTTCATGAGAGTTTGTAGACACTTGGCCAGACTCAAAATCTTCAGGTTGAGTCTGATTTTGTACTGAGTCTTCAAACCTCACATTCATGGATTCTTCCACAGTTTGTGTTCGTTTGTTGAAGACTCTGAATGCTTTGCTTGTCATGGAGTAGCCAAGGAAAATTCCTTCATCTGATTTTTCTTCAAACTTACCAATTCGATCACTGAAATTCTTTAGGATAAAACATTTGCAACCGAATACATGAAAATATGAAACAATTGGTTTCTTACCGTTGAGCAGTTCATAAGGTGTCTTTTCCAATATAGGTCTTAGAAAGATTCTATTTATAATATAACAAGCAGTAGAAGTAGCTTCAGCCCAAAAATGAGGTGACATATTACTTTCGATTAAAAGAGTTCTTGCCATTTCTCGCAAAGAACGATTTTTCCTTTCTACAACTCCATTTTATTGTGGAGTGTATAGGGATGAAAAATTATGTTGAATACCATTGTCATCACAATATTTGGCAAAATCATGATTTTCAAATTCTCCACCATGGTCGGTTTAATACTTGAAATCGCATATCCTTTTTCAATTTGAATTTTCTTTGCAAACTTAGTAAAATGAATCAATGCATCAGATTTATTTGCAAGAAAGAAAACCCATGTAAAACGAGAATAATCATCAACTATAACCAAGCAATATCTTTTACCTCCAATACTTTGAACTCTTGTTGGTCCGAATAAATCCATGTGTAATAGCTGCAAAACACGATTAGTGGATACTTGATTTATAGATTTATAGGAATTTCTAACCTGTTTTCCAAGTACACAGGGAGTGCATAATTCATGCTTTTGATACTCGAGGTTAGGAAGTCCTCGAACAAGCTTTTTGGATGACACTTTTGCGATTTGCTTCAGATTGACATGTCCAAGCTTCCTATGCCAGAGAATGACTTCATCTTGAATCGATATCAAGCATTGAGGACCGTCGACCTTATATCTAGCAAATAGATATTCCCATGTCTTCGACCGAAAGGACTGTGAAAGATCCTTGCTTGATCCAGAACATGTATCTTCTTGAAAATTGATTTTGTATCTAGAATCGCATAATTGACTAATATTCAATAGATTGTAGTTCAATCCTTCAACAAGAGAGACGTTGTTGATTGTGAGATTTCCAATCATCACAGTTCCTTGACCAACAATCTTTCCTTTGTTGTTACCACCAAAAGAGACATTTCCTCCTTTTATATGAGAGAATTTTGTAAAACAACTTGAGTCTCCTGTCATGTGTCTTGAACATCCACTGTCCAAATACCACTTGACTTTCTTCTTGAAGGTAACCTGCAATTAAAAGGAAGACTCATGTCTTCTTTGGTACCCAAATCTTCTTGGGTCCATCATTGTTAGTAGTATAAACAGTCTTTGCCCGACTCTTCTTAACAGGTCTCCAAACTTTGGGACATTCCTTTTCAAAATGATCTACACTTTTACATTTTGAACAAGTAAGAGCATTTCTACCAACAGGCTTTACAAAAACCTTTTGGAAGTGATTTTTATAAAAAAATTTTGTTGGCCTACTCCTAATTCTTTCTTTTACCTTTGGGAAATCGATCAAAGGAATGGTTTCTTGTGTCATTCCTAAACTGGACTTATTAAAGTAAGGTCTTTGGATAGAAAGAATTTTATCCAACTTTTCAAAAGCTATTGAAAATTTCTTTGAGACTTTCAATAAATCTTCTTTTAAGCAAGCATTCTCTTTTGAAAGTTCATTCTCATTTTCTTTCAAAACAGCAAGAGACTTGTCTAGACTTTCAACTTTTTCAAGTAAAATCTTTTCTTGTTGTTTCATTTTGGAATTCTCCCTTTTTAGTTCAAAAATCCTTTTAAGAGAGCCTCTAAGACTGAGACAAAGTTCATCAATGTATTTTGATACTTTGGTAGGAATTTTTAAATTTCTAACCTTGATACCATTATTTGAGTCTGAATCTGAATCTAAGTCTGAGTCTAAGTCAGAGCCTGAGTCTGAGTCTGAGTTTGCCATAAGACATATGTTTGCATATTCTTCATCACTCTCCTCACACTCAGTGTCACTCCACGGCTCAGTTTTGAGTGTTTTCTTGAACTTTTCAGGTTTCCCTTTCTTTTTCTTCAATAAGGGACAGTTGGGTCTGATGTGTCCCTTTTTCTTGCATTCAAAGCAAACAACTTCTTTGCTGGTATCTTATTCTTCATTTGATCTCCTTTGAAATCTTTGATTGTTTTGTTTCTTTCCATTGAATCTTCTACCTTTTCTATTCAACCTTCTGAATTTTCTAATCAGAAGTGTCAATTCTTCATCATCCAAGTCTTCTTCTGAATCTGTAACATCAGAATCATCATTAGATTTTAAAGCAATTGACTTCTTATCTTTTGCATCAAATTCCTCATTGAATTGCTCGACTTCATAGGATTGAAGTGTCCCAACCAATTCATCTACTGATAGAGGCATGATCCTTTGTGTTTCTCTTATAGATGTTTTGACGTGATTCTAACCTTTGGAGAGCCATCTCAATAATTTATTGACCTTCATAGGTCCTGAGATTGGCTGTCCTTGGTATGCCAAGCCGTTTACAATTTCTGTAAATCGACTGAACATATCCGTGATGGTTTCTCTTGGCTTCATTTTGAAGGCTTCATATTGACCAAGAAGGATATTGATCTTGGTTTCTTTGACTCGATCTGTTCCTTCATAGGTGACGTGCAATCTGTCCCAAACTTCTTTGGCTGTTTCGCAAGATGAAATTCTATTATATTCAGTAGGAGATAATGCACAATATAGAGAGTAGATAGCCTTTGCATCAAGGGCTTGTCTCTTTGAGATATCGGTGTGCATTGTTCCCACTCCATCGTGTACTTCTTTCCCCGTAATAGACACAGCTTTAGGAGTAATTCCATTCTCCACTACATCCTACTCCATAGGATCCTTGGATCTTAGGAATGCCTTCATCTTGTTTTTCCATACGTTGTAATCCTTGCCATCGAAGTAGGGAGGTCTGGTGTTGCTTTGCCCTTCAATTAATCCTGGAGCCAAAACACTAGCCATAGATCTTTAGCTTCAGAAGTAATAACACTTCTAATGAATAAGCAACTCCGCTCGATACCAATTGAAATTGGCTAGTGAATCAACCTAGAGGGGGGTGAATAGGTTGTTGCGAAATTCTTTTGGAATCTTTTGCGGTGGAATACGTTGATATCAAAGATATATCAATAATAAATAAAGCACGTATTCATAAAGTAAATAGAGTAGAGTAAGAGAGAATTGACACAAGGATTATAGTGGTTCGGCTTAGTCCAAGCCTACGTCCACTCTCCACGCTGGCAGCCAACTGGCTGTAATCACTATGTAGCAAACGAGAGCCGTTACGGAAACGGACTAGACTTCTTCAATAGACAGTCTCTCCTACAGCTTCCCTGCTTTCGTACTATATCTCACTCTCTTCGATACACAATTTGAACATGAAAGATTTTAGAGAACAAGTGATTTTGGAGATTCTAACATCGAGATTTTTCTACCCGCCTCTCCTTGTTTCCAAGCAACATCGATCCACCTTAAATAGCCTCTCGTGCCTTCATACCCGTTGGCACTTACCAAGAATTCATCCAATCAACCCGTTGGACTGAATCAATTTAAGTGATCTCTTTGTCGCCGAAAACGTAAGTAGACGTAGCTCGTCAATCCTGTTCGCCCATACAATCAGGATCTTGAGTTCCCAAAATTAGATTCTTCCAAGAATAAACTTGATCTTCAACGAATAAAATCCGAAGAGTAAATCTTCCAAGCTCTCGATCACAACCAGAGATATTCCATGGTTAAGATTAGGAAATACGAAATCCAATATCTTACTTTCCTTAGCCATGAGAATAACCTGTGGCCAGCCTGTAAAAATCGTGAACTGTCTTCAGACTTAGATTTGGGTCTTTAAAGGTCGTTAGACTGAAACTGAGTCTTGAAGGTCTTCAGACTGAAACTGAGTCTTGACTGACTTCAAACGGAAAAACTTCAGACCGAACTTCTGGGTCTGACTGTCTTTGAAAGCCTTTAGACCTTGAAAACTTCAGACGTAACTGATTGAGTCTTGGAGTCTCTAGACCGTACTGTTGAGGCTGTTTTGTCAACTTCAAAACTCCAAGGAATTTTTCTTCAACAGTTATCGCTTTTTGATTATGACAAAAAGGGTGAGAGAATATAAATATGCATATGTCTTGATTGGTTGATATTATTTATTGCATATTATTGAGCTGGGATTATTTTTCTATATTGTTACGCTATCTTTGATTTGACGTTATCTTTGATTTGACTTACACTGCTCTAATTTATTAATAGTTTAGAAAGTGTGATTACACATCTACATATGCATATATTGTTTTGTCATCATTAAAAAGGGGGAGATTGTTAGGGAAATCCCTTATGATGTTTTGAAGATGATAAAATAAATCAAAGGCTACTAACGTGTTTAATTGTTGAGTGACGGACTATGCAAATGATAGAATGTGTTAAGTAATTTTATCAAAGTCTATACTTGTAAGAACCAGAAGACAGACTCTATGCTAAAGCTGAATTTATTCAGACCATGTCCAAACCTTAACGCTAAATCTGTTCAGAAGCAGAATATATTTAGACTTACGTCTAGATTGTAAAGTCCATTTCAGTCTAAAGACACTCAGACTCTACGTCAGTTTGAAGACTCTCAGACTTTACATCCAGAACGAGACAAGACGTAGCAGATTCAGAATGAAGTATGTTCAAAACAAAACAACTCGACAGAATGTAACATAAGCCTTAAACATATAACGGCCAGTGATCTGCTTTGGATTTTACATCAAGATAGATTTGATTGACTCAATCTAATTGATTGACAATTGGATCATGAAGACAATAACTTTCTATACGGAGAAGCTCTACTTATGGAAACCAAGATTCTGTTTGTATGGGTGATCAGAATCAATTTGGGATTCTACTTTTGTCACTCAACGGCTACCAAATCTTCTAGATTGAAAGATTGAAAGATGATCCTCAAGATACTGTCCAACCACTAGTTTGGAAGTGGATGAGTATTTAAGGAGATCAAAGACCGATAAGCAAGAGACGGAGCGTAAAATTTATAATTCCAAAGTCTGAGCAACCTTCGATCATACACTTGTCTTTGGTGAGCTTAGACGTTTGTGATCGTGAGAGAAATACCAAAAGAGTGACTTAGTGAGATAATGTGATCTACCACTAATTGTTTGTACTCAAAGTTATATCTTGTTGATTACGTAGTGGAATCCAGCAAAAGGCTATTAGCATGAGAGAGTGGACGTAAGCTTGATCTAAGCCGAACCACTATAAGTTCTGTGTTCTTATTATCTTCCATGAACTCCTTTATTTTGTTCGTAAATTCTGTTTAACTGTTAAAGTCTGAACTTGCTCAAAGTCTTGTATTCTTCAGACTCAGTTTCAAAAGTCTATTGTTCATTAGACTCATACTCAAAAGCAAACTATTTTACTACATTTCACAAAAAATTTTCTTCACACCTATTTACCTCTCTTTAGGTGTTCATACTAGCCCTTTCAGATTATAGCAAAAGATAAATATGATATACAGAATTTGAAGGCACAATTGGGTGCTGAATTTGGGATAAATGATTTAGGTACAGTGGAGAAAATCCTAGGCAGGAAAATTAGCAAGAACGAAATAGGGGAAAATTCCAAAAAAGCTATGTCAAGAAGGTGTGAGATCATTTTGGCATGAAAGATGCCAAACCAATGGTAGTCTTATATATGTGGTTTATACTCAACCCAACATTTCACATGCTATTGGTGTGGTAAGTAGATATTTATCATGGCTATGCAAAGTTCATTAGCAAGTTGTGAAGTGGATTTTGAAATATTTGAAAGGCCCTTCTGATTTTGGTTTAGAGTTTGGGAAAACTAATGACATTTTGACAAGGTATGTTGATTTTGATTATCCTAGTGACCTGGATAAGAGGAGGTCTTTGACCAAGTATATCTTTATTATTGGAGGTTATGCAGTTAGTTGGAAAGCTACTCTGTAATATACACTTGCTTTGTCTCCAACAGAAGCAGAGTATGTGACTATTGCAGAGGTAGTTAAAAAGGCCATATGGTTAACAAGCTTATTTTAGGGGCTCAGAGTGGATCATGGTGTGACTGTTGTCCACTGTGATAGTCAAAGTACTATACATCTTACTAAAGATCAAATGTATCATGAAAGGACAAAGCACATTGATATACAGTATTATTTTATTCAACACATTCTTGCTAATGGCTATATTAAGGTCTTGAAGATTGGTACAGAGGACAATCCGACTAATATGTTGACAAAGCCTTTGCCTATTTCCAAATTAGGCATTGCTAGGATTTGTTTAATGTTTGTTGCAACTGAGTTTTACTCTAATGGGATGAGAAGATTGTTTGTTACTTATGCAAAATTCAAGCCAAGGTGGAGATTTGTTGAGTATGTCTTGAATTTTTTTATGCGCTTGGGCCAACGTTAAGGCTTGCGGACAATATAAATATTGTTTTTCTCAAATTATTAGGTTAAGAAATTGAGAAAGAAAAAGCCTTAGTTTTTCCACCTTTTATAATCCTTGAAATTCTATAGTGGATCTTGCTTTCCCCCCAGTAATTTTTTTGCAAAGGTTTCCACGTAAATTCGGTGTTCTTTTATTCTTCCTAGTTTCAATTTTGTTTTAGTTTTTGCATCTGCCATAACAACTACACATCTAACGAGATTGAGAATGAGCATGACAAAAGGTGCATCCAGAGCATTGAAAATGCTCTGTCTATTTTTTGGGAAAACATTTTACTCATTATTTGGCATTTGGTTTGCTTAGGAAAATTAGTTAATAGAAAATGTTTTCCTAGTCACTGGAAAACCTATGCTTAATTTCAGGACTCCTTGAAAAGTTGAAAATGATTTTTCATAATATGATAAGATATCATCACTTCAATTCAAAATTCTATGTTGGGCACAAAAACCCAATACTAGTTCCTAGGTCCTTGGCGTTCTAAGCCAGGTCTCTAGTGCCCAAACCTGAGTCATCGAGGGCAAGCCCCTAAATTCAATGCCCATGCCTAGCAACTTGGTGCACATGCTTAGATCTCGACACCCTTGTACGGTCCATTGAGGCAGAGTTCAGGATCCAGTGCCTGGACCTAGGTCCATTGAGACCAAGCCTTGGTCCATAAAGGCCAAACGCAAGATCCAGTACATGAGCTTGGATCCTTAACACTTAGACCAAGGTCTACAAAGGCCATGCCCAGGTCCACAAAGGTTGGGCCCAAGCCATCAAGGCCAGGCTTAGGACCCCAGTGCCTAGGCTTAGGTTTATCAAGGCCGAGCTTGGAACTAGGATGCCCATGCCTTGATCCTGGTGTCGAGTTGGTGTCGAGTTGGGGTCACGACCGAACCCAAGACATTAGTGCCCATGCCCAGTCTCTCGGCAGCCTGCGGTTACTAGCACATAAATAGATAGGAAAATCAAATTAGATTTTCCACAATAAATAACAAAATATTTTCCAGCTTATTTTCAGATTTCAACTAAATATTGGAATAATGTTGTTGTGGTTACTAGCGCATAAATAGTGTATGTCTATATAGGAAAATGAAATTAGATTTTCCATAATAAATAATGGAAACTATTTTCCATTTCATTTTCAGATTTCAACAAAATACTGAAAAAATATTGAAATTTTCCCAAAAAATAACTTCATGAAAAATATTTTTCAGAAATGACATATTTTTAACAAAACAAAAGGAGCAAAGTGATAACCGCAAACAAATTAAGCACAAGGTTATTGAGGATTCGAGCCAGCGAATGAGAAATGAACTAGTACAAAGCACTTCGAACAGAGAAAGCTTCCGAATCGGTTGTGGAAGTGGCAAGCCAGCCACCGGTAGCGATAGCTGGCGGACCGAAGGGGATCAGGAGACATGAAGAAGCCACTGGAAATTCGAGAAAAACCGAGAATCAGTACCACTAGCCAAATCAAACATGGAGGCAGAAGACTTAGCTTTCATTCTCGTTGTCATGGTCAAGTGATATAGAGATTGAAGCAATAAATCCTGTGCTCGATCGAACTCCATTTATGGCTTTTGCGAATTGCTTTCATGGAGCGGTGAAGCATGAACAACCGCGCTGCGAGCTCTCTGGGACGGAAGCCAGCAGGACAGAGGACCTGTCGCACGGCCGTGAGAGACGGCTTACGATGGCGATTAGCAATGTTGGGCCTTTGATGTTTAAGCCTTTGGACCCATCTACCTACTTTCCTTGAAGTTGGATGGTCGCTACGCAAATTAATTCATAGGTCGAGCCCCATGAAGCTAACATGAATTGGATTAATGGGCTGCGGATTGTGTTGCCCGCAAAAAATTGTCCGGAAAATCTTTAAAAATTTTGCACTTTTAAACTTTTCAATTATACTCTGACCAAAGAAATTTTTTTTTTCAATTTTGCCAATCAAGTCCTAAAATTTTTACTTTTTTGACCAATTTTGGCCTAAATTTGCTTACGTAGACACCAATGATTCGATATGGTACGGGCCAATGCTGACATGACACTTTTTAATAATTAAAACAAGTAATTATTTATTTATATATTTTCTTGTTCTTTTTTTTTTGGGTTCAATTCTTCTTCTTCCTTTAGCGGGTCATTAGGCCTTGACCATGTTCAACGTCTAGGTAGAGGCGAGGGTCAATGAGGTCGACGTTGTTTGCCTTTGGTGAAGCTTGCCCCTACTGGCCATTGGCAAGGCTCACCTAATGCCAATGAACCCAATCCCATTGTCACTAGGTGAATTCGAGCCTCGCTGTGACTAGGCGAGACTCAAACCTCACAAGGCCTGACAATCGGCTAGACGAGGAAGAATAAGGGAAGAAAAGAAAAAGGAAAACGAAAAGGACAAAAATAAATAATATAAAAATTCAAAAAAAATATTAAAATATTATGAAAAGTTGTTCACGTCAATGCCGACTATGTCACATAAGACGTTTGGCATCCAAATTAGTGATTTATGGCCAAAATTAACTGAATGAAGTCAATTGACAAAATTGAAAGATTTATAACTGAATTAACAAATATGTAAAAGGTTTAAGACTTTTTGGACAATTTCCCTGACTTGTGCACAAAAGGTTTCTGAATGTGAGATAACACCCCGTGTGGTTGATATAGTGCCATCACTTCCCCAGTGCACATAGCAAAGAAACTTGTCCCTCCAAAGACTAGCTTGGGAATTTTCAACCGAGCAACAACATTGGTAGCCCACCGAACAAATACATCTGCTACTAGAGAATTCGATCCATGTTCTTCTAGGATATGCAACCTGCAAGATCAGTTCTTGGAGCAAGCATAAGGCCCCCCAGAATTTACGCACCAATTCCACCTAATTCTGGCTCGATATCACTGCATCTGTATTGTCCAAACCTTCTGGCAACCCTAGCTCAGTTGGATATCGAACTCCAAACTCGATTGATTGATTCGTTCGGTTTGTTTCGAAAAAAGGGTCTCCCAGACAGCGGTGGCGATGGTGGTGATTTCTGCACCTCGAGTCACGAAGCTCTTCCCATGTCCATCATGGGGATCATGTGGCCTTGGGCGATTATTTGCAGAAAGATAATGGGAAATCGGTTACGTCTATGCTTTGCTTCGTCTATGCAGATTGCGGAGTTTTACGAAGCTACCTAACGTACTAATTTGGAAATATATGTCTAAGACCAAATATTGACGTACGCACCACAAAATACAGGAGAAGACAAATCCTCGAAGGGATAAGCTAACTCGTTCCAACTTCTATCACGGAAAGGGCAGTAAGAAATTTTGGAATCACATATCCTCAGGTACAAATCTGCGAGGAAGCACCAGAAATTTCTCCAACATATTGAGGGTACCTAATCTATGAGTATAACATGCCTTAAGCTTCTCACTATGACAAAGTTTGATGTCGACAATTGTTGACTTTAGCTGATGACAAATCGATTTTGTCGATTTGGTTTGGGTTTAAAAACTTTCAAACCCAACAATGTATAAGGAAAATAACCTTGAGAACCAAAAGAATTGGTACCTCTCTATCTTCTCCTCTAGAATTGTTGCCAAGTTGTATACATATCACAAGATCGTCGGTGCAACAGCCAAATATGTCATTAACATGTGAGGACTGACATAGGCTGAGTTTGTCGTCCTCTTCTTGTCTTTTCACTTTTGCTTGTCTTTCCTTTATTTTTTCTGTCTGAAATGTGAAAATACAATCTATTGAATATGAAGTTGCAAAGATCTCTCCACCTTTTAACTCTCGAGGACAGAAAATTCAGGAAAGGGAAAGTATGCAGGGCATCTTACTGTTGAATTGCATCTTCTAGACTAACTTTAATTTCTTTGGCACGAAAGAACTCAAGATCATGTATACTTTTCCCATTACCTCAAAAGAAATGAACTTACATTCTCCACATGGAATGATCACAACTCCTAGAATAAATTCCATGAAAAGAAACAGCGATTCCAGTATTTTTCTCTAAGGATAAACCACAACAGAATCTGAGAATGGAGGTTTGGGTTCTCGAGGCGGTTGGTGTTGCTCATATTTTACAAGAGATACATACTTACAAATCAGATCATATTAGAGCTCATCAAGAAGTACTTGGTACTACAATCATTGGGGGAACAATGCCTAAACCTGAAGATGCTCCAGAATCTTTTCGATTGCTCATTTGAGAAATTGGGCGCTGCTCTCCTATGTGTTATTCATGGTGCTATCGTAGAAAATACTTTATTTGAACATGGTTAACCCAACTCAAGCTGAAGAAATTATTCAATGGTCACCGCTACTCACTTTCGGTCAGGTCATCAATCAGATATTGTAGTGAGCCGATCTCTGCAGTCTGAGCTCTTGAAGCAAAGCTCCCAAATCCGACCAAGAAGACCCACCTTCTTCCACAGCCCCTTTTGCCATCTCTGCAAGTGTTTTCGCCCTCCTCCTCATTTCCTCTGCCTCCTCACTCACCAGGACTCTCTTCACTGCCTCCTTCACTCTCTCGCTCTTCACGCTGTCGCCGAACAACCTCACCCACTGCTTCACCCCTATGTTGACCCCTATCTTGAGCACCTGGGTCACAAACTTCTCGTTGAAGAATTGCTCTGCTGCGACTGGCCAAGTCACCATTGGCACGCCGGCCGTGATTGCCTCCAGGGTGGAGTTCCACCCGCAATGTGTCACGAAACCCCCGATCGCCTGATGATCAAGAATCAGCACCTGAGGAGCCCAGCCCCTGATGATGAGGCCTTTGTTTCGGATTCTTGATTCATACCCATCAGGCAACCACTCTTCTTTGCCTTCTTCCACATTCGGGTCCTTCTTCACCACCCAGATAAATTGTTGACCTGATGCTTCTAGTCCGACTGCGATCTCGTGGAGCTGAGCAGCATTGAAATTTGCCATGCTCCCGAAGCAAATGTAGATCACTGACTTGGGTTGCTTTGAGTCGAGCCACTTGAGGCACTCGTGCTGGTCAATGGATGCTTGGTTGCCCCTGTGTGCCTTGTCCTCAGTCTCCTTATTGCACAATGAGAGCGGGCCAACGAACCAGGATCGTCTCCCTAGGAATGTCCTGTAATGGTCAGCATAAGCAGGCTCAAGCTCGTAGAAGCTGTTCATGACGACTCCGAAGCTCCTCTTCTCCGATTCCTTCACCTTGTCATGGAACTTGGTGGAGTCAGTCTCTTCCGTGATAAAATCCGGTAACTGCATCCTGGACATTGTGATTTCTCTGGGGAAGTTGGGGATGATGAAGGGCTCTGAATCGCATGACACCTTCTTGTGAGGCTCATAGAGCCTCACACATTCTGTGCCCGCAATGGAAAAGGCACTCATCCCATAGAAGGCCAGCCTAGGGATTTCGTACTTGGCTGCTATCTCGGTTGTCCAGGGGAGGAACGCGTCCGAGATTAGACAATCAGGGGCAAGTTTCTCTATTAGCAGATCGAGCTGTCGGTCCAGCATCATGATAGCTCTCTTGAATTGCTTGCGTATTTCCACTGTAGTGGCCTTGCTCAGATTGTCACAGTCTTCTGGCAAGCCGACCTCTTTCAAGGGCAATGTCACTGTGACAACATCGATGTCAAAGCCCGAATCCTTGGTTTTTGCAATGGATTTCAAGAAGGTGGGCTTGTCATGGAGGGTGGTTATGAGGGTGGACTTGCAGCCTCTAATGGCAAAGAGTTTGGCCATGTCGATCATTGGGATCGTGTGGCCTGGAGCCATGAGAGGGAAGAAGAAAATGTGGAGCTGATTGTTTTCACTACCCATTTGTCCTCTCATGAGAGTTTCTGCAACAGGAACGGATTCAGGAACGATACTGGTGAAGTCCAAGAAAGGTTTGGTTGTGATGTTTACATTTGAAAGCTGAGATTTTGTTTTTAGACTTCAAAACTGGGACAAATATATAAGGAGGGGTTTGGTAATAAAGAAATGGGTGAGAAGAGAAAGACAAGTTTGATTGCTGCTATGCTTAAGATGTTTATAAAATTTCTGATTTGGTGACCAGTTTCCGTGTTTGCCATGAATTTTTGTATTGCAAAAGAGAACAAAAAGAAAAAACAGCTAAGTCTAGATTTGGAGTGATTAGAAATATGAGTGGAATATGAATGTCTTCCAGTCAAGAGTACATAATCTCTTGCATCAACAAAAAAGGTAATCTACTTGTCGAGTTCTGCAGAGACGTCATGCGTGACCAAATTGCACATGATGGGGCCTCCCATCAGAATTGGCTGCGGGACATTCAATTTGGAAGACTTTCATTACTTCCACTGCAAGGAAATGTAGCTTCGGAATTAAGATAACAAGATGCAAACATCTCAAGTGCCAAAATTTGATACGGATGGATACATAAGTGCCAAAATTATCAAAAAGCAAAGTGCCACGTTTTTCGAAAATTGGATGCTTAAATGCCAATTCCAATGAAACTTGCTAGAAATCTGATAGTGTGGGGGTAAGTACACTATCAATGTCAAAAGTTGTGTACGGCGCTCACTTTGATGCTAAAAGCTTATTTTGGATCACTTAAGTGCCAACAAATTTGAAAAGCGATCATTTTGATGCCAACGCTGATCAAATTGACCAAACACATTACAGAAAAGAAAAATGTTCTTGCTGATTTTCTCTTCAGACCAAAGGCACTAACAGAGATCGATATGTACATTTTTAGGCATGCTTTTCCTCAATAGGAAAAGTACAAGATTGAAAGAATGTGAAATTGACCAAGCTTGGCATATCCTTAGGAAATCATTGAACATATCTAAAATGACAGCCTTACTAAAAATCTTGATAACCTCATATGGAAATGCCATGTAGAACTATTCAAATAACATAGAATCTCAATTCTTTACCATTTTGGATTAAATTCCAAGTACCCATTTATCCATCCATTAATCTGGAAAAAAGATTATTTCCTTGACTAGCTTCCATGGCTATTTTGGTACTTAACCAATAAGTACTTAATAACTATTGAGTTCCCCACAAGAAAATTCATTGTCAAGTTAAGCAAACTGATTGCGCTTCGATGTAATGAGAGAAGTGAAAACAACAGGAACCTACTGAATGAGCTTAGTTGATTTTATCCACAAACTTACTAAAAACGCCTTTTTCTACAAGAACTGGGAACTTCTCCCTAGCCAGAATCAAAAACGCATACGATTGTGTTTCTTTCGTAGACCATGAACTTTTGTGCGACATAACAGTACTCTCACCAATGCACCAGAAGGAGTATGAACCACCACCTACAAGTCTCAACCACATTTTTGAAAAGCTCGTATCTACATTGTTGAAGAAAAATCCCTTGGAGTTTTGAAGTTGACAAAACAGCCTCAACAGTACGTTCTAAGGACTCCAAGACTCAGTCGGCTACGTCTGAAGTTGTCAAGCTCTAAAGGTTTTCAAAGACAGTCAGACCCAGAATTTCGGTCTGAAGTTTTTCCGTTTGAAGTCAGTCAAGACTCAGTTTCCGTCTGAATACCTTCAAGACTCAATTTCAATCTGATGACCCTCAAGACCCAAATCTAAGTCTGAAGACAGTTCGCGATTTTTACAGGCTGGCCACAAGTTATTCTTATGGCTAAGGAAAGTAAGATATTGGATTTCGTATTTCCTAATCTTAACCATGGAATATCTCCGGGCTGTGATCAAGAGCTTGGAAGATTTGATTCTTCGGATTTTATCCGTTGAAGATCAAGTTTATTTTTGGAAGAATCTAATTTTGGGAACTCAAGATCCCGATTGTATGGGCGAACAGGATTGATGAGATGCTGTCTACTTACATTTTCGGGACAAGGAGATCACTTAAATTGATTCAGTCCAACGGGTTGATTGGATGAATGTTTTGGTAAGTGCCAACGGGTATGAAGGCATGAAAACTATTTAAGGTGGATCGACGTTGCTTGGAAACAAGGAGAGACTGGTAGAAAAATATTGACGTTAGAATCTCCAAAATCACTTGTTCTCTAAAATCTTTCATATTCAAATTGTGTATCAAAGAGAGTGAGATATAGTGCCAAAACAGCAGAAGGCTGTAGAAGAGACTGTCAATTGAAGAAGTCTAATCCGTCTACTGTAACGGCATTTTTTTGCTACATAGTGATTACAGCCAGTTGGCTGCCAGCGTGGAGAGTGGACGTAGGCTTGGTCTAAGCCGAACCACTATAATCCTTGTGTCAATTCTCTCTTACGCTACTCTATTTACTTTATGAATACGTAATCTGTTCATTATTGATATATCTTTGATATCAACGTATTCCACTGCGAAAGATTCCAAAAGAATTGCGTAACAACCTATTCGCCCCCCTCTAGGTTGATTCACTAGCCTATTTCAATTGGTATCAGAGCAGGTTGCTTATTTGTTAGAAGTGTTATTACTTCTGAAGCTAAAGATCTATGGCTAGTGTTTTGGCTCCAGGGTTAATTGAAGGGCAAAGCAATACCAGACCTCCCTACTTCGATGGCAAGGATTACAACGTATGGAAAAACAAGATGGAGGCGTTTCTAAGATCTAAAGATTCTATGGAATGGGATGTAGTGGAGAACGGAATATTCCTAAAGCTACATCAAGCACAAGAAAAGAAATAGCTGATGGAGCAGGATTACCACAAGCAGAAATTTCTAAAAGACATGCTCTTGATGCAAAGGCTATTTACTCTCTCTATTGTGCATTATCTCCTACTGAGTATAATAGAATTTCATCTTGTGAAATAGCCAAAGAAGTTTGGGATATATTGCATGTCACCTATGAAGGAACAGATCGAGTCAAAGAAACCAAGATCAACATACTTCTTGGTCAATATGAAGCCTTCAAAATGAAGCCGAGAAACCATCACGGATATGTTCAACGATTTACAGAAATTGTAAACGGCTTGGCATACCAAGGACAGCCAATCTCGGGACCTATGAAGGTCAATAAATTGTTGAGATGGCTCTCCAAAGATTGGAATCACGTCAAAACATCTATAAGAGAAACATAGAGGATCATGCCTCTTTTAGTAGATGAATTGGTCGGCACACTTCAATCCTATGAAGTCAAGCAATTCAATGAGGAATTTGACACAAAAGGTAAGAAGTCAATTGCTTTAAAATCTAATGATGATTCTGATGTTACGATTCGAAGAAGACTTGGATGATGAAGAATTAGCACTTCGATTAGAAAGTTCGAAGATTGAATAGAAAAGGCAAAGATTCAACGAAAAGAAACAAAACAATCAAAGATTTCAAAGGAGATCAAATGAAGAAGAAGATACCGGCAAAGAAGTTGTTTGCTTTGAATGCAAGAAAAGGGACACATCGACACAACTCGTCCCTTATTGAAGAAAAAGAAAGGAAAACCTGAAAAGTTCAAGAAAGCACTCAAAGCTGAAACGTGGAGTGACACTGAATGTGAGGAGAGTGATGAAGAATATGCAAATATATGTCTTATGGCAAACTCAGACTCAGACTCAGACTCAGATTCAGACTCAGACTCAAACAATGGTATCAAGGTTAGAAATCTAAAAATTCCTACCAAAGTATCAAAATACATTGATGAACTTTGTCTCAGTCTTAAAGACTCTCTTAAAATGATTTCTGAACTAAAAAGGGAGAATTCCAAACTGAAACAACAAGAAAAAATTTTACATGAAAAAGTTGAAAGTCTAGACAAGTCTCTTGCTGTTTCGAAAGAAAATGAGAATGTTCTTTCAAAAGAGAATGCTTGCTTGAAAGAAGACTTATTGAAAGTTTCAAAGAAATTTTCAATAGGTTCTGAAAAGCTGGATAAGATTCTTTCTATCCAAAGACCTTACTTTAATAAATCCAGTCTAGGAATGACACAAGAAACCGTTCCTTTGATCGATTTCCCAAAGGTAAAGGAAAGAATTAGAAATAGGCCAACAAAAACTTTTTATAAAAATCAATTCCAAAAGGTTTTTGTAAAGCCTGTTGGTAGAAATGCTCTTACTTGTCAAAATGTAAGAGTGTAAATCATTTTGAAAAGGAATGTCCCAAAATTTGGAGACCTATTAAGAAGAGCTGGGCAAAGACTGTTTATACTACTAACCATGATGGACCCAAGAAGATCCGGTACCAAAAAAGACATGAGTTTCTTTTTTAATTGCAGGTTACCTTCAAGAAGAAAGTCAAATGGTATTTGGACAAAGTGGATGTTCAAGACACATGACAGAGACTCAAGTTGTTTTACAAAATTCTCTCATATAAAAAGAGGAAATGTCTCTTTTGGTGGTAACAACAAGGGTAAGATTGTTGGCCAAGGAACTGTGATGATTGGAAATCTCACAATCAACAATGTCTCTCTTGTTGAAGGATTGAACTACAATCTATTGAGTATTAGTCAATTATGCGATTCGGGATACAAAATCAATTTTCAAGAAGATACATGTTCTGGATCAAATAAGGATCTTTCACAGTCCTTTACTGGTCGAAGACATGGGAATATCTATTTGCTAGATATAAGGTCTGACAGTCCTCAATGCTTGATATCAATTTAAGATGAAGTCATCCGCTGGCATTAGAAGCTTGGACATGTCAATCTGAAGCAAATTGCAAAAGTATCATCCAAAAAGCTTGTTCGAGGACTTCCTAACCTCAAGTATCAAAAGCATGAATTATACACTCCCTGTGTACTTGGTAAACAGGTTAGAAATTCCTTTAAATCTATAAATCAAGTATCCACTAATCGTGTTTTGCAGCTATTACACATGGATTTATTTGGGCCAACAAGAGTTCAAAGTATTGGAGGTAAAAGATATTGCTTGCTTATAGTTGATGATTATTCTCGTTTTACTTGGGTTTTCTTTCTTGCAAATAAATCTGATGCATTGATTCATTTTACTAAGTTTGCAAAGAAAATTCAAATTGAAAAAGGATATGCAATTTCGAGTATTAAAACCGACCATGGTGGAGAATTTGAAAATCATGATTTTGCCAAATATTATGATGACAATGGTATTCAACATAATTTTTCATCCCCATACACTCCACAACAAAATGGAGTTGTAGAAAGAAAAAATCGTTCTTTGCAAGAAATGGCAAGAACTCTTTTAATCGAAAGTAATATATCACCTCATCTTTGAGCTGAAGCTACTTCTACCGCTTATTATATTATAAATAGAATTTTTCTAAGACCTATATTGGAAAAGACACCTTATGAATTGCTCAAAGGTAAGAAACCAATTGTTTCATACTTTCATGTATTCGGTTGCAAATGTTTTATCCTAAAGAATTTCAGTGATCGAATTGGCAAGTTTGAAGAAAAATCAGATGAAGGAATTTTCCTTAGCTACTCCATGACAAGCAAAGCTTTCAGAGTCTTCAACAAACGTACTCAAACCGTGGAAGAATCCATGAATGTGAAGTTCGAAGATTCGTTACAAAATCGACTCAACCTAAAGATTTAGAGTCCGGGCAAGTGTCTACAAATTCTCATGAAGAAAATCAAGCCTCAAACACCGAGCCTCAAACAAATTCAGAAATTCCAACGAAGAAGAGCTTCACCAAATTGACAAATCAACTACAAATTGAAAGCAAAAGTCAAGTCATCCCCGGACCTCATCATTGGCAATATTGATGAAGGAGTTCGTACTAGGTCTAAAAGACGAGAAGCTTCTAGTGCTCTTGCACTAATTTCGAGATCGAACCAAAAAATATAGAAGATGCATTGAAAGATGAAAGCTGGATCAAAGCAATGCAAGAAGAACTAAACCAATTCAAAATCAACAACGTTTGGGAGCTAGTTCCTAAACCAAAAGGAAAATCAATCATTGGCACCAAATGGGTTTTCAGGAACAAGCTTGATCAACAAGGAAAAGTGGTAAGGAATAAAGCAAGACTTGTAGCAAAAGGCTACACACAAGAAGAAGGCATCGACTATGACGAAACCTATGCTCATGTGGCAAGGTTAGAAGCTATAAGATTACTTCTTGCTTTTGCTTGCTTTAAAAATTTCAAGTTATTCCAAATGGACGTAAAAAGCGCATTCCTAAATGGAGTCATCCAAGAAGAAGATTATGTGGAACAACCACCAGGATTTGAAGATCCTAAAAGACCAAACCTTGTTTTCAAGCTAAAGAAAGCCTTATATGGTTTAAAACAAGCACCCCGAGCATGGTATGAAAGGTTAAGCAATTTTTTAATTCAAAATGGCTTCTCTAAAGGTAAAGTAAATACTACCTTATTTATAAAGAGAGAAGGCAAGGATTTCATACTTGTTCAAATTTATGTTGATGACATTATTTTTGATTCTTCTAATGAGAAACTATGCAAGAATTTTTCAAAGTGTATGCAGAACGAATTTGAGATGAGCATGATGGGAGAACTAAACTTCTTTTTGGGACTTCAAGTCAAACAATCAAGTGAAGGAACTTTCATCCATCAAGAGAAGTATGCAAAAGACTTTATCAAGAAGTTTGGAATGGAGAATTGCAAGAAAACAAAAACTCATATGTCAAGCTCATCAAAACTGGATAAAGACGAACAAGGGAAGAGTGTAGACCAAAAGTTATACAGAAGTATAATCGGGTCACTTCTTTACCTTACAGCTTCTAGACCTGATATCTTGTTTAGTGTCTGCATTTGTGCTAGATTTCAATCTGATCCTAAGGAATCTCATATGTCTGCTGTTAAGCGTATCATTAAATATGTTGCAACTACATTTAAGCTAGGTCTATGGTATTCTAAGAAATGAGATTTTACTCTTCTTGGATATTCTGATGCTGACCTTGCTAGATGTAGAGTGGATAGAAAAAGCACTACAAGTACATGTCAATTATTGGGAAACAAGATGGTGTCTTGGTTCTCAAGAAAACAGGGTACCGTGGCTCTTTCAAATGCCGAGCGAGTACATTGCTCTTGGAAGTTGCTGCTCTCAAATTCTATGGATGCAACAGCAATTGAGAGACTTTGGAGTTGATGAAACACATACGGAAATCAAATGTGACAATACCAGCGCAATCAACCTCACAAAGAATCCAATACTTCATTCAAGAGCAAAGCACATTGAAATCAAGCATCATTTCATTCGAGATCATGTTCAAAGTGGAGATGTTGTGATTCAGCATGTAGATTCAAAGAATCAATTGGCGGATATATTCACAAAACCCCTAGAGAAGGCTCACTTTGAATCAATTTGTTCAAGACTGGGAATTGTGAATTTTGAAGATAATCAGACTCAAAATTAAACTCTGAAGGTGGTTCAGACTCATCATCAAAGTCTGAAGGTGGTTCAGACTCATCGTTAAGTCTGGAAGTGGTTCAGACTCAACACTAGGTCTGAAGGCGACTCAGATTCAAAGCAAGGTCTGAAAGTGTTTCAGACTCTACGTAAAGTCTAATTGTACTCAAACGCAAAGGTAAAGTCTGAAAAGGGTTCAAACTCAAAGGTAAAGTCTAAACATCCGTCAGACTCTGTTTATTTAATCTCTTTACGAATTTCTTTTTCGTATTCTCTCTTTAACATATTTTTGGTAATTACTTTTCAGTATTTCAAAATCTCTTTTCGCTCTTTTTCGACATGCATTAATGGCGGTTTATATTTTCAAAAAGGCAGTTTTCTTTTTTACGGTTTATTTTTGGCGCTTCTTTTCTTTCACTTTTTGGCGACGATTCATATTCCGGTGATTTTTCTCTCACTATTTATACTCTCAAACCGTCACTTTCACTCTCAGCTACTCCCTTGCGATTCATCCTCATACTCTTTCACTCTCAAAACCCTAAAAATCTCCTTTTGCCGTTTCCGTTTCGTCCCTTTTTCACCTCAAAGTTTTCATTTTTCCTCACGTTCAAGTTGAAACTTTGCTTGCTCTACAAGAATGTCGTCTCGCAAGTCCTCCAGAATTGCAAGCAGGGGACCACAGAGACAACAAGAGGGTCCTACAAGGGTGGACCTAACGGAGGAAGATTCGCCTCAACGAGAAGCAGAGCGTCAACATTATGAGAAAGTTGTTACCGAAGCAGAACCGGTAAAAACTCTTAAGCCAAATGTAGCTTACGATCTCTATACAAGGCTCAAAGAAGGGAAGATTAGCCTTAAGACGATCGAGGAGTATTTGAAGGAGAGGGGATATAGGAGTGAGTATGCGTTTCTGAAGGAGATGGAAAAACTGAAGGTTGTTGGTGAAGGCACTGCACAGAAGACGCTGGAAAATATCTCGAGTGATCCACTTGAGAATGCTCCTACTGAAACTTTAGATGATGATGAGAGACTTTTCTCTCATTTTGAGCCTCGGTTTGGTGTGGTTGCCAACACTGTTTGTCCTCCGGGAGTTTATTTCGGTCGAAGGAACATGAACGAGTTTATGCGAAGCTGTTAAAAGGGGAGTGGTCAATCCAAGGAGTGTGGATTTTGACTTCCTAGATTTAATAAGGATTAATTTGAGAGGGAAGTTTGCTAGGTTGCAATTGGAAAATTTCTGCATGCATATGACTGTGGCCCACTCTGAATTGACAGCTTACTTTTACTCGAATCTATCCTTTTTGGATGCAAATCATTTGTCCTTTTCTTTCATGGACAAAGATTATATTGTTGATGTTGACTTGCTGGCTGACATCATTAGTGTGGAAAGAAGGAGTTTCCAGCCAATCAAAGTCTCAACAGCCTATGCAACTCTGGATATTGTACGAGATAGATCTGTTGAAGGCAAGATATCCTACACTAGGATGAATGCCACCAATGTTTTGTTGCATAAAGTTGTCATCAACGCATCCGACCAAAAACGACCTCGAAGACCGATGTTTCCAAAACAGAGGCAATGCTGATGTTTGCCATCAACCGGGCGAGACCTTTCTCACTTCCACATGTCATACTTTTCCATATGTATAGGACAGTGGTGAAGGATAAGGGTCCGCTGCCTTATTCATCAATCATCACCAAATTATTTAGGCATTTTGATATTCAAGTTCCTACATCTTTGTGCCTAACAAAGTTGAATTTGATGCTCGTTGGAGAGAAGATGGTGATGAAGATGAAATTTCCGAACCGATCTATAAAAGACTTTGGAAAGGTTGAGGAGGGAAACACCTTCAAGAGAAATTCCCACTGCTTCATCAAAAAGGAAGGGCAAAGAGCCCATGGCTGAAAGGAAAAGAAGAAAGATCATCCTGCAAGACGAGGAGGATGAAGAAGATGCCATGACTTTGTCCACTCTCTCTAGGATGAGGAGCCCCGTAATCGGAGAACGGAGGCTCAAGAGAGAGCGAGAAAAGAAGCAGAGGAGAAGGAAGCAGAGAAACAGAGAGGAAAGAGAAGGAAGAGAAAGAAAGGAGAAGAGAAGAGAAGAGAAAGAGAAAAGAAGAGGAAAGGAAAAGAAAGGAAGAGGAAAGGCAAAGAAGAGAAGACGAAAGAATAAGAAGAGAAGAAGAGGAGAGAAAAAGAGAAGAAGAAAGAAGAAGAGAAGAAAAGAGACAGAGGAAAGTCAAGAAGAAGAAAGAAGAAGGAAGGCCGAGGAAGAAAGCAAAATGCGGGAGGATATGGCTGCTGCATTTGAGCCATCTTTTGCTAGGGAAGAGACTGAGAAACATCCTCGTGCTGATGTGGATGTTGGCGATGAATTTTCCACTCCACCCACTAGCATTCATTCAGGGGGAGTTGCTGTAGAACAAGGAACAATATCGCCACTACATTTTAGTGATGTGAGTAGGTCCGGTGCTGACCCTAAGGAGGTCTTTGCATCACACTTCCCAGAGCATGAAGAATCCTCACTTGCTGAGAAGAAAAGGGCTGAAAGGGAAGCACCTAGCTTTCAAACCTATTCTGCTGGTCCAAGTGGAAGCAATACTAATTCCACAGCATTCTCACAGCTGTTGGATGTTATGCTGGAGCTGAAGAAACAGGTTTTTGGGATGGACTTTGAAATGAGAGACTTGAAGAAGGCGCTGCTGAGTACTTCAGTGAATATGCAAGAACAGATCAATGCACTGAGAGCACAAGTGGAGTCAAACCAGACCGTGCAGAATTGGCTTCAGTGAAGGAAAATCTTGCCAAACTTGACAAGTCACCCAGTCCGGGAGCTTAGCAAGTTTCAGCTTGTTCGTTTCCCTGCAGGCCTCTAAAAATTTTCAAAACTTTATCTCCATTTCACTCTACCTCTTTGATGGGACAAAAAGGGGGAGAGTTGCGCAGATTTGATTGCAGGTTTTGAAGATTTGATTGAAGTTTTTTGAAGCTGAGGAAGCTTGGAGAATTTTTACTTTATTTTGATCTATTTTGAAGTTTGATTTTATTTAGACTGTTTTTATTTCAGATTTCGATTGGGTTGTTTGAACTTCTATGACCTTATGTTGATGTGATGATTTGGATTTAGACTTGTGAATTTGATTGCGGGATTACTATATTTTGTGAGGATAATTGTTATTGGACTAACACTCTATTTTGCGAGATATAATCCTCAAAATATATATGAGTTTTTCCTTGCAGGTTTTAATTCACAAATCTGTCGAGGGTTTTGTCACCATCAAAAAGGGGGAGATTGTTGAAGAAAAATCCCTTGGAGTTTTGAAGTTGACAAAACAGCCTCAACAAAGTGTGGTCTAAGGACTCCAAGACTCGCCGGCTACGTCCGAAGTTGTCAAGGTCTAAAGGATTTCAAAGACAGTCGGACCCGCAATTTCGGTCCGAAGTTTTTCCGTCCGAAGTCGGTCAAGACTCGGTTTCCATCCGAAGACCTTCAAGACTCGGTTTCGCCGACAACCCTCGAGACCCAAATCTAAGTCCGAAGATAGTCCGCGATTTTTTACGGGCTGCTACGGGTTATTCTTATGGCTACGATATTGGATTTCGTATTTCCTAATCCTAACCATGGAATATCTCTCTCGTGATCAAGAGCTTGGAAGATTTGATTCCTCGGATTCTATCCGTTGAAGATCAAGTTTATTTTTGGAAGAATCTAATTTTGAGAACTCAAGATCCTGATTGTATGGGCGAACAGGATTGACGAGCTACTGTCTACTTACGTTTTCGGGACAAGGAGATCACTTAAATTGATTCAGTCCAACGGGTTGATTAGATGAATTTTTGGAATGAGCCAACGGGTATGATGGCACAGAGATTATTTAAGTTGGATCGACGTTGCTTGGAAACAAGGAGAGACCGGTAGAGAAATCTTGATGTTAGAATCTCCAAAATCACTTGTTCTCTAAAATATTTCATGTTTACACTTTGTGTAACAAAGAAAGTGAGATATAGAGCAAAGACAGCGAAGGCTGTAGGAGAGACTCCAATTAAAGAAGTCTAATCCGTCTAATGTAAAGGCACTCTTTTGCTACATAGTGATTACGGCCGTTTGGCTGCCCGTGTGGAGAGTGGACGTAGGCTTGGTCTAAGCCGAACCACTATAATCCTTGTGTCAATTCTCTCTTACCCTACTCTATTTACTTTTTGAATACGTAATCTGTTTATTATTGATATATCTTTGATATCAACGTATTGCATCGCAAAAGATTCCAAAAGAATTCCGCAACAACCTATTCACCCCCATCTAGGTTGATTCACTAGCCCATTTCAGAAAGAAGGGGTTTCCAGCCAATCAAAGTTTCAACAGCCTATGCAACATTGGATATTGTACGAGACAGAACTGTTGAAGGCAAGATATCCTACACCAGGATGAATGCCACCAATGTTTTGTTGCATAAAGTTGTCATCAACTGCATCCGGCCAAAATCGACCTCGAAGACCGATGTTTCCAAAACAGAGGCAAAGCTGATGTTTGCCATCAACCAGGGCAAACCTTTCTCACTTCCACATGTCATACTTTTCCATATGTATAGGACTGTGGTGAAGGACAAGGGTCAGCTGCCTTATTCATCAATCATCACCAAACTGTTTAGGCATTTTGATATTCAAGTTCCTGCATCTTTGTGCCTAACCAAGTTGAATTTGATGTTCGTTGGTGAGAAGATGGTGATGAAGATGAAATTTCCAAACCGACGGCAAAAGACTGAAAGGTTGAGGAGGGAAACACCTTCAAGGGAGATCCCCACTGCTTCATCGAAAAGGAAGGGCAAAGAGCCCATGGTTGAAAAGAAAAGAAGAAAGATCATCCTACAAGACGAGGAGGATGAAGAAGATGCCATGACTTTGTCCACTTTCTCTAGATTGAGGAGCCCTGTAATCCTGAGAACAGAGGCTGAGGAGAGAGTGAGAAAAGAAGCAGAGGAGAAGGAAGCAGAGAAACAGAGGAAAGAGAAGGAAGAAAAAGAAAGGAAAAGAGAAGAGAAGAGGAAAGAAGAAGAAGAGAAGAAGAGGAGAGAAAAGAGAAGAAGAAAGAAGAAGAGAAGAGGAGAGAAGAAGAGCGGGAAGAACGAGAAGAGAAGAAGAGAGACAGAGGAAAGCTGAAGAAGAAGAAAGAAGAAGGAAGGCTGAGGAAGAAAGCAAAATGAAGGAGGATATGGCTGTTGCATTTGAGCCATATTTTGCTGGGGAAGAGACCGAGAAACATCCTCGTGCTGATATGGATGTTGGCGATGAATTTTTCACTCCACCCACTGGCATTCATTCAGGGGGAGTTGCTGCAGAACAAGGAACAATATCGCCACTACATTTTAGTGATGTGAGTAGGTCTGGTGCTAACCCTGAGGAGGTCTATGGATCCCACTTCCCAGAGCATGAAGAATCCTCACTTGCTGAGAAGGAAAGGGCTGAAAGGGAAGCTCCTAGTTTTCAAACCCATTCTGCTGGTCCAAGTGGAAGCAATGCTAATTCCACAGCATTCACACAGCTATTGGATATTATGTTGGACTTGAAAAAGCAAGTTTTTGGGATGGACTTCGAAATGAGAGACTTGAAAAATGCGCTGCCGAGTACTTCAAAGTGAACATGCAAGAACAGATCAATGCACCGAGAGCACAAATGGAGTCAAATCGGACCGGTGCGAGAATTAGCTTCAAAGGTGAAGGAAAATCTTGCCAAACTTGACAAGTCACCCAAGAGCTTAGCAAGTTTCAGCTTGTTCGTTTCCCTGCAGGCCTCTAAAAATTTTCAAAACTTTATCTCATTTCACTCTACCTCTTTGATGGGACAAAAAGGGGGAGAGTTGCGCAGATTTGATTGCAGGTTTTGAAGGTTTGAGGTTTTTGAAGCTGAGGAAGCTTTGAGAGTTTTTATTTTGATTTATTTTGAAGCTTAATTTTATTTTATTTAGACTGTTTTCATTTTTGGATTTCGATTAGGTTGTTTGAACTTCTATGACCTTATGCTGATGTGATGATTTGGATTTAGACTTGTGAATTTGATTGTAGGATTATTATATTTTGTGAGGATAATTGTTATTAGACTAACACTGCTTTTTTGCGATATAATCCTCAAAATATATATAAGTTTTCCTTGCAGGTTTTATAATTCACAAATCTGTCGAGGGTTTTGTCACCATCAAAAAGGGGGAGATTGTTGAAGAAAAATCCCTTGGAGTTTTGAAGTTGACAAAACAGCCTCAACAAGACGGTCTAAGGACTCCAAGACTCGCCGGCTACGTCCGAAGTTGTCAAGGTCTAAAGGTTTTCGAGAGACAGTCGGACCTTAATTTCGGTCTTAAGTTTTTCCGTCTCGAAGTCGGTCAAGACTCGCTTTCCATCTGAATACCTTCAAGACTCGCCACCGATGACCCTCAAGACCCAAATCTAAGTCTGAAGACAGTTCGCGATTTTTACAAGCTGGCCACAGGTTATTCTTATGGCTAAGGAAAGTAAGATATTGGATTTCGTATTTCCTAATCTTAACCATGGAATATCTCTGGCTGTGATCAAGAGCATGGAAGATTTGATTCTTCGGATTTTATCCGTTGAAGATCAAGTTCATTTTTGGAAGAATCTAATTTTGGGAACTCAAGATCCCGATTGTATGGGCGAACGATTGATGAGCTCTGTCTACTTACGTTTTCGGGACAAGGAGATCACTTAAATTGATTCAGTCCAACGGGTTGATTGGATGAATGTTTTGGTAAGTGCCAACGGGTATGAAGGCACGGAGACTATTTAAGGTGGATCGACGTTGCTTGGAAACAAGGAAAGACTGGTAGAAAAATCTTGATGTTAGAATATCCAAAATCACTTGTTCTCTAAAATCTTTCATATTCAAATTGTGTATCAAAGAGAGTGAGATATAGTGCGAAAACAGCAGAAGGCTGTAGGAGAGACTGTCAATTGAAGAAGTCTAATCCGTCTACTGTAACGGCACTCTTTTGCTACATAGTGATTACAGCCAATTGGCTGCCAGCGTGGAGAGTGGACGTAAACTTAGTCTAAGCCGAACCACTATAATCCTTGTGTCAATTCTCTCTTACACTACTCTATTTACTTTATGAATACGTAATCTGTTCATTATTAATATATCTTTGATATCAACGTATTCCACTGCGAAAGATTCCAAAAGAATTGCGTAACAACCTATTCACCCCCCTCTAGGTTGATTCACTAGCCTATTTCATACATATCATTTCCTGATTGCGTCGGATCTGTCAAGTACAACTACAAAGAACTACAGAGAGTCCTATGCCAAGAAAACTGAACCATTCCTGAAGAAGTATGGGACTACTTTACACTTATCCCATGAGACCACTATGGTCTTGCACCTGAAGTTAGACAAACACTTGAGGATTTTAAGCAAGCACTGAATCAAGCAATGACACCTTCATCACAAGGATAAGAAATGGCAAACATGGACGATCCTAGACAATCCTCTTAGGAATCCTATACTCAGGCATCCTATGCCCAATAGGAAGATCCTCTCTCTCAAGATCCCTATGATCAAGAACTTTTGTCCTTATATCTTGAAATGGATAGCACAATCTCCCATTATGCCCAAACAACAAACTGGCACTAGCTAGTCATGCTTGCCGACGCTTCGAGACGCTCCAGGATTCATGAAGAAGAACCCGCCTCAAGCAGTCAAAGCATGTGGGATGCCTTGATCTCACAAAAGGAATCCTCTCATAATACCAACAATCATCCTTATGACATTGGAATGGAACAACGCTACGAGGAAGAACGGTTTGCAAGACATAACTCTAATGGTTCAGACTATGACTATAACTCTTGAGATGGCAAGTAGATGGGTAGCAAAAGTAACTATAGCACAAGTCACTATAGCAAAATATTGCAACAATAGGCTAAGGAAATCATTGTTCATAATCATTGTTCATATCACCTAGAATAATTACCAACCGGGAATCCCGAAACTTTTGTATATTTTAAGACCTATGAGCTTGATCTTTGTTTTTAGTGACCTCTTAATACCTATAAAAAGCAAAGAGGATTAATGTTTTAGGTAGAGTCCCTTGAAGTAAAATGTGTACTTAAGCAAATTCTCTTAATATCTCTCCAAACACTTCTTATTCTCCAGCCTAATAGATTGTCTAAGAAATGCAACTCAATTGAGTTAGGGATATTACTATCCCAGCATCTTTGAGCATCTCTATACTCTGATCCAATTTTCCGAGTAGTTCACGACTAAAAGGCAGTCCCTGGAAATGAATAGAGCTTCACCTATTTTGGAATAGCATACCTACGGCAATTGGCCTGATCTTCGCTGATTCTAAGTATAGATCCCCAAGAAATTTAATTGGACATCAGATTTACGTGGTTTGGGAGTAAAGACCTATGTCCATGAGGAAGGTAAATACGAATTTCACTATAGATCAAGCGATACACGAAAATTACAACCACATCGAGTCACTCAAATGCTCTTGATGTTTCACAAGCTTCAATTATACCCAATAACTCATGTAGTGTTTAATCCCACAATTCCTAGCGAAATAATCTATCAATCTCATGAAAGAAAGAACAAATCTCAAACTTGTCAAATTTTATCAGCTTGAACACTAAATCTTTTTGGATACAATTCATGAATAAAACCAATGCCAAGCACTCGCTTGAATAATTGCACCGCTTTATTTCTCTAGACACGCACGGCACAAAAATTAGTTACACTTTGATCAACAACGGCTTAAACTAAAATCCAAGAATATATAAAGATATAAAAACAAATCTCCCAAACCGGCTTCTGCGGGGAAAGATTTCCTTATGTTTAATTTCTTCTTATTTCTTTCTCTGACATTGACCGAGTCATTGTTGGATTCAACATCCCAGATTGACTATCCAATTCAGCCCAACATCTCCAACGCCTATTGATAATATTGACGTCCGTATATTTCCTTTCTTTGTTTTGTGTTGGAATCCTTGTCCAGCGTGGATTCTCTAATACCCGAAGTAAAGAATTTGAATTTTAATGACATATATTTGAGCATCCACAAAATAATAATAATTTATTTTGAGTCGGGTTTCATTCACGGATCAAATTCAAGACATATTTTAATATAAGACACACTGGTAAAACTCTAAAAAAAACTTGAATGACTGTCAAGAAGGTGACCCTTAGATCAACCAAAGGGCACCAAATTTTCCTTGAGCGAGAAAATAGGAAGACCTTACTCTCAATAACTAAACCATAGCTTGAGAACTATACCACGCGCTTGAATGCCCGATCAAGCTAAGTGAACTGATAGAATCAAATCAATTGAATTGAAAGCATTGATGTAGAAATTGTACATCGATGGCCATTGGTGGTGGTCGACTTGCGGGTAGGCAATGGCCATAGGCGACGAGGGTGAACGATCGAAGAGTTTTTATTTCTATTTCAATTCCAGAAATAAGAAGGTAAATAATTTCTACTTTTCATTTCTATTTTAAACCTATTTTTGGGCTTAAATTTTATGCTGGAAGTGGAAAAATAAAATTACGTTACTAAATGGATTTCTGTTCTAAACATGTTCTAGAAATAAAAACAAAAAAATAAAATAAAATAGTTATCATACCCTCAAATTCCCACCGAAGCACCCCCACTCTGTTGATATAGAGAAATGGCCAAGAAGTCCCGTCAAACCCGCGTCCACCAACCTATTTATGAGTGAGTTTTTCTCAATATTTTCTAGCTGGTGAGAGCTCATTTTCCTCACTTTTGTCACTTTAATTGTGTTAAATTTAGTCCCCATCACTCAAGTCTAGTCGCTCGCGTCCCTCTCCTTGCACTCCACTTCCCCTCAAAATCTGCTGAACAGCTCAATTAAGCCCAACCATTCCACTATGTTTGCTCTCCTAATCAGTCTAGTTCATCTCTAATTCCAACTAATGCTCAGTTCAATGTTTCTAGTTCATTTAGGACTTGATAGTTTAAGGTCTAAGGAGCCTTATTAAACAATATATAGAGGGACAGACATAAATGCACATAGATTTATAGTGATTTAGCTTAGATCAAACCTGCATCTTCTCTCCTAAATTAACAGCCACCGACAAGATTAGATTTTCACTGGTAGCTCTTGGAATCATTACATTTGCAGCTTACGCTGCTTATACCCAAAGTTGGTAGATCAGACCACCAAGTTACATGCACTATGTAGACATCTCAGAAGATTTACAATTAATGTATGACTCATATTAAGTGACTCAATTGATCACAAAATATGTAAAGCATTCTTGTAATTCTTGCAACTCATCTCTAGTTGTCAATCTTCAAGTTGACCATTGAATGATCTTCGACATAATTAATTTAGTTGTAGTAGATCTATTCACCCATATAAACAAATCTCCCAATAATCTAACTGCTTTGAAAAATAGTCTCCATAATAGGAAATAATCCTTGTTCATCAATATAATGGACAATAGATTGAACTCTTCTTAGAGCGAATTAATCTGCAATTTCAGACTTATAATTCACTACCAAATTCCTTTAAATGCGTAATAAAAGTCGAAGGAATATTTTGAGTCTCCGTTTATTATGCCACGTGGTCAATAACGATCTTCTCAGCTTACTATAAGCAATAGCTTCTATCAATCTTCCATGATTCTACTTAGTCATCTAGTTGGCGATGAAAATGTCCATCACACTACATCGTTGCTCCAGAGCACATATGAGGCTTCAACAGACCAAGTTCTGTAAGAATTTTCCCGATGTGGGCCAGATTGATTGAGATTATAATTATCTGTTTTACGGAGTTGATCTAATAAAGTGAGGTATAAGGTTTCTTAGTAGTCCAATATGGGCCTGGCTTGTGTGGGCCAAATTGGGCCCGGCCCGTGATGAGAGGGCCCATCCAATTCTATAAATGGCTAAGGTCCCTCCCCTACCCTCACAATTTTTTTGCAACCCACAAGCAAAATTCTCTCTCTCTCTCTCTCTCACATAAGGACCAAGTGGGGAAAGAGAAGGCCGCCTCATCGAGCCAAGGTTACCGAGGGCATAGGGGAGAAGATCTTCAGCATCCACGGCCCGGCTTGTCGTGATTTCCGCTCCAACGACGCCATGGACCCGAAAACAGGTGCACAAAGTCTTGATTCCTAGCTATGTCGGTCTTGGGTCGCGGTTTTTACGCTTACACTTGGTATCAGAGCCTGCATAGACTAGAGCGAGTCCTTTTATGCCTGTTGAGCCTTCGGCCGAACCAAAATCGGCCGCCTCCAGCCCTTCTCGGTCTTGGCCCTAGCTCCGAAAACTTTGCTTGCTTCTTCGTGATTTTTGGTCCAATAAAAGTGAGATTTTATTGCATATATGGGTTCTACTCGTCCATACAAGCAAAATGAGGGGTCAAACGTCGTCGGAGGAGGCCGGAATTAGCCGCACGCGCCGACACGCGCCGAAGGCGGTGCTGAGCGTCGGTGCCACGCGCCGCCGCCTGGCTTCACGTGCGCGCACGCGCGCACGTGCGAGCCAGCGCGTCGGTGACGTCAGCATGACGTCAGCCACCGCCTTCAACATGCAAGGACACGTGTCGGTGGTGACGTCATGCGACGTCACGTAAACCGCCTTAACGAGCGGCCGCCACGTGGCGGGTGACGTCACCGATGACGTCACCGGTTAACCCGACCGGGTTGGCCGGGTTGACCCGACCCGACCCGTGTTGACCGGGTTGACCAGACCCGACCCGACCCGTGTTGACCGGTCGAGCCGTTGACCGGTCAAACCGTTGACCGGTCCGACCGTTGACCGGTTCGACCTGTTGACTGGTCGAACCGGTTTTTTAACCGGTTTTAAGGGGCCGCGCGTGTGGCTCACGCGCCGCACCGCGTGTGAGCTCTGTTTGGGGCGTATTTTATATGGACATGCTCATATTGAAATTTCCTACTTTGTGGTGTATTTATTTATATTTTTTTGATGCCATTAAGGATGTGAAATTGTGCATGAAACCCTAAAGATGTGTTTTTTGATGCATTTCTGGAATATTTATGCATGGTTTATGAAATACAAATTTTCATGCTTATGATTATATCATCACTTAAGGAATATAAATGGTGTTGATTTATCATCGGTTTGTATTAATGGATGGAGCAATGCAATTAGCATGTTTTGTGATTTTAGTGACAAAAGGCCCCGTCATCAAGTCTAAAATCACTTGTGGAAGGCGTATGTGAGTTATAAAGTTATATCCCCGATATGAGAGAAATTTTGATGATTCAGGTTGGGTTGTGACCGCCAAAGTGGCACACTTGATTGGATTTGAGAAATATCTATCTCACAGTGAAATGGGATGTCTCCTATTCTTATGCATGATTATACTCCCAAAGGAGGTGATTGTGCATTAGTTGATGGAGGGCTACATGTACAGCATATGGTTGAAAAGTAGCTAACCCTAGTAATTTGTACACCCAAAGGTGATGAATTCGCGAAAGGTTAGAGCATATTTTTCATGGAACCGCTGTCATGTAAAGAGTATACAATTGTATGTCATGTATTCTGCCCAAAGGTGTTTATATGATGATACGTGTAGCTCTTGAGATGTATGATACTCACATGATGCTAATTACATGTATTGCTCGCAAAATCAGTCACATTCTCTCGTGAATGGCAATTCCATAGCCATTGAGGTTCTTACTTGGATCAAATTTCAAGAGATGGAAAGAGGATTTTCAGTTTGGTATGGAGTTGGCAGATGTTCATGTTGCTCTCACTGAGGATAGGCCGGCAGACCTTACTGATGACAGTACAGAAGTTCAGAAAGTATGTTTTGCTGCATAGGAGAAGAATAACAGAATTTGCCTGCTTATAATGAAAAGATCAATTCAGGAACATCTGTTGAGTGGCTTGCCATCTGATTGTACTATTAGGGATATGATGGAAGCCTTGGAGGCCAGGTATCGTGTCTCTCCCAATGCTGAGATTGGTACACTCATGCAATTACTGTTTAATATGAAATATGATGGTTCGACTGGGGTCAGAGATTATGTGCTGAGAATGGTGGATTATCAGTCAAAACTTCGAGTTCTTCATGTTGATATCCCTGAGGCTTGCATTGTGCATTTGGCATTAAACACTCTTCCTCCTGACTTTGGAATTATCAAGACGAACTATAGTTCGCAGAATGAAACTTGGTCAATCAATGATCTTATAGTTCGAGTGGTGGCGAAGAAGAGAAATTAAAGAAAGAAAGAGGGCATCTTGCCTTGTATGCCTCTAGTTCTCGCCAACGAAAAGGCAAATGGGTTGCACATCGAGAGGAAATCCTAAAGCTGTAGGTACTTTTAACAATACAGCTTCCAAGAGAGGAGATTCCGAAGCCGCTGGTCCCTCCAACTCTATGACTTCCGAAAAGGCACCTTTTGTTGGTCCCTCCAACTCTATGGCTTCTAGAAGGCACCTTTTGCTGGTCCCTCCTCTTCTATGGTTCCCAGAAAGACAACTTTTAAGAGGGAAGGTGTTCTTTGCTACTTTTGTGGAAAGAGGGGACACATGAAGAAATTATGTGATAAACATAAGGCTTCGTTGTCTCAAAATGAGCATAAAGGTAATGATTCTTTGGCACTTGTCTGTGAATCCAATCTATCTGAAGCCCCATCCGGTTCCTGGTGGCTAGATAGAGGTGCAACTAATCATGTTGCGTTTACCATACAGGGATCCACAAACAAAAGGATGCCAAATAAGGATGAATCATCGCTCACTGTGGGAAACAACGATAAGATCGACGTTGAGTTCGTGGGAGATGTCTTTTTGAATCTAGACTCTAATTTTAATATGATATTAAGAAACACTTTCTACGTACCTTCCTTTAGACGGAACTTAGTTTCCGCATCATGTTTGAATATGTGTGGTTACTCTTTTGAAATAAAGAACAAGATCTTTGTTTCTATGTTCTTTGGCTCAAATAAAGTTGGGTACTTGCAACATGTTCAATGGATTGTACAGATTGTGTTTATCTCCCAATGATATATACGTCGCTAATACGGTTGAAAATGTTGTTCCCAAAAGACCTCTACCTAAGGAACAATCTTATGTATTGTGGCATAAACGACTAGGTCACATATCTAAAGAAAGAGTAGAAAGGCTGATAAGGACTCACATCCTACCTACTCTTAAAGGTGACCTAGAAACTTGCATAGATTGCTGTAGAGGAAAGATGACCAAGATAAAGAAGAAAACCGCAATTCGAAGTTCTGGATTGTTGGAAGTCATTCACACCGATATCAGTGGACCCTCTACTGCAACCTTGTGTAGAAATGTTTATTTCATCACGTTTATTGATGATTATTCTCGGTATGGTTATCTCTTCCTGATTAAGGAGAAATCTGAATCTCTTGACAAATTCAAAATTTTTCAATCTGAAGTTGAGAAACAGTTAGGAAAGGTAATAAAGGTGGTCAGATCTGATCGAGGTGGAGAATATTATGGTAGACATGGTAATGCTGGGCAAATTAAAGGGCCATTTGCTAAATACTTAGAGGATTCTGGAATAGTAACTCAGTTCACTATGCCTGGGAGTCCCGAATGCAGAATGGTGTGGCTGAAAGATGCAATCGTACTCTCATGGACATGGTAAGATGTATGATGAGCAGGACTAATTTACCTGATTTTTTATGGGGTGAAGCTTTAAAGACAGCCGTTTATATACTGAATTGTGTTCCTACTAAAGCTGTTGCATCAACTCCTTTTGAGTTATGGACTGGGCGCAAACCAAGTTTGAATCATTTCAAGGTCAGGGATGCCCTGCAGAAGTAAGATTGTATAATCCAACATTGGGTAAGTTGGAAGTTAAAACCACTCGATGTTACTTTGTATCTTACTCAGAACATTTAAAGGGATATCGATTTTATAATCCAAGTGGAGGAACAAGGATTGTGGAATCACAAACGGCCAAGTTTTTGGAATTTGATGTAGCCGAAGAGCATGATTGCTCACAAATCAATGAACATGACAACTTAACGAGACCTGCTATGTCTTTCTCATTGCTTGTGCAAACGATCGTGGAGCCTACTGTGCCGCAAACTGAACATGTTAACACTGAAGATCCTACTGATGAAGCAGTCACAGATGAAGTCCTTGAAGTTCCTCAAACTCAAAATGAGCTTACAAAGTGACTCCACTTAGGAGGTCTACCGGGGAAAGACGTTCAGCTATACCACCGGATTATATGGTCTTTTAGGAGAACATGATTACGATATAGGTTGCATTACGGATCCAGCAACTTATATGGATGCTGTTTCTTGTCCTCAATCAAGTTTGTGGTTGGATGCAATGAGAGACGAGATGCAATCTATGAAGTATAATGGTGTTTGGGAACTTATTGAATTACCTGAAGGTTATAAACCCATAGGTTGCAAGTGGGTTTATAAAACTAAAAGAGATTCAAAAGGAAAGATTGAGAAATTTAAAGCCGACTTGTAGCCAAAGGGTTCACTCAAAGGGAAGGGATAGACTATGAAGCAACATTTTCACCAGTTTCTTCTAAAGGCTCCTTTAGAGTAATCATGGCATTGGTAGCCCATTTTGACATGGAATTACACCGGATGGACGTTAAGACTGCTTTTCTAAATGGAGATCTTGATGAGGAGGTTTATATGGTACAACCTTTGAAGGTTTTGCAACAAACAATTCAGATAAGTTTGTATGTAAATTGAAGAAGGCTATCTATGATCTCAAACAAGCTTCTAGACAATGGTACTTGAAGTTTCACAACGTCGTCACTTCCTTTGGTTTTGTTGAGAACAAAGTGGATCAATGCATATACTTGCAAGGTCGGTGGGAGGAAATTTATTTTCCTTATACTTTATGTGGATGACATTTTGCTTGCAAGTAGCGATATTGGATTGCTATGTGAATCAAAGAAAATGTTGTCAAAGAATTTTGACATGAAAGATCTAGGTGAGGCATCTTTCGTTCTTGGCATTGAAATCCACAGAGATCGCTCTCGTCGTATATTAGGTTTATCTCAAAAGGCATATGTTGATCGTATTTTGGAAAGATTCAACATGCAAGACTGCAAACTAGGAACTGTTCCTGTAGTTAAGGGTGACAAGCTGAACCTCTCACAATGTCCTCATTCAGATTTTGAGAAAAACCAAATGAAGGATGTGCCTTATGCTAATGCACTTGGAAGTATCATGTATGCTCAAGTTTGCACAAGACAAGACTCGCTTTTGTAACAGGGCTTTTGGGCAGATATCAGTCAAATCCAGGACATGATCATTGGGTTGTTGCCAAAAAGGTCTTGAGATATTTGAAAAGAACAAGAGATTATATGCTGATGTATAAATATGTCGATGATTTGCGATTGTTGGCATATTCAGATGCAGACTTTGCTGGTTGTGAGGATGATAGAAAGTCGACAACGGGATATATATTCATGTTGGCGGGAGGTGCGGTGTCGTGGAAAAGTGAGAAACAGAAATCTATTTCTTCCTCTACCATGCAAGCGGAGTTTATAGCATGCTTTTCAGCTTCTACTCAAGCAATTTGGCTCCGGAACCTCATCGAGAATTGACGGTATTTGATTTTGTGGATAGACCCATGCGGTTATATTGCGATAACAATTCTGCTGTGTTATTTGTTAATAACAACGAAGTCTAAAGGGGTCTAAGCATATGGAGGTCAAATTTTTGACCATAAAGGAAATAGTACGAGAATGGTGACATTATAGTAGAGCATATTCCCACGTAGACGATATGTTGGCAAATCCATTGACTAAAGGTTTACGCCCTTGTGTTTTTGAGAGACATGTCATGAACATGGGCTTGGGAGAATCAGTGGATACTATCATTTAGTGGGAGTTATTTCGGATTTGCTCTAATAAAGTTCATGTCAGCATTTTGTTACCTTTTGTAACGTTATGATATATGTCAACTCCTTCTGTGTAAGTTGTTATTGAGTTGTGTACATATATCTAAAGAAAATCTCAAGATACTTGTGTAAATCTTGAGTAAAGGCTAGGGGCATGCAGTTATTAGCCTTGTACATATGTCTCAGTTACACATAAGGAAAGGTTAACCATAAAGATGAGACATATGTGGGTTCTTTAGAACCATAAAGATATTCTCTAGTGCCACATCCGGTTTTCTGTGACACTTAAGGTAAGAGAATAGTGACCGACAAATGGGATAACACATAAGGTAAAACTCTTTATGAGGTGTTATCAATTTGCCACACAACCATATTAAATCCATATCAGTAAAGTTGATAGCATTTGTGACCATGGAAGGCTCGTATATGTATATGCGATTACCGCCATGATCCGGTGTTGGAAACTTTATGGGATCGGATTGATCGCTGAGAATTATCTCTAGATCAACATAAAGTGTGCACATACGGTATGATCTCAATTAATATGGCCCAAGTGGGAGAATGTAAGAATTTTCCCGGTGTGGGCCGATTAATTGAGATTATAATTATCCGTTTTACGGAGTTAATCTAATAAAGTGAGGTATAAGGTTTCTTAGTAGTCCAATATGGGCCTGGCTTGTGTGGGCCAAATTGGGCCCGGCCCGTGATGAGAGGGCCCGTCCAATTCTATAAATGGCTAAGGTCCCTCCCCTACCCTCACAATTTTTTTTGCAACCCACAAGCAAAATTCTCTCTCTCTCTCTCTCTCACATAAGGACCAAGTGGGGAAAGAGAAGGCCGCCTCATCGAGCCAGGATTACCGAGGGCATAGGGGAGAAGATCTTCAGCATCCACGGCCCGACTTGTCGTGATTTCCGCTCCAACGACGCCATGGACCCGAAAACAGGTGCACAAAGTCTTGATTCCTAGTTATGTCGGTCTTGGGTCGCGGTTTTTACGCTTACAAGTTCTACTTGCTCATTCAATTGGATTTTTATTATAAAAGACAAAAAATGGGAAATACTACAGTTTCTTGAAAATACGACATTACCATCTTCTCATATTACCCGAGAGACAAGGATAATCAAATGAATTGAAGAGAAAATTACTAACAGCCATATATTTTAAAAATTGCTACTACTGTTTATTTTTTATCCTCGAGTATCTAACCTTTTTTTAGGGAAATGTCATAAAAGTCCTAAATCTATTACATTTGTGTCAATTTAATTATAAACATTTTATTAGTGCCAATTTAGTCATAAACATTTTGACCTAATACTAATTCAATCATTCTAGTTAATTTTAACTGAATATTATTAACATGGATGCTGGACAACAGCGGTCAGCCTGCATGGCACCGCCATAATGGACATGGATAATTTTTAATAATATGGTAATTTTTTTATTTTTTATTTTTTTCGATTTTTTTCTTTCTTCTTTATTTTAGTTTCCTCCTTCTTCCTTCCTTTAGCCAGTGACTAGCCATCGACCACAAGTGATGGCCAGACATTGGCCACTAGCCATGGCTAGGTTGGCCTTGCTTAGGCAAGACTCATCATCACCCGCCACAAGCGAGGCCCCAGCCTAGCAAGGGCAGGCCCTAGCAAAGGGCCCTTTTGCCAAATTTGGCAAAGTTGACTCTCGTCCAAGCTAGGGCAGCCTCGCCAGTCATTGCCTAGGCAAAGGTGACACCGGCAAGGTCGCCCTAGCTTGGGTGAGGGTTGACCCTTCGCCAATCTAGCCTTGGAAAGGTCGACCACTACCGAGCCTCACCTGGGCAAGGGCGAGCCATGGCCATGGCTTCCCTCACCTAGCCATGGCCGGTGGTTGGTCATCAACTAAGGGAGGAAAAAGAAGAAAAAAAGAAAGAGAAAATCAGAAAAAATATTAAAATATTATTAAAAATTATCCATGTCAATGTCGACGGTGTCACATAGGCTGACCAGTGTTCACATCGGTATTATTTGACCAAAATTGGGTAGAATGACTAAATTAGCACCAAGTCAAATGATTTAGAACTAAATTGACACAATAAAAAATTTATAATTAAATAAGCATCAATGTAATAGGTTTAGAACTTTTCCAACACTTTCACTATACTTTTCCTTCTTCTTTTTCCCCTCAATCATATAGCTTAACTTTTCAAATGCAGACCAATGTGGGGGCTCTCTTAAAATCACGAAGGGAAGATGCTATTGCGGGTAGGAACTATCGTTTAGTAGTTGTGTTTATTTTTTTTTTTTTTTTGGTAAAAGGTAATTGTATTAAGCTTTAACCAATATATACAAACGAACGGCACCAAAACTCATACTCAAAATGAAACAGGGCATAATGAGTGTAAGGGTGCCGAACAGAAACAGAAAAGCCAGCAAGGCAGAACAAGAGACACGGCAAAGGCAACACAACAAAGGCCCAACAAAAGAAGAACCAACCAAAAGAAGGCCACCAACCTGCCAAACAAGGTAACCCACTCCCAAAAACCCCAGCAAAAACGATCGCCACCCTCACGAAGCAGCACCGAGCAAAGCGTTCCACTGCAGAAGCTAAGCGAGACGAGACAGCCACTCACGCGACACTCCAGCAGCGAAACCCAATAGCGTGACTAGCAAGCAGCAAAACAACACCCATAAGCAGGAACTCTAAGGATGGGCCGGATTAGATGAAAAAATGCAAGGGTCAATCCCTTAGTTACGTTGAAGTCTCCTATTCCTCAGGTTGTCCTCAACATTTATGAAAGTTAAGGCCTTATCCTTGACAACCACCTTAATAAGGTGATTCTTCACAGCCGGAATCACCAGAGTATGATCTCTAAACAGAATTTTGTTCCTGTACTTCCAAATAAGGTGGCAAAGAGCACCAAACGAAAAGCAGGCGATGGAGCGATAGAAATCCCTACCAGAAAGGAACTTCAACACCCAACGAAGATTCTCTGACCAAGCCCTGTTGAGCCACGGGAGGTTGCATCTAGCAGCCTAAAAGAAGGCAAAACTGGCTATGACACAACAACCAAAATATAGATGATCGATAGAGTTCGGCCTCAATTTGCAAAAGGCACACACTGCATCCCCAATCCTGCCGTATGATAAAAGCAAGGCTTGACAGCTAAATCATCCACATTATTATTATTTCCACAACCTAAGTGATGCTATGATTTGATAATGCGTATTTGGAACTACTAAATTGGAAGTTTAGAATATATGAGTCAACTAAAATCTAATTTTACGATGAGGTTAACTCATAATAGGTGAATTGGAGACCCATGAGAAATCTTCACTAATTTCACTAATTAAGTAAAATATAAGTTAAAATATAGTCATGTATGTATCGCGAAAATGAAATTGTCTGCACTTGATGTAATATAGGGAATCAAACCATGCTTGCATGCATACCTCTCTTTTGCACTTAATTTGGAAATACACGATGTGTGGACTTGTGGGCCGGGTCGACCGGCCCATAATAGGCCGGAAAGGCCTAATCCATTCACAGAGTGCTACGGAATTCAGACACCGGCAATCGATTTAACCCGATCCGTTGTCATCCTAACCCAAGTCATTAGGGGTTTTTTACTTTTTGGTGGAATGGTACTTTTCTTTAATCTTTTTTTTTTCTTTTTTTGGCCTTTTTGGGCTTTGGCACTTTTCAATTGTATCACGAGAATGTCGAGATCCGTGAAGGAGAGAAGTGCTCGTAGTTTTGTCAATTCATTTGATGATGTTCTTCTTCATGACATACGCATCCACGTCCTAATCTTTCTTTTGTGATCCATGCATACGATCCTTAGACTTTTCAGTTCAAATCCTCGTGCCGTGGGACCTCTAGTCGAGCACATTTATTGCACGTTTTATCATATGGATCATGGTTTCAACCATATAAAAAAAAAAACCATATGGATCATGGTCAACGTGAAAATTTCAATTCAAAAGCAGCCAGACTTTTCTCAATTGGATTTTAACTAGAAAAGAACAAAAAATATAGGGAAATGCTATAGGTTATCGGAAACCCAAGAATAAATAGATGAATATAAGGGTAAAATTATCAAAAAAGTTCAAAACTTATTATATCTGTATCAATTCAATTCTAAACATTTTAATTGTTCCAATTAAATCTAAACATTTTGACAATTCATCAATTTAGTCTTTTTAGCTAAATTTAGCTAGAAATTGCTAACATGGATGCCAACCATCCAACGTGGCGTAATCAATCTTGACGTGGTTAATTTTTATAATTTTTTTAAAAATTCTAATTTTTTAATATTTTATTTTATTTTATTTTATTTTATTTTATTCGTTTCTTTCTTTTTCCTTCTTCATCATGGTGGTCATTGGAACTCAACAAGGGCCAATGCCAATGTTGTTAGCTTCGAGCAAGCCCGATCTTGCCAACCTCAAGCAAGCTTAAGCCTCATCGGGATCTAATGAGCTTGAGCCTCACCTAGGGCTAGCCCACTAGCCCTCTATTGTGGCTAGTCGTCAGCCATCGTCGAGGCTCAACGACTAGTAGAGGAAGATGGGAAAAGAAAAAGAAAGAAAAGATAAAACAAAAGAGAGAGAAGAAAAAATTTTAAAAAATTATAAAATCAAATGTTTTAAAGGAAAAAAATAGTCTACATCAACATCAGCCGTACTTTGTAAGATGAGTGACGTCTAAGTCAATAATTTATAGCCAAAGTTAATCAAAAAGAATAAATTAACAAATTATCAAAATGTTTAAATCTCAATTGATAATTGAAAGATATATAACTGAATTAACATAAGAACAATAATTTTAGAACTTTTTGATAATTTTTTCCGAATATAATAGAAATTAGAAACATAGATTATCACTATATGTTAAAAAATCGGCCAACCACTGTTTATCTTATATCCTTCGTTCAATTGAATATTTAAAATCTTTTTTGTGTAATTAAATGTCTTAAATTTTCAAATGCCGATCAATACGAGAGCTCTCTTAAAATCACACACGAAAGATTCTGACGTGAACACCAGCCCCGTTTAGTAGCTGTATGCATTGTTCATACTGATGCCCGATGTGGACTCTTAAATCAGTCGGTTCATTGTCCGCCACTATAATCAGCGGCTCAGTCACGTACGACCACCACTCCCAACTTTATCAGTCGCCGGCACCAACTCACCACCACCACCACCACCACCACCCAGCTTTCCACGGCGAACCTTCTCTCTGTTATCTCTGTCTCAGGTCATACCTCCGATAGAAGATCACCCCTATGAGTCAAGGCGTGCAAAAGTCACAGGACAACAGATTTAGAGTCATACCTCAAATCCATGCACGCGACCTCCAAATTCAGGTCGTGGAGGCCGCACAACCTTGCCGAGGAGTCGTGACCATCCATCAAAGGGGGAGAGAGAGAGAGAGAGAGAGAGAGAGAGAGAGAGAGAGAGAGAGAGAGATGGTGACAAGGGCAAGGACAACAATAACGGGACAAATGTGGTGATGGCTAGATGTGAACCAGGGAGGAAGAAGGAGGGGGAAAAATAATGAAGAGAAAAGGACCTTACGGGTTGTTTCAATATAGAAATTTACTTTATAGACTCTCTCTTCAAACAGGAACTTGATGTTTTGCAAATTCCCCTACGCTGCGTCCATATAGCCTTGTTGCACTCATGTCCCATCAGTGTCCCCATAGAAATAATCAGCTACCCTTCTCATCGTCATCGCATACCTCATCTGTTTCGTGAGGTTACCAAAAGATTTCAAACTCCCAACGTCTCCTCATCGTTATCGCGTGAGAAAAAGAGAAGATAAGAAAGAAAGAAAGAAAGAAATGAGCTCATACATGACTATAGCTAAAATTTACCCATTAAAATATGACAGTGAAAGATTGCTACATTTTCCTTTAATAATGATTTTGATTGATGGAGTACAAGTTATGAATACAATAGCTCACATACAAATTTTACTAAATATAGATAGAGTTAATCTCTACTTTTTTTTTTTTTTTGATGACCCAGGGAACCCCGCACGGCCGGCAGCCGGAGATAAACCACTGGGGGCGACACGTGCTAACCACCACACACATGCCACCGGGTAAGTCACCAATATCTCACGCCAGCCTCCCTGTAACTTGCGTCGCAAAGGTTTCAAACTCCAAACCTCTTAGCAAAAGGAAGCCTGAAGCCTATCCAGCAGAGCCACCACGGCGGGTGGTGAGTTAATCTCTACGTTCATAACAATCAACGAGAAGAATGGTTGGAGGAAAATTATCCTCAAACATGGATGTACATGACTCGAGAGACACTAGCTTGTAAAATTCCATCACAAGAATCCGAAATAATAAGATTTCCGCTAGAATTGTTCTTATAAGAGAAATAACTATAAAAACATCGTTTGGATGTCGCAACAACTATGACATTACAATTCTATTTCATTGATCGCCTTTCATAGTACTTGCTTGCAATTATAGCTACTCTAGCGTAATCGTTATTAGAGTCAAAGCCGTAATAGTTATTATAGGGACTCCCCTGTGATTGGTGTTGTAGTTTCCCAATACACCCTTGTCACTTTTTTTCCACACACTCTACCAATGTTTGATTATTAAGTATAATTTATATTAATTGTAACTGAATTTATTCATATTACTTATATAATAGCAATTATTACACGTATAAAATGAGTAACAATATACAAGAAAAAATAATAGGTAAAAATTTGGTGTAATAATAAGTATGCTTGATAATAATTATTTATTTATTTTATTAAGAAAACATTCATGATATACTAGCATAATATAATTTTCTCACTATTAGGTGCAATAATATAAGTTCATATATTCATAATACAATGGTTATCTCGATTATAGATATATTGATTAATGCTCAAATTGTTCTAAATTATTATTTCAATTGTTGGATCAATTGAACTCAAATTTCAATTATATATCACATTGTAATATGTTGATAATATATCACGATTCTACCATCATGATTGGTTGTTGAAGTAATACTTACCAGAACATGATATTTTCTCTAATATATCACACGTTACGTGCTTAGATTCTATTTAAAATATATGTGAACTTCTAAACTAGCAATGAATATTTGATGCAGCAAAAATTATATATCTTGTAAGTTAAATGGGGTCTAGGCTCATGAATCATAATTGGCTATCAAACTGATAAACTTCATCTTCCATCTAATTCAAATTTTAGGAGTATTTTGAGAATTTTGATACTATCCCCGCTCATTAAGTATGTCATTCATGAAATGAAACAGTAAAAGCAAATCGCCTTACTTAAACCAAACGACATAATAGCTATGAAATTACGGCCTTATTATATTACTGCATGAAACGCGCCGAAATAGGTCACCGAGAATCGATTTGCCATGAAGCTTATTCAAAATGGTCCATCCCCAGCTCTTGCTGACGTCCATACTGACGTTAGGGGAGGTGACGTGCATTGAACACCCGAAAATGCAACACCCGTGAGGCCGTGACCTTTCCCCACTTCCTCACGAGCTCGTACACCCAAAAAGTCAATGAGCCATTTCGCATATAAAGAGCGCATTCCCCCACATCAAAATATCTCTCGCTACACGACATAACTCTCTACACATTGGTGATTCTGTCTCTTGCTCAACATCACCCAAAGTAAAAGAAACACCTTGTAGGTCGAGGGACAGCAATGTCGATTGAAGCGCTGGCAATGGCGGGTGTCGACCACGCGAAATGCGGCATCAAATGGCAGGATTTCGATGCGGATGCTGACCCGCCTCCTCTGCATCTGCTGGATGAAGAGAATGATGCATCAAACTCCATCGCCGATGGACAAGAAAATCGACGAAGAAGTTTGGGGATTGATGAAGATCGGCGGATGAAGCTGAAGATGCTCGGATGGGCCAAATATGTTGCTTCCATCTATGGAATTGCACTCGAACTCAAAAGGAAAGAGGGTCGACTTAGATAAAAAGTGTTGTCCCTCTTTAGACAATTTTGGAGGGTTTCCTCACGGGCTTGTATCGCTATGCGATACCTCTGTGTTTGACTTTTAGTCCTATGTTGGAAGATATGATTTAGGAGATTGTATCAATTGCAAATTGATAGAGAATCATGTTTATTTTAGGATTAGAAAGATAGGAAAATATTTATTTTCCTTTTATTGATTCTTTCTTCGTAATTAAATACATACTCTTGTATAGAGATTACAATCAATGGAGATATACAATTTTCCCCACGTCTCATCTTCATATGACTCCAAAAATCTTCTTCTTCTTCATCTCCTTTTATGACATGGTATCAGAGCCTCATATGGTTCTAACCTAATTTTTCTGCTTCCGCTTCAATTGCCTCAAGGAACTCCAATCTCTAGAAAAGAGTTGCCATAGAAATCAAAGCTTTGATTGCCTCAAGAGGAACTCCATTGCAAAAGAAGAGTTACTATAGGAATATTTTTTTCATTTACCATGACCAATCCACAAGACCCTACCTCAACTTCAGAAGACCAATCTACGAGAGAAGCAATGCCACAAACTTTGAGCAACCAAGAATCATCTATTGTAATCCCTGTATTCGAATAGCAGCAGAGCCAGATTCAAGCCCAAGCCCAACACATGCAATGGCAGCAACTCCAGGCTCAATCTAATCTAGGGTAGCCCTTCTCGGGCCAACCTTACCAGTGGACACCTTATCCATGATACCATCGGCCGGGCCCAAATGCATCATTACCGAGCTACCAGAGCAACGCGCGAGCCGATGGAGGCCCACCAACCAACGGGGCAAGCCCAACCATCAGCCCAAAGTAGACAAGCAAGTCAATTGGACTGGGTATGGGAACAAATCCCTGCCCGAGATTTCATAATGCGAGTCATGGAATTGGGTTGAGCGGTTCAGGTCAGGACGCAAATCCTTACCCAAACCCCACACCCAGTTTCTTTCCGTACCAATTCCTTGCTGCCAGTGGCCAGCCGGAACCCGGCAACCCTCTTTACACAACAAATGGCGACGAACCGGAACTGAAAATAATCAACCAACAGTTAACCAATGCCGACAATTATTCGAGCTGGTCACGTGAATTCCGGCGAGCACTAGTAACGAAGGACAATGAGGTTTTCATTGACAGGACTTTTTCAATTCAATATGCAATACATTGAATCATGTCAATCAATTCAAATCAATAAATTCAGATCGAATCATTGATCAATCGACCTAGTCGATTCCATGTCATCAGGATCATCTCTCGATCAAATAACTCAATACTATCTATCAAGTTTGACCATGTCTAGAACTGCTCACCCTAAGTTGGAGATAGATAATATAGCTCACCCAAAGCTAATAACATAGTATACTACTCACCCAAAGTTGACATATTATGGCCCTCATGCCGATATTGTATACTAATAATGCTCACCAAAAGCTGACAAGCTATGCTGCTCACCAAAAGTTGACATATCAAGGCCCATAGGAAAATATAAAATAGTTATTCTCACCAACTGAAAATGTCACCATTTTTATCTTTCATGATAAAAATACTCGTGTGTAGGTACATGGTTGACCTTAGCCAAAATATAATATTTTCCCTTCCACAAATCCCACCATTTAATATAGTCCACCAAAATATTTTTGGCGTTATAAACTAACGCTTAGTTATTTTCCAATCGATTATTGAAATTAAATAAATTTATGAATAAATTCCCAAAATCATAATTCACACACAATCAGCACAAATTAGAACTCAATTAAATAAACAGATCACACCATTGCAATTGGCATAAAATTTCGGTCACCAACTATTTTGGTCTAATTTCCGGAAAATAAATAAATAATTAAATAATTACGGAAAATAATTATTAAATACCAAAAATACAAACTTAGGCCCGTAAAGCCTAAATAAAAGCCGAGACAAGCCCAGGAAAATTTTTGAACCACTCTAGATAAATACTAGATCTTGTATAGGCTCTAAATACACTACTCTAACCACCTAACATGTAATAACGGTTAATTAAATTGCTAATCTATTTTAACTATCCACCTAATCCATACTTAACCTAAACTAATCAACTCTTAAGTATAATTAACTTACTAAGTAAGGATTAGTGAGTTAAACTCACTTATTTAATAATCTACTCGGATCAAAACAACGGGGATGTGACGAGGGTTGAGAAACTCAAAGCGGGACCGCCCTTCGAGGTCTAGAAGCGGGCCAAAGCGAGCCAAACAGCGGTTGCGAGACCCACTAACTTCGGTCACTAATCTAGGCCAAAAGGAGCTGGACCGGAGGCTAGCTAAACGAGCAAGGGCCGGCGGCGGGCAGGCGGAGCTTCAGCAGAGCTTCACAATAGCGGACAAGCGGCCAAGTGACTCCGGCAACGACGAGAGGGTTGCGACTGGCTCAAGGGGTGTCCTGAGCTCACGGTTGAAGCGGAATGGAGGCCTGGGATGCGCTAGGCTAGCGCGCGAGCAGGTGGGCAATGAGCGGCAAGCAACAAAGGCAAGGGGGTCCAGCAGCTTCAACGGGCAAGGGGGTCTCTCCTATGGATTTTCTACAAGTTTTTTAGCTTCCTTGGTCTTTAATGGAGGCTGGTTGATGAGCAAGAGAGGGAGAGAGGGGACCGGCTGCTGTGGAGGGTCCCTCCATGGTCTCTTCTCATCCTTTTATCTCCTCACTTGGCCCACACCACCAACTGGCTTGCACAGCACATTTTCAGTAGCCATGGCTTCCTTCTAGAAGCTTGAAGTAGTCCAAATGTTGTAGGCAATGGGGACATACGAATTTTGTACATAATTGGCACAAATTGGACTTTAATCCTAAATGAATTAACACCAATTGGCCCTCAAAAATTCAACCAACATAACAACAATCAAATTGGCACTTTTCCTCGCCAATTGAACCCACTTGCATCCCAATTCGTGATCAAAAACGGTCCTCTAAATTTTCTGAACAAAAACGGCCCTACCTCGACTTTTTCCCAAAAATTCTCGGTTTGCAGAAAAATCTTCGGAGACTAAGTCAACATTTCTAAAATGACTTGTGACATGACAGAACTTTCAATTTCTAAATTCGAATTCAAATTCGTGGTTAATTTCAATCCGACGCAATTTTAGTGTGACCTAGGCTACTGAGTAGCTTTCAAAAATTTTTAGTGCAAATGACCCGTGATCGATTTTCTTTGAGCCACAATGAACCTCTTCGACACATTGGCGACTATCAATGGTCGTGAAAATCTCAAGGTTTCAATTATGCACACAGGATACCAAAACGATAGAAAAATCAGTTTAGAGCCGATCGACGAGAATTTCGCAATTTAGTGGAATCACACACGTTTAACCACATATCTCGGTCGAATCGACCTATCTCTGATTTCTAATCGATCTTTACTGTGCCGAAATGACCTCTGTAGATGAGCATGGTCGAGTAACCAATTCCTAGTTGAATCCTTAAGTCTATTGTATTAAAATCTCTTAATGACTTCTCCAGATAATCTAATTATCTCATGAGTGATCAGCTCTGAGAATAGCACTATAGTCGCGTCAATGAAAAGCCCAATTTATTCAATTGAAAATAGGACTGAAAATCCAGTATGTCACATGAACCTTCCTAAGTCCACCATGACATTCATGCGATATGAAGCTACGATTCGAATAGATATAGGGCATCTAGAGTGGATTCCTATCCGATTTGTGTCACGCTTCCTTAACCTTGACGGCGATCTCTTTGGACTAATTCGATTTGGAGATGACAGCGAGGGCAACAAGTAGATAGGCAACTCGCCATGGGTTACGGAGTTTTTTTGGATAGAATGAAGTTGCCATGTAGAAGAGAAAAGGCACTTTTTGGCCTCTCTTAAGCATTTGTTAATAGTCTTTTAGTGTAAGAAGAAGCAATGCAAAGAGTGATAAAGATGTAATGAACCACATATATGAATACAAAATGAAAGTGATATGTTATGTTACTTGCATTTTTAACTTGGCTTCCATTAGCATAATTAACTTGGCTTGTCAATATGAACTACGAATACTTAGATTTTCACTAGAATTGATTCTACTAGGGGAAATAACTACAATTGTATGTTTGATTGTAATAATTGCTATAAAAGCATAGCTCTATTACAGGTTGATTGCCTATTATAATGTTTGCTTACCGTAATACCTAAAACAATATTCCATGGATCCCTTTTATGTAATAGTTATCACAGTAACTATCCCTAAAATACCATTGTCTGCTTTTTTTCCCGGCATACTCTACTTGTCAAGACTCCAACTCCATCTCTAGGGTCTTGAGTGACAAGGGCTATTTTCGCAACGTCCCAAGCTCATCGTCATCCCAATTTTTTTTATCTTATTATCATGCACATGGGGAAACGTGAATAAACAACTCCCTGAACAAACAACAACTAGAAGACTGGGATATATATCACATGGAACATATTAATTTATATTATAGCAGTACTTTTACAAGCCCTATCTCTAGGGGCCATCTTTTCTTTTTACATCACACTAAAGTTTCCATATAGGTCAAGGAATTCCTATCTCCTCTAGCATGACTGTAGCTCCCAACACTGACATGATACTTCCATGCATACAAGACTGAAAGATAAGGAAATGAATTTTGGGAAAACTCGGTAGGTAAAATTCCTAATACTCTACTAGGAAAGTATCTCATCATCGAAGCCTAACAAATACAACACTCGCAAATAATGTCAATGGCATATCAATAGCAAACTTATTGCTACCCTTGACTACATGTAAATATCCATCACAACATGATTCAATGCATAATTACCTTTGGTTTATCAATAAATATATCAACATATCATGCTCATGCATAACCGGCACTCATACAAATTCATTTAGTATCATCCTAGTTCGACCAAGCCCTCCCGGCTCGATCGGGGCTTCCAACTTCTTGCTGGGCTTTCCAGCTCAACCAGGGCATCTCGGCTGAGGTTTCTCAAGATTAGCTTCCCAAGGCTTCCGGGTTCAAGACCCAAGCATCTTGGCTCAACCAGAGCATCTAGCTCAACCGAGGCATCTTGTTCAATGAATGAGGCATCGCCGCCAACACTATGGGGCAACGGACGCTTTTTCCTCTTTATGCGCACACACAAGTGCATCACACAAGGCAAACTTATCTTTTTTTCTTAGCCGACTCATACATGGCCAAAGGCATGCTCATTCATATGTGTGTGCTATGAAGCATAGTATTGCACTATACAACATGTCAGGAATGACCATTGCTCCGTGACTTGAACCAAAAACGTAGTATCGATCCCCTCACCGAACAAGGCTCGAAAATGGCATGCCTCAATGCCAATCCAAGACCTTGAGGCTTGGGTACACCTTGCCTTCGTGTAGATCCTAAGCTTGACGGACCTTGGCTTCAACTTGTCGTGAAAACATTTCATGCCGTGAATGACCCTTGGGTTATGACTTGATTCAAACGCCAAGCACAAGGTCCCCGCATCATCCAAGGCATAAAACCGGCACACTTTAGTGCCTTATCAAGATCTTTGGGCTTAGATGATCCCTATACCAATCAAGATTTAGAACCAGCACGCCTCAATGCCGATTTAAAAGCTTGTGGCCTTGAGCGATCCCCACACCAAACAAGACTTAGAACTGGCATGCTTGAATGTCGATCCAAGGCCTCGTGACCTTAAGCGACCTGACTTGCGTTAAACTCAACCCGAGCCAACCTCAGCCTCATTCTAGGTGTGAGCAACTCAAGCACACGTTCAAGCACAAAGATGAGCAAAACCATACAAAAGATCAAATATTCTACCCACGGCTTGACAGGTGAGCACCCAATTAGACTCAACAATAGAGTCTACTGCCCTAGAGGAGAAATAGGGATCTTACTTACCTAGATGAACCTTGAGAACTAGCTTGAATGACTTAATGAGGGGCGATGGTGTGAGGTCGAGAGAAAGGAATAGAAATGGAGGATAGGCATGAATGGCAAGAGGGCTTAAAGTGATGGAAATGAATGGGAGCCCCCCATATTTAGAGGCACCAAACTCATCATTACTCATCCAAGCAACCCAATCACATTTCTTTAAGAGCACAATTATGCCATCAAGGTGGCAAGCCTAGTTTGCAAGGTGGCATGCCTAGGGTCATAAAAGAACACTTGTCATCTTCTTATTGGACCACCTATTGACTTGCTTTCCAAGGTTCAATTTAGGCTCATGATGTGCATATGGTCCTCAGGGACACATAAGCCTCTTTGATGCCTAATATCCTCTCTTGATTGGTTGGCCCTTTCCTTGTTTACCAAGGCTATAATCTAGGGCCATCATAACCTAAAATTCTAGGGGACATCTAAGTATGGTGATTCATTCCATGCTATTAATGAACTAGAGTCCTAAGCTATTTGATGAGGCCTTGATATTTTTGCCACCCAACTTGGAAAGCAAGTTTCTTTTTCCTCCTTTGCAATTGGTGTGTGGCACTTGGTGGAAAAGAATGGACTCTAGTCAAAGTCATGGAAGGTTCTAGAACCCCGATCATATCTTGACATTTATCTAATTACTCATCCATACATTAATTAATCTGTATCCAAAATTCATCTAAAGCATTCATGAGTTTTAGGTATTTACCACGTGTCTAAATTCAAGAACTTGCTGACTAAGCATTCTAGAATCTTCTACCATGTCTTCTCTTGAGTTGTCCACATAAGCACTTGGTTCATTTTTGAAGAGTAAGCCACTTTAATTAGGTGGCACCTAGGCTGTAGAATAGCCATAATTTGCCTAAGGTGTCTCATTCTTATTGGGACACTTGGCATGGATTCTTTACTTAATCCCCAAGGTGAATATTTGATAATTACTACCAAATCTAGAAGGATCTATGCAAATGACAAGTCATCCTCCTTCTTGAAGAAGCTAGGGTATTTTAGAAGCTTCTCTTTTGTCCATTTCCAAGCAATATGGCATCCACGGGAAATATGCCATTAGAATTGCAAACAAGACTGAGTAAGGGCTTTTCATGTACATCCTCTAACAAGCATTCTAACATACCCGAGGTTTGTGGCCAAGTCATCCTCGGTGTAGTTGTTGTAGGCAAAGTGCCTACTTCAGCTAAGTTAGTGGCCTAGGGTATGGGCTCAATGGCCAGCCCTTGGATCGGCTCCAACCATGCATATTGAGCTCATGACTGACTCGGAGCTTGGGGTAGGCCCAGGCACAAAACCTAGCACATAGCAGGGTTCCTGCCCGGATCCCAGATCCATCACAAAGGGTCAATGGCCAGTCCAAGACTGGTCCATGGCCAACACACCTAGTCCATGGTCAACTCTCGATTGTTATGTGTTTGTGTGAGAGCAGTCAATCCATGACCAACACACAATCACAACGGATCAACTCATGGTCATCCACGGTCGGTACATGACCGAGCAGAATCACACGCAACAAGAATATGACCACTCTAGATGGATCCATGATCATCCATCGATCCACGGTGGTACATGACCATCCAATGACCAACCCTTATGGTCGAGCAACTGTTCCATGGCTAAATGGCTCAAGTCTACTTGCATGGTTAGTGAATTGGTTCACGAATGATCCCATGATCATTCCATGGTCAATCCTTTGCCTCCCTTCTAGTCGAGCCAATTGGTCCATGGTCGATCCTTAGAACGATTCATGACCAATTCTTATCATTGGCACACCGAACTTATAGCCACTTCTCATAGGATCGAAAATCAAGATGTTACACTACTAATGTTCAGTTGTTACTTACATAATAGTAACATCAATAATAAAGTAATAATCGTTGTTACTTACATAATAGTCAATCATGATTCATGATTGACTATTAAAGTAATAATCGTTGTATTCCATCTAATTTGAATTTTAAGAGTATTTTGAGAAACCCGATACTTTCCCTGCTCATTATATGCCATTCATGAAATCAAATAATGTAATGGTATAGCATTAGTAAAACCAAACTGAGTAATAGCTATCGAATTGCAGCCTTATTTCATTGTAGCAACCAACTTGGCTGAAACATTTTTCCAAGAATCAATTTGCTAAGAAGCATATTCAAGATTGTCCCTCTCTAGTTCTCTGCAATTGGGAGATGTACCATAGGGGAAGTGACGTTCGTAGTGACGTTAATCGAACGCCTGAAAATGCAACACCCGTGAGGCCGTGACCTTCCTCTACTCCCTCACGAGCTCAAAGGCCCAAAAAGTTGATCAGCCTTCTCGCATATAAAGTGCATTCCCCCCCTCAAATATTTTTCACTACCCGACATAGCTCTCTACCCATTGGAGATTCGGTCTCTTGCTCAACATCACCGAAAGGAAAAGAAACGCTCTGCAGGTCCAAATACATTGAACAAGCCATATGTCGATCGAAGCACTGGCGATGGTGGGCATCGACTACACGAAATGCAGCATCAAGTGGCAGGACTTCGGAATGGAATCCGAGCCGTCTCCTCCACATCTGCTGGATGAAAAGGATGCATCGAACTCCGCCACCAATACACGGGATTATCGCCAGAGGAGGAGTTCGGAGATCAATGAAGATCGGCGGATGAAGTTGGAGATGCTCAAATGGGCCAAACATGTCGCTTCCGCGCATGAAAATGCACTCGATCTCAAAAGGAAGGAGGGTCGAGCTAGATAAAGACTTTTGTCTCTCTTTACTTAATTTCGGAGGGTTTGTTCACGGCCTCTGATCATCATGTAATACCTCTGTTTTTGACTTTATGTTTTTGAAGGCTTATGGTGGAATCGCCTTCGTTATGCTATTTATTTTCTTTTTTAGACCTTACATAATTGACACGAATTGTAAATTAATTTACTTAATAAGATATGCTTACTATCTTGGAGAAGATACTTGTTTTATTTCTTTTAAGGATAGAAGGATGAGAAATTGGGCTAGCGCAAATAGTCTACATGGGGATTATCATAAGTCTCTTGTATCAACAATAATTTGAGTCATACCACCGCCTTGGTAGCCACGATGGTTTGGGCTCTTTCCCCCTAACGCAAGAGGAGGAGTTCGAATCCCTCACGGTCGCTTGAGGACTTAAGTATGACGTCGGGGGTGGTGGATCCTCCCGCTACATGTCATCCCAGAGACCCTCCGGCTGCCGGCCGTGCGGGCGTTCCTAGGTAACCAAAAAATAATAATAATAATTTGAGTCATAAAATCATCAATTAATAAATCTTATTAAGGCGACACTTTTTTTTTTTTTTTGAAAAATTGTTAATTACGACTAGCGAGATGCGTCTCAACCCCATTCAATCCACTTTTCTAAGAAAAGGAATTTTTGAAATTACGTTGATATGTAACCCGTTGATTTCGTACTTAGGTTTTTCTCCTTTCTTCTTTTTGATCTTTATTCATTTTTTTCTTATATTCGTTTCATATAAGGTCACAGCCGCACAGCCCCAATCTTCATTGCATTTGTACCAAAATTCGTTTTATATAGCTTCAATCCTCTTTGCAACAGGATGGTGAGGAACAGTAGCGCGGTTGAAATTGGTCCGTCACTTTTTGAGATTAGGGGTAGCGTGCTCTTATCATTTTCCTTTTTCGCTTTTTGGTTAATTGGTACTTTTTACTTTTAGTTCGAAGGTTCTTTTTTTTTTTTTTTTCAGTTCGAAGGTTTTTTTTTTTTTTTTTTGGTCGAAAAGTTCGAAGGTTGAATGGTACTTCTCCTGTGCTTCTTTGTTTGGCTAATTCACTTTTCAGCCGTGTCACGAGAATGTCCGGATCCTTAAAAGAAAACAGTACTCGTTGTAGTGTAGATTCATTTGATGACATGCTCTCCGTGACATACGCATCTACCTCGAGTCTCCCTTTTGTTCGCCATGCACGCGATCATTACCACCTGATTCAAATCCTCATGCCGTCGGGTCGCTTGTCAACCACCTCTATAGCACGTTTATTTTATGGATCATGCTCAACTACAAAGTTCTACTTGCACACTAATATTGAATACTCACCTCGGAAGGAAAATATAATTAAGTATATACTACAAATATATACGACCCTATCATCATCTCCTGTTTACAAAAAGCCAAGAATATATAGGTGAATATAAGAAAAATTACCAATAGCCACAGACTATTACCATGTATTGCAGCCATTGTTTATGTTTTATCCTTTGTTCAATCAAGTACCTAATTATGCTAATTTGCTTTTTCAATCAAATTCCTTGAATTTTAGAATGCAGACCAATGCAAGATTCCCTTAAAGTCAGGGACGGAAGATTCTATTATGGGCACAAGCGCCGTTTAGTAATTGTGTTAATTGTTCATATTGATATCCGACGTAGCCTCTTGATATCCACATCAGCATAAAAATGTTGGACAGCTAAAATGGTCCATATGCTCTCTATCTCTCTCTTAACCTCCTTTGATGGATTGGCGCTGACAGCTGAGGAGGTTGGAGTGGTTGTGATAGGTGGTCACGTTACAGTTCGTAGTGGCTGAAAGGTGGGTGCTATATGAGTTAGTGAGTGAGTGAGAGAGAGAGCGAGCGAGCGAGAGAGAGAGAGAGAGAGAGAACATGGCGCTGATGGCAAGTGACCGATATGGACATCGATGGCGAAGATGGTGACAATGGCAACAGCAACTATAAAAGTGGACAAATGCGGTGTGGGCAAACGTGAACTAGGGGAGAAGGAGGGGGAAAAAACGGAAGAATTCAAAGAATGGCCCTTACAGGTTGTTTCAACTAAAAGGGTTCAAACTTTGATTCTGTTGGTGACAATTCAGCGCTCCCTAAAAGTAAAAATCAAGTGGTGATATTTCGTGGGTGTCAACTTATAAATTACTTCACATGTTCTCTCTTACTTGACATGGAACTTAGGCTACATTTGGTTGTCTAGATTTCTAGTTAGAATAGGATTAGATTAGATATGGAATCTAGAGATTTCATTATATTCTAATCACTATTTGGTAAATCGTAGCGATAAAGCCATATATTTTCATATCGAATTTTATTAATTATTTGGTACGAACGGCATATCGAGGTAAATGAATCTGAAAATTTACAAACGGAAATAATGAGAATTTCTATGATTCATTGCTAAAGAAATCACAATTGCACGAATGGAGTTAACCTCCATCAGCCACATCAATATCCCAATTTGCATAACATCTCATTTGTTTCGTGGGGTAAGCAAACATTTCAAAACCTCATGATATACCTACTAAGAAGGTTTCCTCATTATTATCACAAGGAAGAAAGAAAAGGAAAGAATTATCCCACATGTAATTATAGCCGAAACTTACCCATTAATCATGATAATGAAATAGGTTTGAGTTTTTCTCTGTTTATGTTTTAGATTGATGGATTACAAGTTATGGATATAGTAACTCACACGCAAGTTATGGATATAGTAACTCATGCATACTTAATTAAACATAGATGGGGATGATAGCCATGTTTATAACTAATCAACGAGAAGATTAATTGGAGGAAAAATTTCCCCAAACATCGATGGATATGGCTATAGAAACATTGGCTTTGGGAAATCAACCGCAAATACTAAGATGTTCGCTAGAATTGTTTTTGTTAGGGGACATAAGTATAACTGCACCTTCGAAGTAATTGATACAAATTTAGAGTTCTATTACAGGTTCATTACCTATAAAAGTGTTTGCTTGCAGTAATAGCTATTATAGTGCGAAAGTCAAAGCCGTAACAGTTATTACATGGGCTATAACTGTGTAATAATTATTACTGTAGCTATCCCTAAAATATCATAGTCCATTTTTCTTTTGAAAAATAAAAATAAAAAGTGTTGAAAAGTCAAAATAAAGGGGAAAAAGAAGTAAACACAACTTGCTAATTTAAAGGACCGTAAAAGGGGAGAGAGGAACTAAGAAAAAGAAGACGAAGAAAAGGAAGAGGAAGAAAAAAAAGTGGGGTTTCACATGTGGTTTTGCATGTGCTCTTCACGGACACCTCGCCAAACCGATTCAACTTCGTAATGCAATGCCTAGTAAGTGCTCGTGTCCCTCGTTTGTTCGATAGAAGTAGTTTTTGGATTTAGAGCTTAAATTTGGAATTTTGGAAATTTTAAGCCTCGTAACTTGATTTTTAAGTTGTGGAACTTTGGGATTTCATGGAAATTAAGGTTTTATGGCATTGTAGAGCTATAGGTTTTGACAGGAGTCATTTTGACACAATAGTTTGTTTGGTCATAGTGAAATTGTAGGGTTTTGAGGCCGAGCTTCGCATTGCGTTTAGGTTTGAATAATTGCTTCAGGTGAGTAATTTGTTAGCAAGTAGAAGTCATTTTGTTAGCGTAATGTGTAGTTTAGTTGTGTCGCAGTTGCGGTAGTGTATTACTCAATTTTAATGATATTTCTCATTTATTTGATAGGATCATGAGTTCGATAATACAAGTAATAGTTATTATTTGGTTGTAGGCAACAAAGTGAGTGGTACTATATCTTTTTTGATTTTATAAAACCATGCCTTGAAGTATATATATTGAACTGGAAAGAGCATTGTCGTTGCATAAAATGGGATCGCATATTCACTGCCTTTCAATTATTTGAGAGCAATTTGAAAAACATATTAGGAAATGTGTTGTGATAGTTTATGTATACATATTACTTTGTGAAAGGATTTATGAATGATTTGAGAAATGGTTGAGAAATGGCGGATGGTTATATTGTGAAACATTATTTGCTTGGTTAATTAGATTGATTTTTATATTAGATTTCTTGGAGGATGGTTGTTTATACTCAATATAATTGTGAACTTAGTGGGTGAATTGTAGGTATGCATGCCGTTTTAGGATATCCTTCTAGGCAAAGTCATAGGCTTTGTAGGTGGAGACATTACTAAGTGGGGAATTTGGATCACCTTACCACCAAGTATTATGTCGTAATCATAGTAGGATATTGAGCAAAAGATTGGTCAATTGATGGACCATTGATGCGTCGTTTTTTATAGAGATTAATCAATGGAGTTTATTATTGATGTTTGAGTTGTGATGATGGTTTAAATGGGTTTTCTAATTAGTATGAAGTCTTATTGATAAGAAATAATTCATATATGATTTGATATGTATTTTAAACTTTGAGTTTGAGTCACGAAATTTTGGTATTGCTTTGTATACATGCATAGTAGTTGCTCGATATGCTTAGAAGATATGTACTACTCACCGAGCTATGATTGCTCACTCCACTCGTCTTTCTTTTTTCAGGTATTAATTGTTGTATTCCATCTAATTTGAATATTAGGAGTATTTTGAGAATTTTGATACTTTCCCCGCTCATTACGTATGTCATTCAATGAAACCAGATAATGTAATAACATTAGGTTCCTAAAACCAAACCGAGTAATAGCTATCGAAGTACAGCCTTATCATGTTGTTGCAACCAAATTGGCTGAAACACTTTTCCAATGATCAATTTACTAAGAAGCTTATTCCAAATTGTCCCTCTCTAGTTCTCTGCAATCCGCGCGTGTACCGTGGGGAAGTGACGTTCGTAGTGACGTTAATTGAACGCCTGAAAATGCAACACCCGTGAGGCCGTGACCTCCCCCACTCCCTCACGAGCTCAAACGCCCAAAAAGTCGATCACCCATTTGGCATATAAAGTGCATTCCCCCATCAAATATCTCTACACCATTGGTGATTCAGTCTCTTGCTCAACATCACCCAAAGGAAACGAAACGCTTTGCAGGTCCAGAGATATCGAAGAAGCCGTATGTCGATCGAAGCACTGGCGATGGCGGGTGTCGACCACGCAAAATGCGGCATCAAATGGCAGGATTTCGGGACGGAACCAGAGCTGCCTCCTCCACATCTGCTGGATGAAGAGGATGCATCGAACCCCGCCGTCGACGCACGGGATTATCGCCGGAGGAGGAGTTTTGGGATCGATGAAGATAGGCTGATGAAATTGAAGATGCTCGGATGGGCCAAACATGTCGCTTCCATGCAAGAAAATGCACTCGAGCTCAAAAGGAAAGAGGGTCGGGTTAGATAATGATTTGTGTCCCTCTTTAGATTATTTCGGAGGGTTTCTTCACGGGCTCGTATCGCCATGTAATACTTACCGTGCTGGACACCGAGTCCTATGCTTTTGAAGGCTTAAGCTTTTGTTTTTTTTTAAGGCTTATGTTGAAATCGCCATCTTTATCCTTTTCTTAAATTTGCCAGGGGTTAGATTGTGCTCAACTTTGAAAGCAAAATGGTTATTTTGTAGGTAGAATTGAATGACTTGTTTCATTAATAATGGGATCAATCACTATATTCTGGGCATGGTATGCTGACAAGTATTAGTTGTATGTACCAAATTTAAACGGTAGATATAAATTAAGTTTAAAACCTTATTGTTAAATCTATTAGTCTTGATTTAACTTGCAAAATATAGGGGTTTAACAAAATCTTTCATATACAAAAATAGGTTTAAGGCACACACTTTGCGTGCATGCATAATCAGGTAATCATTCATGGGAAAAAAGGAGTAATTATGCATGAAATAGACGAGTATGATATAAAAAAAAAAAAAAAAAAAAAAGTAATGGTGATTTTAAAAGTTTAAATATGAGAAGAGAGGGAAAAAAAAGTAGGCGTACTTTATTAAATGGGTGGGTATGAGAGACCGAAAGGCAAGATAATTTAAGATATCTAAAAGTGAGAGAAAATGATGTTTTGACTTGTCTATATAGATATTTCTAATCCGTATCTTAATACCAGACTCATAATGATGCATTTGGTGTCACAATCTTCAATTTTTTCAATACTTTAAGCACATCTTTTGTAGAGGAAGATTAAGAACTTAGCTAGTATAAAGTAGGCTATAGGTTTTATATTCCTTTGTGTAGTATAACCATAGAAGATTATCTTATGAGAGACCTAGCTCAATTAGATTGTGATTTGAAAGAAGCATTTGGCGAGACGAAATGATATAGCACGGATTTAGCTTTAGTACCCGACTTAAGCAGAACAAAAAGCACACAGCAAAAGTAGTTGGGAATCCTAAAAGAGGAAGAATCAAGATGACGAAGAGGAAGAGAATCATGAAAAATGATCAGGGGAAAGGAAGAGGGGACTCCAACTCTTAGCAACAAACCAATAATCTCAGCATCAATTATATTCATGGGCTAACTGGAAACATGGAGAATGGGCCGAATTGCAGACAAATTACAACTTTTAGGGCTGCAAGGCATAGCATGGGCCTCTAGATAACTAGCCTCTGCGCTTTTGCCTCTGAATTATGAAAAAGTAAAGAATAAAACAACACCATCGGTATTCATAATTATGAGGCACTCGATAAGTACTTCCCCAATCAGATAAATTTAAAAAAGTGAACCCATTCTCCTAAAATCTAAATTAAATAAGAATAAACTCCAAGGATAATGAAATTAGATTAAAATGTAATGCTGGTGTAAATCTAATTTTGTATCATTAGGAAACTGTCAAGATTTGGCTCGAACTGAGAGAAATATCTAGTTTACCACACTCTAAAGTCGGAGGACGGGAAAAGTCACTATCAAAAGCCAACCACTTTTTTTCATCATGTGCTCTAGAAGTGCGGTCATGTTCGCCTCAATCGCCACCGTTGGCGAGGCCGAAGTATCCAAATATTACCTAGGTCAGGCCCGTGGTCGAGCTCGATCATTCCCCCATGACGGGCCCCGATCCTCATTAGCTATACATGTCGCCGATTCCTAGTCCTTGACAATCACTCGAACTGGTGACCTTGAGAGCTAATTTAATAAGGGTTTATAAACACATGATTTTGTTGCAACGACCTGTAAGGTTGGAGACACTTCTCACTTATATATGTAGAGAGAGAGGTGCAAAAGCGAGAGAGGCCACAATGATGGCGACAATGGCAGCAATGTGGTCGTCGGCGAGGGCCGGCCGTAGGGATGAGAAGTAGCAAGTGGGGCCGGCATGCATAGTAGGCCGGTATTGAGGAGGAGGAGGAGGAGTCTTAACTTATAAAACCTCTTTTAATGGGTAAAATTAACATGTGAAAAAATCTTTAAATCTGGAAATTTTCAATTATTAAATAAATGCAACTTTTATGAGATCATTAAGCATGAATATATTAAGTACGACGTCACTTTATGTCTAATGATCTCAATAGTGGTTTTATGCTTTTACTGCAAGATGCGAAAGATAATGGAATTCGTGCACTTACTATCTAGTCATGTTCCTTCATTTTTGGAAATGGTCCAAGAGGATTCGTCGAGAACAGTGGAGATGCCAATCCAAGAGTATCGATAAGAAAAATTACGTTAACTCACCTAAAATACTAATCGGACAAGTTGGGTCAAAAGATTTTAGTGGACAATTTTTTTTAGAAAAATTACCAAAAAAATCATAAACTTATTGCATTTGTATTAATTTAGTCAAAAACCTTTAAATTATGCCAATTACGTCTTAAAACTTTTTTACGTTTTGTCAGTTAAGTCCACCCGGTTAATTTTAATCGAAAATCACTAATGTGGACGGTATATGCTTTATGTGGTTCAGCCATTATTGACATGGATAATTTTTGTTATGCAAAAAAATGATATTTATAATACACGTTTCCTTTTTTTTCTTCCTTTGCCGACTACCATGATTGGTAGTCGCTTAAAAGTGAGAGCCACTCTTGCCAAATCTGTTGAGGGTGAGTCTCGCTTGAGGCTAATGAGGCCTCACCTCACCAAATCTCAAAGAGCTTGAACCTTATCAATCTCGGACGAGGCTCCACTTGACGGATCTACACGAGGTCAAGCCTTACCCAAGGCACTTTATTAAAAATGTAGATCATACTTTATTAAATGGGTGGGTATAAGAGAATGAAAGGTAGGGTAATAGGAAATCTAAAAGTGAGAGAAAATGATGTTTTGACTCGTGTATATAAATATTTCTAATCCGAATCCAATTAATAAAATACAATCTATTTAATAAAATTTTATTAGAAAACGATGGAAAGAAAAAAAAGAAATTGAAAAATGAGGTAGAAAAATAAGTAGAAAAAGTAAATTTAAAAAAAAAAAAAAAAAAAAGGAGGTAAGAACGTCTTGAAAGATTTTTACATTTCCATTCATGCAATTTTCTAGTTCAGTTATACTAATTTATTGTCAATACCAGACAATGGAATGATACAAAATAAAAATATTCAATTTTATTATTACGATTCACTAAACAAATATTAAAAAAGGTATAGCAAAATCCTAAATTTGATTCCCTATTAGAAATTCATATTATCAAATGCACCCTAAAAGAATTTGTTATTGTGTGGACAAACATGCCCTTAAACTATAAGGGAACAATACGGCGATGCCCCCAAAAACTGGCGGGGCATACTGGGAATTTCGCTCTAGTCCTGCGAAGACCCTGATTCCTCTTTTTGCCAATTTAGAAAAACAATTCTTTTTTGCGATTTTGCGACCTCGACTTTCGCTGTGCAGCTTCTTCCTCCCTGCAGGCCGCGCCCGCCGCCGCCGCCCGCCCCGCCGCCGCGCCTCCGTCCGCCTCGCCACCGGCCGCCGCGCGAGCAGGAGGCCCGGCGAGTCGCGGCCGGCACCGAGGTCTCGCTCCCTCCACGCTTCACGGCCGATAGACTCATCCCGTCGCGCCCTCCCGCGCCGACGAACGGCGCCTCCGTCCCGATTGGCGGAGCGCTCGGCGCTGAACTCGCTCGATTCCTCGCGGCGACCAGGTCCGTTACGAATCTCCATCGGGTTTTCCTTTCTTCGGCAGCTCGGAGCGGAGCTCCGACGACTCCGCTTCTCCGGGAGAACTTTTCTCGCTACGCTCCTTTCGATGTTTCTTTCTCTCTCGCGTAATTATCGATAGGTAAAGGAACAATGTAAATGGCGAAGATCGCGATCGGCTCAATCGTATAGTTTTCTAAGCTCTGTTGGATTGGCATTGTGCACGGATATCCACTCTTGTTTTTTCATTCTTTTCCTGTGATGGTCTCAATTTTTAACAAGCCTGCCTTTTCACACATCTCAAAAGCATTGAATTCTGTAATCTTTGTAGGTGATGGAAGCATGGAGGCGAATGCGGCGCATCATGATGATGTAGAGATTGAAGAAGAATACGTCCTGCTTGATCTCGACTCCGTCCCTGAGCAGTTCGACATCCCACCGAATGCACCTTATGTCTTGTCTGTATGTTTTCAGGCTTGCTAACTTATGTTGTTTTAGCAATTCTCTGCTCTTGTATCTGTTGTTTGTAATCATTTCATACTGATCGGAATTTGGTTTCTACCTACAGCTTTATTGAGTGCTTAACCAAAATACTGTGAGGCCCGTGGTCTATGGTACAATAATCATTGGATAGTCAATGTGCTTGAACCTGCAATAGATGGAACATGCTATTACTTGGCATCTGTATGTCGATTCCACTGTTGATGTTCTACTATCTTAAAAATCATTTGATTAAGACTTGAAACGCTATCCAACCACCAAACACACTAGCAGGTTCAGCTGTCTTTAAAACACTGCCTCGTAGTCGTAGATTGGCTGTCTCCTTTTGAGTGAGAAAATTTTTTCCCTTGACCATCTGCGCCCTTTTTAGTTCCTCAATGGAAACTTATGTAAATTGCAGTTCATCCAGTCAAATTGTTTATCAGCGAATATTTTCTGTACTGCAGGGTTTGGATACATTGAATCCCATATTAGTCATTGATAACAAATTGAAGCTGGTAAGCTCTTTATCTAATTTACATGTTTTTTTGGGTGGGGGAGAATTGAGATAGGAAATTTTGTATTGTATAGTTTCTTCCGAGAGTTTTTTCTTTCTAGTATTTGAGTGTCTTGGCATAAGGTCGGGTTTTGTACTTGTCAAAACCATTGCATAACATGCCGCCTCCTCCTCTATTCTTCCATCTCTTCCTTAAATTTATCCAGCATGACCATATATGCAACAATAAATAATGATGTGATAATTGATACGTTAAATTTTTGGGTTAATACCATAAAAAATGCCAAATTAGTACACCTCTGACGGATTTACCCCCAAACTAATTCTTTTACCACCAAAAAGCCCGTATTGGTATGCATGGGACAAATTTACCCCAAACTAACTATTAAGAATCCCAAACTAATACATTTGTAATAAATTTATTATCCTCTGTTACTTTCTTTTAAATTAGATTAATACCACAAAAAACTACAAATTGGTGCACATGTGACAATTAGAAAGTAAAATTCTGAACCGATTTATCTATCAACTGCCACGTGTCATCCAACACAACAATTTGACAATAAGATTTAACGTAAACTAATGAAATGTAAATGTCATAAGTGTACCAGTTTGGGGTTTTTCATGATATTAACCCTAAGTTTTTTGCAGCACTAGAATATGAGGCCCTGAATCTGTAGCATCATCTCATGGGCAATAGTGCTTGTCTGTTTAGTTTATCAAGTAGACCTGAACCTGATGTAAACATCTAACAGTAGTTAACCGTGTCAAGAAACTTAGTACATTGTTCAACATATGTTTCATTTGTCATTCCTTCATATTAGGTGTGGTAAGTTAACACACCGCAATATGTTAAAAGCAGAATAACATGGTTAAATGTGTTTAATCATTCAGAATCTGTCTGTATACTCCAAAATTCGTGTCTTTGTTATTAATCTATTATCACATGGCAAGTGCGGGACATAGTTGTATGGATTGTAGTAGTCAAATTGGTTCAGTTCTATGCCTTTTCTTATCAATAGATTTTTTAACAGCAGATTCAGTTATATATGTAGACAATTAAGGTTGATCAATCAGATGTTAATAATTCAAAACATGTATATTTTGGGTGAAGTGATTACAATCAGACATAATGCTTGCATGCTATATTGCCTGGTGCCATAAACTGGCATTATTATTGAAAACTCTGTCTCTATGAGGTTTGTTCTTAATTTCTAATCGCTTGATTTGACCTTTAAATGGCCATTGCTGGCATTTTGATGATTGACCCTGAATATGATTGAAATTGATTTGATAATGGAACTATTGAAAAGCTCCAGGAAAGTTAAGGGCCTGTTTGGTTTCATCTGGAGGACATGCTTATGTCTTGTAAATAATTTTATAAGATTAGCGTTTACATGAAAACAACATTAGCATGCCCTTGGATAAATTTGTTTGTTTCATGAATAAAAACCTAAAATGGTTCATTATTGAAAGCAGAGACTTTTGCTTTTTAGAAATCAAGAAATTAGTTGTGATGAATTCTCAAATCACAGGGAGAAAAGGGGGAACATATGTCTTCATAGCAATGATTTCAAACCAGGGCCAGACCAGCAGGTTCAACTGGTTGGATCGGGAGCCAGACCATGATCCTGTCTTGTTCTTCTCAATTAGTTGTACTGTTCAAACCTGGTGTTTACCTGGTTCAAACGTTCGAACCCTTGCACTGGCCACTGGTTCAACTGGTCAAACCCAGTGTTTACCTAGTTCAAACGTTCTTCTTAATTATTTGTGTTTGTATAAATGTATTTATAAATTCTTGAACTTCATTGACCCAGGGTCCAATTGGTTGAAAGGCGAACTGGAACCCATGCTGGTTCTTTGACTGGTCCGGGTGTAGAAACACTGTTCCCATAGATTATGTTTTGCTGTCATTTCAATTATCTTTTCTAATTTCAGCATGCTTCCATTTAGAAAGCATAAGTAATCATCTTGTGATGTTATCCTGAAATAGGTGAATAACTTTTCCTTAATCGTAGCTGATATAACTTGGTTAGATTACCCGCAAAAGATAGTTTACCATGGAAAAGAAAAGAAAAAAAAAAAAAAAAATTAGCATTTGAAAATTGTAAATTGGAATGATCCTATGCAAACATGTATTAATTGGCAGAGCCAAACATCATCATCATAGTTTACCAATAATCTAAAAAATTGCAATTAATTTTAAATAAGAAAAAAAATTTTAAAAAAGAATCTAAGCACTGACTCTTTTTGTTTAGTGATCTATGTGTCTAATTTTGTGCTGAAGTGTGTCTGAAGCCAAGAGAGAGACCTAGAGTTGTGAATTATGAGGATGTCATGTTGTCTTTTGTATGTGATTGTAGTGCATGGGTTTCCTCTTTTCATATACCATGCTAGTATTATGTTGATGGAATTTGGATGTGGATGTGGATGTGGATGTGCCAGTCTCTTCATCTATGTAAATGTGTGCAATGTAAATTTTATACGTGCATATATTTCTTTAGCGGAACTTGCAGATGTGAAAGTACATTCTCACTTTGTAGAATGCAATGTTTGCTTAAAATATCTTTTATTTTCTATGGTGTTCAGTTGTTGTACTTAAATTGTTACCTTTTCTTCTAGATTTTACCGATGACAGTTTACATCAGTTTTGTTTTAAGGCACACATGTGGCATGTTTCTTCTTAAGATGAAGAGACTCTTGTTTGACACGACACCCATGTCCTGGTTTATCCTTATTACATGGTTATATGACCTCAGTGAAGAGTTGGAGTTAGTGTCAGTATTACCTTGGTCTCACGGCCATAAATATATTGAAGATTCGCGATTGAAAGTCTTATTGAGAAACATTCAGCTTCATTGATTTCACTACTTTGTTTTTATTTGCCCCTCTCTCAAAGTCTTCTTTTGCTCTATTGCTGAGTGAATTTTTACATTGCTTTTGCTCTAAATCCACTATGTGTGGAGTACTGTGTGAAATGCAAAATTTATGTGACTTTACTTCCATAAGTATTTCCATGAATATATGTATTTGTGAGATTTCACGTGGACTTGGATTTAGTCGCTCTTAACTTAAGCTTTCCTTTGGTGCAGATTGGGCATTACGAGGAAACAATAGGAACATGTATTGCTCTTACTGAAGAGGGTGAGTCTCCTTTGATTTAAATTGTTTACATATCCGTTGATCATGGCAGCATTGAACGACCTTTAATTTGATTAAAAAATCTCATGTCTATGAGGGTTCCAGGGTTCCATTCACTTTAGTTTCCTGGCTTTCAGGAAGTTCGGTATACGGACATCTTTTTCCATATTTTGAAAAGCCAATTATGGTATAAAAAGAGCTGTGAAAGCAATTTTACTGTCTTTTTAGAGGCAAGGGGAGTTGGGGAATTACTGTTCTGTTGCTAATTTATTAAAGTAGTGTCCATTGCAAACTAGAACAGAATGTCAAAAGATTTGTTTATTGAAATTCTATATTTAATTCTTGCATCATGGGCTGCCTATCCATCATTGTTTGATCAAGAGTTACAAACTTTTAGGCAATTAAGAGGAATGAGAGCTTGTTTGTCTTGCATTCTGCATAAGTGAAAAAGTACCTTTTTTGCTTTATATCCGAAATATAAAATATTACGTAAATCTCAAAAGTTACGAAAAATATATATATATACAAATCTATGTGTCAATATTTATATGATGCGAAAGTTTTAGGTGTTGAGGTTTAAAAAAGACAACAGTATGTGCCCAATGAGATTTAGATTAAATTAAAAAGGAAAAGTTAATCCAGACATGCTCCGAATTTTAGCGATGACGTATGATCAAGGAAATTTACTTTCTTATCATGGGAAAAGAAAAGTGAGTTTACTTTCTGCCATTGTGCTTCATTTTAAAGAAATTGAACTCATTTGCTGTAGGCTCTGTGTGGCTCGTATGTCAATAGCTACCATTCTCTCCAGTCTCCACTACCTATATGTCAAATAATTGTCTTTCCAATTTAATTGTCATGCTTTATGCTTTTCATTTTCATATCTTCGTTTCTTGCAACTCTATAATACCTGCTTAGCTATTACTGAAAAAATTTAGGAATCCAGGACAATAAAGCCTCTTTTGCAGTAAGTGGGACAATGTACATGTGTTCTCGTTTCTTATAAAGTACTTGACAAGGACTACTTCCTAAGGTTTATCTTGAACTTTTCTTTCATTCTCTATAGGCCTGGACTTTCCCTAGCCTCTGATCTACATTATATTATTATCACAAAGTTACATCTTCTTGTTTAGCTCAGAAACACCTTAGACAAGCTTCTCATCTTATCCTTGAATTTAATTGATTCCGCCCTAAAGATAAAGAAAGGCTGTTGACTGTTTGTGACAATGTTATATTGCTCTAGATTTTCTTATAAGGAATAGCGGTCATCCATGTCTTCCTATGAAGCATCTAAGAAAGGACATGTATGTTCAATGCAGGTACTTCCTCCATTGTTCCTGAAGAGACAGGACCATCTGAAGCGAACAAATCCTCTGGCAAATCTAATATGGATCCAAATCAGTGTCCCAGCAAGCAAGTAAAACCAGTTGCCTGCATCAATAAGATTCTCAAGTTTAAATTATTTGTAGATACCAATGTTCCTGACGCAAGTGCTCAGCCATGAATAAATGTTTTCATGTAGTCATCAATCACTTGGAAAATTGGTGGTCTTGTGGATACATTGGGTAAGTCTTTCGCTTTAGTATTTGAGTAGTTTAGTTTTTTGTTTTGTCTTTCCATTCACTTCTATGTGGTCTATAAGTAGCTTATATCTGGTTGATCTACATCTTTTTTGTGGTTAGCTTTGAGTGCCCAATGATGTAGCTGATGAGCAGCTCTGTGTCCAAACATTTACTTGCACTAATTTTTTCAAGATTGTTTCTGAGTGTAGGCTTCTAGAGATAAAGAGAAGAAGAACGGGGGTTTCTCTAGGACTCAGCAATCACCATATTATCATCTCAAATTATCAGGGAAAACTCTTAGTCAGCTCTTCACGTCCTTGTGGATTTGTGTTTCTGGGGTGCAATTGCTGGTGTCAAGCTTAAAGCTTTCTTCATGAGCTTTTCAAAATAAAGGACTGGCATGCTTAATGGGATGAATCAGTAGGTCCGACAAACCTTGAACTTTACTTGTCAGGATGAATTGGAGATTCTTTTTTAAACCCTCAAGATGCTGCTCTTCTGTGGTAATAACTACTAGAACCAAAACAACCTCTGCATGGTATGTAGCCTCTAGGGCTAGAGACCCAACATTCGAAAAACTCATGGAGAAGTACAAAAACCTTGCAATTCAAGACCTCTTCCTTGCTTCGAGCAACCCTTCATCATCAATTTTATTGGACTTCCTCAATAGGCTCTCCCAGAAGCTCCGCTTGAATCGTGGTGCTGCCTCCTTCCTCCGCAAATACCCCCACATCTTCCAAATATTTTATGATACTAATAAGTCTCAACCCTTTTGCAAATTAACAAACGCTGCCATTGAAATTGCCTTGGAAGCGAGTCAGGCAATCAAAGCATCAATGCCCCTTGTTGTAGACCGATTACTTCGCCTTTTATTAATGACTCCTAAAAAGTCTTAGCCACTCCGTGCTGCTTTCAAGGTCTGGAGGGAGCTTGGTCTCCCAGATGACTTTGAGGATTCTGTTATTTCTCGAAATTCCAATCTCTTTAGATGTTGTGATGGTCATGAACCAAATACTCATATCTTGAAGTTGGCTGATGTTGTTCCGGAAAAATGTCATCTCACAGCAGCAGTTGAGAATTGGAGGGTTACTGAGTGTTGTAGGGAAGACAGTCATGTTGATAGAACAGAAATTAGGTTCAGTTTCAAGCATGGTTTTCCTCCAGGAATGAGATTGAGCAAGGACTTGAAAGCTAAGGTTCAGGAATGGCAGAGATTGCCCTGTGAGGGTTCATGAATTCTTGAGTCTCACTGTGGAAAAGATGGTTGAAGTGGAGAAGATTAGTCATTTTAGAAATTGGTTCGAAATAGATATGAATATCAGGGACTTGTTCTTGGATCATCCTGGGATATTTTCTCTCTCAACCAAGGCGAAAACACACACCATGTTCCTCAGAGAAGCTTATGAGAGAGGATGACCCCAATCCTGTTTATGAGGCAAGGAGAAAGCTCCTTAATTTAGTTCTGCTGGGACATCATGCATTTTTTTTTAGTAGTCCAATGATAAGGGATGCTGATCAGAGCAAAGTGGATGAGTTTCGAAGAAAATGATGAGACTAATAAAACACAAGTTTTGCTGTACTTTTAATAGATCCTCTCCAAGGATGAGCTGCCTCGCTCTCATCCTTTTGTTTCCTGGTTTTAAGTTTAGAAAGATAGAAAGGTGAATAAGACAATCTATGAACTATGGAAAAACGGCCAGCCGATGAGGGTTGTCTAAGAGGTGGGTTTGTCCACATTAAGTTTCAGAGATTGAGATATTTGGGCATTTCTGGATTTGGCCTGATAAACTCCATTCAATCCCGGTGCCCTATCATATACGGTCTAGATTCATCTGGAGTAGCTTCTTGCTGATGATGTGCAATCTGGGCCTCCATGTCAGTTCAAGCAATCAAATTTTAGAATCTCAGGTGAGGCCTGTGCATATCTGCATGTCTCAAATATGCAAGACATCTATTTGTGGTTATGTACGAGCATATCAGTATTATTAAGTGGGCATACATGTCTACAGCTATGTGTAGTGTTTATTCTTTCCTTGAATGCAGCATTGTGGTAGGTATAATGCTAAAATCATTTTCTAGTCGTTCAATTGGCAAATTATTAAGTTCCAACCTCAAAAGCTTTTGCTTGTTTTTGTTATTGTAAGTTTCAATTGTCACTTCTGACCGTGGCACAAAAGGTTGTACAATATGTTTCTTAGGTCAGTGAGGGTCCTTTAGGCAATGTCAGCGCTCTTCTTTTCTCCTATGGTCCTCTTTACTTTCAAATTGTGGCATTAATGAAAATTGAGGACAGTTGATCATACTTTCTCTTGCATCTTTCCATTAGCGAAATGGTTCAGCTTCCAGAGTTATGACTGCTTATGTTACTGAACTTCATGTATTATGCCCTTCAGCTTGAACAAATGTAGTCTTTGATGAGTTTTTTTACCCATTGGGCCTTTGGGGCCTTCTTTTCCATTTCATTCAATGAGCATGAATCAATTAATGATAAAACAACTTTCTTGGTTGGTGATGAATAGATTACAAGCAATTTTGTTGCTCTTGCAACCATGCTAAATAGGAATGATTCAAGCAATTTATGATTATGAATTGGCAACACTGAATATGAGGGTACAACTATGAAGCAGGCGCAAGAAAAAAAGTTAAGAATCTGCAGAGTCTTGTGCAATATACTTTGTTTCCGCATCTCTAGTCAATAACTCAATATAATCTTACTCTGGATATTCATGTCGTTTCCGTGTCGTTTTCTCTAGCCCGGTTCAATATATATATATATATATATTCTTTTGATTAAATAATACGATGGATTCCGTTATCAAAGATGCGTCTGTCTTGCCCTAATGCGGACTTGTATATTCCGCATTCTATGTCTCGCCCTAATCTCGTTTACACACAAGAAGAAATATTCAAGGTTCATTTACTGCATTGCATTTGACTGATGTGTCAGATTAATCCAGTTCTGTTCCGTTGCTTGCAAGTAGTGCACTTTGTCCCCTCTTTTCTCTTCTATTCCTGTTGTTAATGATCAGAGCTGATTTGGTGTTTGCACAGAACTTGCCAAGTTGCTGTGGTCTGGTTATGAGGGAGTTCCGCCGTCTACCGCAGCACCAACTTTTGGAGCAGTATCAGCTACTTCAGGTTATTGACTTCCCATGGCTTTCTGTCCTAACTGTTGCAATGAAGACAGCGCTGAAACTTTTCAGTACTCGAAATTGGACTCCAATTCTCGTGTTCCTATTGCTTTCTTTTAACCGTAGTACTATGACAGTGCATCGTGTGGGCTGCTGGCCCACTTCTCTCCATTACAAGATTGGAGAAATTGAATGGTGTTTGAGCTCAACGATTGATCTCGAGGAGCTAGTGGATCTCAAGTAAATGGCATTTTCTCCTTTTCTACAAGGATGCTTTTTCAAGTTCTTTGATACCTTCTCTCTTCACCTCGTATAAAACCCAAGTTGCTTCATCCTCCATATCTCTAGCTGGCCCGACTCAAATCAAACTTTTCCTCCCAGAAATGGAATCTTTTTGACTCTTCTGAGCGGGACTTCCAGCTGGACCTCATCATATCACCATCACTAATCAAAATTCGTCGTTGCTTTGCCTATGTCTACTCCTATGGTCAAAGCGTAGCCTAACTTTTGTGAACCAGTTTTTGTTCTTTTCTGGCTACTTTTTTCTCATGGAATTTCCACCAAAAAACTTCATCCTTTCTACAGCAAAGACGAAAGTCTTGGGAGCCACATCAATCAAATCATCTTTGTATTCAAACGAATGACTTGTATTCAAACGAATGACTTTAAAACTTCTGGTCAGCTTTTGATTAGAGAATGCCAAGATGATCAAATCATATGTGCTTGGTCAATCTCCCTTTTATCTTTTGTGACCCACAAAAGGGAAAATCCTCTCTTATCTTTTATAGAGGTACCAAGTCATGAAGATCCATCAAATAATGGGTGGGTCTTGCTATGTCAATTTGTCTACCATTGGAAGCTTGACCAAAAATATACTCTCGACTCTCTAGACTCCAATAATGGATGGAGAAGGCTCTCACAATGACTTTCGCTCTGTGTTGTCAATTCCTTCGCTGTTGACAAGCTTGTAGTTTGTCGATCGATGAATACTTCATCGATGATGTCCTGTTTGTATCAAATTTCGCTTTCATCAATTGAGCTCCCTGCCCGTTGATAATAAATGTTGGTGACTTATGGGTGTTGACAGATCGGGAGTTAATTTCTGTGGCTATGGTTGTCATTCAACATGAAGGGTTGGTTCTACGTTTAGCCTTTATAGTAAGAATCTTAATGCGTATAAATTGTGAATGGCTGAATATATAAATGCCGAGATATTGTTACTGTTGTACTTTAATCTTATTGCCTTGACAAGATTGACCATAGTGACTTTTGGATAACTTTTCACCCTTCGTTTTTTTTTAACTCTTCCGCAACACGTCGACATATAGATCTGCTAAAAGTTGACTAAGATAACCAGTCATGGGCCTTTTGAGTTCAATTATGGGACACGGAATCTCTTAATCTAAATCAATTAAATAAGAAAGGAGAAAAATCTTTTTTCTTGTCATTCATATTTGAGATAAAGATGAGCATCATTTCAGGAAAGGGAATCGAATCCAAGATACACAAGGCATATGCTTTTGACAAAACAAAATCTAATTCTTTTATAGGAGGAAAAAACTATTTAATTAGACCAAGTTTAGGGGGTGATACATGTATATATTTGGGGAAAATCTATATGTACTCTCCTTAAAGGCTTAACTGATTGTTGGTTTTACAACATGTGTTAAAGAATATTTGCATAACAGATGGTTCTATTGACATTATCTTTTTCTAAATCTTTTTATTGAGATAAAAGTAATAAAAGGTCTTGTTTTGAAGAAAATTTATAAGTAGAGTACTTCAAATTTATTCAGTGGAGTCATCTATCGCAGATACCAAGCGTGAGTATTTTAATTAAGTTTTAAAAAAAAAAAAAAACTGAATTTTATCACAGATCGTGAGTTTTTTAGTAGTGTACATTAGAGATGATTATGTTGAAAAAACAAGCAATTTGCACTTCTCTTTAATAGAAAAAGTAAATTGATAGATTTTCTATTGAACATATATATGATATATGTATATACTTGTAGGAAACAATAAAATACAAAATAGTTGAAAAATAAAAACGTAAACGGCCGCATGCAATGTGAAATGTAAGAAATAGGCAAGAAACTTGGAGGACTATGCTGTATTTCTAGCTCTAATGAAGCTTAAGTAATTGGCCTTTTTGCCCCTCCCAGGCTTCATGAATGCATCCATGAGCTATTATACGGCTATCTACTGTTATGATTAAATCTACTCTTTTTCACAATATAGATAAAGTTGCCCCTAAAGATTTTCATATTTGTATAGTTATCTTCAATATGGTATTTCCTTATTATGGTTTTCCTTCGAATTTAAGTTTATTGCTATTTAGAAAATAAAAACTAGTCTCCTCTTTATCATTGCTACTATAACAAGTGTCACTCCTACCCTCAAAACTTATTTTTGTGGTGAACTTGTTATCTTTTATTTGAGTAGTCTGAAATTAATATAAAATCTTTTTGTTTACCGCATCAAAGAATTGGTGTTTTTTCCCAACACCGGCGAGACACGATTACACAGAACCATCCAAGACATCATAGGTTTATGTAGAACACCCCAAAAAAAAGAAAAAAAAAACGACTAAAAAAAGTTATGCACATTAAAGCATCTCGATGTTTTTTAGCTAAACACACCAACAATGATGTTAGTGTTTGTCAGTCCATAATAAATTAAATTTAGGTGTCATTTTGTTTATTTTTTACTCTCTGCGAAGTTTGATTTAATTAAATCTCATCTTTTAGATTTTCCCATTTAAAAATGTACTTGTGATTTTTTTGTGGCAAATATTTGAAGAAGGTAATTTTCTTTTCATCCAATCATCCCAATAATCATATATAAAAGACAACCAATAATAAAAATTTTGATGGTGATAAATATTAGAATATATAGCCTAAAAATTTAAACTAATAAGTAGAGGGAAATCATATGTACATAAGAAGTATATAAATCCTATAGAAAAGTGATATGAGATATTTTGACAATAGGCACAACAAATACAAAAGTTTATAAATATGAGATTGCATTAAAAAATTGCTGATATTGAATTTTTTTTCTAAATTTTATGTGACAATTAACCCATAAATTTGCTTAACAACGTGAAAAATGCCTTCACTTACCCAATGCCCACTTAACAAATGAACAAAAATAAAAATTGGGTATTCCTTATGATGAAAACTAGATCCTACATGCAAAAAGAAAAATAGAAAAAAAAATGGAAAGTAGATAAATTTGGGGTCCACGATTTTAAATTTCATTTAAATAATCAAGGACAATTTTGTCCCTTTGTCGAAAATGGGCAGATTGAGCCATATTGGAATTGTATATAGCCCACCCCTTTTTAATCAAATATTGGCCGTCCGCAATAAGATTATCCGGGTCTTGCTTTTTATTAATTGCAAGATCTTCACGGTCAATCCCTTGCTAGAAAAGCAAGCAATAAAATCCCACCTAATTAGCGAATGACCTAGAAAATAGTGGCGCCATCCTTGGAGTTCTTTTCATCCTTCCCTTTCATCGCGTAGCATTTGTTATTGTGTGCATCCACGTTTGCTCAATATCACTCTCTCCCACCAACAATGTTTACCCTCTTGCACATTGTTTATGAAATTACTTAAGTTCTTCATAATAGACATAAAATAATCATTCAATTCTGCATACTTTTCTCCCCTTGGGCAAAACATGTTTGATTTAATTAACGGGTTTCTCTAGTTTATTAGAGTACTAATGTCAATGACATGAATCTCTCAAAGTCATCGGATGCGCCGTCTCTTGAGTAAAAGGACGGCAAGACTAAGAGAAGGGCAACACCTATTAAAGGTTGACTTTTGTGACCAAGTGGGTTTTAAAAGCCAAAACCAAAACCAATAATTTGGTGAAATTCAATTTAATACAATAAGGTGTGCCAAATGTGTTTACTTTTCTGACTTACCATAGGAACTGTTGTCTCCACCAACATGGACATGTCTGATGTGTATGTCCATGACAATTAAAAACAAAAGAACTGCAAAGTCAATTGCATGTGTTAAAATCAAAGAAGCCATGTCCAAACATGTTCACGCAAGTGCTATCTCTTCTTGATGACCTAACTTTTGGGTAAACTTCTCTCTTCTTCAATGAGCATTTCTCGTTATACCTGGAAAAAGACCATTGATTTCATGAAGATCTCATCTTTCTTCTTTTACGTGGTTCTCTTCTAGATTAAGTAAATATAGTTTATCTAATAGCATTGAAACCATGTCTAAGCAAGAGCATGACATTTTACTAGTGCTTTGAAAAATGGAAGGGAAAGTACATGTACAAACTACTAAATCTAGCGAAAAAGTAGAATGATACAGTATATCTATCGATCTATTAAATGTGATCTTTAACATTGGGTAAATTATTTAAAAAATCCTAAACTTATTCTATGGCAATCAATTTAACCTCCTTCAACTTTTTGATTATGTCAACTTAATTCTAAATGTTTTGACAATTTATCAAATAAGGGCTTGTTTGTTTGTGTTCTTTTTTTGTTGTCATGAACACAATTTCTGCTCTTTTGTTGTGGGGAACAAAAAAAAAAGAACAGAAATACGTTTGTTTACGTTTTTGTTCCCAGGACCAAATTTGGAACAAAAACTAGAAATAAGAAAAACTTGTTTCTTATTCCTAGAACACTTCCAAGAAATAATTTTTCTCTCTCATATTTTTTCATTCTCTTTTTTTTTTTTTTTTTTTGTTCATTTTTCTTTGGCCATGGCCGGCGACCGACCGTCGAGGGCCAGCGATCGCCGTCAAGGGCCGGTGACCTCGTCGAGTCCCCGGTTAGGCTCGACCTCGCCGATGGCCGGGTGAACTTGGCCTCATCGGATCCGGGCCGCTCGAGCTCGCCATGGCTAGACAAGGCCGCTAGCCAAAAGGAAAAAAAAAAAAAAAAAAGAAAATAAACATATTAAAAAATTAAAAGAAACAAAAAAATTATATAAATTTACCAAATGTGTTTCTATTTTTTTTTTTTTATTCTAGGAACAGAAATTTTGTACAGTTACCAAACACCTTCTTCGGTTAAAAAATTATCCTCCAAAACAGAAATAGTTTTTTCTATTTCGATCCCTAAAATAATTTTTTAATAGAAACATTACTAAACGTGCCCTAAGCCTAAACATTTCAGTTATATCAATTTAGTTCTGAATTTTTTTAAATGACATGATTAAAATATTTATGATTGAATTAAATGTCATACAATTACTATAAGATCTTTTGGATAATTTTCTCTCATAATAATAGAATGTGTACGTATTATTGTTAATGTTAGTCGAGTGATATCCTCGCTGGTATCATTTTCCTTCATATTTAGGAAACAACGTGGATGCATCCTGTGCTTTTATCCAGATACATCGGGACCATCAGCTCCATTAAGTCTCTTGTCCTTTACAGTCCGTCGAGTCTAACATGGGGAGGCCATGTGTCAAATTGTGCAATAATTCTTTTATTTCTGGAGGCTAAGAGGAGTTTGGTAAATCCTCGAAAGTGGTGGCTTCTTAGCCATCTGTACATATACCAAGTTGACCCGTCACTGCTCGCTTGTTTCCTCGTTAAATCCTTGGAATTAGAGACCATAGATATTTGTATATATATCAAGGTTGACCCGTCAGTGCTCACTTTTTTTCCTTGGAGCTTGAGCCTCACATGGAATAAAGGCAACGTCAGAGACCTTAGAGAGTTGAGACCTTAGTTAATGAGGAAATTACTGTTAGCTCAATTTACTCTTTGAAAAGACGACACATTCCTAATCCATGTTGAATAAGAAAGTCCAGAGATATACTTCCCCGGTTGTGTTGTTCATACTGTCAAGAAGATACATTGAATCAAAGTGATTGAGGAGATTGTGCCCTTTCTTCTTTACTTTTTCCTGATGTTTTACTTCTTGTTGTGAGATTGTGAATCGAGAGAGGAACAGAGGGTAATTTCATCCAATGATGTGTTTTTGTTTTTAATCTTCTAAAATGAAAGTTTTTAATCTTCTAAGGCTATGTAACCATTATATATATATTATATATATATATATATATATATATATATTGTGTAAAAGAAACCTTCATGTTTTTTTAAGAAAAATATCTCTATTAGGTTTTGTGTGTTGAGTTCAAGCTCAATTTGAGAAACATAAGGAAAGAGGAGATTTCCCAATCTTGAGATATGTTTATCGGTTTAAGGTGAGTAGACTCCAAAAGATACCCTATCATAGTCAATTTCCGATATTTGGAACTAAGATTTGAACCACTTTCCTTACGAAAAGCTCGGGACCAAAAAGGCTTAATTTTAAGTAATATAACTATAATTATAGGAGAATATTATGAAAAATATGTGGCATAATGGTTAAGGCATTGATAGATTGTCTAAGCTTCCTATGTTCAAAACCCATCTCCAACATATATATTTGTTTTTCGAAAAAAGAAAAGAAGAAAAAGAAGCTAAAACCAGGTCTCGATTAGAATTGATGGTTCTAGGTATAAAATAGGGAGCTGAACCGGTCAAAACTGGTTTCCAAAATTTTCTCCCAATAACCTTATGTCCCCATGTAAACCAATCTAGAGTCAATCGGGTAAGCGCAATTTGAGTTGTTAATTGTTTTGAGTGTTTCAGCCCTAAATTGCACACATTGATCTCTTAGAATCTGAACTCTCGCAGATTATCTTTCACAAAACTACTCAAACTCTCATAGAAGCACTCAACTTGACATCTCTATAATGTAGCTTCTCTTTGTGCCTCAAAAAGCTTGCTCGGTCCCATATCTAATCCCACTCAATTGACAAAATTTCTTAGGGGCCAGAGCACAAGAGGGTCATCCATTTAGGCATAGCCCGGTCCCTATGTAATGTTGATAAACAATGAACTTTCGTACTTAAAAAAGATGCCTTGACTTATCCATGCTTTGTCACTCCTCAATAGATTTGGTGAATCATAGTATGATAAAATGTAGTGTATATTTTACATATAACCCTTACCGCATTATATAAATGTTAAGCAATTACACAAACTCAAATACAAAGTTTTATGTTATTCTACACCATTTATTTTTGGGTCAATCATGAATATTCGGGGCAATAAATGATATAACATTTCCCTCCTAATTTCTTACTTACAAGTTGTGTAAATTATTTATATATTTACCTAAAACAGATGAATTTTCGACTCTGGATGTGATCATTTAAATAATAGAAATCAAAAGTACTTTTTCTTCGATCTAAACTAGGACTAAAAAACAAAAGTGGTAGGAAGATGACCAATGTCTTTGAGCTGTTCAGAAAACTTTGTCACCCTTTCTTGATTCCTACCTACTTATTGGGTCCCTCTTATCATTGAGAAATTTGAGAATCCTTTCTACGTCATTGCTTTTGACATCTATAAATCGGTCAACTCTCTCTCTCTCTCTCTCTCTCTCTCTCTCTCTCTCTCACCCCTCTGAGTTTTTAGGGCTCTATAAGTCTAGAACACAAAGAAAGTTTAATGTTCTCTGTGCTAAAGGGCAATGTCAAGTAAAGATCACCATCACATGAAAATGGAGTTTTGGGAGGAGCCGCACACATACACACTTCGTCCAGAGAAACAGAGTGGTTAGATGTGTTGCAGGTGGAAGATTCGGTGGAACCTTGATCTTAACTTATATTGCAGATAATAAAAGCTTAATTAGTGATAATAATTCCACATAAAATAGGCCAGAAATTTGAAAAAAGCAGACATGTGATGGGAAAACCCGGTTTCCTATGTGTGAACACATGAATTGGATTCATCTTCTTCTTGGATTCTTCTAATCTTCTCTTATCTATCGAGCTGCAACCTACCCGTAGTGTATGTCACGATCTGTTCTATTTACTACATGTGTGCGGGGTTCTAATGAGGGAATATAGATATCGCAATTATTTTCCATACAATGAAGAATGAGAATGGGCACCAAGTGATATCATATTAATTTCGCGTTTACCTTTGATATTTTCACCTTGGTTTCATGATCATCCCGAAATTAGTTTCTCAGTCCGGCGATTCAAGATCAACAAACCCGCATACGAGGGGCAATTTCATTAAACTATGTCAAGATGGCATAAAACATATTACACTGCATGCAAAACGTCAACGACTAGTTAATTTCTGATCCGAGATCGCTCAGTCCTTTTAAAGAAAATTCAAAAAGTCGCCATCAATTTGCGTTGCATCAGCATGGCTCATGGAAACACATTTTTTCTTAGTATAATACGCTGTAGTATACTTAATCAGGATGTAAAACACTGAACTAAGACATTTATCATACAAACGCGTAACATGTCTCTAAAGAGCTAACTAAGCAATCTCACGAAAAATTGAAATCGTCAAGGAGGTGGTCCGGCCAGATGGAAGAGACAGCCCCGCTGTCGCCGTTGAAAGTGTTGGTGAAAGAAGTCTCAGCAGGAGGAGACGGTGTTGAAGAAGAAGGAAGCCAAGGAGAATTTGATGAGTTCTCTCCTTGGCTGAAAATCGTGAACTCGCTAGCTTGGACCATAGTGTTATTGTTGTTGTTATCATGATCCTTGCTCAAGTTTGTCTGGAAGCTGCATGGGTTTTGTAGCTCAGGCAAGTGGGCAAAAGGGTAACTATCATGGACAGGACTAACTGGGGCATTCCCAAATAGTGAGTGAGCGGTTGCTTCTAGCTGAGAAGGTGATGGTGATGATGATAAGGTCATCATTTGGTTCTCTTTGATTGAGGCAAAAGCATTCAAGAGCTTCATGGTCTCCACATCATCTGTGACGATATTGTTTGAGGTGGTGGGAGTGAGAGAGACCGGTGCTGTGGGTGGCTGAAGAAGGTATTGCAGGTACTGGAACTTGCTGATGGCCTCGGCTTGGAGCCTCGCCTGCTCCTCGAGTGAGTGGTTGTCGATGAGCTCCTTCAAGTTGACCAGGGCAAGGAGGTGAGGGAGGCTCGAGAATATGTCGGTTCGGGGCCGGTGGGTCATCGGGTCGAAGCCCATCTGGATCAGCTTCTTTTTGAGATGGGTGTTCCAGAAGTTCTTTATTTCGTTATCCGTCCGACCTGGTAGGTGACCCGCAATAGCTGACCACCTTCTCAAGTTGAAGAAAGAAACAGAATTAGGAATTTATCCAAATTGAACTGTAAAATGATATAGGAGATATAACCTTTAAAAAAAAAAAAAAAAAAAAAACCAAAACTGTCACGGGAATCAGTAGATTATTACTTGTTGCCGAGGATAGAGTGGAGATTGAGGATGGTTTGCTCTTCTTCAGGGGAAAATTTGCCTCTCTTGATGTCAGGCCTCAGATAGTTTGTCCATCTCAGTCTGCAACTCTTCCCACATCTGTTGAGACCTGCCAAGAAAAATATAAACCCCTGACCCTTCAATATGAATTCTGATGGCTTGAAACTTAACAAAATTGAAGGGACAGACTAATAGAGACTCATCCATTCTCTTATTTTAACCTCCAAGAATGCATCTTATATATCAGATGCATCAATTATACAAGATTGGGGAGAGAGAGAGGCTTTCAGAACCAAACTTCCATTGAGAGAGAGAGAGAGAGAGAGAGAGAGTACCAGCAAGCTTGGGGAGAGCTCTCCAGCTGCCATGGCCATGCTTCTGGATGTGCTTGATGAGCTTCTGATCTTCCTCAGGAGTCCAGGGACCTTTCTTAAGGCCACTCTCATCACAGCAAGGAGACCTCCCCATCACTTTCTGCTCTATTTCTCTTTGCTGTTTCTTCTTCCTTCTATGGATTTTGTGCTCTTGGGTCTTTCTCTACTAGGATTTGGCCCCCCCCCCTGCTATCTAACCTTAACTGCAGCTTCCCTATTTATATACACAACCAGACCAATTAGCAGTGTGCCCCCTCGACCAAAGTAGAAGACGGCAGCCACCTTGGCGTCCCCTCATTGGTTGCGTTGAACATGTCCTGCCCCATCGATGGCTTCAAGCCCCTTCCTCATTTCTTCAATGGTTGCCCATTAAAAAATTCAAAATATAAAAATATTTCTTCGCTAGTCAATTGTACCCCAGCCAAATTTATTGTTTCTATGACTACATGGTCCATACGTTATTAGTTAGGGCTTATTTTGTAATTATATTATGAGCTCAGTTGATTCATTCCGAACTAAATACATTTGCACCGTTGATTATAATCAATCCCGCGTTAAATTTGGTGGGACCCGTTTGTTTTAGAAATAAAAATTAATTGAGTGTATGCCATATTATTGAGGAAAAAATATACGGTGTCTATCAGTTAGTTCTCGATGCTTTAAAAAAGAGTCGTGTATAACTAACAACGTCTTTCTTTTCATGTGTACTTAAACCATACAAATCTTGATTGAATCTTTGTCATGAGATGACAACTTCAAATTGATGTCTTCTTAGCGTAAGAGTAGTCATTATTGTCCTTTGATTGAAAATGAACCAAAGAAGCGTGAGGAAGGACATGGCAATTATGATCCTCTGAGAATTTATTGGATAACACAAACGAAATTTCCGAAACTAATGAGGGTAATCAATGAACCTTTGCAATGAAATTAGATAATGCAATATAAAAATCATAGTTCCCTATTGCTACATATAATATAGGTACACGTTTTGGGGGTTGTCTCACCCCAAACCTACCAAAAAGATGATGACATAACGAAGGGAAACTTTAAAAATGCCAAGATCGAATGGCTAATAAATTCATATTATTTAATCAATAGTTAAATTCTCTAACAGTAGTTAATGTCATTTATGTGACTAATGCACGAGTGGAAATTCCTAAGATAGACCTAAGATTATTTAACAAACCGATTTTTTTTTTTTTTTGGTCAGTATTTAACAAACCGATTACAAAGCAGAAAAGTGCGATATTAGATCTTCAATTTTCTTTCAAATCAAGCTTTTGATTGGTGCATTATGAACATAAAACATCACCCCAGTACAAGCTATTAACTAGTAAATATAAGTGATGTCCATGTTCACAACCTACCAAAGATTTATTAGAGGAAATTTTCTCTAACCATGGCTAAAGAACAATATGCCCCAAATTGTCTAATTAGTCGTATAGTTACATGGCATACATGAAAAACCCCCCTGAACAAAGAAAACAAAGGACATCGCTGGATTATGATACATTCAAATGTCTAAATTATGATTGCTTAAGATTTGGATTGGTTGATCATTAGTTTGCATTATTCAAAATCATATATATTCCGAAGAGAAAAAAATAACACTACATTTTAGAACTCTGATCCAATCTTAGCCTAAAAATGCTCTAATCCCAGAGATGTTGGGCATATGGCCAAATGTCATCTACGAATATATATGTCGGACCTATATTCGAAATCTTATCCAATGCCTATGGATTATATATGTTTACGCACATCCATAAAGACTATGGGAAAAAAAAAATCTTAGTTTATATATGCAATAATCGAGTTTAAGGCTCCATTTATTTTATGGAAGATGAACGATTTAAAAAATATTTTTCTAAAAAAATCACTTGTGTCGCTTACAAAAAAATGAATAAAATTTACTTTCATTATTCACATAATTTCAAGTCATTTCTTTTTAAAAATATTTTTCGAATCATTTATTTTGACGAAACAAACGGGGTATAATAGTCAAATGAAGTTCTATGACTCCAATATATAGCAAATGGGCAGAGGAGGGGCAAAAGAGGGACGTGATGCATGTGCAGTTATATAATAATTATCTGCCGAGAGAGAGAGAAATGAGACTGAAAGGTCAACATCCATGAAACAGATGGCACGTCCTCCATGGTAAGAGGACCGCCCGCCATGCACGCAACATAAAAGTTTTTCTTTCGTCATTCGCTGCATGGACTTTATAGGCTCAAGTTGTTGTTGTTGTTATTATCATTATTATTATTAGTAATAACATTAATATTATTGTTGTTTGTTGTTATTTAATGCCTCCTTTTATAAAATGATTACCAGCTTTTGATTCACTTAGCAAGTTGGGAAGTAGGTTTATGCGAAATTTATTTTTGCATCGACAATTTAAAAAAAAAAAAACTAATGGACGGGTAAATTTTTTTTTTGTAAAAGATAAGATTATATTGACTTTAAATCAAAGAGCTATATATAGTTATACAGCAAGAACTTGGCACCAAAAACTTACACTCACAAAAACAAAAGTCATAGCTAGTGGAATGGTGTTAAGGTTAAAAAAACACCAAAGGCAAAGTCAAAACAGCGGCAAAAGCACCCAAAGAGACTGCTAACAAGCAAAATAAACAGCACGAAGGCAACCGTTACAAAAAAACAAGAGCAGGGAAAGGATCCCAGCTCAAAGATTCTCCACGTCTTTGTGAAGAAAATGCTAGGCCAATTTATTAGTGAACTAATTAATTAAGGTGCGTGCATTGACAAAGGAAAAAAAAAAACTCCACAAGAGTTGTAATTTCTCGTATAGCTTTCAATTCAGTGCTATAACTTTTTAATCGATTACTTGAGTTTCATTATATTTTAGAAACATTCATCAGAAATGCTAGAAGTCCGATGTAGCATGGTACTTGCGGCGATGTATTTTTAAAACTGTAATACTAAAGAGATTAACTGAAAAATTATTATACTCGAGTGAACATTATTTAAAAGCATAATACTCAAGTGATCAATTATAAAATTATGATATTTAAGTGAGTGCCGTAAGAATGTAATGGCACTCCATCATGAATATAATAGTGAACTAAAAATCTAAATTTGATCCATAAAGAAAATTGACCTAAATTTTGAAATAATGTAGTGGGTAAATATAAATGAAAGATATAGTTATTGTGAAAGATAATTAAAGTAAGCTCCTTATTAATCGTGCATACAATCAAAGTTGGCCTTTGTAAGATACGTACGGATAACAATTTACACGACATGATAATGATATGAGAATTGCTTATGTTCACATAGAAATTTGAGAATTTGTGTTGATGTTCACCATATATAGTTACTTCTATATATCAAGAATTCGGGATGCGAGAAGTATGATTACATCCCAATTATGTATTATGAGTTTTTCTTTTTTCTTTTTTTTGCGCTAAGTAAGCGATTGTCTTTTCTAAGACAACTGAAAGGAGGGCGCTATCACCGCTACGGACCAACAATTTACAAAGGTCCAATCCAATTCAAGCTTCCATATATAGATAAACGCGTAATGCATATGCTCTTTGCGAATTATCTTGTACCAATGATGATTTCCTCTTTATCCAAGGTGATAATCAGTTTCTCCTCTACTATTTTCCTCATTTTTTTCTTTTACTTGTTTATTGGAATATTTGCTAGTTCACTAGCTATTTATAATAATGGAGGTTCTTCCTTTTGCATGGCCTAATATATTTTTGTGGCCGCCTATACGTTTGGTCCCTTTGTAAGCGTAGACAAAAGCAGAGTCTCTTTCCACGTGTGTTGGATTCCAACAGAACTTTATCGGCGGCCATCCTCCTACCTGACCTTCCGGAGGCCTTTGTTTTTGCTTTACAAGAGCCCTAGTGCTCTCAACTATCAGTTTAGCAGATGAAATTCATCAATAATAAATGGGGTTGGTTCAATGGTTGAAGAGCAGACTTATCTATATGAATTAGATGCATGACACGGGTCTAATTTCTCACGCTATCATTGCAAGAAATTTTTTATACGAGTCACCTATCCGGGTTTTAGCTTGTGTCTTATATGGTCCATGACATTAGTGGAGTATTTTATGATCTGGGTTTTACCTAGCCATGGTGAGTTTTCTAGAAAAAGAGAAATCGTAAACAAAAAAATCTTGACTTTTGCTCTTTGTTGGAAGATACATTAAGCCTGTTAAAGTCTTACCTCCATTGAATCCTACAGTCAATGAGCCCCTGAAAAATCTGATCGCATACGTGAAAGATCAAAGATCAAGTGATGAGAGGACTCTTAATAACGTGGAGAGCAGCATCCCATTCGACAAGAAAAGATTGCTTCGATAATCAACGATGGGGACCCGTGAGGACGTGACCCGTTTGACCATGGAGGGAGATTGTTAGGGCAAAAGTTGGTGCAGGGCAAGTCTCTCTGATCACCCTCCCCTCCCTTCCTCCTTTGAAACGCAATCTCTCTCTCTCTCTCTCTCTCTCTCTCTCTCTCTCACACACATGCTTATCCGAGGACAAGAGGAAAAGGACGATGAAAACCACCAGGACAGACGCGTTGAGTGCGAGGGTTGAGAGCAAGAGAGAGACAGAGAGAGGGGTTTTTCAGAAAAGTCACTGGCAAGAGAAATAATTTACAAGCAATGCGCAGGTTGAAGGTGGCATCCATAAACTCTGTGAACGATTGTGTCTAAACTCGTTTCTTCTTTTTTGTCTTGCAATGAAACACGAGCCAAAAAATCAAGAAAAGGTTCTCTTCCAAACATCAAAACCTAGAAACCAAGAACCAGACAAAGCTAGGCTTACATATCACCACGCCCACTAAAAATCTGCATGAAAGACACGAGAGCCTTCTTCGCAGTAACGATCAGGTCATTAGAAATTGAAAAAGAGAACACCGTTAGAGCAGCTCAACCAAAAGGAGTACACGCAAAGACACCGAGCTCTTCCAAAACATCCACCAGTTGATAAGGTACAGAAGCTTGAAGTACAGATACTTCCCGACCCAAATGGCTTCGTTGGTATGAACAGCTCTCTTTAGTGCAAAGTTATTATCAATGTTGCGTAAATATCCCAAGACAAAACATCATACAGACTCATGCTGTAAAAGCATGATGTGGTAAGACAGAATCACAATCAGTACACAGTATAATTTGAGACATGAGTATGTATAATCTTCTCTTTTTGAATTGGATTTAGTTTGATTAGGTTCATTAAGCACATATAATATCGACAAATGTTAAATGCAGAATGTCTATAATATAACTATGTCATAAGTGTGATATGGATTGAGCTCACTTATGAAATATTCCTTTTTCTCCGAAAAACATACAAGAAGGGTACTTTCGAAAATTTAAATTGTGTAGAACTGTTGTATTTAGATGGATACATCCAGTTTTAGCGTGCAAAATGCAATATCTTTATACTATTTTTTATGTATAATTGGCCAACTTTAATAAAATGAGTCTAGATATTATTGCGTTTGCGCGAGTTTCTTGAGTCGTTTAGTGCGCACTTAATTGTCATCATCATGGCCAATTTCGCAGAAAGAAGGATTCATAAGCAAGCTTTGCTTCTTCTTTTCTAACCTAAACTCCAAACAAAAGCATCACAACAAAGGCCCACCATAGAGTCAACCTAGCGAAGAAAACTCAAATGGAAACCCCACCATTTCTGCATAATTAATAACATTGTTCTTCTTTTCCTGTCGGCATGAATTTTGCAACCAAAAGCAAACCCTACATCGTTCCTCTCATGCTTTAGGTTAAGGGTTAGGGTTAAATGAATATCTTAAGTACCTTCATTACGAAATCCCCATCGAAAGTTTTACAGACAAGAACCCACAGAGAGAGAGAGAGAGAGAGAGAGAAAGAAAGACAGAGAGAGAGTGATGGGTCCATAGCTAGCTTCTTCTCCTTAGGTTCCTTGTCGGATGGACCACATTTTCACATCAAAAGTAGAAGGATTCAATCAAAAATAATCAAGGGGGTCAAGTGATGTCACCTTAAAACTCTTAGCAAATTAAAGAAAGACATTAATGATTGTTTAATTGATTTGCTTGCTGCATCAAGTAATTACCCAACACACATCTAAACTCGGACTTTGCGTGCTTCCCGGTGCCACGTATACGATGTTTTTGTCCCTTCCTTCCCCATGCAAATAGAAAACTCCCCGAGCCCTTCGTACTCAATACATAAATGATTGCTTTTTTACTATTTGAATATAACCCTTATTATATGCTGGTGCGTGATGAATATGTATTGACTCTTGGAAAGATCGAGATCATGGGAAGGGGAGTGAGTGCGTTGCTTGAGAAACGCTTCCTCCCTCTTTTCAAATAGTTTAGTTATTTTCTTCTTGTTCACTCCATGTAATTCGATAACCAAACTAGGGCTGACTGTTGCACGGCTTTTGTCCGGACCTCCTTGTTACTTGTATTTTGGCTAATTTAGTAAACTTCTATGATACTCCTTGAAAAAAATTCAACCGAAAAAGAAACTTAATGCTGGCGAAGTTTCATCTTGAAAAAAATCAACCGAAAAAGAAACTTAATGCTGATGAAGTTTCATCGAACAACTACCGATTGTCCTAAAAGCTCAAATTATTACATGAATTAGCCTTTCGACATTTAAATGATGTAAAAACGTTGACTAGTCAAATGTCGTCACCTTTTAACAGGGGCCCCGCTTATTGGGGAAGTCCGATCGAACTAAGCTTCCACACAAATCTTCTTATATTTATTATTGGGTAAAGAAGAAATAACAAAAATTAGAGTATTCCCACGATTGTCTTCTGTATGCGTTGGACGTGCATGTACTGATAAAGAAATTAGATCGTGGCGTTGCCATGGAGTGGCGAGTTTGTCTTTCTGCATCAAGGACAGTGACAGTCGCCCTGAACATCGTTAAGCCGATGGATTAAACAAACTGAGAGAAGCTATAGAAAAGAAAAGACGAATCGGAAAGCTTGTATTACGTCGGTTACACGTGAATAGTATTTGTGAGAACACCCATCAAACACCTACTTCTCCTTATTCAACTGGTCACTGCCCTAACAACCCTAATTGAAGGCCCTCTCTATAAAAGATGATAATAATAATAATGAAAGGAGGATCTTTCATAAAAAAATGAAAAAAAGTGGGGTCTTGAAAATCAATGCTAATTTCATCATATCTTTATCGTTTCAAAATGAAAGTAACGTATGGAAAGGTTCACTTCCTCTCGTGGCATCACTTGAAGATTTTGAGGTGTAATCCATACTCTTCATCAACAAGAAGACACAGAGACTTCACTTATTATGGTTGTGGGAGATGCCAATTATAATAGAATTCTCTATTGAATGTAACTCTAATTTTAAAGTGAATCAAGATAAATCTTGTGTTTCTATTTCGTTGTGTTTGTGCATCGAATCTTAATAAAGGATGCATGCGGTCGAGAACTAAATTAGGGAAGGCTTTATTCCAATAGTATAAATTTTTAGAATAAGGGTTTCTTCTTAGACGAGACCATGAACGATGTCGTGAGGATAAAAACATTAATCAAAGGGACAGACGAATCTTCTTCATGAATCCCCGTTCGCAATTCTTGGGGCAGGTCTGCGTTTTTCTCAACCGTTATGACCGGGCGAGCGGATAAGAATATGAAGTGGGGATTGAATTCCATGCAAGCTCGTGATATTATATTGAGTGATTCCGTGCCTATTTGCTTCCAAACCTACGTACTTAGATTTTTTTTTTATATGCGATCAAATCGTCCTCTTCGAAATCATTTCTTTTAAGATCAACTACTACGTCTGGTTTGTCCTGTTTTTCACTATTCTATAGGAGGGTGACATCAGAGTAACAGCTAAGAGACATTGAAAGGTCGCGATATGGACAGTTGATTATTCTATGCTTTTTTTTTTTTTCCTTTGCTAATTTAAGCAGATTATTTTATCTGGTCTGTCTCGTCTAGTCGCAGGAACAGCTCCGGATCCCTTGGCTTGTTGCCTTCGATGCCAGGACAAAATCTTAGTAGGCCACCACCACACCGTTCGAGAACACTACATATCCAGACACGGACACGTAGCTATGCAAAAGTGTCCGTTTTGTACATGAGTTACTGTAGAATACGCCGCTCGTGTAAACAGAGTTTTGCGTAGGCGGCCTTACACGTCATTGACCTGAGCAACGGAGTAGATATAACCCTCAAATCAAGAACGGATAAAATCGCTTGTATAAAACTTTCTCTACATTGACAGCGTGTGGTCATTTCTTCATTTGTACTCTAAAAGGATATGGCTATTTCTGTCAAGACTTCACAAATTTCCTCGTTCATTTAATGCGAACATTGATAGGTAATATTTGATGTAGATCCACTATTTGTCGTCTGTATACACACATGCGCTTGTCTTTTGCGAAATTCAAAGTTGGTAATTTTATTGACTCAGAAGTTCAAAACATATAACCTACAACTCAAGGGGGGTTATGTATTTTGAAAGAAGATGGGGATTTAGATCCCAGTCTATAGGACACATCTTCTGTCTTTGCTATCCAATGGGCACGCTTGTTAACATTCGCCTGAAGCAAGGGATAAATCAACCCTTCCAAAAGAAGTGGTCTGCTGCTTTATGCTCTCAAAAACCGAAGCAGTGTTCCAGTTCAGGCTTCCCTCATCACCCTGACGAGGTCTTGGTATATAAGATCAATGAGTCCATTTCCGTGCAGAGCTTGCTCCGTGCTCTCTCTTTTGCTAGTTGCGCAGCATTCCACACTGCCAAATCTTCCACCACCGTAGGGGATTGTGCGCTAACTCGCACTCTATTCCCTACTACCGATTCACTATCACAAATTCACAATCACATTTTGTTTCCCTATCCCCTTCTGTGCCTGACAAGCTCGCGAAGTGAAGGCAGTCTTTATCTGCATCAACCACTAAAATTGCTCAGGCTTCATCCCATTGAAGACCATACTGTTCCTTCCCTTCTAGATGTATCAACAACAGAATGCAATCCTCATCATCAGATTTTTCTGAACAGTAACTGGCACATGTTTAAACCACCTGCAAAAAGTGGGGATCTACTCACTCCCGACTGTCATCCATGCCCCACCAGGCCAAACGCCTCTGCACCATTCCTCGTGCCTCCTAACTAACGTTGTCAAATCACGACTCTGTTTACCACACATTGGCTTTTAGGTCGTTTCCCCAAATTGTCATGTGGCATTGATTGATCACTACCAATAAATTTTTAGGTGTATAGTTTTGGACAAGTTAAGTGACACTGGGATCATTCGAGTTAAGAGATAATACTACTAAAAATCTAAAATCGATGCTTTTATGACACATTTTCTTTCGTTCCACTAGAAAATCTTTAACTAGTAAGATAACAAATTTATCGCCGTAAACTTCCACCCAATATCTCTATTAAATTGCTAATATGAAAACACACGTGGCAAACGATTCTTTTGACGTGAAAAGTCAATATAAATGGCTTTATAAATGACATTGTTGTGGGAAATCAAATCTGAAGAAAATAAATTGAGATTGCGAATTATGGCAAAATTGAATATGCTTCTTCTCTCTCTCCCAAATCACCAAAATTTTAGAGAAAAATTCGGAATTTCAGCAGATTTCTGAAACGTATGGGAGCTCTTGCTTGGAACAAAGCTACTAGAGATGGCAAGAATGTAGAGCAGTTGTTCTCCACGACCATCAAAAGGGTCTTTGACGGAGATAAGATCAGGGAAAATCTACGAGACTACATAGATTCTTTAATTCTTTGCTCGAAAATTTAGTATCCTCTGAAGTTGGCACTTTGCATGGCAAAGCTTGCAAAAGATACTTCGCCATCAATCCGAATGCTGGCCCTAAGATGGCTGAAGTTTCATGACTCTTTCTAAGATCTTCTATTCTTGAAAAATTGGGATCCATCAAATGAGCTTCAATTTCTGAGATGACATTATTTTTAAGAGGCATTTATGCTGAATTTTCATGTTGGATTCTCTTAGACAAATTACTTGCAACATGTGTTTCCATGTCAGTAATTTATGAAGGATATTTGATAGAAACTAACGAAGGATAAATATATTTTTTGGTATACTAATTTAGGATTTTTGTGACATGAAAATTAATTACTCTACCAATTTGGGATTAGTTGTGGTATGATATTGATTTGCGATAAATGTATTACAGATATACCACTTTGAGTTTTTTGGTGGTATTGTCCCTCTAAATTTATATTGTTCATCCATACACATTTTGACAACTGCCAACTTATTTAATCGTTGTCCATAAATCAAATTGTATAACTGCGGCATCCACAGCCCCATTGCACATAGCACAGTCGCCCATGCAAGCCATGTTGCCGGCCACGACAAGCCAAGATCCAAGGATCGGGTTGATTCGATCTCATAAAGAGGTTGATCCAAGGTCTAGGACTTGAATCAATCTCAATTCGAGGTCGACATCAACTATTGTTGACCTTTTTTGGGGTTAATTGCCATCGTTGAGCCCCCAATATATATAGAAAGGGGCCGCGGGTTGGGGGAGAGGGGGAGCAGGGGGTACATGGGGTTATAAGATATTTTGGATCTCAGTACATATGAATGAACAGAAAAATACTTGTCTGCTCTGGATTCATATGTGAGCCTAGCTTACATGCCTAATTGGATGAGATCGGACCAACGTTAGCCCCACGTCATGTAGGGATAGTTGTATAATTCGGCTCACTAAACTAGAGACATGTTCCCACCCAAAAAAAAGGGGGGGAGACAGGTAAGTATGGTTTGAATGAAAGAAGGTTTGAATCCGCATAAAAAAGGCGGATATAAATTTGGTTAAAGGGAAGTGTTAGCAAACAAAGTTGAGATCTCCACCTTCATATCGTGTAGAAGTCGGAAATCACTATGAAAATTATCTTAAAGAATTAAAGTGGCTAAATGAAAGTGTCACTCAATGTCTCCTACATATACGTAGGATGTTTGAGATTTTGTCCAAGACTAAGAACGTGAAAGTCAGTCATGATTGGAGAGGCAGATTAGAGATCGACAAAGAGGCTCAAACACACTTGATCTCTCTTTTACTCAAATCACATGCCCATATGCGGAAGCACAGATTGGTGTTTATGTAGCCAACTCATTACATATTTATAAAGAGAAGATCCAAAATTTGAAGAGCGTTAATTTAGAACGTATAAGTGATTGTTGTCTCTCTCATTTCTATTAAATTTCAAAACTTATCAGATGGAAACATATACCTTTCTCCCTGAACCGTATAGCTTTTCTAAACCCTTTAGTTAATTCTAGAGGTGAATTATTAGTTGTCATTTTCAATTCGGTCAAATTCAAATTTTTGTTTGAGATAAACATCTAATTTTATTAGAGCTTTCTTTTTTTGTTATTAAAAAAATATATATATTGGCCTGGAAAAACGTTTAGAAGACTACTAGAATAGATAAGGAAACTCAAGTTTATTCATGAATATCTATATATGTTCATTAATACTTAATAAACAACTCGAGAGGGTCAATCATCGACTTGATGATTAAAGTGCCAAGAATATGTTAAGGTCTCACAATATAATACAATTACAAGAAGCCACAATTATTGTAGTTAGTCACGCAAGGCTGCCACCAATTACAACTAAATGCCAGATGAATCTTTCATGCGTACCTTATAGTCGACTCGTGCACTAATCCTATAGTTATCCATAGAAGTAGGTCGACTGTCCTTTTTAATTGATACACCAATTGGGATTGCGGTATGGATTTTTTTTTTTCTGATTATTTAACAAGCATATTGCATCCAGTGGATGTCTCAAGGAGGTACATTGACCACGAATATATCAATGAAACCCTAATTAATCATTGGATATGCTCAACTATCAGACCAGTTGTTAACGTTTCTTGAGTGGAATCCAGATATTTATTTAGATGTGATTGTTCTTCACCTATTCTTATCTTAATGCTACCCTTGCTTATTAATTATAGCACAATGAGCTTCAATTATGGTACCTGCTTGCAAATTATTCCAAAAGTACCACAAACTCGAGAGAATACTTTGGTCAACAGAACTACTTTGACCGTGGGTGACAGGATTCCAAATCATGCAATTAAATATACGTTAAGTGACGGGTGCCACATGTGTTAAATTAAATATTCGTGTAAATTAATAGCACAGAACATGACAATACACGTTGTGGTAGTTTCCATGAAGTTTCATCTCAATTCAATCCATGTAACCATAGGAAAACTACCCAATGTAATAATTGTCATCTCATAAAGTAATACGAATTTAATGGACTTATTATAATGTTTAGCATTTTCTTGAATGTCAATGTCTCTGGCAAAATAAAAGTATCCTTTAATTTTATTAATTTATTGCCATTTTTTGTCAATCTTTTCTATAGAAAAAAATAAAGATTTGTGATATTTTGAATCCCTGAAAACTAATGGAATCAAAAAGATAGCTGGATTGATCAGAAGATCCTTCCAATTAAATAGAACACATTTCTTGAATGAAATAGTCAACATACCTCATGTATTTTAGCTAGAAAACCTTGAATTAAGCACAATCTGCACTATGTATCTTCTCACAATATTGTCTTCAAGTCCTCCTTCATGGACACAAACCTTTTCCATTTGATAGAAATGAAACTACGATTAGCCACCAAAACTTGGGCTACCATATGATCTAACACATAGGATAGATGTCAAGATTAAGGTCGGAACGTGTAGCTGTGTTAATTATAGTGGTGATTATCTACTATGTTAACTGCTAGTATTATTCTAAAGGTTTCAATTTGAATTGATAGTTGAGATGCACATCATCACGAGCAGTTTCATGTAAACATGGGACCTTAGACATTTGAGAATTTGAGATTAATGGGCCTATTGCTTTTGGGGCTTGAGGAAAATCTGAGGTAATGGGTCTAATCCAAGTAGACGAAGACTGAGAGCTAAATTGAGAGGCCAGCAGATCTTTTGGTTCAATGGGAATTTGAACTTAACAAAGGAAGGTGGGATCTTGAAAGGAGGAGGCAATTTGGTTTTTACTTTGGTTGCATGGAAGAAATTGGTTAAGCGAAACTATGAAATGGAAAAGTAAGCAGGTCATTCTGTAAAATAGCTATGTGTCTTAGGTGCATAACGCGGGCTTGATTTCCACACACCATGAATTTTGGCTTGTCTATCACCTGACCCATGAAGTAAGAGAGAAAAGGAAAACCAAATTGCCTAAAATGGTTACCTAAAATGGTTTCTCTTTCATCGAGAAAAGGAAATTCAAAGGGAAAGTTTATATCTGATTCGAAAGACGGTTTGCAGAATTTGTTTTCACGGAAAATTCTTTGGAAAGACTATGTTTTCAATTTGTTACTGATGTATTTCTTTGGATAAGTGACAAATTTCATTTAAACGAAATTATCAAATGCGGGCTAACCCAACCACAAAGCATGCATCTACATATTATAAATAATCTTAAGAACAATTTCAAAAAATACATATATCTAAGTACTGTAATTTGGATACTAACAAATTTTATTCCATAGTGTCTCAGGGGTTCGATGCAGGTAGGTCTGGGTCTCTGGTTCGATCACTAAGGAAAGCGAGAGTAAAATAAAAACGAATAAAAATCAAAACTGTAATTTGCCTAAAACTTCGGAGAATAAAAGTTTTTTTTTTTTTTTTTTTTTTTTTTTTTTTTTTTACACAAAGAAATCCCAATCGAAACCATCAATAGTGTGGAATGTAGCCCATTATAGGTCCAGATTGACTGGATTCAGCAAAAGCACAAAAGTTCAGGGCCAGGTTGCAAGAAGTCAGGCCCACAAAGCAGAGAGGGTTTCATCTTGAGAACTGACTTGAAACAAGCCCAAGCCCGCATATAACGATGTAGGGATTGGACTTGTCTTATTTGCCTTCCTATTTGTAGCTTATACCCCCAACTTATGTTTTGTCTAAGATGATGTCTTTGCATTTATATTACTTAAAAAATTGAATTAATGTAAAAAATTTCATCGCCCACAAAAAGAGTTAGGCATAGATTGTTATCGATAATAAAAAAAAAAATTGTTAACTAATTTTTTAAATGATATAGTAATTTTTTAAGAAAATATTCTCCAAATCACTCAATTTTCATGAAACAAATGCACCCTTAAGCTTCCCTTTTGCTACCACCACCCTCTAGGCTAACTTGGCATTGGAGAGTTGATTCAGATCTAACACTCAGTCAGGGCCTCCTTTTTATATCTAGGATTCCTACCTGATTTCATGATTGGCATCCCTTGGGGCATTAGTTAGAGAAATTTTCCTAAAGACTAGTCAAGGTGAATAATTTTAGGGTGAGTAGCTTTCAAACCAAGAATTTTGAACTTATCCTATCACAGCTTGAGTCCCTTGGGAACCAACTTGGCACCGAACATGTTGATTCTAGGCCGATTCTAGAGTCGACCCAAGAGCTGGGCATAACTTTTAATGACATAACTACCATTTTGTTTAAAAAAACATTAATTAATTTTCTGGACATTCTAAATTGGAAGCCTATCTCCAACATATTTATCTAATCTTAAAGAAGGTCAAAGGGTAAAAAAAAAAAAAAAAAAAAAGCTAAATCCTGGTTCACAAACCAGTCAAGGCCCGTCCCCTTTTTTGAACTGGCCCAACTGCTGGCCCTCAAAGGTTAGTGCTCAATTCGGGGTCTTTATCTATCAGCTAAAGTTTCTAAAGTTATTGAAAAGGTAGTTGCTGTTCGCCTACGGCTAGATTTGAGGCATTAGTGCACATTCAATCAAAGCATTATAGAACTAGGGTTCCTAGTTAATTGGTGGACGATCAAGGTAACACGATGCTTATCGAAGTACGGTTGGTATATTCTCCCTCGGCGGTTCTTAGAGCAACATTAGGAGCATCGGACAGAAAGATGCATTAAGGAAATTAACATGGTTTTCACTTGACATTTTTTATTTGCGGTTATAAATCAAGTCACTCAAAAGAATCACACAGGGAGCAAATGAAGTGTCTAATCTGTCTGATCTAAAGCGGTGAGTATGTAATATAGCTAATTGTGCTCCGGGGCTGTGAAAGTTGACTAGAGACGCTCGGAAAGTCTTCCATCGAGCACAAAGAGCTATGTGAAAGTGATGTTGTCTCTAATCTATCATCCACCTTAAATGCACCTACCACTCAAAAACTGTCGCGTAAAATTTTCTTGTTTCGTCGATGTTGCGTGTTAACAGGACATAGCCGGTGAAGTCTTCATTTGGAAGTTCCGGAACATATGACATGAAGCGGGGGAGGGGGAGGAGGAGGAGGAGAGAGAGAGAGAGAGAGAGAGAGAGAGAGAGAGCAATGTTCATCGAGAAAGGAATGGAGGAGGGAACAATCCGTACCTCTTGGTAATGCTGATGGAGGGGTGTGACTGCACTTGCATGTATCACACATGCTGCAGATTGGGAAACATAAAACCTCACGACGGAGAGGAGGTTAAGGATGAGAGAGAGAGAGAGAGAGAGAGAGAGACCCTTGTTGCTCTTCAGATCTCAGTTAAGAGCCCAGATATGTAGGAATTCACATGGAGAGAAAAGAGAACGGAATCGCCAGCCTATTCAGTCTTTCCTTCTGTTCAAAGAAACCGGCCCCACGTGGACCAAGAAACCTCAAAGAAAATCAACAGCATCGAGCCTCCGTTTCACATGGCGTTAGTTGATGTGAAACTGACAAAAGGAGATCAACCCCTGATTAATATAATCCATAACTAATCCCCAAATTAGAATCCCATGATTGACCAAGTATGTGAGCGAGCATTGCTATGAAGAGATCCTTCTTTTCCACTTGCTAGCCCCACCCCCAAGCAGGCAATCAGTCCCAACTTCCACGTGCATGTTGCGGTATCTGAGCCAGTCCTTGTATGTACCTTTATGGGAACACACCGTTCCATATGGAGGAATTAGCCCGTAATAATGCCAAATAAGTTGTTGCATCTCAACTAACCATATGATTAAGGCAGTATTTTCCTTAGGTACCTCAGTCGACCCGCCAATCAGCATCATAACGATTGACACCATAGCCGAGAAATATGTAGGCCTCGGTCTTCGTCGAAGGTTAGCGTTAGGTTTTCTAATTGATCTAGAAGACTCGGTACAGAACTAGACTAGAGAGGGCATGGATGGAGAAGCGACCAATCGGAAAAAGAGCTTCAAATGCTAGTTGACAGATGTACGCCTGATCGACTCCGATTGCTCAGGGGAAAGATGCTCTAATGATTATTGATCAGTCCAAGGATCTTTAGTCAAATGATTCAACAGGAGCAGAGATATGCATGGTGAAACAAGAACATTACTAACCCAATAAAGTCTTACGGAACATGGCAATAAGCCACCAGCAATCTCAAGTTATTTTCACGTGATTCAGACTCCTGGCTAACTGGTTGATCAATTTACAGTCAATAGGTTAAAGCTGATTATTAAAGTCTCACCTCATGCATTCTACGAGTCGATGTATTAGTTGAAATTCGAATTTTCGAATTTGCAATTTGTTGACTACACAAGTCCGCAAGTAAGGAAAAGTCTTTTGAGGGCTTATTAGCCGTCCCATCCCCACATACTGAATGAGATTGAAGAGGCATAGGTTTAAGAAGTTGAACATTGTAGCTCCTTTCTACGAGCTAGAGACCTCCTTTCAGGATCAAGTCACGAATGTATTCATGCAGCACATGCCCGCTATGAAGGTTCAAAGTGAAGTACGAATTCACACAACAACATATCAATCATCAGATGAACAGAATCTTTGATTTTACCATCCTTAAAAAGCCACAATTAGGCAACTAATTGAGGGCACCTACCTTAGTTCTAGCGTACATTAAGGTGTTTGAAGTTCATAATCATGGTGAAGTTGGCAAGATTCTCACCCACCAAGCACAAGACTAAACGTCATAAACAACATAATCATAGCCATTGTCAACAGTCAACCCATTAGGAATCGATTTTCCTATGGAAGGTAAAAAGAGACCACCAATTCTCGGTTATGACCAACCACCCGTTTTTTTAATAGAATTCATGCTAAAGACATGAGGTTCTCAATCACTCACAGAAGTATCCTCCTCACATAGCAAAAATAAGAAACCAGAATATCATCTGGGTAAACCAGTGCAATTTTTATGAACTATATTGAACTCCTAATGAAGAAGAGAACATCCTATTCCAACTATGAAATGCATCATGGATGATAAGTAAATTAGTAAACTCATAGCATCAAAATCCTGTCTCTTGTATGGATGTTACCACAAGATGCAATCTGGTAAAGGATATTACATACTTCGATTGTAAGGTCTGAAAGTGCTTCGTGAGAGGCAGGCAGGTGGACAAAACATTCCCATATGCAGAGCAAACTTTTACAAGTCCACTTAGACTGACATTATGGACCTAAGTAAATACGTAAACTACTTCTTTTGAACATTGGGACCTAAAACATAGGAGGTATTCCCTCCTAGGAGGAGAAGAAAAATGTACATATAGGAAACCTGGGGATCCTTAGGGGGGAGGTAGACTCCCTGTCCTTTTCTTCGAAAAAGGACTAGCCACCCGCACCTAGGACAAACTCGCAGGGGTTCCTGCTGGATTGAAATGTGCTTCCGCACAAAGTCTTTCAACCAACTTGTCAACCCAGTACACCCGGTTGAAAGACTTTGTGGGAAACTTTTAGAAGCCCATTTAGATTGACATTATAGCAAAATGCAGGCATGTTGATCCACATATCAACTCATTCCTCTGACCCTAATGCATCACAACTCAACATGGGAATGTCAACGTTGTTAAACACATTTCAAGTTTTGCGATGAGTCAAGTTTTCCCCTGAAAGGGAAACCACATGTCAATTTAAGAAATAACCAGCATTTACAGAGAGAATATGTGGACAAAATTATTCAGAATAATAAATTAAGCATCTGTTAAATAACCTTCTCTTGAACACAAATTCCTACATTGATGGAGAATGAAAGCAGGAAGCATCCAAAGCAATCCAACGGAATTAAAGAAAGCTAGAGTGTAGAGTGCAGTCGGAAGTCAATTGATTGACCATTAATAGTGGAAATTAGCCCTCGTAAGGTATTTCTATCACTCGTCAGGCCGACATTGAAGACATAGCCCTAGTTCTCAGGTAGAATATAGGGTATAGGGATGATAAGGCATCTGTCTCCTTGCAAGGAAGAGGTTTTCTTGCTAATGAGATGAGTGGAAGAGCTGCTTTCGGTCGAGGAGATAACTTTTATGAAACCATTTCTTTCTCGATGCTTTGAATAGTCAGGAAGTAAACTGGAACATGATATATAGGTAGTGTTCGCTTGTTAGGCAGTTGCAGTTATTGATGCTGTAGATCGGGAACATGGCAGAATAAGACAAGGTGTTTAGGTTTGAGATGGGTCTCCAGGAGTGGGCACGGAAAGAGCTGCAAAAACGAAATCTGCAGGACCTGGCCTCAGCAATTCGAGTAGCAGAAGGCTTGATGGAATTAAGGAAGAGGCACGTGACTGCTTGACTAAAGCAGTTAGATGAAGGGCGGTGGATGGGATAAGAAAGTAGGGAGTCGGCCAAGCATGGCCAGCCAAAGAAGCTCCCTAAGGTGGTGTCCCTGGTTCCAGTGTGCTGAACGATATTATGAGACTGAGCACGAACCTCCGGCTTCGGACGTGAGTGACTTCTATGAAGAAATCACCTACAGCTAATACTCTTTTGTATTTCTTTAAACCCAAAGCTCCAAATTACATGACATCTTCAAGTTATTAAAGTATAACTGTAACGACTGCTATTTAAGTAGACAACAATGAAGAAGAGGTTAGAGGAACAGGCAATGCTGCTAAGATCCACAGAAAATTTGCTCTTGGGGATAGTGAAGAAAGAAGCAGCCTTAATAAGATGAAATTGGAAATGAATTCCCAAAGTCCAGGACTGCCCTTCTGCTACAACAGACGGAACTGTCATGACTACCTTGAAAACTGTACATGAGGACACATCAAGAAGCGATTCACAAAAGATTCAAAGAGGGAGAAAAAGGAAGCCGAAAAGGAAGATCTCAAGGTACCAAAGAGAAAAACCATTTTCAGTTCGGATCCATCTTGAGTTCAAAGAGCCCTTTACTAGTCAAGCATAATAAATTGAAAAGGAGAAGCTGATACAGCAGTTAAATGTTAAAAGGAAAGTGAAGCTGACTAATTCCTTTCTCACTCAAGGACAGCCTCCATTCCACATAATACGCAATTAGTCCAATCCATCACATAAGTCCAAGTCTTCCACCACAAAATACGATGAAAAGCATTTCTTCTCAGAAGCAAAAAATCTCATTGTGTTCTGGGGGAGATGTCAAATCCATTTCAAATTACACTAGACTCGAAAAGAAATGATTCACCCCTTACATTGACATTCTCAAATCAAAATCCCATTCAAATTATACCGCACTTTGCCATATCAAATCAAAATCCCATTCAAATTATACTGCACTTTGCCATAGAAAAGGCGTGCTCTCCCTACCAACATAACCTCCCGCGTACCATTTCCATACAACAAAAGAAAAAACAGAAAAGACTGCGCAGCTACAACATTGCAAGATGAAAGAATTAAACTTCACCGTACAGAGTGACAAAAACACAGCGAATCAGAGTGAGGATAGTCTCATCAACGTGAAAAACCTTCTAAAGAAACATCAGATAATAAAAATTCCGGCAAAAGCGAGAGTACCCTCTTGCGCATGCGGCGAAACTCGCTGGACTTGAACTCGTTCCGGGCCGATTTCTGCAGCCTGAGCATCAAGAGCTCCCCTTCAAGTCCACGACCTCGTCGTTGATCTCCTCGATGGTCTTGGCCCTTATCTCCGTCAGCTCCTCCTGCCTCTTCGCCATCATCACGACGCTCGGAGCTCGGCTCCGAGGGGAGGACGACGACGCCGGCGCCGCCGCAAGATGGACGCCCAGAGGAGGGCCCTTGTGTTGAATTTGAATGCCGCTGAAGGACGACAATGACGACGACCGCCACCTCGGCGCCGCGGGGAGAGAAGGTTTCGCGGGGAAGACGGCGGCGGCGGCGGCGGCGGCGGCGGCCGGCGAGGCGGCGGCGAGGCTCAGCATCGTCGGTTTCCGGCGAGGTCGTTTGGCTTTGCTTGGAGCGACGCTTGGGTTTTTGGATTCTGAGCGTGGGAATGGATTGAAGATAAGGCTCGGTTCCGCGTTTTCGCTCTTTTGCTTATTTCTACACTGAGGTCCCGAACTTTGCGACAATTGCATTTGCCTCTTTAATTTCTTGCCCCATTTTCAATTTCATCCTCCTACTTGACTTTTGCTTATTTATAATTTAGACCAAAAACTTTGCGAAAATTACATTTCCCACTCTTGGTCGTTGCCTCATTTTCAATATCATCCTCCTACTTGACTTTTGTATTGTGAAGACCCAAGGTCTCTCGATTTTGTGCAAATCTAAGGTCTCTCCTCGTTTATTATATCTATGACAATTAGAAATGTTGAGATCCCTTGGATGACATAGCCAAAAAGTTGGAGCAAAGAGAGTAGAGTTGACAAATGGCCAAGCACTAAACAAAATCTAAACTATTATATTTGATAGGGCTCATCTCGAATTCTATCAAATTTGATGGTCCAGATTTAGTTTAATATAAATATCTATATTAGGTTCGTGGAATACTTATTTGTTAATTAGGGATGTAAGATGGCATAATCATACAATTAATTTAACAATGATAAAATATAAAAAGCATTTTGAAGTTTGCATCAATAGCAAGTTCTATACATATAAGACAATCTTTATGAAGAGGATCATCCAAATTACAATGAGCATGACTTAGAATTACACTAAAAAATGTATTACAAGGGTCAATGCAACTCTAGCGAGAAGAGTCACAAGTTCATTGACGTAGGCCATTTTAATTTTAGTAGGGATGTCATTAAGAGTTTTTATGCTTTAGCGCGAGAGTCAAAATCAACTCTCTAAATTTATTTTATTCAAAAAATCTCTCTTTATTTTAATAGTGTCGTCAGCCATTCCTAAATTATTCTGAATGTGAAATTTGTTGACATTGATTTGACGCCATCAAACATTTATCCATGTGGACATTTTTATAAATGAATAAATAAAACATCTGACTCGTCAAGCTCAAGTTTACTGTATCCATGGCCATGTAAAGCTTGAGCGTGCGACATCCATGGCTGCAGGAGCTCAAGCTTCGCATCCATGGCTGCCAAGCCACTCGAGCTTGAGCACGAGGCCATGGCCACCGCAACTACGGTCTTGTTGGAGGAGAAGATTGGTCGAAACCCCATCTAACGTTTACAGAAGAAAATGCTACCAATTTTCAATGGAATTTTCACCTTGGAGTTGCACAAATTTAAAACCCTAATCGTTTTTTCCTTCTTTTTTTTTTTTTTTTTCTTGTTTGGAGAAACCCAAATCTCTTTGTTTTAAATATTTTCAATTTCTTTATTTTTATAGGTTAAAGTAATTAAAAAAACTCTAAATTATGTCTATTGTGACACATTTATCCCAAAATTTTTTTTGTGACTCCGAAGCATCAAACATATATTCGTGTGACATATTTACTCTAAATTTGTATCAACATACACATTTATTCACACTTTTTATGACACAAAAGTTCTAAAAATTTGTATTCATATGAGACATTTATCTTAAAATTCTTTTTTATGTCATTAAAAAATTCCAAAATTAGACCCCCGCGACATATTCACCCCCCATAAAAAACTATTTTTCTCTTTTTCCTTCCTCCTTCGTCTTCACCACTGCCATCGCTCTTACAATCTCCACTGCCACTCCTCTTACAATCGCCAAACCAAGGAAGAAAATGAAAGAGGAAGTTAAAAGGAAAAAAAAAGGAGAAAGAAGGCAAGGAAAAAAATACAATGAATTGACATATTTTTGCCAAATGGATGCCACGTAAGATTTTCAATGATGTTAGCTAATGTAATATTAACGAAAGATAAATGTATCACGCAGAAATAAATTTAGGATAAATGTGTCGCATTAGTATGAATTGTGAATTTTTGATGTCACAAAAAATTAGAGTAAATATATCACACAATTATAAATTTTGGACTTTTGACATCACAAAAAATTATTTTGATAAATATCTCATAATTAATATAATTAGCATTTTTTGTGACTTATTCGCATTTTTATATTTGTTTTTTCATCTGACATACAATAATTTTAAAAGAGCCGTTGTCCATTTCAATATCTTGGCTATCAACCTCAGCGTTTCGATGGTCCATATTAGCAAAAACCAACCGGCAAAAAAAAAAAAAAAAAAAAAAGTACAACAAGAAGTTTAGAATGTGCTTGGCAACTATTCTATTCCGGAGATTAATTTTTGTATAGAAATGATTCTCTCTCTTTTTTTTTTTTTGGACGAATTTTTGAGCATTTGAAGGTGTTTAATAATTATCCAAAATTTATATTTCCATAATAAAAATACATTTAATATGACTCTTAATTTTTTTGTGAATTAAATTTGTTTTAATTTTTTAATATTTTTATTATTTTTTCTCTCTCTTTTTTAAAATTTTTTTCCTTTTTCTTGTCTCTTCTTCTTCCCCCAACCACTCATCCGCCACAATGGCCGATGACTACCTCGGCGAGACTTGGCCTCACCTCGATCTAGGCAAGGTCAAGCATCCCTCGGGTGAGCCGGGCAAGGCTCACCTGACCACTAGTGAGAATCAATCTCGCTCCGTTGGCTCAAGTTTAACCTCGAGCTAGCATGGCAAGGCTTAGTCTCGCGATGGCTAGGTGAGGCTCTAGCGAGCTTGCTAGATCTCGCCCAATTGTGGGCGACCAACTAGGAGGAGAAAGAAGAGAAAATGAAAGATAAGGAAAAGAAGAAAAGAAAAGGGGAAAAAAAGAAAATGTTTGGCTTGATTCTGAAATTGTTTTTGAGAACGAAAACCCCTTTTTTTTTCTCTTGATTCTATTCCAAATCTATTCATGTGGACAAATTTATTCATGGGAACAAAAAGTTATCAAATAGATTTCTATTTTTTTTTTCAGGAAACAAAAGAGTAGAATCAAACACTATTTAGCATGTTACTGAATGAGTCCTTAATGTGAAATATTTTAAAAACTAGAGGAATGCTTTCAACAAAACAAAATAAAGGGGTTTTAGTTTTCGCACAAAAGCACAAGAAAAACCCACTAGTTTGACCTTTGTTTTACTTCTATCCAATCCTACAAAATTTATAATCGGTACGTTACATTTTATCAAGTTTGCTTACCATTAAGGATAAAGTAAGATGGAAAAAGCATGTTGGACGAGGAAGCGAGTAAAGCTAGTCCCCTCTAAACCAAGGAAATTGTTATGGAAAAGTCAATAAGCAATCTCTCTTTATGGAACAATTTCTCAGTGCAGGTTCTCAGCTTCAATTTTAGAAATCGAAGCTGAGAACCTGCTTTGCTTTGATTTTCTTTTTCTAGCCTAGATTTTCTTTTTCTTTTTTTCTCTTCTGATCTAATCTGGGAGTCTTCTTCCACCTCGTTTGGTGTCTTCTTTCACTCGTTGTTACTTTTCTTCACTCGTCAAAGTGAATAAATAAATCTATTTGTAACTGCAAATTTTTGAGAATGCCGTCATCAGTCCAATCAGGAAGATGCCCAAGACGTGGTTCTATAACTCCTTCAAAATTTGGCGGAAGCTCTCCTCTTTTGATGTAGTGTAAATCTAGATTTGGAAGCTTTTTTATATCTCAATCTAAATCTAGATTTGGGAGTTTCTTATAAGTATTCAATCTGTGGTGATTCAACATGTTATTATTGTTGTCATCTTTGTATGATGACACCACAAGCTGTAGTTTCTAGAGGAAAAGATCTTGGTGTATGTCAATTACTATGGCACTAGTGATAGGCCGCCCCTTTTTATGTTGAGCCTTAGAATTTGAGCGGACTGTTCCCACCTTAGAATTGGAATAGCCCACTAAGGATCAGTTTCAAAAAATTGGAATTAGGAATTGTCCATTGGTTCATGGATCCACGCAAGAACCAAACCGCTAGTCCAATTTGATTCTCGGGTGGATTCACGGAACCAATCCCATCAAGCTTCACACAATCAGTGCAACATTTTCTAACAAGCCAAAGGAAAAGAAAAAACAAAGAACTTCTCCATTCTTAATTGCAAGATTAGTAAAACTATTGAACTCATATTGAAAATAAAGAGTTGACACCGAGAGTCAATGGGCATTGCTTTTGAGAGTTGAGATCGTGAGTGAGAGATAGAGAAATGACTCAAACGAGGTGAAAATGAGATAAGACGAACACTCAATTAATGGCATTGAGCTTCATATTAGAGATTTTAGGGTTTTAAGTTTTCTTAAATTTTTTTTGTTGGAAAATTTTCTTAAAAGTTATATATATGTATATATATTACCGATCCAATCCAAGCTAGTGGGTGGGCCTAGAAATGAGAACCAAACCGGTACCTACCGTTTCCAATACATTGGAATCGAGAACCGGACCGGTTCTCTTTAGAACTATTGGTTTCGATTTGGCTTCGAGTGATTTGGGTGATGCCCGACTCTTTTGCACACCCCAATTATCATGTGTCAGTCATGAGGATTGATAGAAGTCGAGTGAAATCACATATGTGCATCATTGGGATATTAGTATATGATTAGCTAGCGACGAGCCAAAGGACAATGACTCAATGATCGATAGCGAGGCAAGAAGCTTCTACGTGATCAATTGTTGAATTATAACGACATATACTAAATGATTACCCGAATAATTCTGGCAGCAAGTTTTGGATGAAAGCATTTGAAATATTCAACGAAACACCAAAAGAGGGCGCGGTTGAAGAGCGATTAACACCCAAGCACCCAGTTATGAAATCGGTGTCGATAAAATAGGAAACATTAGGGCACGATTAAAGACGGTCATGAAGGAAATGGGCAGGTTAGTTACGAAGAGAAAAGAATGTGTCTAGGGTTAGAAGTAGTTACCATAAGATGAATAACTGCTCAACGGTTACCAAATTTCCCTATAAATACCACCATTGTCCAATAAGGAGACCCCTGAACAACACATCAAATGTTTTTTTCTTATAGTATTTTAGTTTTTCCTAGCTGTAGCTTTCAAAGTCCCATTGTCGATTAGATTTTAGCAAGTGTCTATATTCTGCTATGATGCCGTTAATTAAATTCTAACATTGTATCTATAGTTGAGCGTTATCAATTAGATTTCGATGTTATGTTTTCTATTCAGTGCATGATCATCGATTAAATTCGAGCATTGTGTCAAATTATCCATGTCATTAATTAGATTCCAACATAGTTCAAATTGGGTCTTAGGTTCGTAAGTCAATTATCAAGGTTGTATAGTGCTGATTGAAATTGGAAATTCAATCTTTACATTGCATTTGATATTCTCTATCTAGAATTAGCACGAACCTCCGTCCCTTTAAATAAAAGCTGAGAATAATACTCAGTGAAAGATATTTCATAGTAGGATCAAATTCGATGAAAGAGATGCTATAATAGATATGGTATTTTGGGATGAGAATGTGTTGCCATGCTCTTTGTTTTTGGGTTTTCTTTTGTTTTGCAACTGATTTAGGATTTGTTTTGCTTGAAAGCTTTCTACGTTCCTCTAATGTTTAATTATGATAAATAAATGAAATTTTCTTCTTTAAAAAAAAAAAAAAACTCTCTTTATGGGATCTTCGTGACTCTAGGACTCATGTGATGTTAGTTAACGTGAGCCGGAATATACATAAAATATTTTCTCGTTTAAAGAATCCGCATTGCTAGGGATGTATAGGGATGTATTTTTATCCTATGATCTATATCCAATACTATCATCCTTTTTTTTTTTTAAACCTAAGAATGCACATCATATAAAACATTTCATCCTATTCTTATCCTATATCAATGTATGTTAATTTTGAAAAAGTCTTTCGACAATCAAACACAAGAGATGTTTCATTGGACAAATCCACTCATGGAATTTTTAGGAACAATTATTTGGCATCTTATTCAAGAAGACAAATAACACCTCTTTGTAAATAGAACATATATTAAGGTGACTGCATGCAAATAACAAGTTTGGCAGCAAAGCATGAGCACCTATACCTAACAAGATTAAGGCTCCGTTTGGATGGAGCATTTGGCAAAAAAATTTTCTCCCAAAGAGCTTTGGGAGAAAAATTGGTGTTTGGATGGAACTCTTGAAAGCCCCTTGGGCCAATGCATGGCCTTCCAAATGCTGGAAAGCCAAGGCAAGTGGGGACTTGCCTTGGCTTTCCAGCATTCTCGGCAAGCACCCCTTCACTTAAAAAAAAAAAATTCGTTTTTCCTTTATTACCCCAAAAATTTGATCAAAATTCCAAAACACTCCTGCCGCTTGGTCGTCTCCTCCCTCTCTCATCCGCTTGGTCCCAAAAGAAACCCTAGCTTTCCTCTCTCATACACGAACGCCGCTCGTCTCCCTCCCTCTGCCTTGTTCCAAAACACTCCTGAAAGGGGCAGAGGAGCGTTACCTGGATTTCGCGAGGAGGAGGGGATTGGAGGAGGGCGGCGATTTCAGGGGCGCACTTCTCGTCGATCGGGCAGACGACTTTCATTCGGGAATTTGCTTCTTTCTGCTCGAGCTCGAGAACGCTCTGTGGATTTCTGCCTTGTTCCCTCCCTCTGCCTTGTTCCCTCTTTCGCCGGCTCTACTCGCCCTCGCTTGGTCGTCTCCTCCGTCGCCGCTTGTCTCGCCGCCGGTCGTCTCCCCCGCCGCCGCTTCTCTCGCCGCCGGTCGTCGCCTCCGCCTTGCTCCATCCTCAGGTAGTTGCGCAACATGTATGTGCTCTCTCTCTCTCTCTCTCTCTCTTTCTCTCTAGAGTATCTTCTATTGATTGAGGAAACGTAATGATGTGGGTGCAGTTCTGTAGTTATAAACCAATTGACTGGTTCAATCCCGAAGGAACTGGGAAACATATCCACACTTTGGGAATTGTAAGTGATCACTCGTTTCGTCACTCGCGTTTTGCTCCTTCGCCATCTCAATAAAATTGATGCGGAACATACCAATTCTTTTATGCTCAGAAATGTCGAGAGCAATCAGCTTTCCGGACCTCTTCCTCCAGACCTAGCGAACTTGTCCCAGTTAATTCAATTGTGAGTCTCTTGATGCAAATCTCTGCACTAGGCATTGAATGTTTATTCGCTGGCGATTTTGTATCTGGCGAGGGATCCATTGGAGCAATCTGTTGAGAGATCAGCGCTCAAGTTCAATTATGTGATATCATGGGGTTTTCTTGTACCAGGCAACTTACTTCAAATAATTTCACCGGGGAGTTGCCTCAGAGATTTGCTGAACTGACAGCATTGCAGGACCTGTTAGTTTCCAGTTTCCATAGAGTCTATTAATGTTTAGATACTTCTATTCTTTCTTCTCCATATGAATCTTGTGGGTTAATGCACCGTAGGCGACTTGGTGACAATCAGTTTACAGGAAAGATACCCGATTTTATTCAGAACTTGACAAATCTCAGCAAACTGTAAGGCTTGATGCGTCGATTTTATTCAAGGAAGATGGAGCTCTCGAAAGGTATGGGCTTTCCGATTTTACTCCTGGAATGCGTGTAATTTTCGCAGGATTGGTTCGTTTGTCCGATTTTACTCTTGGCTGGACTCCCAATTTGGTTAGCGTATATTGCATTGCGCACATTATTGTCCTTTTGATAGTTTGGGATTCAAATTTGACTGAAGTCTAGCAGAAAGAGGATCTTTTATTTGTTTCTTTGATGCTACTGGACGGGGTTCTCTTTATTGTCACAATTAGAATCACTGTCGCCTGCTGTGCTAGTGTATGGATAGATTTATCTTGCATCAATACATGCATGCCTGCGCATACTCTATTCTTCTTATTTGTAAGGCTTGGGGAGCTCTAGGATTGACTTGTGGTATCTTCACTTCAGTTAAGGCTATCTATTCCCCCCAAATCTTATCACCCAAATCCTGAGTTTCTATTAGCCTTCAAGTAAAGACAGTCAACTCTAAACCCATACAAATTTTTGTTCTGTCATCCCAAGTACTCTGTGAGGGTAAGAGGCAGCATTCGGAAACATCTCTGAGTCAAGAATACAGTTTAATGTTGTAGTATTTTGAACCTTCAAACCTCAAGGACCAAAGAGCAAAGATATATCCATCACAAATGGCCTAAAGTTTAAGCAATTTCCCAATTATTTAAGCAATTTCTACTATAGGGAATAAGTGCAGTGGACAGTCCCACTCAGAAGTTTTGTTTCATATACTGAAATTTGAATTGCCTCAAGGATTTTGCCTCCTTTTACTTCTTGTGCAAAGATGTAGAGCATCTGAAGATGAATTGAAGCTCTTTACTGTGTTTCCTTCCTTGCTGCTACACATAGTTGTGATTGCTACATAACTAGAATAGAGTTTGCAACGAGAAGCACTTCCATTAGGCCTATTCTGGATCCAAAATTATTAGTGCTTTTTCTTATTATGTGATAAAAGTCCCTGTTTCATGTTTCCTGGTGCTACTGTGTACATTGGATGTTGCCATTTTCTTATAAGCATTTATTATCTGGGTCTTACGTCTGTACAATATGCTCAGATTAGGTGTCATAGTTGTCAAGTCATTTGAGTTAAATATTTCACTATTTTTGTAGCCTCTCTACGAAGAATTACAAGCTATGCAATTGGTTGTCTCTGTTTCTGCAGCGTCTCCACTATGACATTAGCTATGTACCTTGCTTTGTGCTTTTGGACAAAAATGGGAGCGCACTGGCAAAAACAGGTGTTCCAAGCAGTAGGCTTCATGTAATAGCTGGCCTGTCTCATCTTCTCAAAATGAAGCGTCCGCAAAACAAATGATTGCTACATCGAGCGCTGCTGGTGATCAAGCTGACACCAGATGACAATTCTAGCCAAAATCAAATTTTTTGGGCACAACAAATTCTTGTAAGCTATGGTGGAATCTGAAGTTGCCTCAGCTGACTGTGTGGAATCGCTGAGTGCCTTTGTATACTTTTACCAGGAGTAGCCTGTCATCGCTACTAGTGCGAGTGATCTGTACCTTTCCTTTTCTGTAGAGTTGTGACAGGCTGAAAATGTAAAGAGGTTACTAATTGACGGTGTTTCTTCCCAATAAAAATGGTTGAAAACATGTCAACCAATTCCTATGTCCTTATTAATGGCACAGTTTGTCACCCGTTGATATTTGCTTTCTTTTACTTCATTTGAATATAGGATAAATCTGTCGAGGTCAGGTTCATATGATAAGATCAGTAGATGTTTGAAGCAGTATTGATCATCCAAGAACTTTAGCTGACCGAAGGACTTGAGCTCATCCAACATAAAGCCGCTCACATAGAGTACATCTGTTCTCTGAGAAACTGGAAAAAGGAGCTTCGACTGGCGTCACCTGGAAGATTTTCCTCTACAGGTCCCTTGCTAGATCCATAGCATCGCTGCCCAGGACAGCCAGGCCACCGGAGAGTATCAGGAAAAGACCGATGATTTCTGTGAGAGGCCATTTGTGATTGATAAACCTTGAGCTGAACTTTGCTATCAGTCTAAATCATTGCAGCAAGGGCTTGGTATAAAAAAAAGTCATTGAATTTGTTAATATATCTCTTGTATATATACATCTCAGTGCAAAGATATATATATAAGTCATTGAATTTGTTAATATATCTTTTTTTTTTATATACATCTCAGTACAAATATATAAGGCGAAAAAAGTCATTGAATTTGTTAATATATCTCTTTTATATATACATGTCAATGCAAAAAAAAAAAAAAAATAGTCATTATTTTTGTTTTCAATTTAAAAAAATAAATTTGAAAACTTAAATTAGTTTTTCTAAAGGACTTCCCAAATACATGTGTTTACCAAACAAAGATTTCCCCAAAGTTGCATTTTCAAGGCACTTTTCACTTATACTTTACCAAACAGTTTTTGATTTCATCAAAACCCTTTGCAGCGCCAGATTTCCTTAAAAGACTTTTTCCCAAAAGCCCATCCAAACGCAGCCTAAGTGAATACCCAAAATTGTGGTCATTTTATTTCTATCTTTCCACACATAACCGAAGAATGGAAAAGATTTTTTAAGAGTCTCATGGCCAGAAGTGCATGATAAAATACCGCCAAAGCCTAATATTGCAGACGAAATTAAGTGAAGTACTCCAGATACAAAATAAGGAAATATGTCTAGACATCACATTTTCATGATCAACAAAAACTGCATTCTTAAATTCCAAAAAAAAAAATTCTTGACACTTCTTAAGAATGCAATCAATTTTTCTTAATCTATCTTGACAATTGCCGTGATAGTCCATTTAGATTGGACTTGGGACTCTAATGTCCAAATTGGTTATTGTGTTTCATGAATCTAGACTCGGGATCTCGGATTCAAGCACCCTAATCTAGGATCTTGAGGGCAAACCCCGAACCCGATGTTCAGCCCTGGGATCGCAAACATCATAAGTGAGAAGGTTGAACTCAAGACCCAGGGACTAAATAAGGATCTTGAATGGATTGACTTATCTCGACCAATTGATCTCTCCCCCAAAATCAAGAATTTGCCCATAGGTCTTAGGACTCTAGTGGCGAGGTTCAATCCCTTAGACCGTGTTTGGTAGTCGAGATAAAATTTGGGATAAGATATGATTTATCTTAATCTAATTTGGTGCTCTCGCTCAGATAGGATAAAGTCGGATATAGGAGGGATATAAATGTGATAAAATTATCCTATGAAGGAGATGAGATAAAGGTGGATAGGATTTCTAATGTCCATAATAGGAAAATTATTTTTCTGGAATAACAAACTTATTAAATTAACAAAATTAAAATTATATTTTAATATAAATAATATTTGAATTTAATTGAAGAAATTAAAAATAAAAAGAAATTTATTTTTATTAATCTTATTTTAATTTATATATTCAACTTTAATTCTATCTTATAATAAACATTCAATCTATAAATTAAATATTTATATTTATTATATATTTTAGGTATTTATGTATTTTAGGTATATTAGTACAATTTACTATTTGATAAAATTTTATTAAAGAATGATGAAGGCGAAAAAAGAAATAATAAAGAAAATAATATAAATAAGAGGAAAAATAAATAAAAATAAATTAAGGAATAGTGTTATGAGAGACTTTTACCATCTCCATTTATGAATATTTAGGTTCATTTATAATGACATGTCATTTATATAAAAAAAATGTACATAATATGATGTGAATATATTTGACTTTAACACTCGCGATTCATTAAACATTGGACATGATATAAAAAAAAATTCAGATTTAATATATTGTCCTATCCAATCCTATGTCGATTAAAATCCGGACAATTAAACGTAGCCTTATGGTCGAAAATGAAACCTCAGCACCTAGACACTGGTCCCTAGGGACTTGACTTGGGACGGAATTAGGGGTTGGATCTCTAGTCAGGCTCCTAGATCCTTGGTCCAAGTGCTAGGGTTCCATGTTTGACCCCAGGGTCCCAAGTCTCGACCTTAGTGTCCAAGTCTCGGTGGTTGGGTCCGAGCCTTCCCTTGGGTTCTCGAGTCAAGTTGGTGACATCTTGGACCCAGCTTTCAGGGTCGCAAGCTCCGGTGCAGAGTCTTGATGCCACACCTTTGGTCTTGAGTTCCAAGGGCAAGTCCTAAGTCCAAGTCCATGGTTTCGAGTTTGAAGTCCAGGGTTTGTGTGCTGCACTAATGTTAAGTCAGAATGAAAAATGTGCTTTGACATTCCCCAATGATAAGCCTCTTAAGAAAAATTAGTTGATTTGAAAATTCCAATCGAACTCAGGAAGAGTTAAACCATTTTCTTGACGATATGCAGAGTATTTTTTCCGACGCTATCCAATTTTTACAAAACAAACTAGACATCTGACTTTTTCTTTTCTACTCTTTCCCTTTGAAGCTAGAATAGTGGATTCTCATTCACCTACCACGAAGACAATCATCTGAACTTTACACATTCTCATGGATGGACTATCTTTATTTTACACGCAATTGGTCTTGTTTGGTTCCGAATCATATGTACTTTTCCAAGCTCCCTATCTTAACAGGACTCGTGAGCTGATAGCAAAAGCTCACTGAGTTTTAAACGTATTGTCTTTCTAAAGTTATGTTAAAAGTATCCTTAATATTTTCGGTGGAAAAAGTACTCTTAATAACAGCACTTATCGAAAAATATTTGATTTATAATACCATGTAAAGTGATCACGTACTCCTACTTTTAAGGATCTCAAATCTTTCTTTTTCATTTCTCAAGTGTTTTCTAACACTTTTTTTTTTTTTTTCCAAATATTGTACTCATGAGTAAATGTATAAATTAATAATTCCATATCATTTCTTACATAGTATCGGTATCAAAATCTGAATCTTTTTCCTCACACGACAATCATCCCACGAAAAATACAAATCGCAAAATGTATATCTTTTTTCATACTTCCACAATTGACTTTTTCAACACCACATAAATTAAACCTTTTTTTTTCCTTCTACTTACTAGCACAAATAGAAATCTTTATCAATTCAATCAAAATTTCCCAATGCCACTCTTTCAAGGTAGGGATTCGAATTTCCACCTTATTGCAGAAATTAGAATATTGATGATTTAGTTTTAAGTATAGGTTTTGATTCTCACATTCTATAAGGAGATAGATCAAACGTAATTTGAATAAAGTAAGATTGATAAAAAAAATAAAATTTCAAATAAAAAAAAAAAAAACCGAATATGATTTTTCTCTATTACTCCAGTTTTTGGAGGAGGGTGTCTTTCCTTCGTCGCTCGCTCGTCTCTCCCGTCTCTCTCTTCCTCTTTCATCCTCTTCTCCTCCTACTCACGACAGAGACGTAAACCCCCAAATCCAGACAGGCAGGCAAGCCGAGGAAAGAACGGACGGCAACGAATCCGCGGCCATGGAAGCCAAGCTTCGATTTTGATTCGCGGGTTCGATTCGATTCGATCCTATCAAGAAAACCCACCAAGGTTTGCTTGTCTCCTTGGCGCTGCTCCCCCGTGTCGCGGCGAGGCGGGATTCGTGGAGGGATTCGGCTTATTTTGCTGGGGGGCGGGGAATCGAGGGACGACACCCCTGGCGGCTCATCCTCTCTCCCACCTCCGCCTGCTCTCGATTCGGGGTCTGAGGGTCATGGGTGCGGCGGGGTCCAAGCTCGAGAAGGCCCTCGGCGACCAGTTCCCCGAGGGCGAGCGCTACTTCGGCCTCGAGAACTTCGGCAACACCTGTTACTGCAACAGCGTCTTGCAGGTCTGGTTGTTTTTTCCCTCCCTCTCTCTTTTTTGGCCCTCAATCTGATGATGGCCGCCGCCGCCGCCTGGGCGGATGATGATGATGATGATGATGCCGGAATTGGGTTGTTTCGGGTCGATTATGAAATGGGTTTTGTTTGGTTTTTGTTGATTTGGGTCTGGTTTGACTTTCTTTGTTCGGGAAGTCGATTGCTTGCGGGGAGGTTCTTGTTATGTTGTGGAGATGTGAAGGGTGGTCGTAGAGTTGATTGCTGGTTAGGATGGATTGGTGGTATTACATAATCCGCCCGATCATGTGGCTCTTCTGATGGTTGGATGATCACCCTTTTGGGAATTTTTCAGGACACAGCCACGTGTTGTTCTGTTTGGTGGTTTGATATGCATTCCACAAGTTATCTGTCGTGGGGAAGTAGATTTTGGGGGGGTGTCTATTAGATTACAGCAGACTTTTGTTATGGAGTTTGATCATTAGATTTTCTAAATTTGCGTTTACAGTGATTTTGCTCATCGTTGTTTCTCCGATTCCTGGGCAGGCCCTCTATTTTTGCGTGCCCTTTCGAGACCAACTGCTTGATTACTATGCAAATAACAAAAGCGTTGGAGATGAAGATAACCTGTTAGCGTGCCTTGCAGACCTATTTACGCAGGTGTGGAAGTCTCCTAGCTTTATTTTCTTACCTGCTGCGTTGCTGTAGTTTTATTAGGGTAATCGTCTGTTCTGCTATTGGTGTACATTTGAAACTTCTGTGTTGCTATTGGTGCTCAGACAGTGATCGATTGTGTATGTGCTAATCACTTATGGATATAGTTTTACTTTGTGGCATGTGTTATCATAGATGGTACTTGATGATTCTCTTAAAATCTTTGTTAATTCCATTGTGGTCGTATGAACTATGAAGAAGTGACTTTTAAATTGTCAACAGATGTTTTCAAGTTCATTTTCCCTCGTGATTTTCTGCTTTTTTTTTCTTTTTTTTTTTTAAAATCTTCTGTGTTTGTCTTTCTAATTCTCCATTAAATTATCGTTATTCCTAATATTGAGACATTATATACTATATCTTTTATTCTTTTGTTCCACTTATGTAGGGCTTTGCGTGATGTTTCTTTTGCATGCTATTCTCCCTGAGTATGGCTCCCATTGTTCTAATACCTGTTCTAACTCTAGCTTCTAAGCTTATGGTGATTACTTCTGATATGCAGATAAGTTCACAAAAGAAGAAAACCGGTGTCATTGCTCCGAAACGTTTTGTACAAAGATTAAAGAAACAAAATGAGCTGTTCAAGCTACATGCACCAGGTTGCTGTGATTTCTTATGTGTTCTTTGTGGTCCAAACATGTTCTTTGGGGAAAACTGCATTCGTTAAAGTTCCACCTTGTTAGGAATTTCAGAGCTAAATGTTCAATCTTTTCCATTCTTGATCTACAGTGGACACATCGGTGTAGAAGGCAAAATAGTAGACATTGGTTGTGATTTCTGATATGGGAAACAAGAGAGCATTGAGGATTATATTATGATAAATTTTAGCTAAACTAAGTTTTCTTGCTACTTACTTGATAGATGGCAATTGTCAAGCTCCTTAGAGATTGCTCTGTTTTGATAAATCTTTATCTAACCTGGTGGGTCCTTGGCTTAATGATCCAGACATCTGAACAATTCACATTCTAATAGGGAAGGGCTATAGTTCTCAATGGATTGTTTTTCAATAAAAGAAATTACTGTGTAGATATTCTTTGATTAGAGATCTAAGGTGGCCAGGTGGGTGAGACTTAATCCGGGATTTGGGAGTTAGAATTGAATTTGTTTTGCCTTTTACACGAGCTTCAGGGTCAGGAGTGGGAATGGAACCCATTGAATGGAATGATTGTGTTGGTAATTGATCGGACAAGTTCCATGAAATAGCTGGCTTATTAGATTTGTTGACAGAATGGTTAGATATAAGAATAGCTAATCCAATGTTGTTGTTCTTTATTCGGAAGGGATTTTAGGTGAGTGATTGTTTGGCAAAGATGGGTGATTATTTGAAAGTACCTTCTGTTTGAGAATTGATTGGTGTAGCTTTAGAAAACATTATATTTATTCTTATCTGGATTGCCCATCTCTTATTGGCAAAGCTGCTGACTTCATTGGTATTTTAGCTACTTTCTGTGCAACTACTTGAGGATAACTAAAGAACTAGCATTGGTCTCTCTCTCTCTCTCTCTCTCTCTCTCTCTCTCTCTCTATATATATATATATATATAAGGAATTTAGTATGCATTTAGAGCCAACTGTTAGGGAAGAATAATTTTTAGGAAGCATGGGCTATAGTGGGGTTTCTACACTGCGGATGGAGAAACTGTCTTGGCCGAGGCCATTAAAGGAATTTTGCTATGCCTTTAGATTTTCCTACTAGTACCTGTAAACAATATCCTATGTAGAATGAAACAGAAAGTTATTAGGTTCCCACTATTACTCAAATTATGATAGATAAAGAGTACTAATCCGACTAAGAGTAGAATCATAATCTGATTTGAGACTCTTGTATGAGCTAGGGGTCAATGTACAGTGCTCATTTATGAAAAATAGGTATGATCATCAGTATTTGAGATGAATGTGTACTAGTTTGAACTGGTAGGCTGCATCCCTTTTTGGTTTTTGGTGGTAGCTAAAAGATACACTACTGTAGGGCACCAGAGAAGTGTTTTTTTTTTTTTTTTTTGGGGGGGGGGGTGCAAGAAAAGAGCTCAAAACCACAAGAGCACAGTTACAGGACAAAATATTTATTTCATCAAACGAACAAGATCTAATGTGATCAACTGTATCTTGGAGCCATACCTTTCTCATTGGCCCTCAAAAGAAGAAAGCAAGAAAAGACCATAAAGAAAGGGATCTTATACAGTTTCATGGGATGGAGAATGTTTACAATTTCTAAATTTGATGATGGGTTCTCAGTAGAATCTTTTCAGTTGTATTGGGAAGGAGCTGTACGTGTGGAACAAACTTCATGTATGCTCAGGAAAAAGAAGACATTTAATAATAATTCTTTTGCTGCCTTTTCATTCTTGTGGACAGGCAAGATAGTGGAGCTTTACACACCGATGGTTATATCTCCTCTCAAGAGTAAATATTTCTGGTGTTTCTGTTTGGTTATGGGAAAAATCTGGGAGAAGAGTATGGTGTCTGATAATTCCTCAACCATTTCATATTAGTGGAGTTCCAGGTGTCCTCTCCAAAATACCCATTATTATAACCATTGCTGGAAGAAGCTTAATATATGCAATTCATCATAGCATTAGAATTTGTGTTGGAGATGATGTATATTCATTTCCTCATCGTGCTGTGAACGTAGTGCAAGTATTTGGCCAATTAGCATTCCTGTTGATTAAGTGCATGCCGATTTGTTATCAGTAATGCTGAAGATAGTCATGAGTCAGCAATGCCCTTTTCCTTTTTATGTTGCTACTCCTTGTAACTATCTCATTATTCTCTTGGAAATGTGTTCATCTGAAATGCCAAAGTCACTGTTTTTGGCAGGATGCACATGAGTTTTTGAACTTTCTGCTCAATGAAATTGTGGACACTTTGGAGAAAGAGGCCCAAGCTGCAAAAATGATCAAGAATCATCTCCTGCTGAGAAGACTGCAAATGGGCCTAAGAATGCCCATGCTAACGGTGGCCCAAAGGAGCAATTAGATACTTGGGTGCACAAGAATTTTCAGGTGCTTTCGGCCGGTTTCATTTATTTGCTTTTAGATTTTTTATTTTACATTAAATTCTATGAGGATGATCTAGACTTCAGAAAGTGACTGCTTTGTTCTCTGTAATAACTTGTTTGGTCATCCTCGTATAATTGTTGATGGCTGAGGCTCATGATCATGCCTATACTTTTATTTATTATTCTGTGAAACTCATACATTTTGCTTTTACTTGTGTTTGTCAAATAGGGAATACTTACAAATGAGACAAGGTGTCTGCGGTGCGAGACAGTAACTGCAAGAGATGAAACTTTCTTTGACTTGAGTCTTGATATTGAACAGAATAGTTCAATAACAAGCTGTTTAAAAAACTTTAGCTCAACGGAAACATTAAATGCTGAGGACAAGTTTTTCTGTGACAAATGCTGCAGGTTCGTATTCTGTACTGGCTCATACTGGTTCTTTTAGTACTTGACCATCATTATTATACTTCTAGCAGGATTGTAACTTTTTTATTGTTAATTGAGGGGCAATGGAGTCGCTATTCCTTGTTTCTGGCATTATGGCCTGCCTTGGCCTTTCAAGTTTCTTTATGCTTTCCTTATTGCTTTGCCATGCGTTGCAATTCAAGCAATCTGCTAATTCTGGTGTTTAAGTCCATATGAAATGTGTAGATTTCAATGTACTGAAAGCTTGATTTTGTTTGTAGTCTCTTGGCTAGTAACATGATCAGTGGCCAATTAAGAAGATCATTCTTTTTTTTCTCCCCCAATATCGTGCAGTTCTGAGATGTTAAGATTTGCCTTGCTAAACTAGGAAAAATGAAAGGACATGTCAATTAGATCGATATAGATTGAGTCATATCTCACATCACACTGTGTAGTTTAGGGAAGATGTAACACGAACATTGTCTCCTGAAACTCATACAACTTGCGTCATTTTCTGTTTGGCTTCCTCAGGAAGATAATGTGCTGAATTTGTTATTATACTTTGTATAGCAAGTGACTAGCAATGTATGGTTGTTGATAGTCAAATCTAGTGGCAAAGAATGAGTTAATGTGAATTATGTCGGAGTTTTTTGGTGTGAGGACCACGTCAGGTCTATGTACTTCTAGATGACATGTGTCTAAGGATATTATGTCTATGCTTGCTTTTAGTTCTATTTTTCAACTCTTTTCATTTGTTAAATGCTCGCATTAAGTTTTCTTTCCATTTTGGGATTTAGTTATTTCATTAAGATGGTGCTTAGTTGCTGTTAACTGCAATTGGTACTCACAATGGTTCTCTGGTGCTTTGCTTTAAGCATGTCATTTATATAAAATTTGTCTATTTTGATGTGTTGTTTCTTCTTTTAACCTCCCTGTGTACATTTTCTTTGTACACAAAGTTACTATTCTTTTCTTTGGGAAGTGTTATTTATATAAGAAGAGGTTACGTTCTGTTGCTTCCGTGAGTTATCTTGTGTGGGGAATCACTTGATATAATATGGTAAATGTTAAAAGATTCTTAGGTTGGAGAAAGATGTCATAGATTTGTGGCTTCTCACTCTTAAATTTGAGGCTTTGAGAATTCTCCAAATTTCTGCTATGATGTATACTTCAGTCTCTCTTCCTGCTTGCTTATTGTCTAGTTCTTCACAAAAATGAGAATACTCTCATGAATGTTTGGTGCCCTTTAATATTTATATGCGATTTCCTTCCAAATGAACCAGAATTAGTAAGATGATGTGAGTTTTCTCCTTTTTATGTTGCTTGACTAGAAGCAAGGTTCCTGGTTAGCTGTCTTCTCAGTGTGGCTTTCAGTTACAATGAGATATAATTATTTATAAACCGGACCTTATATGTTTTACCAACCAGCTGTCCAGAGAATTCACTTTTTTTTTTTTTTTTTTTTTCGAGAGATCATGTGCATTTTTTTCCTGCTATTCATTCTTGCAAACTCCATATAGCTTCAAAATTATGTAAATTACTTATCACCAGCATCATTAGTACTTTTGTCTGCCATAGCTACCAATCTGGGCTGACTGCCTTCTCTGCCACCACAGTTATGTTGGCTGGCGATCACCAGTTGAGTCAGTGCCAATAACTGCTCTTTCCACCTCTAACTAGGCACGGGCATTTTTATGATAGCGTGGTACAACTTCATCATTTGTTTCGCGTGGAAAACATTGAAATCATTATTGAAGTTGCTTTTGGTTGAAAATTATTTCCAGGGAAAATCTCTTCTAACTGGAAAGCAACTTACATGAAATGAAGGTGACTTTACAGTTAGAAACTGAATGAGCAATTATTTTTCAGCCATTAGTTTGGTTTATATATTATTTTTCTATTGATATTATGTTCATTGGTTGTCTAGTACGCTTCTTCTCAAATTTCCGAAGTTTCTTTTAAACTTCTGTGGCACATCAGTTCTATGCATGGCTAACTGAAATAAGTATTCATGCAGATTTCAGAAAAAAAGGAAATGTATCCTTGTGAAGATATGTTGTGTTTCTCTGACAGCAGTTGCACCTGGGTCTAATAAGTTCGAATTTTGGGGATTCAAACTTTAATTCATTGATCCTATAGATAGATCATGAGAGCTCTCAAAGGTGGCTGCAGAATATGGTTTACGGCATTTGAGATCTCTGTGCTATTTTGATAGTAGCTAATTGCGGTATCAGTTTAAACGCAAATTTCTGTGACATGGAAGCTGATGAAGGCACTTGTTAGGTAGAGGGAAACTGTCTGCTAGCTTGACATACTGTGCATTCTAGATTGAGTTTTCTAATATGTGAGACCATAGAGGACATGGCTGTCTTTTTATCTTTTTTTTTTGGCTTAATGTAGAATTTCAGTGGGTGATAACATGTATTTTCTTAGCAAGATTTTCCCCTTACACCTGGCAAATTTGCTTAGTTGCAGTTGCATTCTAATTTAAATGCGCATGGGTGATGCTGAAAATGCTGTGTTTCTCTCTGATCGCTATCCCCTTCTTAGAGGCTTCTTGGTTGTCTGAACCCTTAAACAAATTGCTTGCAGCTTGCAAGAAGCTCAGAAGAGGATGAAGATAAAAAGCCACCTCAAATCCTTGTCATCCATCTGAAGAGGTTTAAGTACATTGAGCAGCTCGGTCGGTACAAGAAGTTATCTTATCGTGTTGTGTTTCCACTGGAGCTGAAGCTAAGTAACACTGTAGAAGATGCAGATTCTGAATATTCCTTGTTTGCTGTGGTTGTCCATGTTGGAAGTGGGCCGAACCATGGCCACTATGTTAGCCTGGTGAAGAGCCACAACCACTGGTTATTTTTGATGACGAAAATGTAGAGATGATTGACGAGTCCGCAGTGCAGACATTCTTTGGATCGGCACAGGAATATTCGAGTAATACAGATCATGGTTACATCTTGTTCTACGAGAGACTTGGCAACGGGCATATGAGTTGAGAAGAGGGAATTAGTATCCCTAATTAGGTAATTTAACCACTCTGGCCTGTTTTGTTGTTCTATGTCCTATTTTATTGGTCTTTGCCCTCCTTTACAACCTCTCAGGGAATCGGTTCGCCAGCTATCATTGAGATAAAAGATGGGTCCTGGAAAGTGTATACTTTGATGGTCCGTGTACAGCTTATGGTGGAAGCACACCGTCCCTTTTTTCTTACTAATAAGAGGGGAAACAGCACTGTATATGTTGGCTTTGAAAGAATTTTACCCAGGTGGTAATTTGCTGTTGATTTTGCCATCATTTTAGAGTAAAATGTAGTACATGGTCATTCAGATTCTGGGTTTTCTCTTGAGCTTTTGGGCGTTGTACTTTATGAGCTGCAAAATGTTTATTGACATCTTCTGGTGGGTGGTGCAAGATTAATGCCATTTGTTGAGTAGGTGTTGAAAAAGCTCAAGTGATTAGTTGTAGCAATAAACCTGGGCTTCCTTAGTCTTTTATTTTTACAGCCAAATTAAGGTTGTTTTGGCTAACTCCACAGTGCAAGACATGTATTGCACTTGTTGCATCTTCCATCTTTATGGCTCAAGTGTTAGAAGAGATTTTCTGCGTGGGAGTGTTTAACTAGAGGCACTAGTACTAGGTTAACGTACCAAAACCTCTATGTTTTTCCTATGTTGCTAGTCTTCAAGAATCGAGTTAGATTTGGTGACGTTTAAAGATTAGAGGGTTAAGTCCAAATTAGATTATCAAATTTATGTTCTGTTCATCTGATATCTTTCTGGTATTCTATACACACCAAAATCAAATTCAGTCTGCTTTGTTCTTCACGGAAATCTTTGCGTTGGATGTCGTTTCATTCAAGAGAATTAAATATGTCACGCATGTATGTTGCAGGTGGATTCTAATGGGTACGTATCTCCATCGGCACTAGAGCAAGTTTAAAATTAATTCTAGTAATGGAATTACATATTGAATAACAGTAGCAATGAATTGATGTCTCAAATTCTTGAAAGTTTGACATTACTATTATGGAAATGGGTGAAAAGATCCATAAATAAAACTGATTTTAGGGTTAACTCGGTTTGGTTAGACTATTTGGTTCTTGATTTGGTCTTTAGTTTTATATTTCCTGATCTGATTCGATTCGATTTGGTTCTTACCCAAGAATTGGTCCAATTTGATTTGGTTTGGTTCTTACCAAGGAGTCCAGAATTTGGGAACTGGACTGATTTTCAGGTCGGTCCAGCTTGGTTTTTAGTTTTCTGTTCTATTTGGGATCCATACTGACCACTAGAATGGGCTAATTGAGAAAATATATGTGTCGGATGATATTGCATATATTTTTTGCCCAGGAAAGCCCAGGACAGATATTCCAAGATGTGGCTTGGCCTTGGTTGACCAATTTTACCAACAACGGATTTTATAAAAAGCACAAATTAGTATACTCAACTCATTTCTGAGCATTTTGGGAGGGGTCTTACTCATGATCAATTCACAAGTCCCCTCACACTGATGATAAATGCTTCAATCAAATACGATCATCGGCTAATATGCCAGACTGATCAGCAACTCAACCCTATGAAATAAATATACAATCTAAACAAGTGACATAAAAATCAATTTAAACAAGGGAAAAATCAAAGAACAAATTATGATACACATATCCATTTGAAAGTTCTCATTGCTGTTAGTGCAAAGAACGTGAACAACTAACATGGAGCTGATGTGCCAGGTGAGGCCCAAGCTGCTCTCATGATTCACGGCCCTCAAAACACGTCTTTTCTGGATATTTTCAACATGATAATGAGAAAGCAACTAGGTTTCTTCAGGGGCTGAGTTAAGTCTACATCGATCAATTACCAAAATGTGAAATCCTATTTCTATACTTTAAATTATTTAATAATGAGATTACAATAATTCTTTTTACCAATATTTTTTTTGACACTCATCAACTATTAGAAAATTTAAACATTAAATCATGATTTTGTCTAATAGCATAAGTTCTTAGAATAATTGATAGAAATTTCATAAAATCTGACACGGTTTTAAAATAGGAGTTCTTAAGTTCAATTTTGCGCTCCTTGTCTGTCTCCCTAAATTTACGTTAACAACATGCTGGTATAGGAAACATTCTCTCTCTCATTTTTTTTTTTTTTTAAAGTAGATCCATCCGGCAAAGAATCACACAAAAAGATTGTGTTAAACTATAATTTAAATTGGATATTTATACATCACCGATGATTAAGAAAGCGAATGAAGTCTGAGATCTAAATCACAAAATCCATCAAGCTTCAAGTAATGTTACAGCTAGTAATTAGATAATTTTGAAGTTGAACTCAAATTGAATTTATTTACCTATACGTTCCTATACGTTCCATCTTGTCAAACTTTGACTACATCAACCTGATAATATCATGAATGTCACTCCTAATTGGTGTAGCATGTCACTCTAGAACATGTTCTTAGAGTGAATTGAGCATTTGTTCCCTGCAAGGACATAACGACGTTGTCACCATCCGTTTGTTTTATTTCCGGAGTTTTAACTTCAAATGCCTTTCCATGAAATTTATAGACCAATATCTCATAAGAAATTTCTTGTTCACGCTATCAATAGATCCGATTCATGTGGATCTCATCAATCGCTCATTAGGTCAATCCGGCTAGGGTCAACCCCATGATCCAGTGCACATGGCAACGATCGAGAGGAAAGAACGATGAGATTAGGACTGATGAGCGATTCTTTGAAAGGACCAGCCATCACTTATATGTATGTAGCATTTCTCATGATTAGTAAGAACGATTGAATTCCTGCTACCTGTGGGGACTTCAACTGTCCAAGATTTTCTCAAAGAATTATTCAGGATTCAGAGAGACCAATTAATGAATTCAGAGTCTGGGTAAGTAAACAAGCATTTCATTTATGTAAGTGTATTTTTTTCTTTCTTCAAATTTTCTAATGGAAATGCCAAAATCGTTACTCAAATTTCACCTATTAACCACTCATGTTCCTCTTCTTATGAAAATGCTAAATACATGCATGAGTTTTGCCTTTAGTGAGAGTACTTTGCACTTTCACGTTAATTATCCTCATACCCCTATTTAGAAACGGTGTTTTCTTTCCAAAAATATCCCTTCCCAAATCCATAGTTCCCTCACCCATGCAAAACAACCAAAACCACACCACACAAATCTTGAGCAAGATGCTAAATGAGTTTGTAAGTGATTGTTTGGTTAAAAGTGAAGTGTATTTTGGTATTTTCCCGATTTCCCATTATCGGAAGAATGAAAAACTTTAACAAGTTTGGCATATATATCGGAGTGAGTTATTCTAAACCATCTAATTTAAAAACTACAAGTGATACAATCAAGGTTCTTATATATTTGTCAACATTTAGATCATGCCCAAGTCGAGCGATTCTTTTTATTATGGAATTGTTAAAAGAAGGCATAAACATGATAGGAATTGAAACTTAGGCCAATGCTGACTTGATGTAAAAGCAAGGTATCGATCTTTGTGAGAACTTCAGGAACTGGTATCATGAATGGTTGTATAGTGTGTGCTTGCAAAATCCAAACTGGGAGAGTATACAGCACTCGGAGAGTAATCAGATGTTTAGACGCCTCAGTAAAATGCTGTCGATTTGCATGTATCATGGAAACTGCATATAACTACACATTCTCAATGGATTCATCACCTGCACCTAGCCATGCGCTGAAGTATCCCTTGAAAGATGGTTTCGATAATGAAACCTGCGCAATAGAGTGTTCTTTCTCCAAATAGCAAAACCTCCAAAACTAATTCTCATTTTTCCTTTCCTTTTCAACATTTCATGTTAACATAAGCCATCCACAACTTTGATAGAGCTTCTTGTGCTGACTTCCCATGCACCTGTGGCCCAAGAAAGATAGGTGCCTTCAAAGAAGAAGAGGGCCTAACATGAAAAGGAAGAGCATGTTAGATAAGCCAGGATGACCTGTCTCGTCACCTTGCAATCATAAGCATCAACGTCGACCCTAATTGAAGCACTCTTGCAAGAAGCAGGCAAATCATCCTTGGCTAACAAAGAAGACTCATCATATCGTGGGGCCTCTCTTCCTCACAACAACATTCCAATGCCTATCAGTGTGAGGTGTGATGAATAAGAAGAACCGACAAATTCTTCTTCTAGGATTAGTTGCCTTCAAAAGAAAGAAGAAGCCTAACATAAAAGATAAGAGACTTTCTGATTAGCCAAGGAGACTGCCTGAAACCAACACAAACTACTCAAACACTTAGTTCAGGTCGATTAGATCGAGTTCAGAGCAGGCAAGTCATCCTTGGCTACCAAATGAGACTCTTGTCTTCATGTCAGTCTCTCTTCTTCTCCTACTCAAGTCCAATGCTTCGATTTTTCCTTGCATTCATGTCTGCATTTATAGGGTATGGAAACGAAAATGGGATCAGATTCCAAAGCCCACCTTTACTTTAGAAAGCATTCCATAAGTCAATATGCACCATCCAAATTTTCCCATTTTAATGCGTCCTTTTTTCCATAAGCATGTAATGATTCTTAACACTCATATGTGGTTAAGCTCCCCATATTAGGATATATTCTTTCTATAAGCGCAAGGCTTACAAGTATGCAATGTTCACTGAACTGAGCAAAAATGCCTGTCGAAAACCTAGGAAAAGATATGATGTATGGCTCTCAATCTGGCATTTATCAGCATCATCAGGAGACATTTTCCTTGAGGCAACTAGGGTTGAAATCAATATTCCTGGGCTTTAGTTGCATTTCACAAAAGTGAGCCTTGTGCAATTTTCAAATTGCAACGCATTTCATGGAGCAAAAACCAGCTTGGCAATGAACTATATCATATTATTTCTTGGCTTAAAATCCCGAATAAAATAATTAAATGAGGTCTTTTATAACCAGACTTTGCACCAAGTATTTACTTCTTTGCCAAAACCGCTTGAATGAGCCGATGCCAGATATGAGTGGTGAAAAAAAACATAATTGACGAATCTTGCAAAATAATGGTACTATTTGGGTCCAGATGGCCAAGCTAGCCATACAGGTTTAAGCTTGAATTCAGAGATAATTTAATTTCCTACACGCACAAATTTTATCCTCAAGAATGGGTTTATGGGCGTCTCTGTTCCAGACCCTCATGATATCCCCACTTGGAATGATTCTGACCTTTCTTTATCAGAAGCAGCACAATATCTGATACCAAAGGCTCTTGTTTTGAATTTGGATTCTTGACTAGCGTTGAGTTGAATTTTATTTTATGCTTCCTTCTTTTAGTGAGAGAATTCTTGGCAAGCAGACTAATCAGTCCTCTTAATCCTTTGATTCTTTGTTTTCTTTTAGTATGAACGTACGGATCTCGATGCTTTACCAAAAAAAAAAACGCACGGATCTCGATGCCATGGAAGTCATCAACTTGTGAAAGATGCCCTCCAGAGAAAGAGTCAATGACTCTGCCGCCAAACATAGGGTTCTTTCTTTTTCTTTTTTCTTTTTAAATAATCCTTGGGTGCTATTGACTTTGTTCACTTGGCTTCAATCTGCACCTTTTCTTTGAAATTGATATTCCATTTGTTTTTTATAGTCCCTCCCAAAAATACCTGGATGGGGACCAGTTAAATTACATGGCGTGGAACGATAATAAGATCTCAATCAGAGTGAGAATATCACCGAAAGGAAAAGAATTCAATGCTTTCTCCGGTTGTGACTCTCATTTCCTTCAAAATTCTCATTTCGGGTAAGATTTTGAATTCTATTTGCCAGACATGTGTATATAGCTTAAGAAAGAGAGAGATGCTTGAAGTGGGCCAGTTCAGGATCGTGATTTGAGAGTGCATCAATACTGAATTAGACCTCCATTTTCTCCGATTGAAAAGCACTGGTGCAGAAATGGTTGTCAAAGCAAAGAGGCTTTAGTTCTGTTATGGTAGCAGCAAGAGAGATGTGAATGTTTAGAGTAAGTTGGAACCCATGACTGTGGCTGAGAGAAGGGCAATCAAAAACCATTTCACGATAGGCTTTTAGCTGGTTCGTCGCCCAGTGAAAAGATTTGTTTCCATGACTGTCACCTGAACAGTACAATCTTTACGTCTTATGAATTTCTTTTTAATATGGGCCTAAGTTGGCCTGATGGGCCCAAAGGCCCGGCCCATGGGTTCAGGGCCCATGGAGAAAGTATTATAAATAGAAAAATCAGAGTGACGGTTAGCGAAGAAAAAGTGAAAAGTTACGACTACGATTACGCTCTTAGTTTTTACGACGCCGTCTTTCCCTTTTGAAAAACATTGACGCCTCCTCTTGAATAGTAACACCGCGTGTTTAGTCTGGAAACAAGGTGCATTCGTGTGATGTGCTTTAGATTGGTGATTCATGGTTGGGTGTTAGGCCGCTTCCGCTACATCACTTTTTCTTTTTTGGGTTCGTTTTGTTTCGGAACCACTATTTGGGAATCCTGTTTCCCGAATTTCAATCCTTCATTGGTATTAGAGCCATCTTAATCATGTTTCCTTTCTTATTTACGTTTATAAACGAGTTTTCATGTTTGTTGTTTGTTAAACACCATTATTGATCAATTAAGAGATGTTGAATCCCGTCGCGGTTCTGTTCTCCCCATTTTTTTGTTTTTCCGTAGATTGAATTGGGTTTCTAATTGCTTAGGATTGTAGTACTCGTCAATACGAGAATTTCGATCGGTCGCACGTCACTGGAAGCCGCGGACCCGCGTCGCCACGCGCAGCCAATGCGTTCGGCTACGTCGGCACGTGCAACGCACGCCGTCGAGACGGTTCTTAGGCGCGTGCGTGCGGAGAGAAACCGGGCAGCGCGTGCAACGCATCTGCGCGCGCCAACCGCCCACGCGTGCAAGGCACGCGGCCGGCCGACGTCACCATGACGTCGGCGGTGGTGCCCACGCACGTGCGGGGCACATGCCGTCGATTCATTCGATCGGGCCGACTAGCCCGACCGGTTTGACCGGTTCGACCCGGCCCGTTGACTTGACGCGACCATTGAGTGCGACCGTTGACCGTTGACCACCGTTGACCGTTGACCATCGTTGACCGTTGACAAAAAAAAAAGAATGTGTTTCTTTTTCAATTATGCCTACGTGGGTTATAAATAATCCATTTTATTCTGCATTTGTTGCATGAATCATGGAAAATTATGTATTTTCCTTATGTTCATTATGGATCATAAGTGATCCATTTTCAAGTTCTGCATTTATTGTAGGAACTATGATGCGTTATGCACGGATACCTATATTCCCGAGAACGGACAAAGGACGTGCAAGACTTAAAAGGCTGATGACAGAGTTAGCTAATTATTGGTGGCATGACGGTGATTTAGTATCACATGTGGTCAGGTCAATCGATGATACAGAAATCATCTCGGAATAGTTATCTTATGCTTAGGATTTTGAGAAGGTGTCAACCTTCAAAAACACTCTTCCACCTGAATGGCCAGCGTGTTAGATCGTATGGGAGGTTAATGTGATCTCGGGTTATAGGAGGCTGGTAGAAGCTTTTTGTGAGAGAGTACTATAGGATTGAGCTAAACAAAACTTCAACCCTTAGTATGAGTGCTACATGGCGCAAAGTGAATATGCCTTGGAGGAGACATGAGAGCTCTCAAAAGTTTTTCCATGGTTGGCAAATGTGCCTTTAGATTTCTTGGATTTTTTGATTGATAGATTAGCAGGGACTTTCTCTATTTATTTCTTAGATTAGTTTGAGATGTTTTGGGCATATATATCTCTTTCTATATTGATATTTTCCTCTGTATATATTACTTAGTGCAATGAATATGCTGTATTTTGTGAAAGCATTATTATTTTATTGGATGTCAGATATTATTTGCTTTCTGTTACTGTTGATTGCTGTGGGTTGTTCATTGAAGTTTTTGTAATTTCATAGAATTTAGTTTGCATAAGACAATTATATTAATGACTTTTTAAGTTAGATTTTTGGAGGATGATTGGAAACATAGTGACCTTTTGATTAGAAACCTTACTTGAAATTGTTCATTAATATGATGGGTCATGCAAAGTGGATGCATAAATGATAGGCATTAATTATTCGTGTATATATGTCGATGTGTTTAGATCGATGGTTTCAGTAACTAAGAAAGTAATTGCTGATTTGAACGGCAACAATTGTGAAATATTGAATATGAAGATTCAGTATGTGCTGGAAAAGCCAGAAGCACTAGAAGCTCTTGACCATATTATGGAAGATCTTGAGGATGCTGTGCGCCTCCTTGAGCTAGTAGAGGACCACCTAACGGCATTTGAGCCGAAAGTAGATATTTGCAATGCTGGTTCTAGCTCAGAAAGGGCTTTGAGCTCTAAGCGCAAGCGTATTGATTCGTTCAATATGTGGTCATGCAAAGGATCAAGTCCTCCTTGCAAGAAACCAAGAGTTAACCAACACAAGAGAGGAAAACGTCCTCAAGTGAAGAAAATGTCAAGGGTGAGGTGTTACAATTGTGACAAGAAGGGTCACTATGCTCGCAACTGTTGTGAGCCGAAAAAGGTAAACACCTCTTGTACATTTGAGAACTTTGCTTATGTGTCAAGATCTGTATTATTGGCTGAATCCAATCCTTTGTGGACTGTAGATTTAGGAGCAACAGACCATATAGCAAATGATAGAGGATCCTTTGTAGAATTCCGATGAGTACCAATTGGAACTAAGTGGATCTATGTGAGAAACAACTCCAGAGCTGAAGTAAAAGGAATTGGCACCTGCCAACTGAACATGCGTGATGGACGCACTTTGATCCTACATGATGTATTGTATGCTCCGGAGATTCGTTGGAATCTAGTGTCTGTTTTAGTGTTGGTCAAACTAGGTTTTAATATGAACTTCCATAATAGAGGTGTGGATTTGTTTTGGAAACAAATTTCTATGGTTGTGATTATTTTCTGGATGGTTTCATTGTATTAGATGTTGACTATGTTAATGTCAATGTTTGTTATTCCCTTCTCACGTCTCTTAATTCATATGATAATGATGTGAATCTGTGGCATGCTAGACTTGGTCATATTGGCCAACAACGTATGAATAGACTAGCCAAAGAGGGCTTGTTGGGCAATATTAAAAAAGTCGATTTGCCCATATGTGAGCATTGCCTAGTAGGGAAAACGACAAAGAAACCATTTGGAAAAGGTAAAAGAGCTGAATTTCCTCTTGCATTTAATCCATTCGACATCCGTGGTCCAATGAATGTAAGAGGAAGGCATGGGGGCTGTTTATTTCATCACTTTTATAGATGATTATACTCGATTTGGATATGTCTATTTGATTTCTCATAAATCTGAAGCATTTAGTTGTTTCAAAAGGTTTATGGCCTTGGTAGAGAATCAATTAGACAAGAAAATAAAAGCATTGAGATCCGATCGAGGTTGAGAATATTTATCCGATGAGTTCAGAAAATTATGTGATGAAAAGGAATAGAGAGACAGCTGTCTATTCCATATACTCCTCAACAAAATGGTGTTGCGGAAAGAAAAAACGAGAACCCTCTTTAAATGGTTAGGTCCATGATGGCGCATGCTAACTTACCTATCACTTTTTGGAGTGATGCCTTGTTAAACTCCTGCCTATATACTTAACCGGGTGCCTTCCAAATCAGTTACTTCCACTCCATATGAGTTATGGACAGGTAGAAAACCGGACTTAGGTTTTCTTAAGCCATGGGGTTGCGTTGCCTATACCCATGAGCCCTCTCACAAATTTGGGAAATTGGGTCCCGTAGGAAAGAAGAATATTTTCATAAGATACTCTCTGAACACTCGAAAGGATATGTGTTCATAGGTGAGCAGAAAGTGTGAGTGTAACTGAATTTGAATCATGGGATGTCACATTATTAGAGGATGAGTTTCCTAAGAAGGGCAAAATAGGTAGAGATTACTCCCTATTTGAAAACTCGGATCAAGATAATGTTATTAGTGCAGCTCGTCAAGTGGGAGTAATATGGGACGTGATGAATTAAATTCAACTCATATTGAATTACAACCACATGATGAGACGGCATCATCATTATCTAATCCTAGTGGGAGCATAATGGGAAATGATGTGCTAAGTGTACAATCTCCCATATGGCGAATAAGTCGCAAAAGTATTCCCCGTCGGCGTTTTGACATTGAAGGAAAGCTTTTATGATTGCCTCACAAGATGAGGATGAGCCGATAAATATACATGAGGCTCTAAATTGCCCTAGTAAAAAAAAATGGATGCATGCAATGGGAGAGGAAATGGAGTTAATGAAGTCAAATCATGTTTGGGAACTGGTTGATCTTCCAAAATGACGCAAAAGCTATTGGGAACAAGTGGGTTCTCAAAATAAAGCGTATAGTTGATGGCTCGATAGAAAGATATAAAGCTCACCTTGTGGCGAAGGGGTATAATCAACGGAAGGAGTTGATTATGAGGAAACATTTTTCCCCTTGTTGTGAGATTTACCTCCAATTCGCATCATTAAGGCAATAGTGGCAAGTATGAATCTTGAATTACATCAAATGGATGTAAAGACTGCTTTCTCAATGGAGAATTAGATGAAGAACTATATATGGAACAACCTATTGTTTTCATTACGAAAGGCCAAGAAGAAAAAGGTATGTCGACTTTTGAAATCGATATATGGCCTTAAGTAGTCGTCAAGACGTTGGTATATACGTTTTCATAATGCTATGATGGCATATAATTTTACAATGATTGATGAGGATCATTGTGTATATATCAAAAGATCCAAAGATCAATTTGTGATCATATCATTATATGTTGATGATATACTAATTGCCGAAGCAATATGGAGTTAGTTAATACCATCAAAAGTTGGTTATCTTCAATTTTGATATGAAAGATATGGGTGAGGCTGCATACATACTTGGAGTTGAGATTTCAAGAGATCGTTCGAAGAGATCATTATCTCTTTAAGTAAGAAATATATATAAATAAAGTTCTTGAACGATTTCGTATGCAAGATTGTAAACCCATAGATACTCCTATTGCAAAAGGTGAAGGATTGAGCCATAGACTGTGTCCAAGGACTCCACAAGAGAAGGAACAAATGAAGCATGTTCCTTATGCTAGTGCTGTTGGGAGCTTGATGTACGTTATGATGTGTACAACACCTGACATATGCTTTGCAGTTGGAATGGTAAGTAAATACCAATCCAATCCAGGTCAAGCACATTGGAAAGCCGTTAAGAGAATACTTTTGAGGTATTTGAAGGGAACTGCTGATTATATACTTGAGTTATCAAGGAAAGGATCTGTGACTTGAAGGCTATTCAAATGTTGGCCCCAGGAGAGATTTAGATGAAAGAAAATCTACCTCTGTTTTTGTTCTTCCCTCTTTGGATAATGGCGTCATGTGTTGGTGCGGTAAAACAAACATGTATAGCCTTGTCCACGATGGAAGTTGAGCTCGTGGCATTATCGCGCGGTACAAGAAGGAGTTTGGCATAAGAGATTTTGGATCATTTAGGTGTTATTGAAAAGCTGCAAATCCATTATTGGTTAAGCGTGATAGCCAAGCAGCTATAGCGTACACCAAAGATCAAAGTATCATGGCAAGACCAAACATATAGATAACAAGTATAACTTTGTCAAAGATATGGTTGCACGAAAGGATGTGAACTACGGTACATACCTATGCATAGAATGGTAGCGGATCCTATGACAAAGCCAATACCTAGAGATGTGTTTTGTGGTCATGTAAAATCTCTAGGATTGCGTAGTTTAATATCTTTTGGATATTGTAATTTCCCGAGTTGTTCACATTTATGAACTTGTGTTTTTTCATCATTAATGCTTATGAATCTTTGTTTGATCTTTATGCATCTTAATGCTTAGTGCATTATATTGAGTTGAGAAAGTATGTCGGACAGATAAGAGATTAGCACTCACACGGGTAATCGCCTCTATTTACTGTGTGATAAATAGAGATGAGACAGTTTTTTAAGCTTATTATCTAGGTGATAATCGAGAGCTCAAGCTTAAAATAAATATGTCACCTTAACTAAGTGTTAAGATGAGGACATGATAAGTACTATGTCAGTAAAAAAAACCCACATATTTTACTTTATTTGTCTAAGATGCCAGATGTGAGTTCTGATGAATTATGTGAATGAGTAGATACATGAACTCAAGTTAGACATTGGGTATGTCTGAACTATCATCTGTACGGTATTGAAGGAATAGACATACGCTCCATAGGAAAGGAGTTAATACCGTAATCACGTATTTCATACTACGTATGCATGAGACGACCAATAAGAGTGGCAAAGTTTGATCTTAACTTTTATGCCGTGTGAGACTTTGAGGAAAAATGAGTTCCTCAATTTTAGTGCCTCAGGGACTCTTACTTATTCTCAAGATTTCTATTTAGTGTTTGCTATCTTATAATGTTGCCAATGGTCATGAGTTGATTCGATCTAATGGGACATTTCTAGAAAAGCAAACTAAACTGAAATGAGAGTTTGAAAGAAAGAGGAAGATCGGTTTAGAGAATCACATTGTAGTTTTGTATTCACTAGTCGACCAATTATGACTGTCTTTGGGATAATCATAATTGTGAATGTAATGCATATCGTTGTTGAAAAGAGACCAAGAGAGATATAAATGTGATCGATCGATCTAGGGTCGTGCATCTAAATCTACCAAAGCGTGTTGCCCATTATAAGCTGCTATATATTCCTAATAGATGTATGGCAAACCTTTCAAAATATGTTGGTCGCACGGACTATTCACTAGTATGAATGTTGCGGTGAGAAAAAGGGGACTCCGTTTGGTCCACCATGTCGAGTGGAGATGCCTATGATGGATTCTTCTTTGATGAGCCTAAGTAAGGCCTGTCCGCCCATGTTGGTTTTGGACCACCATGTGCGAGTGGGAGATGATGGAATTTTCTTTTTAATATGGGCCTAAGTTGGCCTGATGGGCCCAAAGGCCCGGCCTATGAGTTCAAAAATCCATGGAGAAGAGTATTATAAATAGAAAAATCAGAGTGACGGTTAAGCGGAAGAAAAGTGAAAAGTTATGACTACGGATTACGCTCTCCGTTTTTTTTACGCGACGCCATCTTCTCCCCTTTTGAAGAACAGTGACCGACCTCCTCTTCAAATAGCAACACCGGGTGTTTAGTACGTGGAAATAAGGTGCGTTCATCCATGTGATGTACCTTAGATCGGTGATTCATGATTGGGTGTTAGGGCTCGCTTCGCTACGTCACTTTTTCTTTTGGGTTCGTTTTTGTTTGAAACCACTTTTTGGGAATCCCGTTTCCGAATTTCAATCCTTCAATGTCAATGATTGATCGATCGATTTATCCTCGCCATTTGTAGATGAAGTACAGATAGATATGTGATGATTTTTAGAACCCGTTCTAAAAGTATTTTTTCAGTGAATTTCGACTGAATATAGCTTCTTTGAATTGCAAGTGCCATACTTGAACCGTTTAATTGTCTGGTGTGAGTACACGAGTTACTACTTACCCGCGTAGAAGAATGAATAGCAACATCTGATATTCTTCCTCGCTATTCTTAAAGAGCACTAATGAATATGAGGAGCGGATCTCTATCTTATTGTTAATATTGGATGTACCCACAAAATCGATTTTGATATATAAATCTTATAGATTGGTTTTACGTGCATTAAGATCAAATGATTCAGTAGTCCTAGAAAGGAGAATATTTAAATGATGGTTTTGATGACCTCTATTTGAGAAGTTTGTAAAACCATGAAATATACTTGACAATTTTATAGATTACATGAGAGTTGACTTACACAAATTTTAAGCGGATGAATTGATGATCTTCGACTGTAAGGGAATCTTGGAGGACTAATCGATGGCTAATGACAATTTGAGGAATTACACTTATGCTTTAGTTGATGTTACGATATCAAATTTTGTGGATATCTCAAGATTTGTATTAAGTGTCGGAAAACAAGAAAGAACTTGTGGTGCTTGACAAAATTGTCTTGAGGTTATTATGTTGACTGATAATACTTTGGAGATAGTAGAGAGCATTTAAGAATTGATTTTAGAGCTGACAGAACATAGATCCTTGAATAGTTAATTGCTATAGTACTTTCATTTTAGGCCATGACGAACAGATCGCTTAAAATTCAAAGGATGTTGGATCCCCAACTTGATTAAGCGATATGCCTAAAGGGCATACTATCCACCTTAAGTTGGATTAGCAGTGACATTCTTTGATAATCATATCGTTTTTTTCAATCTAAAATTTATCTTCAATCTTATTGGAGAAATGAAAGGAAATCTAGTGGGAAAATTGTTCAAAAGTCCTAAACTTATTGCACTTTTGCTAATTCAGTCCTAAACCTTTTAATTTTACCAATTCAATCCTAAACCTTTTAATTTTGCCGATTCAGTCCTAAATCTTTTCACTTCTTGCCCATTTAATCCATCCAGCTAATTTTGGCTGGAAAATGATGACATGGACGCCGGCGGTGCCACATAAGATCAGCCCGACATTGCGTGTACAATTTTTAATAATATTTTAATATTTTTTTTGAATTTTTGAATTGTTATTATTTTTCTGCTTTTTCCTTTTCTTGTTGCCTTTTTCTTTGCATTTTTTCCTGGTAGGCCGACCGTCGGCCACAAGCGGCAATGGCCCATTGGCCACAGCCGGCTCGCCACGGGCGAGGCCTAGTCGGGCGAGGAGGAGCCACTGGCGGGGAGCCCTTGGCTAGGCGCGGCTCGGCAAGGGTCTCCTAGGTGAGACCGATCCTCACCCGGGCCGGGGTGGCCTCATTGGGCATCGGCCGGGTGATGGCGACACGGGCGAGGTCGCCTTGGCTCGGGCGGCCTTGCCCGGCTAATGCCCAAAGGTCGCCCGGCTTGGGGAGGCTTGGCCTCGCCCAAGCGACCCTTGTTGGCCTGCGCCTAGGCAAGGGCTCCCCTCAGGGCTCCTCCTCGCTCGGCCGGGCCTCGCCGTGGCGGCGAGCCACGGCCCCAGCTATGATCGGTGGCCGGCCATCGCCCGTGGCTGGTGGCCGGCCACTTGGAAAAGGCCAAGAAAGCTAAAAAAAAAGAAAGAAAGAAAAAAAGGAAAAAAGAAAAAAAGAAAAAGAAAATTCAAAAAAATATTAAAATATTATTAAAAATTATCTACGTCGGTCTTGCGTAGTCCTACGTGGCACCGCCCGGCGTCCACGTCAGCATTTTCCGGCCAAAATTAACCCTAATGATTGAATCAGCAAAAAGTGAAAATGTTTAGAACTTGAATTGGTAAAGTTAAAAGGTTTGGGATTGAATTGGCAAAAAAGATGCAATATGTTTAGGACTTTTTTGGACAATTTTCCTGAATGTGACTTGATGATGATGCAAAAATTTTCAACTAAATCGAATGATGCATGAAAACTCGATTATAAATTACGATCATATTTGCATGAGGGGAATATTAAGACATTAAACCTAAAATGTGTGACTCACTAACTAATGTCGACATATGGCATGCATATTATGAAATCTATATGACCTAAAGAATATTTTTTTTTCAATTTTTTATTGAAGGAAAATTATTCTAATTCCATATGAATTTTAAAAATCAACATGTGTTGCTTTAAACATGAAATATTTATGGACCTAAGTTCTAGATATGACATATGATGCATGATACGCGATGTGTATGTAATGATTAAATATCAAATGATGCATCAAAACATATGTCCTATTGATAATTCACCAGGACAATTTAATGACATATTATCTTAACGCAAATCAGTTACGCATTAGAAACCATAAATTTTCCATGGAAAATCGAAATAATTAAAAATCTGATCCAACGTTTCGTGGTTTAATATTCTTGGTTATTGTGATTTAACGAGACAAGCTTCCTAAATAGGATAATGTCAAATGTATCAAAGCAAATCAAGTTAGAATTGATATATCACAAACTAGGAAATCAGATACTTGAACTGAATTTAGTCTAAGGAGATTACCTAATTCAGGTCACCCCAGCTTTTACGAGGGGGCGGCAACACGAATGGGGTGTATGACAAAGCCTTCACTGATGCTTGATGAGTACTCGGTGATCGAAAGTTGGTAATCTAGCAATGATTACACCACCTTGGGGTCTAGCCAATGCACCAAGAACCTACCCATAAGAGAATCAACACACCATGTTGACTGGATGTTAGCTGAAACGTGTTGGAGGCTTCACTGGGATGCGATCGCTACTGGAATGTCTCCTGGAGTTGACCCTTCAATACTGGACTTGCTGGACATATTCTGATGAAAGACAGTGATGCTTGACTAAGAACTCGGCGGGAAGCAGCAAGTGTCTTGGAGGAAAAAACTACTGGCGTCAATGGGATTGGGTCATTTACAAGGGAGCAGCAAAATTCATCGCCGGGATTCCGAAAGGATGTCTTGCTCGTCATGATGTTGATGGTGTAGGAGTTCGTTGGAGGACTGAAACCGAATAGCAACAAGGGACGTCGAGCGCTAGTATCCTCCATGTGGGAAACGATTTCGAAATAGCGTGCGATCGTAACACAGACGCAATGACAATCATAGAGTGCGCTGGCTATTGACAGCAAGTCATAGAAAAAAGAAAATTTCTCATGACTTCTCTCTCACAAGTACACTCTCAAGAAACTTTCCCTATAATTTTTCTCTGCCTTCTCTCTTTCCTCCCTCCATGTCACTCATGAGCACTTTGCCAATTTCTATCACCTTTTTCTCTTTCAACTCTTAAATGGAACCTCAAGAACTCTTGCCCCTTTCCCCTCGACACGAAGCTTTGCACTCTCTATTTATTGAGAAAAAAAAGTTTATTTTTGTAAGTAAAGATTTTCTAAGATAATTGCATATATACTCAACCGCCAACGATCATTTTCTGAAAAAAAAGGGATCGTTCAATAAGAAAAAGGCTCCATTAATTACAATCTAAAATCTTTTATGAAGATTTTCCAAGATAGTCACTTAATTGTTGTGATCATCCTCAAATAGGGATATGTTCAACAAGAAAAAAGACTCCATTATTCAAAATCTATAATCTTTCAAAATCTCCCTTCACAACCGATTTTTTTTTTTTTTTTGCTATTCTCTCTTTTCTATTTTCTACTTTTTTTAGAACAATTTTTTTTTTTCTAAAGATAAGTTTGGTCCTAAATATTATTGTTACCTAAATGCAGTGTTATGAAATGCTTAATGTAATTTTGATATCTTTATATGATAAACAAGTAAGTAAAATAGTCAAAAGTTATGTGTCAACAAAGTCCGATACTTTCATCAGAGGGAGATCGCCAAGTAATGGCTCGAGTTTAAGCTCAGCCAAAATATCTTATTGACCCACATTCACTCATAACTTATGGCTGAAATTTTTGAGTGCAAGCAAGTCTAATTAAATATATTGATGGATTAGGACTTCAGCTCAAGGTGAAGATATCAAGCTTCCATTGCGCGCTTCCCCTAATAATCCAATAACGAAAGTTTCATTAGGGGACTGGAGCATGCTATCTTGAGACAAAAAGATCTCAAAGGTAACATTTATTGATTATGATTAGTAAAAAGTATGAATTCCTGCATTTTTAGGGGATTTTGACTGTCAAGCTTTTCCCCCAAGGAATTACTCAACACTTGGAGAGACCAATTAATGAATGCAGATTCTGGGTGATAAACCACTTATATACCTCTACTTATGAAAATACTAAATACATACGTCAATCTTACCTTAGGTGGAATTTTTTTTATCACTTTTACGTAAATTTGTCTTCTATTCATGAAAGTGGCATCTACCTTCCAGAATATCCATCCCCAAATTTTGAAGTCTTACCCTCGTACAAAACACTAAAAAATTCAAAATCCATATCGCGAAAATCTTGAGCAAGATGCTAAAAATGAGTTTGTGACTTATCATTGAATTAAAAAAAAATAATATTTTGTTAATTTCCCAATTTTCTATTATTATAAGTTTAAAAAACTTTAGCAATTCCTAGCGTATATCGGAGTTAGGCCCCTTTACCATTTAGGCCCCTTTACCATTCATTTGAATAGGTTATTCTAAACAACCTTATTTGAAAACTACACGAGATACAATAAGGGTTCTTATATGTTTGTCAACATTTGGATTATGCCCAAGTTGGAAGTCCTTCTTACTATGGAATTATTTTAAAAAAGTGTAGACATGATAGGAGGTGAAACCTAGGCCAACGTTGATATTATGCAAAAGCAAGGTATCGATCTTGGTGAGAACCTCAAGAACTGGTATTATGAATGGTTGTCTACTCTAATTTAAAATTGATGGTTTTTAATTAATTAATGTGATGGGCCTAAGTTGGCCTATGCTAAATGTTAGGCCTAAAAGTCTGGCCCTGAATTAGGGCCCATGGATGGAGAGATATGATGAAGGGTTGTAACTTTTGGGGGAGCGTCTTTCTTGAAGGACATGTCTTTTGGAAAAGACGTATTTAAAGGGAGAAACAAAGAGGGAGGAACGTACCCTTTGACAATGCGATACGTTCCTCTCCCTCTCCCCCTTCCAAACTCTCAAAGGAAACGTAAGAGAAGAGCGACACTCTTCCTACAAGGCTAATTGGCGTCATTGGATCGAAAGGGATCAGTTTCTCTTCCTCCTATCGGCGTCGGTGTTTAATTTGTGGCTAATAAGGTACGTTCGATTACGCGATGTGCCTTCGGATCGGTGATGCATGTGATTTTCTTGGGCTCGTCTTCTGCACAAGTTTTGAGGTTTGATTTAATGTCGAATCTGATTTTTGAAATCCGACAATCCCGACATTGGTATCAAAGC